>CM031858.1:18551231-18822999 GCA_018697195.1 Certhia americana
TCAGTGCTTTGATATGTGTATCTGATGAAAACCTTTGGGTTATAGAGGGCTGCGGAGATGTGCAGAAGCTCCAGTTTAGAAGAGAATTTAATGCATTTAGGAAGCCAACAGAGGTTCCACTGGAGCTAGGGAACCTGAAATATATCCCTAAATCTACTCTAGATTTTAAAATAAGGAATACTTCAAATTACAGAGAAGAGCTGTTAAATTGTCTTGACATATCTTCCCTCTCAGGAGATCTTCCCAAAGCGTTTTTCAAACTAACTGCAGCAAGGATCCTATGAAGAGACACCTTTAATTTTGCTGCTTTTTAACTATTGTCCCTGATTTTCCAAATTAAAATAAGACATTTCTAGTGTTTTCCAGAACTTTTTTAAAAACATACACTTATTACTTTAAAATTAAGTGAGAAAATTAAAAGGCTCTCTTTTTGAATGACAGAGCAAACACTTGTGTTTTCCACTAGAAGAAGTGTTGGGAATAATAGTGTTAACCTTCACGCTACATGATCTTTAGAAGGAAGGTAAAGAAGTATTTTACTATTGGATTATTCTGAATTTTACTAGAAAGACCTGGGTGTGAGGAATTGAAGGGTGGGGAACCACAGAGCTAGAGAAGATCGGTTTGTGGAGCAGTTTCAATGATGGTATGGTCTCCACACAACTCAGTGGCAGCCAATGCCACCTTTTTGATTCACCATACATCAATTTTAAGTGAGGTTAGGTTACAAAGTTGTCCCTGACATGAGGATAGCCATACTCCTTGATCCAAAATCTCTGATCAAAATTATTTCAAGAATTCTATAAACTCCTCCAAGAACCGATGTCTTTCAATCTGTAATAATTGCTTTTTTCCAGTCCCATAGTAAATAATGTTTCCCTGTAGGTTTCATACCAACATTTTTGGATGTGGAAATGGGATTTTTTTACCTGTTAATGAATCACCTCTACTACTTCAGTTTTTCCAGAATGCCTGAAATATTTTACATTTTTAACTTTCTTATGAATTTTCTGTGTTTATGTGCAGTGTTTAACAAGAGAGGCATTGCTCAATATATGTAATAGACATATAGTTCCAGGCATACTAAAATTATTAAGCTATAAACACCCTTTTACAGGCTAGAAAGATATTTTATTTTGAAGTGGCAGTGTGATTTACAGTATATTTCTAATCCTTTCCTGATATATTTTTTAACTTTTTACTCCATATTTTGTGTTTACGCATTTAATGTTTTCCCTTCTCATGTGATTTACATCACAAGTAACACAGCAGATATCAGCTTCTTTCTCTCAGATGACTTATTGAAACTGTTAAGATAATTTTTTATTTTATGTCTCTTATCCAGAGAGCTTTCTATTTGGTGTAATCTGGTTTTCTTTTTTCCCCATACATTCTCTATATAATATTTCACATTAACAGAAATATTGAAGACTTTAAGACATAGGATATATCTCTTCAAGAATCTGTTCATCTCCTTTTGGTAGAAAACAGACTTTGAACTATTCTTTATTCAACCTTCTGTCCAGCAATTTTATCTAGAACATATTTCTCTTATTTGATTATGGTGGTGGGTGTCTTTTTGGTCTCTGTCAAAAGCCATAGTAAAGACAAGATATTTTCATGCTTCCCACTCATTCACTTAGCCAATAATTTTATCAAAGAAGGAAATTGTGTTGAGCGCATTTTTTTTTTTTTTTGAAAGTACATGTTTAATTATTTTTATTACCCTCTTGTGTTAACAAATGGATAGATTACTTTAAAATTTATTCCACTATTCTTTGGGGTACTGAAGTTAGGTTGAATAATATCTAATTTCTTAGATAGACCTTTTTCCTCTTTGAGAAGAATTTTCTCTTTGTCCTCTCACAGTCCCTTGGGATCTCATCGACTTCTAAACACATTCAAAAATCAGTGCTAATACTTCTGAGACTGCTCTGGCTACTGCTGTGAGTACTCACAGGGGGACATTTTGTCAGGCCCTGCTGAGTTCATTATCTCTAACACTTAAATATCTTCCATGCTTCTAATTTATCTCCTTTCTCCTTATTACTGATTCCACGATAATCTTGGTATGATTTACTGAGTGCTTACACCAGTAAGTACTTTGGTTTGAAACACTGCAGTTCTCTGAGTGAGTCCCCCCAAATCCCAAATGCTCAGCTGAGTTCCACATATGTGTCAATCACTGGAAGCTCTACGTTAATTCCATGCCCTACTCTCCTTTGCTGTCCTGGGAAGAGAAGTGCCAAACTCCTCTCTGACATCCACAGGTGTCTGGGGCTCAGCACCTCCTTCAAATCTAATATGTCTTATTTCTCAGAAGAGTGATGGAGGCTTTGGTTTTCCTTTAAAGCAAAATAATGCAACAGCTGAGCTGGGACCCAGAAGAGAATTCCCAGTGCCCATGCTCTCCACACCTCTGCAGCCCCTGTCATTCCTTTATGAGGGCCAGTGTCATGCCAGGGACACTCTGTGAGTGAAGAGGAGGGAGGCAGAAAGGAAGGGCGAGGACAAGAAGTGAGCTTGTGCTGCTCTAGTGGTGTGCAGGAAAAGGAAAGATTAACTCATGGTCTGCTCCAATGATTATTTCTGCTTCATTTGAAGACAGAGTGGTTAAAATTTAGGAAAGTTCCGTGTGATAGAAAACATTGGAAAATTTTGTGAAAAACTCATTTTGTAAAGAAGTGTTACAGTGTAAAATAACCTTTTAAATAAAATAATTTTGTTATCTGGTAGCATGTAAGTACTCATTGTGTCATATTTGTCATGCCTTCTGGCATAACAAATTTAGCATTTGCTGCAAGACACACTGGCTGCTGTCACAGGAGGTAGCAAAATTGATATAAAAGACAGACAGCATATGGCGAAAAATCACTTTGGGAAAGGACATAATGCTACAATTAATAATAACAGAAGAAAATAATATTTTTGCAAAGAGAACTCTAATCCATTTAAAGCGCATCCCTGGAGCAGTTTGCCGTGGTTCTAAGCCTAGGTGAATTCTGCTAGGTGCAGTAATTTTTAGTGGAATTTATTTTGTCAGGACTATGCCAAGCAGGAACACATAGTAGATATAACATAGAATATATAATCAGCTATAGCCTTCCCCTCCCTCTGAAATTTTTTGGCCTCGTGAACTTTTGTACTAAAGACTTTATTCCTTGAAAAAGAATAAACTTAGGTTGGAACGTCAGACTTCTTCCTTGCTGCTGCATCACATTAAAATATTTTCTTATTTCTAGATTGGACTGGTCAAGAAGCATGTGTTGACTTCTCTGAATTCTGGCTCGGCTATAAGTAGAGCTGAAATGGGGAGACCTCTGAGAAATTACTTATTTTTGATCAGGGAAGGGGAAAAAGTCCCAAGATACAGGAATTCAATAAAAAGTGTCTAAAACCTCTCTCTCTAGAAGACCAGGTGGCTGTTGCAGGCCCACATAGAAAGTTATTCTAAAAGTTATAGCAAGTGAAAATATAAAATGAAGTCCTCTGAAGAGGTGTGTATTTCCTATTTCTCCAGAGGATAAGGAGAAGTTATTTCAGGTCAGAACGAGAAGGAAGTTGACCTGTTAGATCTTTGCAATTGTTTTCAAGGACTTTTACTGGTTAGAGTACAAGGAATGTGGGGTAGGATAGGAGTGGGTGTTTCACATCTTAAAGCTCTGAAAAGTGTGTTTGACACATTGCAAACATGAAAAAAAAAAAAAAAGAAGAAAAAACTTCTGAACTACTTTGGTGGGAGGCAAGAGAACTTTCTCAGGCAGTAAATTGTTAAAGTGAGTGGCTCCAGTTGCTAATCTGTGCTGATTTCCATGGAGAAGCTACAGTGAATCCTTCAGAAACCTTCACACACAGAATATGCTGAGTTGGAAGGGACCCACAAGGATCCCTGAGTCCAACTGCTGGCTCTGAACAGGGCCATACACAGGAGTCACACCATGTGCCTGAGAGCATTGTCCAAAAATTTATTGAATTCTGTCACACTTGGTACTCTGGCCACTTCCCAGGGGAACTGTTCCAGTGCCCAGCTACTCTCCAGATGAAATGCCTTTTCCTGATATTCTAGCTAAACTTCCCCAGACTCAGCTTCAGACCATTCCCTTGGATTCTGTCACTTGTCACTACAGAGAAGAGATGAGAGACCCCTTCCCTTCTTGACTTCTAACATTTGGGAATTGCCTGCTCCTGTGCCCTAAGTAGGTGATGTTTAAAAGGTGACCAGTGCTGAAGAACCCCAGCATCTGCACACAAGACCTTTTTCCAGAAGACCTTGCTTCCTAGTTCCCTGAGCAGCCTGAGGTCTCTAAGCAGCATATGCTCTCTGCATATGCGGAGTTTGGATTTTGGCACTTTTCCTCCTCTTAACAAGATTTTAAACTCATTTTCTTTGTGGTCACCATGGTCAAGAGGGCTGCCAATCTCCACTCATGAGATCCAAACTTTTGACAAGCAGGAGATCATGGAGGACCTCTGTCTGAGCTGGCTCCCTTAGGGCCTGTTCCATAAAGTTGTTATCCAGACTTTTACAAATCTTCTGGCCTGGGTTGTACCAGCTGTGTGACGTTCCCAGTTGATTTCTGGCAAGTTGAAGTCTCCCATAAGGACAAGGGCAGTTGACTTGGAAGAGTCCCTTAGCTCCTCAAAGAATAGTTCATCATTGTCCTGTCCAGGAGGTCTACAGAGGACTCCCACGATGGCATCTGCATTATTTGTTTGCCCCTTGATTCTTCTCCAGAGGCTCTCCATACATTCTACCCCTTCCATCACATACACTGCCACCTCTCCTGCCCTGCCAGTCCCTCCTGAAGAGCCTGTATCCATTCAACAGGGCACTCCAGGCACAGGACTCATCCCACCAGGTTTCACTTATGCCAGCAATGTCAAATCTCTGGGACTGTGCCAAAGCCTGGATTCCCCTTGTTTGTCCCTCATGCTGGGTGCATTAGCCTGGAAACATTTCCGGTGTGGTACATTGTAGCCAACACCTCCTGAGGCAGACGGAGGGATCCCATTAGTGCTCCTTTCCTCTAGTTTTGACTTCCCATCCCATCACTCATCACCAGCCAGCCTGGCTTTGTCCCTTCCCCCCTTCCAGGCTGGTTTAAAGTTCTGCCAATGAGCCCCATCAGCTCCTGTGATGGAGTTCTTTTTCCCCTCTGATATTGGTGCATCCTGTCAGGTGTCAGTAGACCAAAATTTTTCTGCCAACACCAACCTTGGAGCCATGCACTGACCTGATGGATCTGCCTATTTCCATCAATATTATTCCTTCTTACCAGAAGAAGTGATGAAATTGCTGCCTTTGCTCTTGACCCCTTTCTAGAGCCCCAATTGTCCCAGGGCCCTGAATTCTCTTTTGATTGCCCTCTGACTTTTTTATTTAAGCACTGCCAGTTTAAACAACCAATAGAGGACAGTTGCCAGAGTGCCTTACTAAACTGGAGAGTTTTCCAGTAATGTCCCTTATCTGAGCCCCTAGAGACAGCAGACTTTCTTTTGAGTTGGGTCTGGTCTGCATATTAGGCCCTACATTCCCCTTAGAAGGGAGTCTGCTATTACAGCTATTCTTCTTTTCCGCTTAACAGAGGAGGTCATAGTGCATGGAACAGGTTGTGCTGTTTTAGGAGACCCCCTTATCCCAGAAGGAACTTTGCCCACTTCATCTGTTGTCTGACCTTCTAGTTCCAGAACCTCACACCTTTTCTAGAAGGTCCTACTTGTCCAATTCTGAGAAAAAAGGAGGAACCTGTGGGCCTGCTTCCAGCCTTCAAGTTTACAACACCCTGGGCTCACAGTTGCTTGACTGATTACCCTGCAGGGTTCTGAGTCCACCTGCTTCTCCACTACAACGAGGTTCGAGACTCCCGAGAGTGAGACCATGTTGTCTCTGAAAAGAATGGGTCTGTTTCCTGCTCATTCACTCAAATACTGCGTAGGGAGGTGGCGTCAGCTACAGGTGCACAGAAAAAAATGCACCTAAAAAGTCATACAGACTGAGGAACACATGAAAGGTCATGAGTAAAACTGTGTGTAAGTCCTCTGTATGTAGATCCTCAGCTTCACACCAGACATCCCTCTTGAGATTGTTCATTCAGTAGGGCAATGGAAGCGGATTTAAAAAAGACCATGCTAAATCAAAAAGTACAAACCTCCCTACTTTTGAGAAGCTGACAACATTGTAAACTTCTTGAAAAGGATTGTCTGTCTAAGGGATGTGGCAGTTTACTGATATGGTCAGACTATCTGTGGGTTTTCTAAAAACCTGTGGAAATGTGGTGTACAGACCTGGGGGCAACTTATCTTTTCCTGGAATAAATCTCCTCTTAGATTCCCAAGGACTCCTTTTTTCAACAATTTCTCTGAAACACTGATAAGACTTTTAAGAAGAGATTGGGAGAGTGAAGAATGAGAACGGTATGAAAATGGATTTTCTTTCTGCTTCCTAGAAAATAACATGAACAGAGGTAGGAAAGCATTCTTGTTTATTAGACTTTAATAATATAAATCCAGTCTTTCAGTTTATGATTGGCCACATTTAGTTCACCCTGATAAACTGATTTACAACATTTGTACTTTATAATAAGTACTCAGCCAAAAGAAAATTTAATTTATGATCCTTTATAATAATTACATGAAAGATTATTTTTTGAGATTTGAAGACTGACAGATTTTGTCTCACAGATTGAAAAAATTAAACCTAATAAGAATGAAAAAGGTTTTTTTTAATGTAAAATGTTGCTTGACTTGTTTTTTTCTTTGCAATAAAAAAAAAAAAAAGACTACTGACTTCATCCTAAACCCACATTTTTTTAAACCTAATACTTTCTAGGAGCAAAGATGACATAAAACTTCTTGAAATAACATATAAGCCATCAGGACCTCAAGAGAACCTGTTTTTTTCTAGCTGCCCAGAACAACAACTTCAAAGCCAAATCTGCAGATGTAGCCCTTCTCTGCATTGCAAACAGTCAGGATGGCAGGAAAAACCACTACCTAATGCAAAAGAGCACAGAGAAGGATCCAGTGGAATGGGAATGAAGGGATTCCATACATTTCTGGTGAAACATTTGTATCTGTTTGTACCAATCATATCATTGACATCTAAATATGTAAACTGGCAACAGAGAATGGAATCGAGTTTGTAAAGACTTGGTATTCACACTTCCTTGCTTCTCAAGAGAGAGGTGTAACACAGAACTGAACACAGAACAAAGAATTATTGGCCTCTTTTGTATATATTCTCCTTAAATTTATGCCACTGTAGTAAGACAAATATGGATGAACCCACAACAGAACAACAACAACAAATTAAGGCAGAGAGCCTCAATAATAATATTTTTCTCATTATTAATAATTAGTAGCATATTTACCCCTCCAGAGAATCAAAAGCGCAGAATTAGAGACCGCAGATGTTTTTGTTAAGCATTTCCCAGAGGAAGAATTCCATGCCTTCAGATGATGGAGTCTGTTCCAGGGTGCTGTACCTAGAGGGATGACAATGTTACACTGAATGTTGCTGGGATCATTTATGTTTTGTCCCACGACTTCCCACTGCTACAACCTACCAGGTCATCCAGGGCGAGGAGAAGCTTGCTGAAGAGTTACGCTGGCCATATAGGAATGTAGCTGAACAGAGCAGATTGCAAGAATCTTTGATTTGATCCACAAACACTGCTCTTTCAGGAGGGAAATTGTGAAGGGTGGTAAATAATGCAAAAGTGTATTTCGTAGAGGAACTCATTCACGTTGCCACAGCTAACTTGCAGGCTTGAAGGTAATGGAAAAGCACCCATAATTAGGAAAGATGAAAATAATGCATTTATTTTCTTCCCTGTTGCAGAGAATTAGATTAATTTCTGTATCTGGGTCTGGATGAAGTGTTCCTGCCCTTTGTTCAGGCCAGCAATAACTTCAAAACGTTCTGAATATTTGGCTAGGTACAACAGTATTTCATGTCATAAATCATGGATCACATTAGTTGGGCCATTCATGAACTCAGTAAATAATGACAAATGTAAAGCTAAATTTGGCTTTCAGTTGCACGGATATAAATCTGTTGTAGCTTGAAAACTACAGAACATTCATTATGAAAAGAAACTTTATTTTCAATATTCTCAGAAGGCAGGAAAATCTAAGGACTGCTTTCAGATCACTAAAAACAGCATACAATTTCAGAAAGAAGTTAAAGAAATCCAGAGATTATGTGGAAATGAAACGTCTTCTAAATTTGTGAGTTCAAATAAATGTTGTCATAGTTTAATGGTGGCAAATGTTTTGATTAGCAAATCTTAAACCTGAAGAGATCAGAAAAGGGAATAAACATTGTTTTGGACATGCTCTGAAATCAGTTTGTGCCAATATCTCCTAGGTCTCTGCTGAGGCCTGGCTGGAAGGCTTTGGCCGTTTTTTGGCTGTGTTGCATCCTATTAGACAAAAAATATCGTGACCTCAGCTGAGTGGATGCTGTAGCTGATGCTCCAGACTCTATTTGAAGATCCAGTCCTAGGTGAGCCTTTTTCCTTGTTTTCCTGTAGCTATAAGCCTGGTTGCTGATCTTTAAGGGGACCTATTTATAATATTGACAGTTGGCAGCTAGAGAAGGGGAGACTTAGGATAACTAAAATGAAATGGACAAGAAGGTGGTATGTTCTATGTGAACAGGAAAGAAAAGAAAGACAAGACCTCCCTCAACCTTTGGTCCCAAGGTGCCAGAATTATGACAGTTTTTTTCCCTGTGAGCAGGGCAGGAGTGTTGCACTACATCTGGTCTTTCTCCAGGCAAAAGTGTAGAGCCGACAGAATCTGGCATTTAAAGAATTATGTTGGAGACTTGACAGAAGTTTCCTCATGAGCATCTGTACACATGAGTCTTGAAGCATTTAAACACACCAGCTTGGAGAAGCAGTCTGGCGTGTCCCCTCATTTGAATGCACCAAACACAAAACTGGTAAAACACCAGTGGCACAGAAAAGGAGCAGTAGGTAGGTGCCAAATGTGTCAGATGTTACCTTGGCGTAAAATAAGTCGGTGTAGAGATATGTTAAGGATTTGTAGAGCTTTGGGAATGGAAGTGGAACACAGATCCTTAAACAACCTTCAAATGTGGACTAGTGGTCCTGTTGCCTAATTCATATGGACAGGCAGTGTAAAGCTGCAGGTGCCTAGAATTAGCTCATTACTATGAGATCTGCAAGGTTTGCTCTAATACTGTGCAGTTCTGAGTTAAGAGGGGATATTGGACTATTCTGATTCAGTACATCTTCTAAGCTAATACACATCCTTCCTTTGGTGTGTGGATGAGGCAGTGCCTCCACATTGCTGTGTGTGTAGATAGGGATGAAGCTGTCAAAATCCATGAGTAAGAGCAAAGCTGCTCCACTTCAGTGATACTTGTCTCCAGAGCAGAGGAGAGTGGAGAGGCATTTTAGTTATGCCTACTGCTAATCTGTATTAACAAAAAAGCACTGGAAGCTATTTTCATTATCCTTTGCTTTGTTTTTGCTAATCCTTCACTAGTCAGAAAAAAAGAAGAACTACTTTGAAGGCTTAAATTTATTCACATCTGTTCTGCAGATTTGCAAGTAGTGAGGAGCATGTGCTTAGAATATTCTCTGTCCAGGCATTGTGTAGATCCATGTGCAGAACTTATTGACTGAATGAATTCCCATTTACTAGGGTTGATTGAACTGTTACCTCTTTTTCCTCTTCTACTACTAGATTATATGCAAAGAGAACAATTTCTCAGACAGTTGATCAATCTGTCAGATTTTTATATTGGAATGGAACAACAATGCAGACTCTCACTTGTTGCTAAATCCCTTACGTAAACAAAGTAATAAGAAAAAAAGATACTTAACACTTACAATCCTCCTGGCACTGGTCTTCTACAGAGCCCAAATGACCAAGCAGCTCCAGTTTGTTCAGCTGCAAGTACAAGATAAATGATCTGCTCAAAACAACATGAATAATCATATCGTTTTCCCCCTGCATTTGCAGCATTACCATTAATCATCTGACATACTTCCTTTTGTAGATGGTTTCAGAAGCCTATTCAACTTGATTTTGGTGTAGAGTTACAAAGTAACACTGGGTCAAAATTTTCAAGTTCAAAACAAAATTCACAAACTTTCAGACATATCTGCATTTCAGACATACCTACACTGTGTATCCTGGCTGTAAATAACTAGAACATCCCAGATGTTTTTGATAATGTGTGAGGAACAAACCAAGCAGGCACATCCAAAAGATAAACTAAAAGACTTTACAAAGCTAAAAGAGTACATGAGATTTTAAAATCTTATGTCTCTACATTTCATCAAAATGTTTTGATCCTGCCGAACTTGAATTCTGCTGGCATTACTTTCAGAGCTTCATAAAAAATCCATATTGTCATATCGATAAAATATCTGACAAAAATAGCCAAATTTATCGGTGTTAATTGAGTCACTACCAGTAAAACTTTCTTTCTGAATCACATGGTGACAGTCATTTTTAGCAGAAAAGGAAAATGAGATGGGATACACAGAAAAAGGGAAAGGTGAGCCAAAAAGGGGAATGGAAGAAGGAAATAATAGAATAACAGTTGACTGTGATATAGATGGGTTATGAGCTCAGCTTTGATTGGTCTTATAAGTTTTTTAAAAATGTCCTTTCCCCCAGCTTTCGCCTGTTCAAACTGATTCATCACTCAATTTCTATTTTTCGCCTCAGATAAATTTAATCTAAAGACTCTTTCAAAGCACGTGAAGAAATCCCCTCTGGTGAGGTCTAGAATCATGTGTGTCTTTTTTTTCTTCTGGAAAAGGCTATTCTGCCCTGCTGGCAGGCCTGCTTCTTTCTGGTATTTCTCTGGTACAAGAACTTGTTTATTAGAAACTATCTGAGTTCTGCAATGACTAGGATAGTCTTACCTGCTGTTAACTGCCAAGAAAGCTTTTTTCTCCATGTTCATTCCCATGAGACAAGCAATATGTTGTGACCTCCCTGTATTTTGTACGCTCTCTAAGAACATCAAACCCTCATGGCAGCCTGTTCTAGTGTAACAAATTTTCTATATTTCTAATTAATTGAACCTTCTGCCATTGTGTAATAATTATCTTAGCTTCTCATGTATGTATTTTGAATTGAGGGTACTATTTTGTTAAGCTATTGGCTTACGTTTGGTGATTCTGTTCTTTTCCTGGTGCTTTCCCATTAAGTAATTTTCTCAGTCTTCTTTGAATTTCCTCTTCTGTGATCTGCACTTCACTTTGATTAAGGACATCATTCTGTTCACTTCGGGTTTTTTAATCTCCTTTGCCAGAAGTTTACATCATGCCCTCCATTCCCATTTTTCTTTCCAGACGTCATCATGCTTTGTTCATTTGTCACCACGTTCTTCTCATCTTTCTGCCTGACAGCTTGAAAGATTTCTTCTGGTCATCTCCACCTCACAGGTAATGGTGCAATTTGTATGTGTATTCCTTTAGTTGTCTTGTCTGTATCAATAAGTTCTCTTTCAACTCCATTCCTGCAATGTTATGATATGAGATTAAGGTTTTCTTTTTTTTATTTTTTCTGTGATTGCATTAGTATAGATCCACTTCTCAATTTCCCCTTATTCATGTCACCCCAAGTAAAGCTGCTGCCATTACAATTTTCCTGTAGACACAGTGGGACAAATGCAAGGTGGATGTGAAATGGAGCCAGACCTGAGGTGTGTAATTTCATACACTGAAAAGCTATGCAAATGTAACCTGTGCAGTATCATGGATTTTTACACCTCCTTCTTCTTATGGTTGCATCTTTTACAGTAATTCTGAACTAGAGGTATTCTTCATTATTCTTTAGCACTTCCCTAAGGTATTGACACCCCTCAACCAGGTGAAGTGCTTATTGCATAAATGCATATAGAATGCTATATTTCACACTGAAGTGAGCAATTAAGAGACAAAATTCTACAGTAGGTTATGTTTTTCTCTCTCCTGCTGTTAAAATTGATAACACAGGAAAGAAACATCAAAATTCCTATGGCTTTCCATTCACAACTTTGGTGTCACCTGGAAGCTGAGGTTTTTCAGAGTGAACATTATCAACCTGTCAGAAGAAAGTTTTCAAATTTGAAGAATAAATGATGTAGTTCTTGGGTTTTCCTCTTCTGGACATCAGGGTTTTTTTAATCTGAAAAAAAATCAATATTTTCATTGTGCTTTGTTTTGTTAGGTAATATATTTTAGAACCTGTTAGAGCAAGGGACTGACTATGTGATTTAGGTCAGGATTGTCAACACATGTCAGGGAACCAGTTACTAAATGTATTAAGTTCTGGTAAATTAACCAGAGAGATTTCTGTGTGTTCTTTTAACACTGTGAGTTTCTATGCTTTTTGATAAGTAATACCCCTATTTTCATGATGGTAAAGAACCTATTTTACTTTTAAGTGCTCACTAACAACTAATTGCAAGTAAAATATATTTTCTGAGACCTGTGTCTCGATAAAACCCCTGTTATTTCTGTGAAAATAAAGTAGATAACTTGAATACAATGTAAGGATACTAATTTAAATTTTAAATCTGTTTAGTGGAGAGAAGAATGTGTTTTGAAGCTACAGTTTCATAATTTGGAACTAGCTAGAGCATCTGTTCTTTTGCAGATAAAGGACAAATGAAGTCTGAATCGAAACTACATCAGGCATAATTTTGTCTCTGTGTTGTTGGTATCCGTGCACATATCCTCATCACTTCCGACTAAACTTTTGAATATTAAAACTGACTTGGTGGGAAATATTTTATTATTGATTTAGGATTTAATTTGTTGCTTGTCATTTGTTTTACTTTCCTTCTTCTTCCTGCTGACTGTAGCCATCTCTTTTGAAAATGTATATTGAGAAACACATAATTAATTAGGAATTAATTACATAATTAGTTAGAAGTCATACTACATAGTGGTACTTTTACAAAGTGCTGATAATTTAGAGGAAAACCCTGCTAGCACACATATTTTCCATTTTTCTGCAATGCTTCCTTCCTCCCTGCATTAACTCTGTAAATGGAGGTATACAAAATTCAGTGTGTTTAAAAGCTTCTGCTTTATGCAACACAAGAAGCGCAGCACAAGATAGAAGCACATCCCTATCACAATAATATTTTATCTTGTAGAGTCAGTACAGGCCTCTCCTATGAATTCTTGTTCATTATAACTATGGAATGCCTAAATGTTTATTTCTTGTGCTCTTTAAAAACCCTTGCTAGGGATGTTTGCTGCATAAATGTAGTTTCATTGTGATGTCTAGACTAGATTTAATACTACACAGCTACTAGCAATGAAGATAACTTTGGCAGTACCCTTGTTATTCCCCTTAATAAGTTCTCAGGATCTTTAATCACCATTAAAAATCCTGACTGCTGATTTTTATAGTCACTGTATTTACCCACTGGTTTCAAGGTCCTGGCATGAATAGTTCCACACCCAAAATATCAAGCTGAATTATTAGAATTAGTCTTGGCTATGAAATCAGTTGTTAAATCCTCTATGAAGTGGCATAAATTCTTTCTGTCTCAGTTCTTCCAGCGTAAAATGAAATGTCTAGTGCTTTCTGATTGTGTGTGTGTATGTATAAATATTTATATGTATATATGCATGTACACATATATACACAAGGTCCATCACAGTCCCTAATGTTGTAAAGAGGATAGTAAAACAGTTAAATGTTTAACAGTTATGAATAAACATGGAATTTACCTCACTCAGTGATTGTCTTCCAAAACTTTACGCATCTAGGATCTCCTAAGAATTAAGAGAGTGAAAACCTAAGTCTTGCTTATCCTGGACACTTGTCAGCAGGTGAAATGAACTTCTCTAAAGTGCACATGTCTCCCCAGGGATGACAGAGGTTACCATATTAGGCTATAATTCCTAGTTTTAGAGGCTATACTTAATCCATGTTCACATTTTATATGGAAATCTCTATCATGGCTGTAAGCAGAAAGTACTGATTTTTACTTTTGCATGAACTCGGCATCATCAGAGATAATGATATAGCAGGATACAGTCCTTAAGTAATTTCTAAATGCATAGATTTTATAAATGTGGAGAGAAAAAAAAATATTTTTACAAACTGAATTTAAAGGATAGAAATGTACCCAGTGAAGTTAATTTTTATTTCTGTTCTTGGTCTTTCTGTTTTGATGCTTTCTGGAGTGTGATAGAATACAAGAAAAATCTTGCTGAATATTTTATTTTTAATAACATTTAAGTTCATGGTGATGAAATCCCTAAGTATCCTGCCAAATCTAGAAGAGGAGGTGAGTTTGTTCTCCACACCATTTTGCCATCTTTCCCCAATATAATCTGAGCCTCTTACAGAGTTCCAGTTTCGAAATTTCCCAAGAGGTCTGTAGCAGCTGTGTTCAGCAAATACTAGAGATATCTGGGTGGTGAAAATGCTCCCAAAGAGGAGCTTTAAGCATAAAAGAATCTCCTGTCGTGATTGGGTGTTGCCTTCCCTTTACTACCAGAGACTCTTAGCTTTGCTCTGTTTTGTCTTTAATTTCCATCCTTACAGGGAATGAGTAGGAAATCCTGACTGGGGCACTCTGAGACTGAGGCAGTCATTAGTGATCAGCTGTGGGTGTAAAATAAATCTGTCACATTGTACCACCTCTATGCCACAAAACAT
This sequence comes from Certhia americana, assembly GCA_018697195.1. Taxonomy (NCBI): domain Eukaryota; kingdom Metazoa; phylum Chordata; class Aves; order Passeriformes; family Certhiidae; genus Certhia; species Certhia americana. The sequence continues at coordinate 18,565,887 of CM031858.1, forward strand.
GTGGAGGAGCTGTGGCTCCCCATTGGATTAACACTTGAATTTCCAAGTATTCTTTTATTCAACAAAAGCATGGTTAAAATTTTGCAAGCCAAGTGTGGCATGTAGGCACTCACCTTCCACAGAGATTAGAACAGATCCTCTGCATTACTATGCAAGTGTCAGATTTCAACTTCTTTATATGTCACTCTGGAGAACAAAGAGTTATTAGACTAATGATCAGTATATTTTGACCAAGCTGTGCAAGAAAAAAACTTCCTTTTGTTTCCAAAATCTTGCGTTGGCGCTCAGCACAGGCTCTGAACATACCTGGACAGTTGAATAAAATGCATAAACAATACATAATGTGAAAGAAAAAGACTGACTAATTGAAATGATTCCAAGCTATGTCTGCAATTGTGGTACTATTTGACAGCTTAAATAATGATGGTTTTGTCACTTCCCCTAAAAATGAATTTATAACCACTTGGTTCAATCCTGTGTATTCTAAGATCTTTGCAATGAAATAGTTGAGAAATATTCTGCCCTGTCTTGGGTTGCAGTGCAAGACATAACCAGAAGTGTGTATTCTATCACCATCTGTTGAAACTGGGGGTGGGAATGGGGTAACCCTCTCTTAATAGGCCAGCTGTTACAAAAACAGCTGGGGCAGTTTCTTTATCTCTTCCACAACCCAGCCTCCCTCCAGGGAGAGATCTTCTGCTAATGGGCCATTGGGTCTCACTGATAAAATGATATCATCCTATAGGGAAATGCTCCATGCAGGGGGAGGAGCCAAGTATTCCTGCCTGGATAAAAATCAGGGAGTTGGAACACCAAAGCAGCCTTGGATTCTCAGAGGAGGACCAGGCCCATCTGTCACCACTGGACCTTGAGCGAAAAACTCCACCTTTCTACAGGAGCATCACTTCAACAGAGCCACATCTGCCACAGGACTGCAGCCACCATTGAATGGCACTGCCACCAACACCCTGACCCACAGGGTGTCAGGTTGTATCCTGACTCTGTCAGTGGGTTTGGTTTTTTTAATATTACTGCATTTTTATTTTAGTTCTCCTAATAAAGAACTGTTATTCTTATTCCCAAATCCTTGCCTGAGAGCCCCTTAATTTCAAAACTATAATAATTCTGAGGGAAGGGGTTTATACTCTCTATTCCAAGGGAGACTCCTGCCTTCCTTAGCAGACACCTGTCGTTCGAACCAAGACATGCCCACATGATGAAATGTATTCACTTTGGTTGTTTGCTCACTTAAAGGTCATTCACTACTGCCTGCACTGGATAAATAGTAGGATTTGAGTATCTATATCTCATAAGAAAAGGTATTGTATGAGAGAACAGGATGGTAACATTCTGTGTTCTGTAACACTACATAAATTTCTGATCACTCCTATTAATGTAATTGGGTGGGGGATCTGAGAAAAACAATTACCATAATGAGAGCCAAAGAGACTGGCTTCCTAGACAAGCTGGAGAGCCACATGTACATTCAGTAGCTTGAACAAGTGCTTAATGGCTACTGGGGCTGCCAGAGGTCTTAGGATATTTAATTGGTATTAACACAGAAGTGACAGAACATTTCAGGAAAACAAAAGTGTGAATATTTTGGAATGGGAGAATGTTGAGTAAGAGATGTTATATTAGGTCTATTGGAGTAATCATTGTCAGTGTATTATTTTCCCTAGGTTTTATTTATATTATTTTACCTGGCTGCTAGAAATTTGTTTTAATAGCAATAAGAAGAAATGTAGTCAAAGTAACAAGCAAAAGACTTCTCAGTTTTGAAGTCCTGACTGGCAATTTTGATGAGCTCTCTGAAAAGTAGTAAATCCCTGTCTCTTGGGACTATAGTAGGAAAATGGAAAGATGTAAGCAAATGCACAATAGCACTTTTAGACTGACAAAGAACAGACCTAACTTTGATCAGATTTATTTACTTTAAATTGCAACAATAATCAAAACCTTTAACTTTTAAACACATTACCCCTTGACGCATGTATAATACAAAAGACATTAGAAAAGCCAAGCAAAAGAAATAAGCAAAAAGTTCTGTGTTGAGGCACCCCTTCTTTTCTTTGTTCTTCTAGAACTGTGCCCCAGAGGAAGCAATGGAGTATCCTTCAAGTTAATTTTGGAATATAAGCACCTTCACCAGGACTGGCATGCACTTGCCTTGCTTTACGTACCAGCTCAGGATGACAAACTTTTATCACACACTTAAACAATTGTAGCAAACAGCCTGGCATAAGATGCAGCCTCCCAGAAGCTCCTTCCTAGAAAGTGTGGGGTAGGGGCTACCAGGCTTGGGATGGGCACCCACAGGGTGATGCTAGGGTACTTGGACCATGCATAAGGGTACTCTCCTTTTTGCCCAGGGAACAAATTTTCCTTCCCAGCCTGTTCTCCTGACTGCAGAGATATGTATGAATCCTGCCACTTGTTCAGAATAGTGGGTTTGAATTATTTTTCTGCTCTGTCAGTAGTGATGAAGTACAGGGCTTCTTGACAGATTCTCTTGGACAGCACTAGCTTGTAATTTGTACACATTATTGCCACATTTTTTGTTCCTTCCTCCCTTTTTCCACTCCTGCACCTAAATTTCTCTGCCCAAATCTTTTCCTTGATAAACAATCAATCCTTAACTACTTTCTCCCCATTTGTGCCAGTTTTGGGTTATTGATACCCGTAATTGTTATTTCTGTTACTGTCTTAGTTTGGAAGACAGATGTGTCTGCTAGGAGTACAGAAACAGAAGCCTCCCTTGGACTGGTGAATACAAAACCTCCTCCATTCGAATTGTTATAATTCTGAAATTCAAGGGGTCTCAGGAAAAGATGTGAGGGTAGGGATAACAGTCCTTTACTAGTGTGTCTAACAAGATAAACAAACTAACAACAATAACTATGGTGTTAACAACGAACAGAACTAAGGAAAAGAAAAAAGCCGCAGTTTCCTCTGCCACTGACACCTTCCTCCCTTTGATACCATCACAAGCTACCAGAGCGAGCAGCAGTCCCAGGGGATGAGATGCGTCAGAGGCTCGGCAGCAGTAGCTGGAGCTCTAGGAGTGTCCCGGCTAGGCACGGAGTGTAGAACACAGTGTAGGGAAACCTCAAACAAAACTGGAGAAACAGTGGGTGCAGGCCAATGGGGCAGCAGCTCCTGGCAGGGCAGGGAGAGAGCAGGTTCTGAAATTCTGGGGGACACACGAAGAGACGGTGGTGGGTCAGTCTGAGCTGAGCTCCAGGTGAGGGATGGTGAGATCTTGCTGTGGTCAAGAACAGAGCAGCACTGTCAGTTCCCTCTGAGAGCAAAAAAACTCCCCCCAGCAAAGTGCAGTCCGGGTGCTACCCTGTCCACCTGTTTCCTCTGTCTTTCCCAAGCACCCATAACTATCCACAAGCACCCAGCAATCAGCCTTCTAGAAACTTTCAGGAAAAAAATCCATAAGAAAGCAAACCAACCCCCAAGAGTTACCAATCCTTAGATAATCTTAATCTTATGCGTTCTTACTGCTCTGGTCCTGCAGACACTGTTGCCCTTGCAGAACTACCCTCAGAAGACCCCAGTGCTCCTCTCTAGTTATCTGTGAAGGTGGGCATATGCCTGCTTCTTAACCACCTGTGAAATTCAGACCGATTCCACAGTGCTCTCTGTAGCTTTTGGTAGCATCTCACACTGTTATCTGTCACATCCAAGGACTTCTCAGGTTGGGTTCATCCAGTGGGTTTTCATCCCCTGTTCAATTTAGCCTCCCTGGAAATCAATACAGTAGCCCTGGCACCTGCCTACAACCCATTCAATCTCTGCTTATTCTGCCTTCCTCTTATTTTACTTCACTTGGCATATTTTACTCTTTCTGAGTTTTCTTTTTTTTCCCACTTTTCAGCTTTCTTCCACTTTAAAAAAAAAATGTCTATATATAACCATAAGCAAAACTTTAAAAGAGCTGTGTACTGTCTTAATCTACACCTGGCTGTAATTGCTGAAAGAAATAATGAGTCAGAGTCTGGAGTGCCCTACATGAGCTCTGATGTCATGACTGATTTCATATAACAGTATTGTAAAGGAAAATGTATAACAGGCTAAATTTCCTTGGCTGAGTGAAGAAATCTATGACCTCCTGCACTAATGCACTGTTATTCTGACTCATCCAGTAGAACAGTCCCAGCTCTAAAAGACAAAACGCAGAACCAGATCCCTGATGCATGCAAGGACAGAAAGATTGAGGGTTTGATATATTTGAATGAATAAAATTTCTAGTTTGGATATACCTTAGATCAACATGTTTAATATGTTTCTAGTGTCCTTACCAGAGGTGACTTCTGTAGGACTCATTACAGATCAGTCCCAGATAGTCTGTTCCCAGATTCCTCCAAAGACCTGCAGCTCCTTAGGTCTCCCTAAATCAAAATTTCTAGTACTCTAGAAACCTGAGCCCAGTGCCTCTGTAAAAACTGGGTCTGCCCCCAGTCATAAGCTGCTGTTTCACAGAGCATCATGTACATTTAAAGTAGTTCAGCTTTTGTCAAAAGAATCTACAAGGATTTTTATGTTCATAAGAAAATAATAGAGATTTAAGTGCTTACACATACTATTCCTTTTCCCTCCCCTAGAGAGAAGGAATGTCATGGCTGGTGAGAGTTAATGCTTGCAAAATCACACTGTTTAATATAATTTCTATTGGGTTTTTAAAATGTATTTTAAATTTTATTATTTTTTTTTTTAAATAACAGAGACCCTTTGCTTTCTTCTATTAAACCCCAAAACCTAATAGGGGTGTGTGTGGGTGTGTGTGTGTGGTTATATGTACTTACCCTCTTTTAATCAGCAACAAAAACCTGCCTTTGGGGCAACATAGGCATTTATGAACCAGACAAGACATGGATTGTGCCCTCAATACTAGATATTATTTGCCAGTTGGGTGAGCTTTAACACACGCTGTGACTTGAGGACAAATTTGGCACTTTTTTTGGGCATCAACTGCAAAAAGTGTTTCTAAAGTATAGCTGACTTCCAATTTACACAGTACTGATGTGTTTTCCTTCTGATAAAATCCCAGTGCACTAGAAATGACTGGTGTTTCATTTCTGCTTTCCATTCCCCATATTTTCCCCAATTCTTATCAGTGCTGATTGACACTATTCAATATTTTTCATACTTTCAATGTGATAAAGATCTCTGCCTTTCTTTCCTATTACCACATCTGGTCTTCTCACACATATTCCAATTCCATTAATAGTAACATTTGAAAAATTTGGTAATGCTTTTTCATTTCTTATTTTCTCTATCTTTGTGTCTTGTGAAGATAACACTCCTCTCTTACTTGATGCACATTACTGCCAACTTCCTAATGTAGTAATTTATAGTTCTCTCCAGACAGTTCGATGCATCAACTGAAATGTGATTTACAGTTAATGAGGCCAGGCCACACATTTTATTGTCTAAATTCACATTTCCCCTGTCATCTGTCTTCTATCTTGCATTGGCGTATCTTATGCAAATCACCTACTTAGAGCAGTCATAGTTAAAACTTCAGGCTGTTCTGTCCTTCCTCCTTTGTCAGGTCACTTGTAATTTTCCAATATATTCAATGAGATTTCATAAAAGATACTCCATGTGGGATTTTTTCATCTCTTTCTGCTTGGGTATCTCTTCCTGTTGTCTAATGACCTATTGACAGAAGTAGTATATTCTTCAGATAGTTTTGGTTTTGGTCCAGTAAGCCCTTCTCTCATAGTTTCCTGTCATTATTCATTGTATTCACTGACATCCTTCACTGATCTCATCTTTTCTTCTGTACATTTCATGCCAACATAAAGTCACTTCAGGTCAGAGTTCATACAGTGCTAACTTCCTCCTGCTGCTCCTGTCAGATTCCCTTAAATCTACTTTTCATCAAGACACTAATCCCAGGCATATGATCTAATTGGGTGGTATGTTACAGAGCCTTAAATATCCCTAAGCATTACTGAATTTTGCTTGAAAGTATTCTTTGTTTTCTTTGTTTGCTTTCCATAATTCTCCTCTCTTAATCTCCTATAAAAAGCTGCCTACATCTGCACTCTTGTACAGCCCATGCCATTTCCTGTGGCATTTGTGCAATTCCGTTCGGTATCACAAGGCACTGTTAAATCTAAATGCTAACTCAAATTTCAGAAAAATTTCACTGAGGAATTAATATCAAGGATAACCTGCATATTTTCAATCCCTATAAAACAGGTGGAATTTTTTCTTTTAATTTTCCTTTAATTAATTCCTTTTAATTGCTTTAATTTTCTTTTAATTTTTAGGTAATAACTTTTCCAAAACATTTCAATATTTGTAGTTTAAAAACAAAACAAAATGAGAAAAGCAAGAACAAAATAAGCCTTTCCTAAACTCTTGCCTTTCTACTGTATCAATCTATTCTTCTGTCCATGAAGCCTATTTTAATCTCTAATAGCAGATGCCCTTAAAAGATTCAAACATATTGCAGATTTCTGTCAGTGAGATACTGTTGTGTTCTGCAGTGTAACACCTGACTAAACTGCAGGCTGCTTGACAAAGCTTTCCTCTCCATATTGTCATTGTCTGCTTTCTGATGGCTCTTTACGACCTGAAACTTTGGCATCATTTTTGTTCTTGAGGAATTCTACCAATACTTTAAACATCCTTGAAATTTATTTCTTTTTGCTATTCATGCAGTTCAGTCATACCTAAATCATGGAAAAAGAGAATATACACTTGCAATCTTAGCTAGAGCATTTTATTTTGTTACAGTATTTTTCATTAAACAAATCTTTCTTGCTGCCATTCAGGTGAGTGAATATTTTTGCTGATTTTTGCATACATTTTCTAAGCACATTTATGTTTGCAAAACTCTTAACTGATGATTCCAGATTCTCTTCATTCCCATTTGCTTTCCAGTAAGGCAATTTTCTCTTCATTCTCATCTGTGGTTTACACTTTATTTTGTTGAGCCATTGTTATTCATACTTTGTTTTTAATCTCCACTTCTCAAAGAAGTCTTTGTTTCCCTTCAATCAAGAAACCAATCATTCTTTTTCTTCAGTAATTGTATTCTTATTACCTTTGTTTCCGTCACTTGTCCAATTTCCCCTTTTCATTTGCAAACATTTTTATTTTAGTGGAAGCACCATCATTATAGACAGAGATAAAAGCACATGGAAAGCTTTCCCACATTTAACAGCAATAAAAATAATGTTACTGACTTTACATGTATCCTTCTCCAAAATAAATTCCATGCTTTAAATTTAATTTTGACTTGGAAATTCTGTGACAAGAAAACCTGATATTGATTTTTAATTGGGAATGATAGTGACTACTCAAAATGGTTGAATTATTCAGGTTTATATGGAACATATCTTCTGTCACGTTTTTTGTGAATACAGCAATTCCACATCAAAGGCAATCTTTTCTACTGGTGTTGCTTAAAATTCAAGGATTTCTTTCTCCATGTAAGGGTATTTGAGAATCTTTCAGGCTCTGGTTGTTGGAAAAATTAGTTTCCCTGCTGGTCTCACAACTGCCAAAGAAAAGGGTGGGTTGGCATCCTACTGTGTTAGTACACAAAAAGCCTACATGACCTGCTCACATGCCTGACTGCCTTTGCTTGCTGCAGAAAGTCTGGCCAAGAGCCCTAGATAAAGTTACCATCTGCTGGGCCTTTGCATTTTCTCAATGAGGCTCCTACCCCCCCTAGCCAAATCTCCATAGAGAAATCAGCATTAGACAACACCATGCTTTGGTTTTCCGTGTCAGCGCTGCAAAATGAGACCACTGATGACACAGAGGGGAATTGGGATTTTGGCGACTGAGTGAAAGTTCATGATGCTTGGCACCAAAGCATATGATGGGGGTCACATAATACAACATAAAACCTCTTAGTAATGTAGCAACTGGCCCAGAATTTGCTGACTGCTTGTTAGTTGTTAAACAATCCCAAACTGTCTGACCAAAACCCTACCCTATGTGTCCTCAGCTGCTTGTCGCAGATGACTAATGGCAACTGTTTTTGAAAGGGGTCCAGGAATGTCTTTGTAGTGCTTTTACTTTTCCACAGCTCTAGCCAAGTGACTATGCACCTAGAATCTTGAAACTCTGAGCCAAAATCTCTCTGTTCTGGTGCATCTTCCATAAACATGTCCTCTGTTGGATTTCAAATACTGCTGACACCGAAATATGCCAGAAAAAGAATTTCAAACAGGATTTGTTGATTACAAATCCTCTTAACATCTTAAAAAAATATAGATTCTTCATTGTTACCAGTAGTACAAGTAACATAGGGAGGCAGGGAAAAATGCAAACTCCTTACATAAACAAGGTTTAAAGTCAGCTATGAATAAAAAAAATAAAAAAAAAAAAAAGTAAAGCGTTCCTGGTGTCTGTTCCTGTATTTCTCTCAGTTTCTAGAAGAATTAGAGGAACAGAAACTAGGCATTTTATTCTGACAAGACACCTCTAAAAATTTATTTTTCAAATGCTTTTCCTTGGAAACTTGAACTTAATCTTGAAAAATAAGAAAAAGGTCAGTAATTTTACAAATGAGCTACTAGAGAAAGGGAAGCCACAGCAAAGGTTCATCTGAACAGATATCTGCCTTACTGTTGTCATACATTGTGAATGTTAATACTGGGAGGTTTATAACAGAAGAGCAATATTTTTCTTTGGTCATCAATTCCCTGTACCACTGCTGTCTGTAGAACATGTCAAATAAGATCCTTGACTAATTTAATCAGAATTTTAGACCTCAAATGTTGTTTGAGCATGGGCTGTTTTAATGTTCTGAGTTTCAATGGTAATCATTGCAGAACAATTCAGGGACCTCACTTTAAGAAAAGGCTTCCTTTCTTCCTTCTGTGATATGGTCATATCTACAACTTAAACCAAAGGAAAAAGAGTTACTTAAAATTCTTCCTTCAGCATAACAGAAATCAATATATCTTGACCCTTTCTGTCCCTGAAGCCCCAGGCAGGCATCCATAGAAGTCACTAAAAAGCCCTGAAACAGACTTTCTTGCTCTTTCCTACACGCTTAATATGTCCATCAGATGGTAACGCCATTTCATTTGCTTTTCCTCTCTCTCTCTCTCTCTCTCTCTGGAAACTTTGCCATTTCCTCTTTAACTCTGTTGATTTACTCTTTGCTTGGGAATTTGACCTCTAAGTAACTTTGACTTTCAACAAGCACTTTTATGCCATTATATACCCTTTTTCTCTCCAGATACCAAATTAAAATCTTGGCCATTTCAGATGGGACATTGGAATAAGTGAAAAAACCCAGTTTTCTTCTACTTTATAATTAGAGGTATGCCTTTCTCATAACTCTTCTCTTTGGTTTGGTTACCTGCCATTTAAACATGTATTACTGTTCTATTTGCTAAAATATGAACATTACTCTAATCTTTGTCTCCTTGGGCTTCATTTTTGTACTAAGACAAATAGCAAGGGTCAGCAGCAACCAAACAGTTATGCTTCTCTCCTCGCCTCACTCCTACCTCTTAAGTCTTTTACCTGGCTACATCAGAGAGCATTTCTTCAACTCAGTTCCTGGGGAAGAATCCAGAACTGTGAGTTAGGTGGAAATATGTCACCCACAGTTTTGGAGAAATCGTAAAGAGACCAGAATGGGACTGAAAATGACCAATTGAGTGATGCATCCAGCCCTAGTCAATGGGAAATACTATGAATGGTGAGTTTTCTGATTTCTTCCTAATTGTTTTCAGGTCTATGACTCTAGATAGGAACTTAGCATAACCTTGTGATACTTCCTGGTAACAGACCCAAAGAATGGTTCTTCCTCTGAACTCAACAGGCTTCTTTTTTTTTTTTCCCCCAAGAAGAGGATGATGCATCATCTATATTCTTTAGTAAAGTATAATTACTATGGACATTCTGAAAAATAGAAGAAAATTCAGTGTAGTCAGGTTGCTGCAAGTTCTTTGTATTGAATTTTTAATAATTTTCTTAATCCTCTGTCTGGATTTATCCTTAAGATGGGTCACTATTATAATATTATATGTGTTTTAAATTGTCATTGTATTGGTGAGAAGGCTGGAATTAAACTAGGTATCTGCAACATTTGACTGAAATTCTCTTGCCTATTTGAATTAGAAAATGTAATCTCTATTTATTTGTTAAATAAGCTGTGTTTAGCATTAATAATCAATATATTTCTGCAGTATGTGGACTGAGCCTGCATTGGAAAGGCTGTGAAGAGAAAAGGAGGAAAGGTCAAACAGCTATACTGAAGTTTGTACATTAGAGTTCAAAGAGCAAGATAATATTCCCATGCAAGTATTCAGACAATATACCTGGGGTCTTAGGTGCTGCATTTTTATTAATGTTCTCATTTCAAAGCTTGGATTTTCATTGTCAGCATCTTATGTAACCATTAGGCAGGTGTTAAGAGATACACATACCATGATATAGTAGGGGAAAATGCCCTAAAAATATCAGCAGTGAGCTAAACATTTCTCCCTGATCTCTGTGTGCCCTCATCTATTCAATTTCTGGCATATAAAGTAAAATGTAACCTGGAAGGAGGAATGTGCTTTTACTACAGACATTTTTCAGAATGATTGAAACTGCCAATTGCTCTCTTTGAATAACAATGGACACAGACAAGAACCAACACTGTTGAATTTCCGTTTCTGGTAGCAGGATGAAGGAAGAAGCAAGTCAAAACCATAAGATGATGATGTTAAGAGAGACAGTGAATAAAATCTAAATAATTTATCTTGACACAATTAATTTCAGTAAGGTAAGTCTGAACAAAGTTGAACATACCTGAGTTTTAGCTAGTCAGCTGCTTTAATATCTCTCTTCACCTCTTGTCTCTTTTCAGTACAACCATTCCATCTGCGGCCTCAGATTCCCTTCCAGCTGTAACCTTCAAGGTTAACCTCCATCTTTGTTGTCCTCCCCTACAACACTTTTCCCACACAGACTTTCTGACTATGCTACTGAAATAATATTCCTCACAATAGTGCCTCCAAAACACATTCCAGGAACACACAAACCAGGAAATATGCTGTGTGGCTGCTGCTCTGGTGTTTTGTCTGTATCTTGTCTCTTCCCCCAGGATTTGCTCTTTGAGCTTACAACAGGTCCATGATTGTTGCTGCTCTAAAAGTGATGGGAAACCAGTGCTGGCTGCCAGTGGTTGTCAGATCTCAGACCCAGGAACAGATCATTGTACTTAGGCTCTCTGCCAACATTTATAATTAATAATATTAATTAGTTAGAGAACTAGTTAGGAGTTCTTTAGGTTTTTGCAGTATAGTTTGATCTAAGAAGACCAGTCATGCTGATTTTAGACATTTAAACTCCAAGATTTGCATTATTGTTTATCAAAATTAAATAAAACCTTATGATAATTAAAAAACAAATAACCCAGACATCTGTCCTGCCTTTTTTATTTATGGGCACCCAATCTCTCATCGCAATAGTTTCTTCTGTTATGTTGCCATGCACTAACTAGTGGTTGAAAGGCCAATAATGTGACTAAAATATGTGTAATTTTCATGCAAAAGGAACCTGGAATTTTACAAATATAAATCTATTAAGACTAGTTTATTGATTAGAGACTGTGTTTTGTACTAAATATCCACTTGCCTGCTTCTCAATGGAGAAAATTGTCATATTGCTGTACTCACATAAGGCATGACTGTCAGGACTGTAGATTGGAATATATTTCATTCAGTTCATACATAGATAATTTACAGCTGTCATTTTTTTTCTTGGACATTATCTTCATGTATGTCACTTTCTCTCTCCTTTGTACAAGTCTTTCTTTTCATGAAGATATGCCACTGATAATAAAGTGTATGCTGTTTCCAGTGTTTTAGAGTTTAGGCACGCAAGATACATTACATTTTATCAGTGTCATCTAATCATGATATGGGCAGAGATCTGATAGATTAGAGATTAAAATTAAAGATCTCCATTGCATGTGTGTTTGGTTGAGTGTTTTTGCTTATCTTTCCAATATTCAGTATGTTGAAGAGAAATTCTAAACACCTGATATTGTTTTCAAGATAATTGAGAAAAAAATGAATGTAAAAATGTAAGTAACATTGTTATATTGACCTTTCCTTCTGTGATTTTTGTGTGGGTTTTTTTTTGTTGTTGTTTGTTTTTTTAATCATTCCATAAATCTACTCACATAAATTCTTTTGGTTCAGAAGTTTCAGCTGTTGACTGCTTGACTGCTATGAAAACGAACGCTTCATAGGTAGGCAATGAATCACTTAAATTTTCAAATTGAGAGTGACTCTCCAAATTGGTACTGATGAGCAATCTGAACAGCACAGTTCTGAAATCATTGCTCTTGCTCAACTGTACCTCACTTTGCAAACAAGCATTTGAAAGACTGAGGCTGCTTATGGAGTAAGGGTCAGTTTTACAGCAACGAGTTTATCATCATTCACTTTCATCATGGGTTTAGAGAGTGCTTTATGTCTTCCAAGTAATGCTATTTTCAATCCCACAGAGCAGATGAAAAAATATAGCCTCTGTCAATATTTGCAAGAAACCCTCAGGATTTAATGACTTCAGAAGAAGATACACATTATGTTGAAATTTAGTTTTCACCAAAACAGTAGGAAATGTTTTGAAAAACTTTGGTCATGAAGCAAAAAACAAATTATTCCCATTCCTTCATTTTAATGTTATTTTCTTCTTCACCACATCCAGTACTGTCTCAGGAACACATCCTTAGCAAACTTTGGAAGCAGTGTGGCAGTTTTTGAATCCTCATTCTTAATACCACAACTCAGTCTAAGAGACAGAATCATGTGTAACTTTCTTGCAAAATAGCTGGTTGTGTCTTTTATGTCAACAGAAACATGACAGCAATAATAAATAGGACGCAATGCAGATAAAATTAACTAAATTATTTAAGAAGTCACACGTTGGCTACACAATGCCTGATTGCACTTCCCAGAGAGCTGCACATGTGAAGATGAATTTAACTCCTATCTGTTGTTCAGTAGGTGCTCAAATCTCAGATCCAAGCTCAGCAGTATATCCCTGATAAATGATATACAGACTGAAGGAATGCACGTGTATGTGATAACCATCTAAATATGTGCTGTGCCAAGGTTAATAATTTATTCATAACTGTATAAACCTCTTGAAAATATCCTTTTTTTTCTCAAGGAAATTGTCATTTATGCTTATTTCCCATGTAAAACCACAACTCCAAGTAGACTGGATAACCTTTTCACCACAAACATAATGGCATCTGGACTACTGGAGAGAGGTTATTTACTCAATCCTTTTTCTTATTAAAGTATATATGCATATATGTGTATATATATCTATATATATATCTATCACATTCTGATAAATGTGATACCTGAACTGAAAGATATAGAAATTTCAAAAAATGAGAAGCTCATTCATTATAAGGAAAAAATATGGTTTTCAGAAGTTATTTTGGTAATTAATCAGTGATTATCACGAATCACAAGAGGGAAGTTGAAAAGCTATACCTGCTGTTTAATGAATCAAATTTCCTTTCTCTGAAAGTGAAACCTTGTACACCAATGTCTAGTTGATCATGAATAAAAGAAATTGAAAATCTGAAATATGTTCTCAAACTTAGAATATTATGTAGTAGCTTCCAGAGCACAGAACAATGTAGCTGAAAAAACAGTTTTTTAGAATTTAAAATTATACAAATTTTCTGTTCAATTAATAATTTTCAAGTTATTTGTACATTAATCCCTGTGTCTAAATGAAAGCTCCAAACTGTTTGTGTTATCTTCTCAAATGATAAGATGTATATTGGAATTATACATTTGTCCTTGGTGGTAGAAATAATCTTCAATTTGGGCATGTATCTATGTGCTCAGTTGATTCAGGACATGGAACTGTCCCCAGGGATCCAGGCTGGCTTAAACCCATTTATTTCAAACAACCAACCATTTTCCTCCTAATATTCTCTATTGCCTTGGTTGAAGAACATGTCACATCTCTCCTCCACAAACAGAAGTGAAAAACTGTTCCTCTGTGCAGAGAACTCTACTTGCAAAGAGAGAGCAGAGTAATGCCTCAGGGCAGAGCATTGCCTTAGTAACTGATTTTAAGCCATGGTTGACTTCAAATCTAAACTTTAACTTTGCAGTGAAATAAAGAAAACCAGTAGGTGGTGAAGAAAGAGCCTCACAGATGATTCTAATTGAGAATCTCAAGGGTTTTACTTTTACTCAGACTCAGATGTGATCCTGGTATAAACCAGAAAAATCACTTAGTTGGAAAGGGTAATACTGACTTCTCCAACTGAAAATCTGATCTGTAATGTATTTCCTGTCTCATTTTTCTCAAAGTTTATTGAACTCATCGACACAGAGAACTAGCAAAAAATGACTAGAAACCTTTTCTTCCTTCACCTTTAACTTAATAGAAAAAAGCTAGAAGTTTTCTTTTTCTTGGTGTTATGGTCTGAGAAGTGTCCTGCTGGGAATCTGCCCTGCAGCTTGATAGTACAATCTCTGGATTTTTAAAACCAGCTGGAATATTTGGCCTTGCTACTGACCTATCTATTTGAAATGTGTGCAAATTAGTTGAGGCTAAACTTTTGTTCACAGTGAATTAACACAGCTCAGAGAGAAATCTCATGCTGTCTTACTGACCCAGGACAGCATACTGATGAGAAATCTACCTTTTTCTGGAAGCTGATATCTGTCTTTCAGCTTACTGCTAACATATTTCATATTGTTATTCTTGCAAATTAAGTGATTTCTTTTTCTTTTATGCGATCTTTTATAGATCTATGAGTTTGATTGCATCTTATTTATATTTATACCAGATTTTATTGAAAAACATTTTGGTTTGTGACATTGGTTTACATTAAACGTATAATTTTAAGTGATTCTTGTGTTCATGGGTGATTATCATCCATAAAGTTGATGTCAGCCTTAAGTGTAATGGACCTTAACACTGGATCAGGAAATAGCAACAGTGCAAGGGACAAAAGATGCAAAATGTTCTTGTGCATCTCTCCAGTAATGTGGTCAAATTAACGATTAGCATCAAAAGTGCCTCATGGACTGTGGATCTCCTAAGAACTTTGGTTATGCAGCCTTGACTGGCATCCTTCTGTACTCTCTCCCTCTCTCGAAGGAAATGCTGCTTTGCTGGTGGAAAGCAGCAGTTTATGGCTTACCTTGGTGGGGTTGTATCCTCTGCTGACATGGGGTTGCTGTCTCATCAGCCCATGTTTCTGGAAAGTTGGTCTCTCCAGGGCATGGTTAGGACTGGAAAATCACTGCTTCTCTCCAGGAGAGTCTGTGTGATTCATTTGCCCAACAAACAACAGATCTGCTTTGGGTGTACCCTCATCAACTCAGTCATGAGCAATCCTGTCCTGCTCCATCAGGGAGAGGCTGTAAACCAAGCTGCCACTGCACAGCCTCTGCCAAGGCTGACAGCCAGTGGACAGCTAATGCCTGTTGTGATGTCTTTGCCTTGTGACACCTGCACATAGAAAGAAGCCAGCAAGCACCTCAATTGCTCTCATCCTCAGTTGCAACACCCCAGTCATCTATACTTCTAAAGCAGACCTTATAAACTGGGAACTACCGCATCTTCTGGAGAAGCAGTTATGGGAGAAAAGGATTTTGCAGTAGGTATTAATAATTTTATTTGAGAAATACAATGTAGCAATGATGAATTTAGTTGTCTGTAAACATTTTTTTAAAAATTGAATTAAAGGTTTAAGTTATTTTTCTAGCATTAAGTTTGGTAAATACTGAAATTACAAAAGTAATTTGGCAAGTCAGTGAAAGGTTCCTTTTATTTACAGTGATCTAAACCAAAAACATCTGCTGCTACTGTTCTTGTTCTTTATGTGTTCCCTTCTGTGCGGCACATTTTTTTTTTCTTTTTACTGAAACACAGCCTGTACTGAAGACCGTAAAACAACAACTTAATTGCTGTGTTGATGCTTTCTTGGATCCCACTGACTTTCTTGGGCAGCCTATGAGCCCAATCAGAACGTAGAAATTTGGCACACCATAGTTGTGTGAAATGCTCAGGGACAGGAGAAGGACAGGAAGAAAATGTGGAGCTGGTGAAAGAGAGGAGAATCAATTCACCAGCTTGGAGGAAAAATAAGTATACTAACTGACAACAAATGCTTTCTAAATAGTTTGAACTAATTAAATTGTTTATATTAATGATAAATATAAACAATCTCAAAGAAACAAACCTTAGTGTTGATAAATGCTGAGGAAGGAATAATATTTTTCCCCCAGTTTACAAAGTGGGCTAAGTGTACTGAGAGGGGGAGGCTTCTATTCCTCCACCCTTGCCTTGGATTCTTAGCTGATTCTGTTCTACAACCAATAGACAGTACCTCAGGTGAGAGAAGAAGAAAACAGGGGATATAAATTTCTATTTTAATAGCAAGAAATTCAAGACTGAGCTTCCAGAGAGCTTACTGCTTTTCACAGGTGGTTGAAGATGCTTGGCTTGCAGCCCTTATGCCTTTTACAATCCAGGGAACTGCAATTGCCTAAGACCTAAAAACACACTGCCAGTCTTATGGTTTTATTATAGCTTGGGTTTGCTAGCTACTTCTTTCCTTTTTTTTTTTTTTTTTTTTCCCCCAAAAACCCAACTATTTAAAATTTTCTATATTTGGAATGATGGATAATGACAAGTAGGATATCAATGTGTTAAATCTGTTTGCTGAATTATTACAAATTTTTTTTTAAACTCTGCACAATTTACCAATATTCTTTAGATGATATGTACAGATACTGATATAGGCAATGGAGTTTGTTCACTCTATGAGTTTGTTTTTGTAAAAACTAAAAGAATTTAAAAATTTTTGGAATTACATTATATAATTAATGTAGGTTAGTACATTTTTATATCCACTGTTTTAATGTATTGTTAAATAATAAACCCAAAAGGTCTACTTCCAGTAAACTGCTAGTGTTGACCTTCCACTTATCACTGGTTTTACCTGAGAGTATGCAAATTATCAGATGTGTAGACATCCTGATAAGAAATGACCATAATAAAGCTAAAATCCTGAAGAATTTCATTTAGCGAAAAGAGTTTAAATCTTGTGTTGACACTTGTTTTCCTAAATGGATAATTTTCTTCCTAGAATAAAAAGAAAAAATACACTAAGGTTAATAAAATACACAATACAATACATTTTCCTTTCCTGGAGGAAAGGAAAAGTTCATAGACACAATGAAGGAAAGGAAAGTACATGCTCATTGGGAATGATAAGATTAAGGATTTCTTTTATGTGAAAGATTTTGAAAATCTACAGGGATAAATTCTTAAATTATTAGGAATATAAATAAAATTACACAGTTTTTGAAATCAACATAATTCTAATGCTACACAGTCAAAACAGAAAGGTCACTGTTACTCCATCCAAAGGAACAGATGTGTCTCCATTTCCTTGGTGAATTGTTTCTCAATACTGCATTAATTTGGGCATATGTGCTTCTGAAGGAAATCCACCAAAGGATACAACATATCTATATATCGCTGGCAGTGTTTGTCAGCTTTCTCTCTCCATGAAATATATCAGTTTTTGTTAAGAAAAGTAGCTCTCCTAAGAACAATAAAACTCTCCATGCTCCATAAATGTTATGGTGAAAATCTCATCATTTTTGCAGCTCAGTCTTTGAATCACAGCTTGGTACCAGGCTTGGGAAATTTACAGGTTGAGATTAAGAAATATCAAAAAACCCTGTCATCTTAGGAGGGAGTTGGATTAGTGCTAGCACCTCTCCAAAGGATGTCTTCTGTCTCTTAAGTAGCATAGGCACTTCTCTGATTTCTGTATCTCAAGAGGACATGGATGTTTGAAGTTTGAGTGGTGGGATTGATGTGGACACTGAAACTGGCTTCAAAGCACATGATGAATTTCTGACAGGTCCATTAAATATCAGTTTAAGATAGCTGAATATTTTAATTCCTGAGCAGCAGCTGGGTATTCACTCAAAAATAGCTTTTTCTTCAAAAATAATATGATGTAGTACTTTAGGGTGTACAGGTCCTAACCTTTCTTCACTAACAGGGAAAAGAAATTAATTTAAGGCACCTTCAGGTTTTTGCAATATTGTAAAATACTGAAGTTCAGTCTTTAGTCATTTTAAAAATCAAGCAAAAGGATTAAACTTTTAGTATGACCTTTTATGCGATTACATTTGCAGCTCCAGAAGGAACAGTACTTTATCTCACTGAAGCATATGACCTTGAGGACCTCTTTCACTTGTGAGCTTGCTGCTGAGACATGTGTGTTATACTGTCTATAAAAATCCTGGGAGGAACATTTCATTTTCCTTGCTGTCAAACCTTCAAGTTATCTAATTGTCCACTTCAAATTTGTCATGTACACAGAGAATTCAAATGTGTTGGAGAAGCCATGCAGCCCACAGTTTTAGTTGTCTTTTGTGCTATTATGAATCACCCAGTTAAGAGAGATTTATCTTCATAAGCTACTCCCTCTATACCTATATGGCTGTCATTTCTACATTGCCAATGGAAGACAAATCATTAAGATAAAAAGACCTCTTGCTGGTTAGGATGACTGGATTTATTTGATGCTAAATCTCATATTTGATCATTCTTATTTACTAAGAACAGACTGAGATCATAAACACGTTCATGATTTTCCAATCTGTTTATGAATATTTATTTTAATATATTATTTAATATATTTACCAGGGATGCATGCTTTGAAATCAGTAGAAGACAGTGTCTGAATCCTGCTAGCAGCAAGAAAATAATAGCTGATCATTATATATAAATATATATAACCTACATATATATATATATATATGTTTGATTACTGAACCCAAGGCACAACTAAAAAATAACATCTTTTTGAACATGGAAGAATTTGGGCAGAGTTGACAACAGTGACTCTTAAAAGCAGCTCCTGTGCTCATTTCAGTAAAGCTTCATTCACTCAGCTGGAGCTTTCACAAACTTGACTTAAATGGAGGTCTAACACTTCCTCTGCAACTTTAACAAATTGAATCTCCTTTACCCATGTGGTAGGTCTGGGTTCTTATCCAAATTCTGCCTGAAAGGAACCATAGTTGATATTACTAACTAAAAACTAAAGAACTAATGCATTGATATACACGCATGTCCCTAGGTGAACCAGCCAGCCAGTAAACAGTGGAGCTGGGAAATCTTTATTCAGACTTATTTCAAATATGCCAAGGTTTACTGCAGCCCAGAGAACAAAGTGAGGGTCTAGCATTTCTAATCCAAAAGGGAGACAATGAATAAAAAAATAGTCGTATTTGAAAAATAAAATCTTGCATGATCTTTATGCACAAGCATTAAAGAATGGAAAATGGATCTTTTGCTTTGTAGGTCACCTTTAAGACTTCTAGCCATTAAAGAGAATTTTGCCTTCAGAAATTACAGATCTACTGCATTTTAATGGCTTGTTTTCAGACAAAAGAATTTTTCACTTTGATATCAGTAGGAATACATTGGCAAATTTGTTGCAGGACAAAGCCTGCAAGAAGAAAGAGTATTTAGCAAAGCTGTGTGCTGGGGTAAGCATATAAAGGTTAAAGGTTGTTGTGTACATCAGAAAGATGAGAGAGCTTAAGTTTCTTTTTGCTCTGTGATGTTTGTATTATGTATTATGTGATGTAGCACTGCCAAAATGGAGTCTTTCAGACAGGCTTCTCAGCTTCCTGAGTGGGAGGTTTAAGCCTTGCTTCCACGACTATTATGGATCGAGGGGTTGAGCCCCCACATATGCAGGAAGGCGCTATGGGCAACTTTGGGTGTTTCACAGGGGCTGTTTTACTCCCTTTCCTAAAACAAGTTCCTAAAGTTAAGATGCAGCCACATTCACAGCACAGCAAGGACAGCATTTCTTTGTCCTGGAACCCCCTCGGGGGTCCAGCAATGGTGATTTTCCCAGGATCACAGATGAGGAAACATGGGTAATCAGGGAATTGCATGGAAAACTCCCAGATCTGTAACGGCTACTTTATGTACTTTTTCTTGTAATTTGACTGTATTTATCAGCTATATGTGACTCTCCAGGGTAGAAACCACCATGTTCATCATGCTATCAGCAGTGACAAAAGGAAAAGATAACCTTCGGGACAATCCTTATTCTTCTTAAAACAAAGACAACTCCCTCTTTGCCTTCTGCAAAAAGAAGCTGATAAATATGTCTTTTTGTCCTCTTTCACTCTGCTTATTCAGAAACATGTAGGCACTGAACTGATATCTATCTGCAGTGTTTTAATATAACTGTTGATGGCAAGGAGTGAAAAAGAACAAGGACAAAAAAAGCTTTTTCTTCAGTTGCTCATAACAGTGCCAATGGCAAGTTCTGCTTTAATAACAAGAGGAACACTTCTGCTGCCTGTTGAAGCAGAAAGAATATATTGCTGAAGAAAATAAATCAATGTAAATTATTTTAAATGTCCTGCATTATATTACTCTAAGTCAGGCAAAAAAGGTGAAAATGATGCTGTATGAGGTGGAGAAAGGATGTAGCTAAATAGAGAAAGGCATGAATTATTTAAAAGCTAATGGATGACAGAAACAATTCAACACAGTTGCAGATGACTTATGATCTGAGAATTTGCCTTACAAGCTTATATAACATAAAGAGAAGTAGCTGGGTACTAACACAGTAAGGTGATGTGAAATAATGAATTAGAAGGAAAAGTGAGAAACCAACATCTGTGCACTGTAGTAAACTCTATGCTTCTAGCAATTTGCCACTTTTGCCAGAGCCTTTTAAGCAGAAGGCACTGATGAGTCCCAGACTCTGCGCCTCTGAGGCTGTACTAGACTCTATGTGATATCTCCTGTGTGACTCTGTGGTCCAAAGATTCCTAGGTGATAAAGAGTTTTAGCTGCACTGCAGTGCTGGGCTTTTCCCACCATATGTGACCTGCAGTCCTTCCTCGTCCCTTCTCTGGCCATTGGAGATGCCATAGACAAGTGGAAAAAAGTACAGGGGCCTTTGTAATTTGCTGTAGCTTTGTTCTGTCTCAGAGGATGAGGACGAGAGTTGCTCTGCTCCATAGCAGAGGGGTTACTGCTGTTGAACGACTTAGATGCCTTAAGCTACCTGGGGCTCTTTCTGCCAGGATGCTGCAGTTAGCACATACAGCAAGTTGAGTGGAGTGAAAAAATTGCTGTGGTAATAAAGTGCCCATAAGGCTGCTGCAAAATCACTCACGCAGCAGCTAATGGAGTTAGGGAGCTCTATCCTCTCAGGAGGTATGGGAGTTTCCCTGTTGCCCCCAAAACACACCTTCAAAGGTACAAAAGCCAAAATTTTCTCATGTTTATCAAGTTTCAAGAGACTGCAGTGCAGCTGCTTAAACACCATGCAGCCTCACTAAAGGTGCCAGTTCTGTCATATCTTAGTGTGTAAATAATAAATTGTTATAAATGGAAGTTTAAACAGTTGTGTAAATTAACATGAGTGACGTTACAGCGCAGCAATTTTAAAGAAATAAATTGACTAAAACAATATTATCAGGCAGATCAGTGAATAAGTAGAAAGGAGTTCTTGTGTCATATATCTAAGTAAGGATAGCAGCAGAATTTATAAATAGCAAAAAGGTTCATAAAATGGCTCAAGAATACCTTGCCAGCAGGCCTATCCCCTGTGCAAATACTTAAAGTAAGAATGAAACTCAGCTAATAACATGCATTTGTGAGCATGTATATGTTTGATTTTGATGGGTCTACTTATCAAGTGAAATAGCCTGAGGAGAGTAGTTGCCCTTAAGAGTAATTAAAACTGAAAAGATGTGGTTTATTTATGTATAAATCACTGGCCTTAATCAGACATCTCAGGTAATAAATATGTAATCTATAGCTCAATGAGATTTGCCCCTGTGATTCAACTGTAAGGTGAATTGTTGCCCTTGTTATGGAACATTTTGTTAAGGAGAATATGATATGATGTTGCCTACATCTGTCTGTCTACTTCAGATTGCTGCTCAGGGGATACTAAAGATGAGGAATGGCTAGCTTGAACCTCACACAGATTTGATTTGTGCTGTTTTCTTCTTCTGAGATGTGCACACTTCTTAACTTCATGTTAAATCATCAAGCATTTGGCTGCAAACACTTTGGCTGCAGACACTTTTTCCAACACACCTGTGCTATCAACAATCACATTAATTGATGTGCAATAGCAGTGCATAATCTGGGCAGGCTGTAAGCAAGGCTCCATGAGAGAGGTGCCTGCACATTTCAGATCATTATCTGCACATTCTGGTTTTGCATTCAGTACAATAAGGGACTGACTGCACCTCCAGACCTCAGCCTACATCAAGATATATGAATGTGTGAAACACCTGAGGGAGAAGAAAGGAACAACACCATAGTGAGAAGAAAATTCCCCAACATTCTGAAAGAGTTATAAATATGTGTGTGAAGGACATTCAGAAGTAAAATAACCTTGGCTACCATTTTCACACTCATGTAGGTATTTCCAGAAGAAGAATAGTGATGAGTATGGAAACAATGATGAGCTGAAATGACAAAGTGTCAATAAGCCCCTCAAATTTGGCTTTTTAAAGGTCAGAAAGTTTTTAACATTAGAACATTGAAGGACTGGAAAATAGCATAGCACACACTATAAATCTTCTAGCAGATGCCTGAAAAAAGCTATAAAAGAAATCAGTTTTACAACATACATATGACTGAATTTCAATGAATCATCATTTTATGTGGCCATGACATGAAGTCTCCATCTTCCTCAGAAAATTAAGGTTAAGAATGATACACTCTTTCACATTTCCCTGATGTTTATATAGAATTCTGAAAACAGCATGAACAAAACCAAAAAAATAAAGCAGACGTATTAAAACCTTGTAACATAACAGGGAAACCACTGTTCTGCTATACAGAATATTGTTTTCTTATTGATATATAGTGAACTGGAAAAAATCCCCACCTTAAATTAGTGCTTTCCTGCATTCTGTTACTGTAACAATCAAGACTGCCTTTTTTTTGGGTGCTGTATCTTTGTAGATAATGTACCTAAACAAAGATTGTCCAAAGGCAAGAATGTCCAAAGATTTTTAGACTTTAGCCACCTGAGAACTGCAATACAGAATCACCATGAAATGCTCAGCCTGAAATGTTCACTTATAATAAAAGTGAACAGATAAAAAGGAAAAGTTATATTTCCACACATTTGTTAGACTTTATGGACTCAAGCGGTCCATCCCATGAATCAGATCATCAGGATAAACCAGTTACTTCTACTTGTCTGAAAAATCTCCTTAACAGTGTATAATGCTTTTCCTGTCTCTTTTATTGTTTTAAGTAAGGCTAGGTCATAATAAGGTCTTGTATAAAAATGACCCCTTCTTATTCAGTGGATTTGGTTCCATGTTTAGCTCATCTATGTAATAATATATATGGTTAAGTAGGATGGGTTTGTAATTATCACTTTGCTCCAAGGCAGCACAATTTGTCATGGCAATAAAAGTGAGTAAGCTGGAATGTAGCCCTGCTCACACCTCATCAGCAGATTGTTTCCTGCAGCCCAGCTCCTGGAGGAGTGCTAGATGTGAGTAAATCCATCGAGGGCAATCAAAACGCACAGATATTACTCAAGGCTGAAAAGGAAAACAACACTCCTGCCCAGACCTCTGACATCAGCAGTCAGCCTTATGTGACCTGCATTACTGGAGCTGATGTATAGGGAACAAAACCACCACACAGACCTTCAAGGTCCAGCAATGATTTTTCTGGGGTAATAGTTCATCAAAAATACAATTAGGTTGCTGGCCTATAAACAAAATAATTTTTTGAATTACCATACAAAATATATGGGTGCCAACTCTCTTACCAGAAAATTTGCATTATGGCTCTATATTAGTTCAGGGTTATAATTTTTTAAGAGACATTTTCTTTTTTTGTCGAACTACTGGTTCAGAGCCTTGGCTGTGTTGGATCTTCTCATTTAAGTTGGAAACATAACCAATTTAACATAACCATATTAATCCATGGTGTGAACCAGTTACCAATATGAATTTGGCCTGGTATGTTCTGTACTTTTTAGGAAACAAAGTAGATATATATTTTTTTTAATATATTTTAAATTAGTAGGTTTAGAGGCTAGTTTCAACTGTCTTTTTTTCCAGAAGCTTTTACTGAGTTCAAGAGCTTACAATGAATTCCTCCCAGAAAAATGTCTTCCCCTGTGTTCCATTTCACAAAAGTGAGAGATTCCATTTTATGGTAAACGAACTAATTTAGAAATTTATTTAGCTATCTGTAAGTCCCAAAATGAATCCAGCATTTTCTTTGCCCTTTTTCTTATTAATCTACAGGGCAGATGCATTATCTCACTTCAGTTCCATTGAAATGAGAAAGAGGATTATTTTTTTTAATTCCCATTTGCCATCAGTGCAGCAGTCCTGGAGCATTAGAAGTCCAGCTCTCCATTTATATTTAGTACTCTGATTATTGCCCACAGTTTGGAAACAACTTCTGCAATACCCAGTGCTGTAATATGGATCTTCATTCAAGTATTAACTAGCCTGTCTTGGCCTCATTTACCATTTTAACAAAATTAAATTTGTGATATTGAGTTTAATTTGAGACCAGTAAAAATAAAGTGACTTTTTGCTGCTCAAAACGAGGGAAATCTTATAAGGAAAGACTATCTCTCACTTTTAATTTTTTTTTTTTTTTTTTTATGTTGAGATAAAAGATTAGCCCTTTGATTACAATGCTGGGAAACAGCATTGCTTGTGTTACTAACAATAGAATGCATTTCCAGTACGTTAGGATTCCTCCCAGGGTTGTCCTCTTCAGACACCTCATTACTTTCTGGCACATCTGCAAGGATGAATATGAAGAATGCCTGGGCTTGCTGTTGTTCAAATCACACTTGGATTTTGAGCCTCTTAGGGAATCAGACACTACTCTTTCCTGGTGTTTCCACCTATATTTCTCTTGTGTTCATTTACCTGCCCAAACTCCCACTTTGACTTGCTCACCTAGTTAAGCTTGCTCACTCTCCTAAATCCTGGGAGCTCTTGTTAGCACTCCAGATATAAGGTTGTGTTTTGCAGTTTGTAGTATTGTCCCCAAAAAAGCACAGAAGAAAAGTTGAGCACTGGAAATCTTAGGCTTTGCAGCAAAAAACTTAGAGCTGTAAAGGACTTGGTTACAGCAGCTCCATGGTAACAAGTGTGCAGATAGAAGCTTCCTTTGCCCATGCTTCAAATTAGATAGATGGGATATGGCTGGGTACATGATGCAGGGATATCTGCAACATTACCAGGGTGAGGTTGTGCTGACTTGATTGGAGGAGCTCACTTAAGAATATGGATTTTAAAATGAATTACTGTGTCTTCTTGTATGTGTGCATTTTAAATAGTTTTCCTGAGGTTTTAAAGCACTTCAGGTACAAGAACAACTTACAATTTTTTCTTCACTTTAGTTACTGTCTACTCAGCCCTATTAAGAATCCTAAGGGTGTGTGCACTTTCATGTTGGAAATTTTATTAAACTGAACATTTCTGTGCTAGTTAGCACTGAAAAAAAGAGAACAGAAACTGTAAATAGGTGGGAAATTCACCTCAACCTCTTTCAACCTCATTTTGTTGGGTTTGCTTTGTGTATGGTTGCTCTGCTTCCTGCGCTCTTTTTCCACTGCTTTGCCAATAAGTTTGATATTGAAAATGCAGCAGGGATCCAAATCTTGCCAAGGTAAATGCTGACTGATATGAATGGGAAGTGGATTTTGCAGAGCCATTTATCATGGGGTTTCTGCAGCCAGTGATGAAGTGAGGAGTGCTTCATTGCCGGCAGTCAAACCACCACCACCACTAGAAATGTGGTGCATGAGCAGAGCACATTTTATACCTGCTGGGCTTCCATCTCTGTTGTGACAAGAGCAGAGGTGGCTACTGGCCTCTGCTGTGCTGTACCCTTGAGGTGACCTGGTGGCATGTGCCCCCTCCTCCTGAAGTCCAGCCTCTTGCCTTTGTCTTCACTGATGACCAGCTGTCAGCTGCTCCCATGTTTAAGCTTCCTGTGAGCAATTCACCAACTGGCAGTCGTGAGGATGTGCTCATTTCCAGAGCAACATGCTCCTTCATCACTTTCTGCTTGGACAGTCATCAGATAAGAAAATTCCCTTTGAAAGCTGCATCTCTTGTTTTCCCTTCTATTGCAATA
This sequence comes from Certhia americana, assembly GCA_018697195.1. Taxonomy (NCBI): domain Eukaryota; kingdom Metazoa; phylum Chordata; class Aves; order Passeriformes; family Certhiidae; genus Certhia; species Certhia americana. The sequence continues at coordinate 18,592,077 of CM031858.1, forward strand.
ACATGTGCTTCAATACAGGGAACCTCACTGGATACTGGAAAGGTTTTCCTGAGAGGGATTTTGTCTCTGTTTAAGTCATATATGTGCATGACACAAATTTTCATCCTAAATAAAGTTGTGTATTGCATTATGTAATGCCTTAAAAGAAAAAGAAAAGAGCAACAGTTAAAGCAGCAGTTATATTTTTGAGCAGTTTTTCATGGTTATTATCTCCGCTTAGGCTGTAATGCTTCTCTAATACTGATGCTTAATCTGCTCTTTATTTTCAAGAAAACCATGCAAATGTCATCCAGTAATTCTCATTTCAAATCTACCAGTACACTCCCCTCAGCCCTTTGGCTTATCATTGTGATAAATATTTTTTTTCAGAAATATTTCCTTTCAAATGCTGCACAGAATTAGTTGAGCCTTAGATTTTTTATTAGTGTTTTATTTTTGTTTTTATTTTTTAAATTTTTTTTTGTTAGGTTGGAGTTTTGTTGGCAATGGTGGACTTCAACAAGACTGGCTGCTGTGTAGAGGCAGAAGGGAAGGCATCTGGCAGGTTACCATAGCTAATGCATCTGTTTTAAAGGAAGAAAGCAGCAAACAGCACAGTGTCTGAGCTGATCTGAGTATGCACCAATTCCATTGAGGTGACTGGCTGTACCATTAATCTCTCCTCTTTCTCTCCAGGTGTGCATCCCTTTGCCTCCCTAGGAAGTGCTGTTCAGCTGAAGAACCCTGTTTTTGGTCACTTCAGTAACCGATGAATCTTCATGGCTTGCATATCCCAATTTAATATCAGTAGAAGAATACTAAACCTTTGCCTTCATTCAGCCATCGTGGTCAGTGGGATGATTAATGAAGATGCTTGGTAGTGTATTTCAATATCACTCACTTTTTTTTTCCCTCCTCCCTTTGAACTTTTTTAGTAATAACTGTAAAAATATGCTTGTATATGGGATTTTTACCTATAAGTTTTTTAGTATTTACATGCCATTGCTAAATGTTTGCTTAAAATATTTGAAACTTTAGCAGTGGATTTTATGCTAATGTCAAAGACTAAAAACATTAAATATGGAAAACTAACTTCAAAATATTTAAAATTATTTTATTAAAAAATATACAGCACAACAGAGTGGCATGCTACATGTTTAGGGGAAACACTAATGCTATCAATCAAGGTAGGCATTAATATATTGAAACCTAATGAAAAAAGATTGCCTTTTATTCATATTTTGGGCTGCTGACTATGATTATAACTTCATGGAAAATGAAAGGCAACTTCTCCTTTATTGAGATGAAATGTACTGACCTCTATTAAATACTCAGAATCATTCCAAAACAATTTTGGTGAAAATATTCAAGAGTTAGTAGATAAGATGAGAAGTATTTCTTTTCTGAGCATGGTTTTACTCATTCTTTTCACATGTAACAATTGACATTCATTTGCAGTACTTCAGCTGAGCTCTCTGCATGCTGTAAAACTATTAATATCCACTGCAGGGAGAAAGAAGGGACAAAACCACAGAGTTTAGAGTTTCTCTAAGCCAAAGCATCATTATTCAATGTAGAGAGAGGTGACAGAACTTTTACTAAAACAACTGTGTCTATAAACCTGGGGTTGTTTATACATTATCTTAGAAGTGGAAAGCTGACAGATTTCCAGTCTGCAATAGGCAGTGGTTGCAGAGAAGACATGGACTAGGCAAATAAAAGCTCCATACATCATTTAGTTCCCAAAGTACAAGGTGACTGTTCTAAACCATTAGAATAGATGACAGCTAGACTACCCTCCACACCACTTCATTGCTTCTGCAGTGAAGGGTTCATCTGATTTCATTACTGTCTTGCTCAGGATTTCCTGCTCTGCAGCAGGGAGAAAAGTTTGGCTTTTCTTTGTGCATATGTGCCTGCACGTTCTTTGTTGCTCATGATGCTCATCACATACCTCAGTATCCTGCAGGAATGCTTTACCTCTCCTCACTTCTAAGGCACCTAGCAAGACAGGGAACAGCATACTGTGATGAAGAGCTTTTCACATCATCTTCAGGAGCTAAATTCCCAAGAAAAGGTTTCTAGAGAAATGTATACCTAAATCTATATATTGGTGAACTGGATTCCTGAGGATGATACTGATGAAAAATGTCATAAAATAAATGAGCTAGGGTGTCTTATGCTCAATCTGTTGCTAGCAAAATAGAAGCATATGTCTAACAATCCAAGTCTTTCTGATTGTGAGAATCTAGCATCCCTGATTTAATTGTATATTTGAGACAAAGACACAAGCTGAAACTGCTTCCTACTTCTACAATTTCCAATTACACCTCTAAAATTTATATCCTTAGGAAAATTTTTTAGGTATCTGTTCTTATCTAAAAGACTGCAATCACTCCCCAGGTTTCTTGTCTAATTCCCTCTAGGCAGAAATCTGCAGGACAAGATAAACCCTGAGCAATTGTCACCTTTTACTGACATGCTCACCTGCACTTCAGGTGAGAAGGACAGCGTTCTGGGAGGAGATCTGTCAGGTCCTCATCTCAGGACACAAAAGCATGCTGCAGAGATACAGAGCGAAACAGCTTGTGTCATCTTTTATGGAAGCAGAGTGCTCTTGCTCTGAGAAAGCAGCTGAAACTCAAAATACATGGCTGACAGCAACTGGAAGGAGCAGGTGAGCGTGAGGGTGTGCAAGCTGTGTGTGCATGGCTGCAGGAGGCAAAGGCTGCTCGCTCACAGGGGTGACCTCGTGGGGTTGCAGAGGAGATCTTTGGCTCATGCTCAGCACTGACAAGGCAGAGACTGCCACAGGGTCACGCTGCTTTATGGAGAGTGCAAGTCTTAGCAAGGTTCCTCTTTGCTTTCCAAGCAGGAATATCACCTGCAATCCTTCAAGCATCCCTTGCCCCACCCTCATCCTGCCCTCAGTCCGTGTTGGAGAGGGACTGTGGAGGGGTCAGGCCCCAGCTGGAAGTCATTTCATCACTGATGGTACAACTACACAGTTTGTTTTACAGAGTTAGTTATTTTCAGTCACACTGTGTTTGTAGCCAAGACTGCCAGACTCATCTCTCCAGGAAGAGGATTCCTCCTGAAAACAGGTCATTGGGAGAATGCCCACATATCCATGAAAGGCATGCCATTTTCTTTGGAAAGCTTCAGTTTGCCACTAAAACCATGGTGAAATCCTGGCGTATTTGTAGTCAAGTCAGAGCTGGAAATTTTTAATGTGAAAATCTTTAATAAAAGACAACACTGACGATATGTAGTCAAATCTGACACTCAGATTACAGTATCTTTTGCTACTTCTCAAAAAAAATTTAACAACTCTTATTGAAACTGAAAAAAAAAGGTCTAGTAATAAAACCAGCAGTCCAAAAAAAGCAAGACAGGAACAAGTACTAACAGCTTCTAGATGCCTGAGGAAACACTCTGCCACCCAAGCAGACAATAAACCAAATTTCTTTCAAGCTAACATTAGCAATTAACAAAATAGCCTTTTTGTTTTTCAAGTCAGAGCTACACCAAAGGAAATAATGCAAACTGTATGGGAAGAGTTTAATTAATATTCCTAAACACTAAATTCCCAGAGACCACAGAAAAAAACAGGCATCTATATTAATTAATTGCGTAAAATGATCTGCTTAGTTAAATGGATGTAATTAAGAGTAATGTCTTGAGGTCTATCTTTTAAAGTCCTTTCACTGCTTTAAAAACAATATCTGGGACAAGTCTTTCATTGAAGAGACCAGGATTTTGTTTAACCAAAATAAGCAAAAGTTTACAAGAGATTCAGCATTTAGCTTGTTAATTCATGCGGACAGAGTCCACTCAATAACAGGAAAATCCATCTTCAAATAGTTCTAATAACCCAGAACCCACATACAGAGGAAAAATCAAGAGGTGTTTTTTTAGGTAGAAGCTTATTTTGAGTGATACTAAAAGTGATCATAATGACAAATAAGTCAGAGCTTAAAGGAGCACAACAAAGTAAAGTAGTGAGAATGTAGAGTTAAGTCGGAGGTGAAGAACCAAAGGATAAAATGTAAGGCTGGATATAGGTATTGAAAAATCTTGCAAGAGACAAAGAATTGTGTTAAAAAGTGTGAAATGTCCTGTGGATTCATCATGAGACCCACTAAAATGAGTTGTTCACAGGGCAGCAACTATTCTGGTCAGGAAAGAACTGTATCAGGAGATGAGACTCTGTTCCTGTCAGAAAGATACTTTATTCTAGTTGGCATGCTATAGTGTTTTCTTCCCCATAAAAAAATTAAAAAGTCAAGAAAATCACTTAAGATTTGACAATAAACTGATAGTTAAAGGACAGCTTTAGATTGATGATATTGTTTAAATTAAGTTCAATCAGCTCACAGACTTGAATATTTTATCCGTACTCCAGCCGTAGTTGGAGCCAACCATATTGGCTGCTCTGATAAAATTAAATTGATTTGTTTCTCTCAGTTCTACACCAGCTGCTACATCCTACTTTGTCATATTTGGCTTCTGATAAAAACACTACTGGCACACCATTTCCCCTCAAAATGCTGCCTGTGGCTCAAGCCTGTTTTCTCTAAGGAGTGAAATAAACCATCCATGGGATGAAATATGGACTCATGTAGATATAGACAGAAGTTAGTGGTTCTGATGACTTTTTTAGTTTAAAATTATAGAGTTGGGCATGAAGGAAGACATCATATTTTCACTCAGTGCCACTGGCACACAGTAGCAATGCTCTCAAGGCTGTACACAAGGTTTCTTGCTGTACCTTTAGAGCATCTGGGAATACTGAAATTCCTTCCCTTCTGCATTTTTCCCTTCTCCTCTCCTATTCCAAAAAACCCAACACTCAAACTCAACATATCATTATATCTATAAAGAAATTAGTAACAGGTAGCAGTTCTTGAAATCCCTGTCTAAAACCTGAGAATTAGGGTTAGTGCTACCCTGTCGATCAGTAACATTTTTTTCTGGAGTTTTTTAGGCTTCAGGCAGTTCTCTGCAAGAAGGCAGAGGCACATGTGTAAGGATTCCAACGATATTACTCTGAACAACAGTGCTTACTGCTGGTTTTTCTCCTCACTGGAGACAATAAATTCCCCAAGATCAAAACTGTTGATCTCAGCCAAATTTGTGATCTATCCCAGTTCTGCTCCTAATGGCTGATACTGTGGTCATAGGCACTATGACTTTGTGCAGCTGAGATATCTTCTATGTGAATGTGAAATGTTGTTTTTATTCAGAGCTTCATTGCATTCATTCATTAGCATCAGAAACTATAACATGGCCATTGCTTTCTCTACTGAGAAAACTCAAGGTAAAAATTCCCTTTGATGACCTGTGAACTGGACCGTGATTCAGCATGGGCTACTCTGCATGCTCTAGTCACCCACCTACTTTGTGAAAATCTGCCAGCTCCTGACAACTGCTTGCAAAACCTTGTTTAGAGATCCTATACAAATGAAATTATGCGTGTTACAATTTACAGTTTGTTTTGCTTATCCAAGCTGTTCTCTAATAGAATATAGAAACAGTCTCTTGCTTTCCTTGGAATTCTTTTCACTTTGCAGAAAATAGTATCTCTTTCATGCTCACTGGCAAACCAGCTCACCCCTTCCTTTCCCACTGCTTCCACATTTGAATGGCAAACTAATGGCTCAACTACTCAGCTGTCTCAGGTACTTTTGTAGTGTTTTGTGGTTTGGACTTTGTTGAACAAGAAAAATGGTGATTTTTGCAAAGCAAAATATTCTGTTCAGCTTGTGCAAATTTAATTTGGTTTCCACAGTTTCTCAAAATACAGTGATATATTGTCTCCTCTCCCAGAATTCCAGCACATGCATTAGTTGTAAAATGAGCTTGATCTGAAGCTAAATTATAATGTTACATTGAAACAGGTTGTTACTTACAAGACACATATCATTTGCAGCAGAGAATGAGAAGGGCAATTATAAGAAAAAGAAGAACTGTTCCATATGGTGCTCTCTGGAAAATTGACTCCCTTCATGGGAATGCTCAGAGCAGAAATAAATCAAGGTATATACATCCCTTATATAAATATAATGCTGATGGGTATGGAAGAAAAGTCCATAGAAAAAGGTCTTCTGAAAAGCCTTTGGATGGTATGCAAAAAAGTGCAAGAAAATTTGAGCAAAGAGGAGAAAAACATGGAATGGCTGTTTCTTGTGATCAAACTGTGTTCTCTTACTCCAATGCATCATGGGATGCACTGAGAAACATAGAAAGTAATTAAATAATCACATCATTATAAGTATGCACATGTGAATGAAATTACAATGCCACTTCTTCAGCAGTTCCACAATTTCTTAATATATGAATACAACTTTGAAAATGCTAGGGGCTTTTTTTCCAATAATTTCTGTGTGTGGTAATATATATATATATATATATATATAAACACACATACATATATGTATCTGATTCAGTGTTTCACCTTAATGAGATTTGAAAGCTACTTTTAGAAATGTGCTTTGAGTCCTTAGAATTCAAATTTTCTTTTTTTCTCTGTGAAGGAGGATGAGCTGAATCAGAGCACTGAAGGGTATTATGGAACAGCTGACACTAAAATAATAAGGAAAAAATGTGACAGATCTTGCAATAACAAAATAGTATTAGATAAACAAATTTATAGGGAAGCTTAAGAGTTAAAATAACTGTTGGAATAAATGACTCTGTAAACAAGCATTTTTCTGAGTAAGATTCAAATGAAGGACCACAGGGAATGTTAGTGAAACCCCTGTTTCAGACACTTGGATGAAAATTTATGAATTGTTGAAAAACGTTTTAGCTGGATTTCTGAGAGAGGGTTACATGACTTTTTTTTTGGTTTGGGTCAATTAAACTTGCTGCTTTATAAAATTATAAGAATAGGATTCTCAGTTAATCTCAATATTTTATCAGACCTCTAGATCAATGTTTGCATAATTTTTAATGTGGCAATTTTATTATTAAAAAATTAGAAAACCAGATGGAATTACAAAACAGCAACAGATTACTTAATTAACTTTTGCCTACTGGGATAAATAGAACATACCACAGAATATATCAAAGCAGACACCAATGAGACACTATACCTCCATTAGTATGCAGGAGGTTTTCTCTTCAGATAGCAGTTCTTATCAGACATAAGCATATGCCTACCAATCTTATTAAATAAGCCCAGAAACTCCTCATGTTATAATCCACAGCATATAACATCATGGCAAAAATCTGAAGAAGTATTCTATGATGCTCCCTGCAGGCCTGTGAAATCTCCCACCTATGTACATGAGGTGGACAAAAATGAAAAAAATAACTGCTATTATTTTTATGAACGAGTATAACATTTAAGTTAGCCTGCAAAAACTAAGAAACATCCTTGAGCTATGAAAGGGCCTTAAACCAAAAGTAACCAAAACATCAGATTTTAAAATCATTGACATATTTGTCTAATCATATTACAAAAACTCTGTCAGCTCCACTGCCTGATATGTATTACATACCTGGGTAAAAATCTGATTAAATCAGATGAAGAGCAGACCTGTAAATCTATAATATTAGAAATCTTCTTTACTTATATGAAAAATCCCTTGAATGTATTGCAGTACTATGTAGATTTTTGTAAATTTCTTAGTATAATTTGCAGAGATGTTCTCTGAAATAAAAATTATTTCAAACAGGATTCCAGAAGCTCTACAATTGCTTCCTTTGGAATGAACCCTAGCTGATGACTTCCAAGATTCCCAGAAAAACTGATGACAATTACTGCACACCAAATACGTTCCTACATGATGTGCATTGATAGCTTTTTATTTAATAAAAATGAGTGTCACCATATATATGTGCATACATTTGGTTATTGCTATCAGAATTAACAGCCTGCAATTTAACCCCAGCCTATTAGAATGGAAATGACTACTTGCCACAGGTTTTTAACCAGGCTTCAAGACAATGTGTTTGTTAGTACCTTCAGATTATATACCAGTTAGTTTTTGAACAGTTTTAGTCTCATGCTAGATGATTTAAACCAGATGAAAATAAAAATGTGTTACCCAAAATAAAAGAATACAGAAAATACAGTATTGTAGTATTTACTGAACAAAGTAACAAAAATCATATTTGCTTTTTTTTTTTTAAGCAGCGTTAAGTAATCAAATTTAGGCCATACAAGCATCAACAAGAAATGTAAGTAACTGTAGTATTAAGGTGGTATCTACAACTTTTTAAACTGCTCAAAATCCAAACCCACCAATGTTGTATATCTCACTCAAAAATCATTCAAATGTCTTGCACAGTATGTAAAAAAAAAAAAAAAATATATATATAGGAGATGACTGCTATGAAATGTACATGCAGTACCTGAATTTTATATTTCAATACCTCAGGTCCAGATCATCAAAGCATTTAGGTTTCCACTCCTCAGGGAAGCACTGGGTCTCCATGTGTATTAACCCCTTCCCTGAAAGGAGCAACTGTTTTTGATGGTGCGAATTTATAGTGTTGTCTTTCCCTATGCAGGGAGGGAAAGGGTCAATTTTATAGAAAGAATGGTTCCATTAGGCAGAAAGTTTATGGTACTGCAACTACATGAACCACCTTCCCTACACAACATAAAAATATTCTAATATTAAGGATTATTTTACAACTCAGTGGAAATATGCAGTAATGCAATTAATTTCCTTTGTCTGGATGACAAAAAATGCAGTCTTAACAGTCACAAGAACCCGCCTTGTGTTAGCTATAAAAAAAAATATATTTATATATATATTTATGCAACTACTATGTGCATTAAACAAAACCACTGTATGAATCAGCAGGGTTCAATAACACTTGTATCTGAAAATCTGGAAGGGGTGCATTGAAGTCTATGGTGCTTCTCAGTAAGGACTCACAATGAAATGGCAAAGAATAGAAACCCATTTATTTTAAATCTTATTTTTCTTACCCCATTGCCTAAGAAATGGTCCATAAGCTCTCTAGCAGCTAAAAGGATCTGTTGCCTTTACTTCAACCTACTGCTGAGAAATGAAAAAATACACCTTAAGACAAACCTGATAATTCATTTTTTAGTGAACACTGAAACTGAAAATCAGCCCAACATCATTGTAAACTCCCACGAAATAATTCCATCATTGTGAAAATTCTCTGTTGTCTTCAGCTCTTACCAGTCTGTATATCATGAGTTGTTTAGCAGGCTAGTAATCAGCAACGCACAAGAAACATTGTATTATTCCTGGAAAGCATTTATGTTGTGACTCATTCAGGTTGGCAGATTAATTTAGAATTGAAAACTGTATTTCACGAATGCTTATATAAATTTTGGAAATTTCCTTTTTTTCTTCTTTACCTGTCTTAAGATACTTTTCTAAATGACCTGTGGACACTGATCAGTGCCCCTTGCACTGAAATGGTACAGATTTTTTCCTCAGTCTTTGAGAGAACAGAGAAGAAGACTTGAACCAAAGGGCAATACCCTTGTGCACCAAAGCTTTATTATATTTCTGATTACTGTGCATCCCCACACCTAAAGCAAGTAACATGGCACTTGTGCCATAGTTCTGATACTGTAGGTGTCCACTGACAAGTGTTCTGCATGAACCATTGTGTCTCAGTCCACTAACAAAAACTACTGCGCAGTAGTAATCTGGTATCTTAGATTGTTTTTCTTCTTGGACAAAGTTTATCCAGGATCTTCTTTCTATCAGGCTACAGCAGCTTAGGGCTCCTTTTCTTTAAAGAGAGGCAAAATAAATGTCTTACACCTGTAGGCCAGTACTGGTGCTCAGTCCCAGAAATTTTAGCACTGCTCTGATACGATGAACCCTTCTTTTTCTCCCACTGGTTCCACCTCAGCATAGGCAGGATGTCCAGATCCTCTTCTGAATTTCATTGCTGGCCATCTGCTTGGACGTCGCTACAACAGCAATAACAAAATAAACTTTTATGAAGGGTACCACGATACATTTTTAATAAAAAGATCTAACAATGTCCTGCAAATCTGACCTCTCATACTAAACCACACTCCCTGTAGCTGTTACAGGAACAGAAAGGCATAGTTCAGCAGCAGCACGAGTCAGAGGGATTAATCCCTCTTTTTAAATTTGTGAATGACAACTGTTATCAAACACGTAAACAACTACCACTATCCTTGGCAATGAAGAGCATGAAATAGCTCCTATTTAAAATGGTTGATTATCAGATTTGTGACATAAAGAACTGATGATCCACTAACCTCTAGAGGATCAGTGCCCTTCCTTCCCAGTTCTGCATAGGAATTTTCTAACATATGGTATGCCATGGGAAAATACGTGGCAGAGTTGACAGGAACTTTAATTTAAAAATTATTTAGGGTAAAATTCTGGCATGTTTATGCAGGACTCTCAGAATAATAACTTCCTATTACAAGTGCCATAATTTCTACTTGAGTAGTTAACTTTGATGGTTAGAAGCAACACTTCAATTTAAACTCTTAAGAGCTTTGGGTACAAGAACCTTAAGAAGTCCTAAACAATTTCCACTAGGATCTTGGGTGCCTGCCTTAAAAACAGCTATTAAACAGAGAAAATAAACAGTTATTTTCTAGGGTGATAAAACTTCCTTTATTATTATAATATCTCCAGTGAAGAAAAGTTATTTAAACAAATTGTATTTTCAAACAAATTAATATCTGCTAAGGCTCAGATTTTGGGTGACCACTCTGAGATTATGTCAAAGGGAATTCCTTCAGGAAAATAGGGAAAATCCTTCATAGAGTCAGTGAAAAGAAAATGCTTTCCTAAAACGATTTTTCCCTCCTGAAAGTTTTATCTGCCAAATATACTGATTTATTTCTCTTTACTGACAAGAGTTACAATCTGCTTGAATGGAGGGCTAGAAGATAGAGCAACTTACATAGAAATATTGCAGGAAAATAAGAGGAGAATCAATGAAAAAAAGTTACAGCCTATATTTTCATTGACAGCTCAAAAGCTAAATAATTTTACTTTATGATCTTTCTTCTGAATATAAACACTGCATTTGATTTTCTGTCCATATAATACCTCATTTTCATTTTCTTTCAGTCACAAAGGATACTTCATGCTGCTGAGGGGTGTTGGTGACCACGGCAGAGCCACAGCCATGATGTTTTGCTGGATTCACAGTGCTGTTGGGCAGGAGTCACTAAAGAAATCTTGAGGTGCTACTGAATCTCGTGCCCAACAAACCACACAGCTTACTGCAGGTACAGCACAAAGTCCTCCACAGTGATCATTTTTGGGAAGATACCAATATAAAAGAAACTGCTTCCTTTTCCTCCCATTGCAGGACAAGGTTACTTTTGAGGTATTCAGAGTTAAATTCTGTTTGGCAGGTAATTTAAAATCCCAGGCCTTTCAGTGCAGCACCTTCCTACAAAGTAGTACACTCTCTTCTTTAGTAGTACACTCTCTTCTTTAGTAGTACACTCTTCTTTAATGGCTGTCTCCTCCTAACAAGAAAACTTAGTCTATTCAAACTTTGGAGAGGTTTTCTTACCCAAGCTTGATTCTGTGTGTTTTCAAAATTAAGAAGGACAGTTTGGTTACTGCTAAAGAAAAAGGGTCATATTCCCTTCTCAGGCTCACTAAAATAAATCAAGAATAATGCAATTAAATGTAAAGGGTTCATTTCAGATTTACAAATGAGAAAGGAATCTAATGGAGAGGTCTCTAATGAAAAGGGAAAAGGAAAAACCACTGGAAAACTAGCAGAAAAATAAAACTAGAAAGGGTATCAAAGGGTGACACTTAAGGATGAGCTGAGTTTTAATATCCTAAGTTGCTCCCTAATTTAATTTTAAGATGTACCTATGATTAGCTACTACTTCATTGCTACATTGATGATAGATACTAGATTTACCATTTTGTGCTACTCTTTCTAATTGGCCTTTCCAGATGATTAGTAATGGAACAGATGTGTATCAGTTTTAACGATACAAAGCCATAAGACATAAATATGAGCTTTTTTTCCAGAAATCAAGCAAAAAACTTGAAGGTCATCTTCTAATATAGCAGTTACAGTTTTCTACAGTTTCTTGTCACGTCTGAGGTGAGATTTTGCCTTTGTAGTGATTGTTTAATTTCAGCTTCATTATGTGCATGCTTTAAAAAGACAGTTTTAAAAGAGAGCACTGACAAACTATGAATTCGTTGCCTTATGTAACCCCCCAAAAGCTGTAAAAAATATTTCAGCTTTAACTGAAAAAAACAAGAGTAACTTGACAGATATTGTAAGATACAAAGTTCCTTCAGTTACTGAAGCAGCTCTGGAAATACCTAATACATTCTTCCTCCTTTTTTTTTTCTGTAAAGAAAAATTAAAAAACAGAAAAAAACCCCTTAGCAAACCAACCAAACAAAACCCACCAAAAAATCCCACCAAACCCAAACCAAACTGGGAGAAAGCAAGCTGGGTATTTAATGAACTAATTCCCAATTTTAGCAGGAAAAAATATGTTTCTTCCTCTGGAATCAGAACACTTAAAGGAAATCCTCTGAGCTGTGGCTGGAGAGTTGTAACTCCTTCTTTTCAGTGTATTACAAAGCAGGAAAACAGGATGAGTATTTTTGTAATTTTTTGAAGCTTCCTTGAGTTCGCTGTTTTAAGCAAGGAAGTTGAGAGAAAAGTACTTGTGACCCTACATGACCAGGATGCAGAAGAAATATTTTGAGATGCAGGAAAATAATTTATGATATACATGAAAAAATTATTTCCTATTGAAGATCAGTAAGATAAAAGGAAAAAAAAAATCAGCAGTTGGACAATCCATGGAAAGTGAGTTCTACCTTTCATGTTTCTTACATTATGACTCTCTACACCATTGCTGGTGGTTGTGCAGGATATTTGACTTCCTGCAGCAATACAAAGATTAAAATAAGTATATTTATATCCATATTGCAGAAGATGCAGAATTTGTACCATTTGTCTTACTTCTGAGGGAAAAAAGAGAGTGAATTTCACCTATTAAAACTAAGGGTAGAAACGGGAGTAACTTCTCACTTTGGTTGGAAGGAAAGGTCTCTAAGTGTGTTCTTTTTGATCAGTTTCTTCTTTTGACATCTTTCAATATCAGGGATTTTTGAGCTTTATAGGGCCTCATTTATCCAAGAAAATCATACGATCTTATTTAGACATGTTAAAAAGAAAGGGTTTAATACATATCTGAGTGCAGTAAATTGAATACAGTCTAAATAAAACTCAACTGTTGTGATCTGAACATGGTTTCTAGTGTTACAGTTGAGATTTTTTTTTTTTAGGTTGCTAGCTGTAGACCGTCTTATTTCTTGCTGAACAGTAACCAGTATTACAAGATCAGTTACAGGAGGATGGACAGTTAGTTGTGTAAAGTTTTGTTGAAAACTGTTATCTGAAGACAAAAGTTGATGCCCTGCTTCTGAGAGTTCTTGATGCTGACATTTTCACTATTCTAAAATTTATGCTACTTAACACTTCTGAGATGGTAATTTATCAAAAGAAATTGCAATAATGTATATTTTTAAGCTGCAGCAATTGTAAGCGTTTATATTTTCTTTCATAGATCTGAGTGAAGAAAAGTTTCTATCAGTAATGGACCGAAGGAACCTGGCAACAGGCATTACATTTGATATTCTTACATCTGAGCCTCTATTATCCCCATCACATCCTTATTCTATGCTTCCCTGAATACATAAAAATGGAATGAGAACAATTCTGTACAGATCTGCAAGGTCAGAAGAGCAGTGAAGGAAAATAGTAATGAAATATTTGCCCCTCTGCCATCTCCTCAACCCTGCCACACACGTTCTGTTCTGAAAGATTTTTGAAACACTATCAAAAGTTTCTTTTTATATTTCAACCAGCATAAAATCCCAGAGTGCTTGTGCATGCATCAGCTCTTCATTCCTAATCAGCAGTAAACTTGAACAGTGGATTTCATCAAGATGTGCACACTCTTTAAAAACTGAATTTCCATGATTATAAATACTTGACATAGCATGAGAAGGTTAATCTTTCAAAGTTTTGACTCTCCAGAGCTCCATAGTAAACTTGATTTACCACTAAGCCACACAAAACCTGAAGTTATTGAGCACCTTTTAGACTGAATGCTCCGGCACAACTTTATCTCCTCTATTGATTTTTTCTATATTTCAGTCTTTCAGGCTTCCAGAGGACTGGTTCACTGTGTCTGTGGAAGTGCTGCATCTTACATTTCCACTGATGTCTATTTCTTTGTCTAATTCAGGAGTAAAGGTACATTTAAATCTATTTTAAAGCTGTACCCTTTAACCACACTTTGTCAAGAAGGCCTTAACTCTTAACTCTGATGATACGGAAATATGGAAATGTGGAGTTATCCAAATTCTGGATTTACTGTCAAAACTTCAGAAAAACTGTTATGACTCACTAAAATAGATTAAGAAAAATGGAACAAGTCTATAGTAACGTTTTACTAAATGACTAGATGTTAATCTGATACTACACAAAACCCATTAGTCTAACTACTTGTACAGTGTTAATCTTCCTCAGTAGTCAGGGCTTTGGTTTCTTCTGAGAAGTAAAAATGTTTCTGTTACCAATTACCCTGACCATAACATGTGTTTTTTGTGCTCAAAGTTACCTGAAATTTGTGCATCAGTCGTTAGTCTCTTCTAGAAACACTCCATTTGGCAAATCACAATTGTGTCAGAAGTGGATGAGGCTACAAACATCTGAAACTATAACTCTGATATATATTCCCAGGAATAAGAAAAGAACAATTATCTGACACCATTTTAAACTCATATTTTGAAGAAATTGTTGAGAACAACAATAATAACAATAATAATAATAATAATAGTAATAATAATAGTAAGGATGGCTTCAGACTTAAGATTCAGTAGAGTCATTTACTGGCTTTATTTATTTTTCTTTTTGATAGAATTACTTGTTTAATGTATCTTTTTGTGATTTAAACCATCTTTCTATAATGGTTTCTGCACTCATATGTTCATCTGAGGAGCTGGCTGCTGAAGGACAAGAAACAGAATGCCTCCTTCCTCTACACCTTTGACTTTTATTGTCAGTGTTGATTATTTATTTTAGTGCTTCTCTCTTGTGGTCGATTTAGGTTTCCCTTGCTGAACTGCTGGCTCCTGCTGAGCTGGATAAGCTTTGGAAAAATAACTTTACTATCAGTACTAGGCAATGACAGTGAGATCAATGACAATACTCCAAATGCCAGGATACTGCAGGACTTGAAAAGAAAAGAAAAATGATACCTGTTCTCTTCTTTTTAATCATCATCTTCATGAAACACAATTCAGCCTGAACATCTGGACAAAAACTAATTGATTACCATGTTAAGCCTATTTCAAACTAAAAGCATAATCCCCTATAAAAAACAATGGGCCATATCTCAGAAGAAAGCAGCAGAGCTATGTGAGCTCCATCAGCTGGCTTAGACAGCTGAGGATTTCATTCTTTTTACAGAAACCCTTCTTCTTTTTAAATCTGTCTCCTATTTACTTCTCTATTTATGACATTAAGGCAGAAACCTAGAAATGGTGCATGGAAAACATGGCTGGATGTAAAATCTGGCTCTTATTTGTGTGCTGTTATTAGCAGAGAAGTAAAATGGTAAGCCAGAAATGTCCATTAATTTCCTGAACTCTGAAATACCAAGGACTCCAGCATTTTTAACTACTTTTTTTCATATTATTTCCTTCCTCTAAGCGGACAGGGGTTGAACAGAAGGTCAAAATCTGAAGAAAATCTGCTAGATGTGTGTGCCAGTGAATGCTTTCAGATACCAAAATACAATCCCCTATACAGCCCATCATTAAAAAAAAAAAATAAAATTAGTGCTTTCTCAGATCATCCCAGCTAGAGCTCAGAATCTTGAAATCATCCTCAGTTCATGCTAACAGTCTACATGCTGTCAGCTTTAAGTGTGGCAGATTTAAATGACAGTAATGCAGATCCTTTCATGCCGGTTGGACTTTATGCTAAAAAACAGTCCCAGCCTTATTTAATTTACTAGGAAAGACATAATTTAAGTTAAATCAAGGACATAATTTAAATGAAATCAAGGGGAATAAAGATGCATCCTCCATACTCTGATTACACACTATTATTTTTTTGCTGAAGATTTGCAGCTGTTTGTTTCTTTCTCCCTCCCTCTGTTTTTCCTGAAGGTCACTCCCTGGCTTGATAGCACCAGTTCAACTCTCTGTGTGGCCATTTAAACAGATTCTTGAAAATATCCATCTTAAATATCCAAGATGAAGTAAAACAACTAAAAAAGATATAGGTACGTGCATTTCTGTGATGTGTGTAAGTGTACATATATGTTTCTAAGCAGTTGAACCAGCAAAATAAAGCTCTGTAATACCCACAAGGAGGCTGGGAACATGAAGGTAAAAGCTGTGACCTTCAAATTAGGATCTTAACTTAAAAGAATTTTAATTTTTAACCACAAACACCCACACTGCTGTTCAGTGTGTGACATATTAACTACTATTAATACAAACACAGCCACCACTAATATGTAATCTCTGAATTCATTCATATTCTTACAGCTTTGGAGTCCACATATGTTAATAAGTTTTGTAACTATAACCTGAATACAAGAGAAAGGTTCTTTTGCCTGAAGTTAAGAAGCTCTAAATTGAAATGTCATTTTAGACTCCTTAAAATTCTTTGCCCCCAGAGAATCGCCAAAGTAAAATTTTATTCAGCTGTTGTCAAGCCACCCATAATCAAGCTTGGCTATGGTATCATTGCGTCCATCTGGGAAGAGATATCCCAGTGTTTCATTCCTTGCCTTTATAACACAGAATCACAGAATCTGCTGAGTTGGAAGGGATCCACAAGGGCTATTGAGTCCAATTCTCAGCCCTGCACAGAACCATCCCCAAGAGTCACATCAGGTACCTGTGAGTATTGCCAAATCCTTCTTGAACTCTGTCAGGCTGGTGCTGTGACCACTGCCCTGGGGAGCCATTCCAATGCTCAACCACCTTCCGGGAGCAGAACCCTTTCCAAACTAAACTTCACCTGACACAACCACAGGCCATTCCCCCAGATCCTGTCACCAGAGAGAAATCAATGCCTGACCCTGGTCTTCCCCTCATAAGGAAGTTGTGGACTCCAATGAGGTCTCCCCTCAGTCTCCTCCAGGCCAAACAGATCAAGTGACCTCAGCCACCTTTTCTGCCATCCTTTGGACTCTCTCTAATAAATATTTTTCTTACACTGTGGCCCCCAGAACTGCCCCCAGCACTCAAAGTGAGGCTGTCCCAGTGCAGAGAAGAGTGGGACAATCCCCTCCCTTGCCCAGCTGTGCCTGATGCCCCAGGACAGGGTTGGCCCTCCTGGCTGCCAGGGCACTGCTGGCTCATGTTCAACTTGACATTGACCAGGTCTCTTTCCATGGCACTGCTTTCCATCTCATTCCCAGTCTGTCCATACAGGTCTGACCCAGGTCTGCCCCATCCCAGGTGCAGAATCCAGCACCTTCCCTTGCTGAACTTCATGTGATTGGTGATTACCCAGCCCTGTGACTTGTTCAGGTGTCTCTGCAGGACCTTTCTGCCTTCAAGGGAGTGAACAGCTCCTGCCAGTTTTGTATCATCATTGAACTTGTTTGTCCCTTCCAGTGCTGGGTCCAAGTCATTGATGAAGTTGTTGATGAGCACAGGGCCGAGGATGGAGCCCTGTGGAGCCCACCAGTGACAGGTCCCCAGTCTGAGGTCACTCCATTCACTGTAACCCTTTATGCCTGACCTGTGAGCCAGCTGCTCACCATCACATGATGTGTTTATCCAGCTGTGAGCTGGACATCTTGTGCACAAGGACACTGTGAGAGACAGCATTGAGAGCTTCACTGAAATCCAAAAATTACATCAACTGGTTCCCCTTGATCAACCAGTCGGGTTACCATCAGGTTTGATGAGCAGGACTTTCCTTACATGAAGCAGTGCTGGCTGTGCCCAGTGCCTGTGTTGTCTTGAAGGTTTTTCAACACTTTCAAGGATAATCTTCCCCATAACTTTACCAGGCACTGAAGTGAGTCTGACAGGCCTGTAATTTCTGGGATCCTCCTTCTTGCCTTTCTTGAAAGTTCAGACAGCTTACACCAGCTTCCAGTCAGCTGGGACCTCTCTGGATTCCAAGACTGCTCAAAAAATTATTGAGAGGTGTTCTGTGATGACCTTATCCAGCTCTTTGAGGATTTTTGGATGAATCCCACCAGGCCGCATACATTTGTAGGAATCCAGCTGGAGCAGCAGATCTGGCACAATTTCAGGGTTGACTGGGAGTTGATCATTGTCCCAGTCATGATCCTCCAGCTCAGGCCACACTTGATCCACCATCCTTGTTGAAGACAGAGGCAAAGAATGTGTTAAACACCTCTGCCTTGACTGTCCCTGTTTGTGAGGAAACCACCTTCATCCTGTAATGGGACAATGTTCTTCTTAGACTGCCTAATATGAATATATTTTAAAAAACCTCTTTTTATTGTCTTCCACATCTCTACTCAGATGAGCTTTGGCCACAGGAATTTTCTCCCTTCAGTGGCCAGTAGTGGTTCTGTGTTTTTCCCATGTCATCCGGCCTTGCTTCCGCTGGGCATACACCATCCATTTTTGCCTTATTTCGAAGAGAAGATTCCTGTTCAAAAAAGATGGCCTCTGCCTTGTTTCTGACATTTGCGAATTGCCTACTCCTGTGCCCTTAGGAAGTGATGTTTAAAAAGTGACCAGCACTGATGGACCCCAGCACCTGCTAAAATTTTTTTCCCAGGAGATCTTACTCACTAATTCCCTGAGCAGTCTGAGGTCTGCTCTCCTCATGTCCAGAGTTGAGGTTTTGCATTTTTCCTTCTCTTAGCAGAGATTTTAAACTCAATTGCTTCATGTTCACTGTGGCCAAGACAGCTTCCAATCTCCACTTGCTCACAAGTTCCCCTGTTGACAAGGAGGAGATCAAGGAGGGCATCTTTCCAAGCCTGTTCCATAGTTGTCATCCAGGTTTTTACAAATCTTCTGGCCTGGGTTGTACCAGCTGTGTGATGTTCCCAATTGATTTCTGGCAAGTTGAAGTCTCCCATAAGGACAAGGGCTGTTGATTTGTAAGAGTCCCTTAGCTCCTCAAAGAATAGTTCATCATTGTCCTGTCCAGGAGGTCTACAGAGGACTCCCATGATGGCATCTGCATTATTTGTTTGCCCCTTGATTCTTCTCCAGAGGCTCTCCATACATTCTACCCCTTCCATCACATACACTGCCACCTCTCCTGCCTTGCCAGTTCCTCCTGAAGAGCCTGTAACTATCCAACAGGGCACTCCAGGCATAGGACTCATCCCACCAGGTTTCACTTCTCAGCTGTGGCCAGATCATATTGCCTTTGGTCTCCAATGGCAGAACACTGCGATAACAGCTGAGGTAAATTTCAAGCCTCAAAAGGACTTTGGATCACAATATAAGGAAGGAAGGGAAGAAAAACACAAAGTATGCAAGTGAAAACTTCTTGTGTAGTGCAACCTTTCTGTCCACAGATAACTGGGTGCAACCATGCAAAAGACAACTGAATAAAAAATAGTCGGACTTACGCCTTGTTTTTCAATTTGCTAAATGTTCCCTTGACATTAATTGCTCTCAATGCCTAAGTTTAAACACATATGTATATAATTAGAGATGAAAAATACAGGAAAAAGAGACAACATAAAAGGAAAAAAAGGAAGAATTAACATATAAAACTAAAGCTAAAATTTGGCCCACAGCTCATTGAAGTCTGAGGAAATCCATTTGGCTCAGCTGGGAATTTCTTTACTCCTCTTTACATTAAGCTCTAAACCTTTAGATCACGTGTGCTATGACCTGTATCACAGGTATGCAAACCATGACATTCAGGATATCATGACTGGCTTCTTGGCCATCAAACCTCACATCCTGAATGAAAGTAAAATAAAACAATAAATTAGTAAATAAATCAATCATTTTTAAATTGTGTTATAGCTAGTGTGAAGTGCAATATGTTATAGCTAGATTTCTGACATAAACTTTGTTGAGAAACTCATGAAGAGCATTATTTGACATGTATCCCACTTTACAAAAATCAGTCCAAATCAGCTCAAAATATACTCAAGAGACACAGGATTCCTCAAGGTAAGAGTATGTAATGTGATTAAAAAGAGTAAACCATTGGCAACTAAATAAAATTCAGTGGAGAGGAAATACTGCAAGGTTAACGATAAGTAAATGATAGAAAACCAAGGCATGCAACATTTCTTCTGTCACTCTGCAAGTTAATCTTTAGTCAATATTTACTCTTAGCTCTAAGGAAGAGCTGGCATTCATTGGAACTTTGACTGAAGCTCCCTTAACTTTAAAAGCTGATAATTCATACTGTCTTTGGGCCACCACAGAAGTGTCCAACCTAAACAATGAAACACATGTTGAACAGTGTAGAGGCTGAAAGAAACAGGAAAACTGTGCATTTTGATTTGAATCTTCTACACACTTAGCAAAAAGAGGAACATTTTTGTAAATGTGTTGAACTGTTTGGATGGTGTTGTTTTATAACTGCACACTACGATAGGAAAATTGAATAGCATTGGCATTTAAGACTTCTCAAACTCTTTGTTCAAAATAGTTAATTTTATTCCTGGTGGGGCTGCATGTGTGTGTGCTGCTCAACAGGCATGAACAAAAACCCCTACGGAAGCATTTTCTTCAGACTTAAAAGGTAAAAAAGTAATAGAATAATGTTACTATGTTCTAAGACACTAGGTTTTGTGTTCTTGTTGACTTGTGCGTATTGTTTATTTAAACCAACTAGTGCACTCAGGATATCATTTAATGGTGTTGAGAGGTGCCACAAGAGATTGCCTTTATCAGTGCAAGGGTAAACAGCACAGTCAAAGTGTGGGTGTATTTATTCTTATCTAGGAGAGCTCACTTCATGAAAAACATGAGCTGGATTTGAGATGAGCTATGTGAGAACCTGAGTGAGGAGGTAAGTGAATATTGGGTGATATCTGCAGAAAATACAAGGAAGAAAGAGACTTAAAGCCTCAGATACAGCATAAGTTTATTATACTGCTCTTTATTCAGTAACTAGTCATAAAAAAAATCAACTAAAAATTCCTTACATAGCCGTTAAACTAAAAAACCCAACTAAATATGATTGAAACTGACATTTTACTACCAAATACTGACAGTATCTTAGATGTAAGAAGAAGTTTCTCTATTAAATATATTAGAGTTTTAAATGAATGTTATGTTTAATGTCTATATGATGCCTTCATAAAGTAACTTCTTTAAAAGTAAACACAAATGCGCCAGGTTCCTGTTCCTTCTTTTGGCCAGCCTTAGAGTTATATTAATTACTAATGGTAGATAAATTGATGTGGATCTTGATTTGTCTTGAAGACTTGATGGAAGACTACAGTGTACTTGTAATTTTTTAGACATCTGCAGGAGATGACTGTCCATTTGTCACATCTTAACTGTGTAATGTGCTTATTAATCAGAGACTCATAGGAAACAACATTATTTTCTGAAATATTTATGTGCTTGTTCTCATTTCATAACCAAGCCCATGGCAATCCTCTTGAGCTCTCTTCCTAAAATGGTAACGTCAGATCCATATGTCATTCATTTCCCATAAATAATGCAGCTTGTCTCCTATGCTGTGTGGGCTATCATGTTATCTGTAACAGTTTACTCAAATATTTTTCAATTGCACAAATGCAATAAAGAATAATTTCTTGTAACACTGGCCTATTTATACCAGTTTTGCCTGATTACTTTTTGTATTCCATTTTTAAAAGGCAAGTTTGAGAAGGTATTTTCTTCTTTGCATTGGAAACATGTAAATCTAAATCCTATAGATCAAATGAATATAAGAATAATACTAGTTTTTTAATTGCTCAAACAACTTTTTTTTTTTTTTTTTTTTATAAATTAGATTACTAAACTTATTAAAAGCAATTTGATTTCCAGGATTGATTATCTTGTTCTGTTCCAGGCTTATGATACCAAAAGTGGTTTTAAAGTTTTGAAATTTGTGTAGCCATTCTGAAGTACAGTCATCCACTATTCCATCCCTTGTGATTTTCCTGCTTCATCAGTGGGAAAGGCCACCAATTCATGACCAGTACTTTTCACAATTCTTCACAAGTACCACAATTATCCTAGTAACCAATAGAGAATGTAGGTTATACCCTTTTTGCATAAATTTTATTTTGACTGAGTTCTCCTTTATTTACTATAGAGAGTTTATGTTTTTCTATTTATTCTAAGTGACTACATGCTAGCTAAAAGACATGTTATCTTTGACTAATAACAGATTAATAGACTGATTAATGGCACCTAAGGATGAAATTCAGTGGAATGAGTTTAACAGCACTGATTAAGGCACCTCTGTTTGCATGATGAATATGATACCAATGAAAGAAATAAATTAACATACCCTTATTACATATAAAACATAAATAAATAAATAAATAAATAAATAAATAAATAAATAAATAAATAAATGTGTATTGTAATTTGGTATTCTCTTCTTAAAAAAGCACTGTTGTCATTTACTTAGTCTTTCCTATCACACTATGACAGATAAGAAACTCGCTTTTAGGAGAATGAAAGAATAGAAATTCAATCTGTGTAAATTTTATCTGTTTGTAAAAAAGAGAAAGGGACAAAACCTATTCTTTCATACATGGACTTCAGTGGGATTTTGTTTGTTTAAATCAATAGTGAACTGGCTTGAAATGCTGCATAAACGTGAGAGAAAACTATGTTATTATATGGATTCTGTTCCCTGATGGTTAGCACAGCTACATTACTAGAACAGGAATACTGATAAACAATTCATTCTGATTTCTGTCACTACTATTCCATCTAAGAAGAATATTTATTATAATATGATGTTAAAGATGAATAATACTTTTCATGTTCATGTATCACTTCAATTCTCATTGCTGTTGCTAAGAATAAATGACTACATCTTCCTGGTCCAGGCTTTTACTTAAGCAATCCCTAAAGTGTGTCCCTAGTGACACTTCCAGTGGTTTTGCATCTTCACTGTTGTCCAATAGTAAGTGTCCAGGCTCTTCATAGTAAGGGAACACCCCAAGTGGGGGTTATGAACAATCATCGCTTTCTTTCACATTTAGCAAATCTATACTTATCGCAAGGCAGAGGAATGTTACTGAGTTAAAAAAGGAAACCACAAAGAGTAAGTATTCATAGGTTTTTGTAGACACAAACTCCTGTGGAGGATTTTCCTTTCCCATATTTTCATTTACAGTGGAGCTGAACTGACTAAATGTCAGCATCTGCAGGTGACTGTAGGTATCTGCACCTAAGGTAGCTATCTGAGGGAGAAAAATGTCAAGTTATCCAATCCTAAAGGGGATGTCTCAAATAGGTAAGATGAATCATGGTCTAAAAGAGTCTGTTTCTCTCTAAACTAATAGAAAGATCAGAAGAAATTATAGATGTTAAAAATTAGGCTAAAATAATATTTTCCACACTCTAGACAAAGCGTAAAAATATTCCTTTAAATGCTGTAAGGAACAGCTAATACAAATTTTGAGCTAAAAACTTACTAAAGTCCCCTCTTCTGTAGAATTATGAATGAATACTTTTTTCTTCCCTCCGCAGGAAAATTATAGAAAAATTATATGTCCTGAAATAAAATGACAGTGCACAAGAAAGGTAACGGAAAAATACTGTTGTGAGGAAAATGAAGGACAGGAAAGAGAAGCAGTATGCCATCTGACATATATCTCTTAGATCTATGTTCTATCTACAAGCAAAAGAAGTAATAGCAACGGCAGCTAGAGGAGCAGAGTGACAAACGTGCTAAGAACAAAACAATATCACTTGCTAGGAGAACTTTTCTTCAAAGATTACACTATGAACGCAAAGATACTTTCTGATTCAGCTAAGAAAGATCTATTTTAGAGACCCCAAATCTCCTAGCCAAGAGACAGGGCTAGTGACACAGCATGTTACTCTTGTCTTACCTCTATAAAGAAGAGACTAGCTGCTGAGGTTGGATGATGATACATGTAGACGGTCACGAGGATGGCTGCGGCCACAACGAGGACCAGGATGAGAATGCCGACAATTAATCCGGCATGAAGCGTTCCGCCTTTCTTCTCTGCTGCACTGTCATCTGTTGAAGCTGCACAAAGAGCACACTTAGCACAGTCACTTACGCCTTACCCATTCCATTACACAGATGGCAACTGAGCATTTGCTTTTTCTGTGTTACATATTGCTCATTTTCTACAGCCCAAGTTGGAAAAAAATATTAGATGTCTTTTCTAGAACCGGGTATTCGCATAATCTTGAAGAAGAGACTTTCAAATGTTTTACTGATTTTAATTCAATAAATGATATTAAAATCCTTTTTTTTTTTGTACATAAAACGACCAGTCTGAAGTTCCTAATTACCTTCATAATAATTTTTTCTTTGATTTTCTTATAACATTATTGCAATTTTCCCACAGACAAAAAAGTACTAATTGAATACATTTTGAAAATTTTGTTTTTCTTTAAATATTCCAGTTGAGATGTGACACAAACCCTTGTGAGGTCTAGCTATTAAACATTCTGAAAGCCTTATTCATCAGCTTGTAGAAGAGTTTGGAACCACTCTTTGCAAATGAATCAGACAGCCAAAAGTGAAACAGATGGATGCAAATGATCCTGCAATATTTTGATCTTGGTCTGAATGGAACACTCATCATACCAGACTATTACAGAAGACCATTCATTTACTAAAGTTGATACCAAGAGGCCACTCATGCTATGATCCTATAAGGATAAAAGAGGGCTGTCTCTGTCACAAGCAAGTTGTCAGCCGTGCTTCCAAATAAGTGACTGAAAGTCTTTCAACAACAGTGTAACCTTTGGGGGAAAAGTTTCTCAATATATGAACCAACACCTGTAGAACTGCTTGTTCTAAATCATACTCTTGTATACAAGAATTACTGTTCTGCCCACTTCTGCAGGCCAAAGAACCATTCAGAAGTCCTACATTTAAGAAACACCGGTAGAGCACTGGTAATCTGACTTCACAAACTTCCATCATTCTCCTAATCATTCTTCACCCAGAGAATTCCTGGGCACCCCAGGGAAGTGGTCACAGCATCGAGCCTGACAGAGTACAAGAAGCACTTGGACAATGCTCATGGGCATGTGGTGTGACTCTTGGGGGTGGATCAGTGCAGGGCCAGGAGTTAGAATCTATGGTCTTGTGGGTCCCTTTCAACTCAGCATATTCTGTGAGTCTGTGATATTCCCACTGCTTTCTGCTTTTCTGGAAATCCTTTTAATCACTTTCATGTGGTACTCCTGTACTCCATACAACACCTGTCTCTGGTCTTGCTTATGAGAAATTTTCTTCCAGTTCCACTTTTAAATTTCCTCTCACCATGCTTGTTTGGCAAGCTGACTATAACGAAAATCATTGATATCTGCAACCATCCATTTTGCTGTGCAATCCCCTTGAGCTATTTGTTTGGTTGTCTTAGTGTGCTATGTTCTCTGAGGTCAGGGACTCCTTTTTATTTGTTCTTTGAAGACAGATATGAGTATCACTTCAAACAAATCACTGTTATTGTTATTAATAGGAACAACAACAATAACAATAATAGCTATAAATGTACATGTTTTTTTACCATTCATCTGATTGGAGTAGAACACTCCATGCTAATGTTGAAATAGAGAATTGGAAAATTATAGCAGGAAGACATATAGATGCAGGTAGTGGTAAATGTCTTGCATGAGGGGCAATAAAAGAAAAGAGAAGCAGTTAGTCTGAGTGTTACAGTTCATACATCCATGTATGGCAGCACTTTTCTCACCAGACAAAGGAGGGTTGCACGTTGTGTCACCCAACAGATTGCACAGCACCGTTGGGACAAAAGGGAGAAAAGGAAAATGAAGATGCATTATCTTTGCCAAGACATATATCTTGACTATTACTCCATGTAATAGTTATGCATCTCTGGGGATGGAGAAAGGATTCATGTACATATCCCTTGTTTTTGTCCAAATTTTCTCAGTCTTGATTCAGGACAGTCAAAACCCCACAGTGTTGCTCTGCTCTGTCCCTCTACACTTTGTGGAGTAAGGAACTGAGTAACAGAATCAGAGGATAAAGACCCCAATAGATTGGGAAGCTAAACTAGGGTGTGGGAAACATTAATGATTTTAATAAAAAATTGCAAGCATGATGCCCACTCGGGTACAGCCTAATCCTCCAAGTATCATTCTTTTTAAAAGTTCATGAGCATCTGTTCACACAGAAACTTCAGTTTTAATTGTACTGATTTTAATTTACTGATTTTGGACATGAATTGTGAGTTTATGCATGAACAGGTCCCTCCCTGCCTAAATCCTAGAAAGGAATTTACTTTGCTTTCTTAGAGCTGAGTGTACACAAATGCACAGGAGTTTTGAAATGTAAAAGTAGTTCAGCCTTGTTTGATTTTATTTTTTTTTAACACAGTACATGCAGTGAAAATTTCCAGGCCATCCTTTATACTGAAGTGGAGGAAGGGAGGTATTATGTACAATCTGGAAGTTCTGTTTTTCGAATTTTCAAAATTCGAAATTCAAAATTCCTAAAGGGTCATTAAAATGCTTCCTAGTAGTTAGACTACTATATAAAAAAGGATGCAAGATTCATGGAGAAGACAGGAAAGAAAGGTGACCCAAAAAAAGATTCCTCTTATTTTCAGACAGAAGAATCTTCTGCTTGACATAGCCATTAATATTCATCTGAGAACAGACGAATGTGTGGAAACACCAGTTTTAGTTTCTGTTCATACACTCTAACAATATTTAGTACTTGTACATATATTTCAAATTACCATACCAATGGAAGTTAAATAACTGAAAGGCCATCAGAAAAGGTCTGCTTGATTGTACATCCTCTTGGTTGGACTATTAATTCCCACTGGTGAACAGTTAGTTCTGAGTCAGCCTACTGAGAAGCAACTGCTCCCACAAAGGAGCAGAGGATTCATAGCTTGTGTGTCTTGTAATTATCTTTTCGACAGTTTCACACTCTTTATTGCAATGTCACATTTGTGCATCAAAAACCACTTTGTCATTTGTACCAATTTTCAGGCTGACTTGCACTAAACAAGCAATTTCTATTGTTACTATGTTATGGTTGAAGGCATAACATCATATTCTGCATTTTAAAAAATGCTGGACTTCAGCAAAGGTCCTAACCACTCTGCAAAGGTCATCAGTTTAATCCCTTTTGATCTGATATTTTCTCAGCTTTCAGCATCCAGCTTTGCAAACTAGAAGACTGTCTCTTTGAAACAACACAGGTGTCAACTTTCTGCCCAGATTTCTGCTAGTCAGGGGTGGAGCACCATGTGGACATCAGTGCAGTGATAAGAATGCCAAATGCAAAACATAATGAAACAAAAGAAATGCTTTCCTTAAATTACAACAAGTTTAAATAAATTGTAATTTCCATAATGGAAATTCAGTCCATTGACCCCAGGGCTCAAATACTCTTGAGAAATTAACTTCACTCTCTTTGCACAGAGACAATAAACAGTGTTGTCAACATTGAAAATACTCTTTGCTGCAAAATCAATTGTCAGCTCTTTTAAAAGCTACCAAGGAAATAGATGAAAAGACAAGGACTTGCAAACTTTTTCAGGTATAGAAATCTTACTATGATTATCACAGCATGTCTGTTGTTCCAGGCAAGGCTAAACCCATGGGAGGCTATTTGTTTTATGACCAATCCTTTCCCAAAAGGAGTATTCTCAATGGAACTTTCCCCAAACTTTCCTTTTCTTATGCTCAAGAAACAATTGTTACATATAATATACTCTATATTTATAATGTCTTCTCAAACTCTTAAATGCATAAAAATTTTAAGCAGAAGGAGCAAGTTAATATCTCCAAGGTCAGTCTGCTTCTCATTAGGTGCTGAATGACTGGATAGAAAGAGCAAGTAGCTTTTTTTTTCCCTAATATGAAGGCACAGAATCTGAACAAGAAATAGCTGTTCTGCTGCTGGAATGTTTTTAAAAAAGTGAAAACACAATAAAAAAAAGTTCTTATTTTTTTCCATGAGAAACACATAAACACTATAAAATCTTTAATTTAAAATAACTAGTATGTCTCCAGTTACTCCTGGGCTAGCTTCTTTTGGAGTAGGAAAACAAAAGAACTTCAAGGAATG
Source organism: Certhia americana (assembly GCA_018697195.1). Taxonomy (NCBI): domain Eukaryota; kingdom Metazoa; phylum Chordata; class Aves; order Passeriformes; family Certhiidae; genus Certhia; species Certhia americana. The sequence continues at coordinate 18,620,274 of CM031858.1, forward strand.
AAAATCTTGTCTTGCCAAGGCACACATGGACTGTGATGCTGACTTTAACAGAACAAAGGTGTCTACAAACTGAGACTGCTTTTTAGTGTTTACAAACTGCTACTTGCTGCTTGCAAACACATTGAAGATACATTGTCAACATTATTTTTCTCATAACTGCATATTAACCCTTGGGGTCTGCAAAATAATGAAATACATTGTTTTATATTATCTAATTTTAAGATTTACAAAAAGTTTCTACTGTGATTGTTTTATATATGATACGTAAATTTACACCTCTTATGATACGAGATGGAAAAGAATTTAATTTCCAGAGATTACTCTGTCTGAGAGCAGAGACACAAAATATTTTACAGGAAAACAAAGAAATAATAGACAAACTTCTGGTACTTCCTGGCTAGAAAATTTCCTTTATATAAAGTGATGTGGAACAAAGAGTGAATGACAGACAAAAAGGTAGAATTTCATTTATTCAATTGGAAAATAAAATTTTGCTTTTCCCTCCAAAAGCCCTGGCATTCCTTTTTACTCTTGCATTTTGAGCAGATGCTAAAAGACCATCTGGAAAAAAACCCCATTGGATTTGAACCTCCAATTCAAACTCACTTATGTGCACATGAATCATTAAAGGGATAAAATGTGATACCTTATTTGACCTTCCTGACTGACACACAAAGCCTGGGATATAGATGATTTAAATAGCAGCAATCAGCCTGAAGATGATAACTCAATCCTAAACTTGGTTCTTTTCTCACCTCTTTTTACCAGAAGAATGTAAGAATTTTCTCCTTCTCTTCTTGCATAATTTGGGGCAACTACAGGTCAAGTTCACTCACCAGCCCTTCACCCTTTCACATATATAATTTCTAGCCTGGAAACTATATCAGTCCTATTTGCATGACTCTGGTTTGAGTTAACAGGCTCCTGCCAAGAGGGAGGACATAATGTTTAGGACAACTGAGCACATAGGCTTACAGGTACAGTGAGCTCAATAGAGCCCCCAGATATTTCCCCTCTTCTGGGCCTCCATTGACATCTGGAATGTGAATCTACTGGGAGACTCTTTGCTTTATGGGGCAGGTATATGGTTCTTCACACACAAGCTTTTTCCCTGCACATAACACAGATTCCTGAAAAGATGATTAATGGCCTGTGGGAGGGAATAAGGGAATGTGCATTTGGAAGGATTCTCCAGAGACTCAAGGAAATCCCCATAAAATTTTTCTCTCTACCTCTTTTAGGAATAGCATGCTCTGGAGTTCTCTTCTTATTCACAGTAATGGTGTGTGATTTTCTTGATTTGTGGGTTCAATTCCTTAGCATTTGTTAACTTTTTGAGGTTAAGCCATTGCTTTACTTGGTTTCATGATGATTTATATAGTTATGGCTCAGCTAATGCTTTAAAAATTGATTTCCAATTGCATGTAAAAAATGAAAGGTGGTCTTTGAGTAAGACTATTATGAACTATAACACACAAAATCAGAATTCAGTATCTGGCTTTGCTATCAATTTTCTGTAGGACCCAGGGCAACTCAGTAAGTCTCTCCAAGATTGATCAACTGCTTAGTGTAGTAAATTGATGAGAGTGCATTACAATCAAATCCCTCTGTTTATAGGATGACAGTACTCTAAATATGTTAGCTAAAGGCTTTCATTCTTCTGCTGTAAAATATCACCTAATGCTACAACAGTTGTCACCTGTATCAATTTTAGTTTGATCTGGTTGAGACCATGTAAGCCATTACAATACTTAGTAGCATCAAACAGTTGTCATCATGAAACTCAATACAGTACCATGAAGGACCACACCATTTGCCTGTGAAAGCAGCTGACAAATTCAAATGAACATAAAAGTTAGCTACTCATAAGAATTTTAATTCTGTCACCCCATTGGCTCTTCTAAACCCTCCAGAAAACAAACACAATATAATAAGGTAAAGCAGGCTGTTCCTCTCTAATGCTGTGTTTAATGCTTGCACTATCTCACCACAGTGCCCACCACACCTCTGGGAGACAGAACAACTTCAGGCATTTCAGCTTCAATGCAAAATGCACAACTATATGAACCTTACTTGGCCTGACCTTCATTTTTTCCCATTCTTTACAATGACCCATGCACGTTGATGTCAAAGATGAGTGAGCAGTGTAGAGAAGATAGGAAAAGGCTACCAACCGCAAGGGTGGCTCAACTCCATGTAGAATAAGAAGTTAAAAAGACAGAAGATCACAGGATCTTTGTGTGCCCTATCTGTCACACTGCCATAGCACAGTGAGAGCAACAGGAGCTGATAAACAGGAGAGGATAAAACGCTAAGGAAAACAGCCTTTTCTTAAAAGTTTATCCAGTTTTTTTTCCATGTAGCCCTCCTTAAGATCTGCACTTAGGGCTTCATGGGGTTTTCACATTAACTCTCTGATCTGGTTCAAAGTCAACAAAATGTAAACGTGCAAAAAAGTCAGCTGTGAGCCTTTACAGCAAAGTCATGACAACTGTAAGAGTAGGATAGTATACATCATTTTATATCGGTCTTAGGAAGCCAAAGAGAAACTAAACTAGTATGCTAGACTTCAATATAAGTTGAAGTGTCTACACACAGCTCTTCTGGTTTTTTGACATCCTGCTTTTCAATGTGATATATGCTTAATATGATGAAAAATGCCTTTTTTTGCTCAAGGAGAAAGTGATGTTTTCTTTCTATGGGTTATTTACATGCCTGTGCCACTACTTTGGAAACCCTTTGCCATTATTTGATTGACTGTCTGCTGATCAGATTGATTTTTTTTTAATATATCTTGTGATAATAGCTGTAATAAGATCATGACAACAAAACTGGGATGGAGATGCAAAAATTCTGGAAACGGTACAAATGTCTTGTAAAAAGCATTTAAGTAAAGTACCATGAAGCAACTGGAAAATAACAGAATTTATCTATGCCACCAATAAGAATCAAGATAATTGATGAAATATTCTATTTTTTTTACCAGAACAAGTTCAGCACTTTTCATTTGTACTTCCTTTAAAGAGTATGCATATAGCCCACTGGCCACTGCATGTAGTATGTAAAATATATTTCTTTCTGTGTCTAATGCATGAGGAAGTTGGTAATATTTATATAAGAGGCTGCTGCTTTTCCAGGCTTATGTTCTTGGCTTTGGCTCAATCTCAATAAGATATCTGCTATCAGACATGAATGTACTACATACTGAACCCCAGCAAGACTGTGTAGGCTTTCCTTAAATCACAAGTTTTCCTGGGAAGAAAGAACTTGCATTACATTTGGCACATAATTTCATGTATCATACAGTATCATACTATGGTAGATTCCACACTTTTTCCAAAAAGCACTGCATTTGTATTCTGAGAGTTCCAGCTGAATTGGCAGAAAGCAGGGACCAGCATTTAGGGAATTTGGTTGGGTCTGAAGTTCAACTTTGATCATACCAAAGACAACAAGAGAGATTTCTAATTTACCTCAAGACCTGTCTCTAACTTGAGTTGAGAAGATGCTGCTGAGAAATTAAAGAGGAGAAACAGCTTGGAAAAGCTCAGAGAGAAATAGAGAGTAAAATGGGGAGATGCATCAGCATTTCTTAACCTATAATCTGAAGTATGAAATCAAATATATGGTAACAATATCTGACTTCTTTGAGTTATATTTTATTTGTTCCCTTTGGAATTTCTCCCCTACCTGAATAAAAGAAAAAAGGCAAAAAATCAGATAACCTCTGTTTACAGGACTCTTTCTGGTTTATCTGGAAATGAAGGTGGCTAAATCTTGAATCTACCTATCTTCATATTTTTACCCTAAAAATACATTTCTATCTATCACCACCTATTCCACTTCTTTTTTCTTCTTCTATTTACAAGACTATTGATAGAAACCATTTCAAAACTGCTCTTTGGTAAGATTTTCTTTATACAAATACAGCACATGGCACAACACAGATAAAGTAAACTTTATGACCAGTTTTCTTCAAGAAAATCCTTGCTTCACTAATTGCGTGAACTCTGCAATTTTAGGGGAACACCAACATTTTTGAGTAAGCAGAACACACAGGATTAAGCATAATCCATTACCTAATCTCAGCAGGATTTTTGCAATAACAAAATAAACCTTAAACTCTCTCTTTTTCATGAGAAAAGACTGGAAGAAAAGGTCTGAATCTTGGCCTTCATGTTCTGAGCAGGAATGAAAACATAACATGAGCTAGGACATCCTGAAGAGAATTAATTTAAGGAAACCTTGGGTACATACAAGTAAGATACCCACTATTAGTATGTAATTTAGATTTTTCTCTGTATCTGGTAGTTAGGCGCCCCATATAATAAAATATTCCAGTCTGTGCACTTCTTTTAGCTTGCCATTTAATTATTTCCTCTTGCCTACTGATTGCCACTGCCTAAGAGAAAGGCCTAAAACAACAGCTTGTGGATTCCTGGCTAACACCAGATGAGATGAAGCCTCTGTCACAGGAAGGTCATTTCCTGTGGCTAGGCTAAGTTCTGGCAGTCAAACAAAGCCATGTCTTGTCAATGTTATCTTATACAAAGTCCACTTTCAAACAGTTTTAAGCCCCAAGAAAGGTTATGTTTATAGTTATTTAATTTATTGTGTTTTACTTTAAAATTGGGGAAGACTCAGCTAATACATAGTGACTTATTAAGCCACACTTGGTTTTGGACAGTGTAGTCATAATAACCTCTTCTATGTAAAAAACATTTATTTTGCCTAAAAGGTTGGCTTATTTCTTTGGTAAAATATTTCTAATTTTCTGAATAATTTAGCAACTTAACATTTTAGAAATAAATTATATGACTCTTATGAGGCATTAGCTGGTGTTTAATGTCTTGCAGCTGAAGTTCAGGGTACACAAGAAATAAAGAACTACATTTTCTCCATAATTTGAAACAGCTCAGAGCGCAATTTTTAAGAGAAATTAGGAAGACAGATGACTTTTGGAAGCCAGTTTCCAGACATAGGAAACTATTGGAAAAAATAGTCTTGAATAAGTATATTGCTGCATATAAAGTAAATAAAAGTGTTCTTTTTCCAAAACTTTGTCTTCCTTTTGGTCATTTCTTACTGAGTTTCCTGATCTCTCAAAATCAAATTAAACTCTCCGTAGTACAAGTGTTAATCCTGTTAGTACATTCCTGTACTAACTAATTGTATCTAGACCATCTTTGAAAGTGTCCAGATGAGAGTGAAAAAACATGATAATGACATTTCCTGGAACTAGATATGCTAGGATGAACTTGTCAACAAATAAATAAAACAGTTTCCTTCCTCAAGCAGGGTTGTTTTTTTGGTTTTTCTTTTTGCACAGCTATCCATTTTTTTTTTTTTTTTAAACAAAAATTTCTTTACACCTTGATGAATGAGAAGTGTAGCATTTTTCTCATACCTACTGTCCAAAAGACATAGACTTTTCTTTCGAGTTTTGAAGCTAAAGGACTGTGGGGGACTCATAGCAATCAAATCATCACAACAAAGTATCTAAAACAGTCAAATAGAATGTCTAGATGTGCTGGCCGATCATCTAAATCATCCACCAGAGAGTTCTCATCCACCAGAGAGTTCTCAACAAGAAAATACTGCATTACAGGATAACCATGGCCAATTGCTCACACTTTTTATGAAAAATTAGCTCTTTAAACTGTTTAGTCAGTCGTGTTAAATTTTAGGAAAATGAAAAAACAACAAAATCTGAAATTAATAACATTATTTTTTAGTACATTTTTTAGTGCTGGATCTCTCAGAACTTATAAACTGTTTGTTATTTTAAGGAGAACCAAGATATAGCAAAAATTGTGAAGGCATGCCACCTGTATTTTAGAATGGTTTAGGCATGTATGTAATAGGAATCTGTCATGTCTGTAAAGAAAGAGGGCAGGCAGAAGGAACAAAACCAAGCAAATCTGAAATGTACATTAAGATATGCCACAAAACTATGGATGGATTACAGTACAGTTGCAAAAGATTTTCTCATATAATTAAAAGGTCTAAGTATGATCAGAACAAAAAGGTTAAATTTATAACAATTCATATTTATAGTATTTGGTTCCAAAAGTTCTAGATAAAACTCTTGGCAGAGGTGAGATGCAGAATCTCTATGGAATCTTTTTGTTCTACTAACCAGATATTGATTGCTACCACCCAAGGACACATCAAACTATAGGCAATCATTGATTCAATATAGCTTTGGCTTTCCATTATAAAGGCTTCCCTTTCATTAGAGTTTTAAAGGATTTAGTGTTGGAAAGTAAAGAACCTGTATTCATGACCTGGAATAATCTACTCTTTATGGAAGGCTGACAAACCACAGATAATCAAAGAATGTGCCTGCGGCTACAGAGGTTTTATCTGAGTCTAATCTAGGAGACATTGAAAAATTCAATGAATAATTGAAGATTCATCAAAAAGAACTTCTCAGATTAAAAGCTACATTTACTCTGTGAATGAGAAATCCTGGAGTGTTGCTTTGCTTTTGTGTTGTTTGAAGTTATTTTATTTTATTTTTTAATTTCAAGAATAAGAGGAACAGCTCAAGGAAAATGAATAATTACATCAGGTATTGTTTTGTCCTCCTAAAATGCAGCAGCTATCTCTGTGGAAATGACCTTTCTATGTATAACCTATGCCTCAAACCCTACACCTCACCTACCAAGTAGGCCACAGCCATCTATAATTTGCTCTAGGATTCAACAATTTTACAGAGTTTTTCTTTTCAGATCTTGGGCACAGAATAGACAAGAAAAAATAATCCTGCTGCAATTCCCAAACTGAAAGAAATGTGGATGTGTTTTCTAAACCCCACTCTTGGAGTAATTTTTTTTATAACAGCACACAGTTTTGAGCTGTGTATGAGATGCTTATCATGGAGAGCTGCCTGCTCCTGGGTCAGCCACCTGCCATGGAGAGTGGGCTCACAGGGCAGAGTGTGGGCATTTTTCAGCTGGGAACACATCTCCAGTATGGACATGGAACATGAAGTGAAGTGATGACTATTGACTTCAAAGAGCACTGAAGTACTTTTCACAATAAAATAAGAAGCAATTTGATTTCAAGACAGAAAGAAAGCTTCAGGGACTTTTCCATAGACAAAATGTTTACAAGTACCCCATAGAGTTTACAAATAACTTTATTCCAAGGGATCACTTACGTGTCAAAGCCATGTAAAAAAAAACCCCACTGCCAACAAATGGACAATTCAATGCCCAATACAGCATGTGACCAGCCATGCTGTGGTTAGTGACTGCAAAATGACATAGGGGAGACTGGCAAGGAAGAGGATGACAATTGCCCCACATGGAGCGAAAAGATCTCTAGTCTGGGGGAAAGAGAAAATGGCTGAATATGACTGAAAAACAAATTAGAGGAAAAGAGACCAACAAGCTAAGTGGCATCTGCTCTCTGTGCTTTTTCTAAACTTGAATAATTCTCTGTGAGGGTCCTGAGAAACTGCTATATCACAGCTATTTTGGACTGCTGTATGTGAGGCCACTGCTCATGATGTTGGGGCCCACATGTAAACCCAGGCCCAAATCTAAACTGTGTTGGAGATGAGCCTATATTCAATCCCATCTCTGATCTTTTATCCTGGACCAACACCAACACTTATCTCCAGTCCTGCCCATGGACTATGCCTCCTTGGATGGGCCTTGGAGCTCTTTATCCTTTTGCTATTGCAGAATTCCTGTGTAGACCTGGTTCATCATCTCACCTCCTCTAGGAGCGCGGATGGGAGATGCTTCCTCTGGTCCTTTCCTGAGCTGTCTGTTGCCATCTGTGCCACTTTGCTGCGTCACTGCTCCCTTCTTCACCAGCCTGGCTTCCTGCCTTGACCCTAGGTCTGCCTCATTGCTGCAGACTCAGCTGATGGTCACTATTTGCTTCCCTGAGCTGCTGGACTTGCCCTGTGCTCGGCTTGTGCTTCTGCCACACTTGGCTACCTTGACCCACAAGAGAAACTTCATGCTCCGCACTTGGAAAGGCAATCAGAGCCTTAATGTAAGTGGAAAGGTGATTTATTTAAATTTGCTCAGCAAATCTTCCTCTGCTTTGATAGACCATTCTGAAGCCTTCAGAAATGAACTCAAATCTTCCTTTTCACTTCAGCAAGCTCTACTTTAGCAATGAACACAGGCACAGGTGATGTCTAACAACTCAGTCCTATTCTACTAGGGGAATTCTCATCCACTTCAAAGGGAGAAGGAAAAACCTCAGGTCTCAGTCCTTGAACTCATAAAGAAGATGACAAAAGCAGTCCCCTGCAGAGCCTCATTTAACAGGGGCCTTTATCAGTATGACAAGGCGATCTTATTAACTTTCACAGGGAATATGAATGGAGAAATGCAGGATCTCTGCTTGTACAGACATAGATATTAAATGGGTACACTTATTAACAAAATGTCATGCAATAATTCATTATTATAAATGACTTTATAGCAAAATATTATTATTTAGAACTAGCACCATATACTCTCTTATAATAGAGTTAAATAAAACTGCATTATTATAGTCAATGACTGTATTAATACTGCATTACTAGTCAATAACTGTATTAAGACAATTAAAATTTACTTAATAGGTACATAATTGAACTTGCTCTTTTATTATAGAATGATAAAGAGAGTTATAAATATTTAGTTTCCTAAGCTTATTTGCCCTACGTATCTTCCACACAGATGTGAGATGGTTGAGTCCCTCAGGAGTCTGGTAAAAACTATTTCTACAATTGGATTTTGATTAATGAAGTTCAGTGGGGTATAATTTAACAAAATACTGAGACTATTTACAGAAAAAAAAAATCTCTTACCTCCATTATCTTTTAGGTGCAGTGCTATCTTGGTGTCATCTAGAAAGGAAATTCAAAGTTAGTTGGAGGAAAATGCATTTTTCTAGGTCATGAATCATTTCAGCAATCAGTTTCTAAGGATAAAAACATTCCTCAAGAAGAAAATTATTTGGTACTCAACTCAATGAGAACTAGATTGTGGTGTCTCTTACACTGAGCACTATACTTTCTTACCACTAAAAAATACCATTCACGAGAGTGTTAAAGCTTTCAGGGGGATTCAAAACACTGGCAAATAAGGGCATGAGAGGCTAACTCGTAATGTTTATAAATAATTCATATATATTACATATTCACATATAGCTTGAGCATTCTATCATGTTAAGGACTATATGAACCAACATATGTCAATAAAGTAAGACGATGATTTAGTTCCTTTTTGAAGAATCATGGAAAGATTCAAGATTTACTGATACTAAACACTATTTACTTCCATATTCCTCTTTTTCTTGTGAAATTTAATGAACAGAATCCAAGAAAATATTCCTTTTAATGCAATCCAAATGCTGCACTGACAGTTTCTAAACTTTTACTGTTTTAAACAAAACCAGCCTTTCTTATCAGTAGATTCCCACCTTGAAATTCCTTCAGCTCAGATTTTCCTGTCACAGGCTACTTGGAAAATCTGTACCTACTACTTTTTCTTGTGTTAACATACAATTTCAATAAATGCACACTCACACAGAGACACACACACATACGTATTTTATAGATGTTCCTTGATTAACATGAATAAGCTTTCTTTCCCAGATGAATTCCCTCCATAAGCAGGAAATGAGGATATCCCAAGCTCAAAGAAGTAAGATTTAAGCAGCCATTGGTACGAGGATGGGAACTGACCCACCACTGCTTACCCAGTTAATTCAGTTCAGAAGCCTAGAGGAACTATTTCACAACAGTGAGCACAGAGTGCTCAAAGACAAGTGTCAACTGACTGAAAAAAAATTAAACAGGCATATTTCAAAGAGGTTTTTGTTTTGGATTATCTATAAGTTTCACCTGAGTAAATAAAATCCATAAAAGAACTACAAATTCATTAAGTCTGTCATGGGAATTTCTTCTAGATTTAGCAGGGACATTGACTGCTACAATTTCAGCAGGTTTTGGACTACTTCCTGAATGTAAAGGAATATGAAAATGTCATTGTAACCTCAAGTTTTCTAGAAGTCTTCCTAACTTGTCCTTGCTTCTCCAGCAGCATCCTCCCCTCAAGCCTTCATCGCCTTTGCACCTTACTGGTGCAAGAGTGAGCAATTTAAAAGCAAGAGCCTTGACTGCAACTCCCAACTTCTTCTGCTGTCCCAGAGGGAAAAAGTTGTCATCAACACATACTTAAAGGAAATACATTTCTTTCTGAGTTGTAAATTACTTTTTTTCAAGTGTCAAAATGCAGTGTATACACGTCACCTTCTGTGGGCAGGCTGGTTGGAAGGTGGGAAGTGGTGGATCCTCTGGTGGTTGTTAAAACTCTGAACCTTGTGGTGGTTGGCAGAAGGGTGGTGGGGGAGTACAGAGGTGTTTCAGTTGTGTCTATATTCTTCTCACAAATCTTATCCTTTGACTGTTGGGAAACAACAGAAACAAGGAAAAGAGAATTCTCAGTGGAAACTCAAGAATGAAGAATTTAATCATGGACAAGCTGCTGTGATAAAAAGAGTGAAAATAGACACTCTAGATCAAATTTTAAGAGCTTTTTCTTTTAGTTTTCTTTTTTTTCCCTTTTAAGTCTCTGTGCAGCATTCAGCAACATATATTTTTTCACATATCTGCAAAATTTACAGCTCTTAATTGTTAATGACAAAGTTTCAAAGTCACCCCAGACTGTCAAACTTGTTATTTCTCTCAATCAGACTTTAACATCTAAGTTTATAATTCAGTTTCTCACTCTTTAATGAAAGCTCACTGCCAATCCAGGTGACACAAAACATGTTAAAAAATATGTGGGAATTGCATAGTAGCTCTTCATAGTGAACAATGTGTAGTTAACTGGATCATTTAATTAGGCTTTACACGTAATTATCGCAAAAAAACACACATATATGTAAAATGTGTACATGTATTCAGCCTATAGAATATTTATTTACTACAACAAATCAGTCCATTCACTATATGCCTATTAATTCTACTTAATATTAAAATGTAATTTTATTTGTGTAAATAAACCCATACTTTTATACAAGTCTATATAAAATATTAAACTTAATTATCATAAAATATAAACAAGATAATAAAATTATTACATCATATTAGCACATTATAAATAAAAGTTGCCATCATATAATAACTTAATATTTATTTGCATGGGCAAATATTTTGATACAAATATAGAGTCCATTTGCTTTTTTTTTGTCTCCCAAATTCTGGACGTTTTCAAAATTTTGAAGATGCGATGAATAATTTCTTTTATGGTTCACACAGTTTTGCAGGAAAATATGTCCAATTATCTTGCAGCAAATATGGGAACTGCTTCTAACTCCTGCTGTCTCCATTCATTTTAATGAGAAGTGGAGTCCTGCAAGCATTTATTTCATTTTATTGAGATCTGGCTGTCAAAAGCCAGTGGGCATTGTCTTTCTTTCAATATGCACAGGTATTTTATTGTTCTTTGTTTACCCAGAAACAATTTATTACATTACAGAAATGTATCAGTACCTGTAGGATAATTATTCTTTAAATTTCTTTGTGCTTTTCTTGAAAAATACTGTTAATTTCACTGATGCAAGTTAGTCAAAATTTAGCTTAAAATCTATATTAAAAATAAAGAAACCCTACTATGAGAATCCTCATTATTTATGTACTCTTGAGTGAAGCATCTAAAACTAACTAAGCATCTAAAATGTTGTGTGTTAATTATTGATCCTTCCCGAACTCCAGCAGTCAGCTCAGGCATAATTCTGGAAGATGCCAAGCAAGCTGTTGCTTCTGCTCCAGAGACCCTAAAAGCTGGACAGTGAACTACCACCAAGTAACCTGAAACTGTGCAAATTACACTATTAATTTCTCAGCTACACTTATTGTATTAATATTCCTCTTAGATTGTGTACTAAACCTTGGGGCACATGGGGGACTAAAACAAGAAAGGAGAAGCAGAAGGGAATGTTAATGTCCTGCAAAGAGAAGTTTTTTTGATATCTTCATTTGCAAGCACAATTGAGTCCTAGCTAATTATAATCTGGATTAAAGCAATACAAGGATTGTGCACTATAATAACACATGCTCCCAATAACTTCTGTTTTATGTTCTTAAAAAGGTTGCCCTCCACAGACAGTAAATATCTCAGAAATTTTGCTTTCAAATCAGCTGGTGACAAACTGCAAAGCTGAAGCTCAAGGTCACATAATAAGGCAGTATGTAGCTTGAAGTTATTTTGCAATTACGGTTACAAGAAGAAATATTTCTTCCATTAATATGGATTTATAGCATTACTTCTCTTTGCTTCTACAGAAAATAAAACAGAATATGCTTTCCTAACTAGACACCTGGGGCTATGTTTTGCCCTGGGTTTCACCTGACATTTCAGAAGGCTTATGTTACTGAAACTCATGAGGATATTTAGCCTGTTCAGCAAAAATGGAAAAATTACTGCTTTTTTTATGGCCACCAGAAGATTAAAAGTGCCACAAATTAATTTGTTCCGATTACTACAATCCCAACATGGAAAAAAAAAAAAAAGAAAATGAAAAAAACTTCATTTAAAAACACTTGTAAAAGGGCTTTTAAACTGGAAAGGAATCATCATCATCATCATCATCATCATCATCATCATCATCATCATCATCATCATCATCATCATCATCATTGTCATCGTATTTATAAATGTATTGAAAATGAACTTTTCTGGTCTAGGAGTACCCCAGCTAACTTTCAGAGGAGGCTTATGGTCCCTGTTAGACAGCCCACCACTACCACAGTCAGATATTTTTCTCATCCTCTCACTGCATCTCCATGAAAAAAAATCGAAATGCCATGTAGGCTGGTTGTGTGAGGGCTTTTAAATTTTTATTTAAAATATTATTTTTATTTTATCTCTTTGAATTCATCTGTGTAATTTCTTCTTTACTAAATGATTTGGCCAGATTTCATAATTAAAATGCAATGCCTGTTTTTCACTAGAGGCTACTCCGGCAAAGAGTTTTCTGAAACAAGGAACATCACAGTTTCTTCCCCTTTTCTGGAAAAAGTCAGAGATCTAAAAGAAAATCAGTACAGAGACGCTGTTTTGGAGGAGGCTTTCTGATTTTTTGGGTTTTGTTTAATTAGTTTCCCAAAGAAAAAATTTTATTTTTGTCTATTTTATTCTCTCAAATGGGGAGTGAAACTGCTCAGATTGCTCTTCTTTGTTATGCCTTATAGGATTTCCCCTTGATGATAAATATAGTATGTCTTTGGCCTTGAAACCATGCTTTATAATCTGAATAATTTAAACAAAAACATCATAACTGTATAAATTGCCTCTGATGGGCTGAGGATACTCACATACCTCTTCAGGGCAGCCACTGTCTACCCAATCTTGCCGGTGACGATCAAATCCACTGGAGCATCTTTAAATGGTGAAATAGATAGAAATTGTCCAGATGGAAATAGGAGGAAAAAAAGAATAAAGGAAAAGAGAGGAACAGAACAGGGTGACAGAAAGAATAAGTAAATGATGTGATTTAAAATCTGTATGCTTTATATGGTATCATGTTTATTCAAGATGCTTTTGCTTACGAGTCACTCCTTTACTCCACTTCAGTGAAAGGTGTTTCAACGAATGAGACTTTATATTAGATTTTAAAATTTATTTATCAATTTTAAATAGGAATATCTCCCTTTCACTGGATAATTATTCTTAAGACGTCAGTGACCCACAGCATTTTCAAGTTTGATGGATGTAAATTAATTTAATTATTATGTTCCAGACTTCCTAGCCAGGAAAATTTAATCCCACAAAGGGTGCAGTGAACCTGTCACTGGGTTTATCAGGCAAAGTTATCTGAGACATCAAGATGCACATATAGCCATTTGATCAATGTTCACAGCTCCTCTGAACACTCCGTGACAAAGAGAGAACATTGTAAAGCTGCTTCTATCTCATTTCTAGGTGCAGAAAACTTAAATTGTATGCATATTTCTTATCAAATTAGGTGAGTTTAATAACCTGTTTGCAATATCCTTTGTCTTTTGCTATATGTAACAATGAAATTTTTAACAGACTTGTAACACTTTTATATAATGATTCCCCTGGAAATCCCAATCTCTCAAGGGTATTTTCAGTGATTGTAGAGTAATTTTGTGTTTCCTAGACAACAGGTAGCATCACAAACAGAAAGCATTATTAAATTGGCAAGCAAATAACTAAACAATGATGTTCAGCTTTGAAGGAGATTCTTCCCAGCTAGTGTGGTTTTTATTTTGGAAGGTTTGTTTTTGGTTTCTGCATTCATTTCCTGCAGTATTTTGTTATGAGACAGGGTGATGTCATTTGGCACCCATGGTCATAACTTACCTGAATGTATAAAACCCAATTTTTTGCTGTCTTTTAATAAGACTAGGCAAAAAAAAAAAAAAAAGGCCATTGTTATGCTTAGTTGTATTTAAGGGTCGTTGTTTTTATTTACAAAAAATTGAAAGATAACAAGACACGTCAAGTACTACCTACTTCAACCAAGGAAACAGGTTCATTTGGAAGAATGGAACACTAATCATTTTTATAGTAGGAGAGGATGTTACAAGAAGATGTAAACAATGTTAACAACACACTTGGGGTAAGAAACATATCCATATAATTATTCTGAGAAGAATCTACAATGTCTTTGAGAAAAGATTTTGAGAAAAATGTTCATTCTCTTGTTATACCTGCACTGATCAACATTTCACCATTTTCAATATCACTAAAAGAAATAACTCAACACTAACAGGTGTCACTTTTCACACACTCTATAGCAACTGGCTTCTCCAATAAATCATTCCCATTAAGAGAAAAATGTTCAAACCAGAAATGTATTTCAGAGAACTACAGACATCTCCTTCTCAATACACAAGGCCTCTAACATAGGAAGGACGTTGACCTGCTGGAGCGAGTCCAGAAGAGAGCCACAAAGCTGAACACAGGGCTGGAGCATCTCTCTTACAAAGACAGGCTGAGAGAATTGGGGTTGTTTGGCCTTGAGAAGAGAAGGCTGCAGGAAAACCCTGTACAGACTTTTCATGCTTAAAGGGAGCTTATAAGAAAGATGGAGACATACCTTTTATCAAAGCCTGAAGTGACAGAACATGGGGAAATGGTTTTAAATTTAAAGAGAATAGATTAAGATCAGATATGAGGAAGGGGTTTTTCCCAGTGATTCTGGTGAGTCACTAGAATAGACTGTCAAGAGAAATTGTGAATGTCCCGTCACTGGAAGTGTTCAAGGTCCGGTTGGGTGAGGCTTTGTGCAAACTTTCATCTACTGCAAGGTGTTCCTGCCCATGTCAGTGGGGCTGCACAGAGTAATCGTTAAACGTCCCTTCCAACCCAACTCATTCTATGGATAAAGAACACTGAAAAAGTGTTTTCTTGCTGAACTGTGAGTGAATCAGTGTTATGCTGGGAGCTCAGTACTGCTTCTCCATCTCTGTGGTGTTCTGTCTCTGTGAATGTTTGAAAGAACAAGAAAAACTTTACTAAGCAGAAAGAAATGCTGATGTGATATTCCAGGTACGAATAGAACACTTTTTTTCAGTCTCCCCTACTTTTCTATAAAATTTGAAGAGCTTCATTAGTACTTTTGTACCCATCTCTAAGCAGAAATGGACTGATTTTTCAGAGGTACTGAATACTCATAAATACACATTACATTTTATTCATACTGCTCTGGCTCAAATCTAATGGTTTTAAGGACATTCAGTACATCAGAAAACCAAGCCAAATATTTAGATATGAAATCAAACCACTCCATAAATTCCTCCACTTGAAGCAGTTACTGCAGTTGCATATCTATGCTAATTCAACCCAATGTACTTAGAGCTAGTAGGGATTAACAAACCTAGATTTTATCTTTTATCTAAACGGTGTCAAATTTAAGGCTCCAAAGATTAAATGAATAAAAATATATCCCAGGTGCACTCATTTACAGTTCTTAAGTTTTTTCTCACAAACTAATGAATTACAAGGGTGAGTAACATTTCTGGGGTTTTTTTTTTTTTTTCACTGGGAAGTAACCACTCACCAAAAATTGAATGCAACATGCAAAGACTTGGAATGGCTCTTTCAAACATGTGAGGCAGTCTTTAGAAGACTCTGCCTTAAAAAAAGTACATTAAACCCCAGGCACTGCTTTATTTAATGTTTTCCACTGATGCACAGTGAGTCCAAACAATATTATCAGAAAGCAGCTTTATCAGCAGTGAGATAGTCTCCGGGCAAACCTGTTTGTGCACTTCCTCCGAGGTGTGTGTCACTTGATGTCAGCCACAGAAGCTACTGTGGTTGCTGCCTTGTTGAATTAGAGTTCTGGAAACTGTCAGTTCAGTGCAGCACCCGCTTTATTGACTGCATTTTTAAGACCTTAATTTAGTAGCATGGTGATAATTCCCTGTTGCCATTAAAACATTGGAGCAGATTTGATTTGCTGCGCTGTTTACGCCATCTGTCAACACGGCTCTTTTATAACAACTTCATTTTCAAGTGATGACTGAACTCAGCTCCTAAGAGAGCAATAATAAAGATGTTCTAGGAAATGAAATTAGGGATATTTATGAAATGCAAGGAATTTCAGGATTTGTGTGGAACTCTGGAGTACTGGTTCAGGGAGGAAAGGGAGAATGAATGTCTCCGCACATATAGCAATGATGACTTGGCACAACTAATGCAGCTGAGCCTTGTTTCTTGAGTCACAAGAAAGCTGTCAGAATCCTTCCAGTGAACTGTATGTAGCCAGAAAGGAGTTGGAGATGCCATCCTATTTTCCAAATGCCATTTACCTATTTTTGGCAGAGAATATTTGAATGACAAGAAGTGTCCACTCAGCACAGGACATGAAATGCTTTGCTCCTTTTCTTAAAGTTCAATGAGGATTAATGATGATGATGATAAGAATAATTATAAATAAGATAACCTGAATACAGAAAATTCATCAAGGTTTAACTTGTAAAAGCTAGAAACATAATGAAAAATTATTGTGAAGAAAAGGGACAAAGTCAGTATGTAAAAACCTTTTCACCAGGTTGAGCTGGAGTATGACAATCAAGAGCATTGAAATTCACAACACATGTCATTTAAACCAATAATTTCCTAGTATTTTTTTGCTCTGTAAGAGCATGTAAAGAACAGATTTTTGGAAATGAAAGGCACTCCAGAAATCTGAAATGATTTTGTAAATAGCATGTAATGATTTAGCTCAGTTAAAAGGTTTATTAACTCAGCTAAATAAAAGGTTATTCTGGAAAATTAAATAGAAAATTGAAGAGGCAGAACTCTATTCTGACTTCAACCATTAAGGAAAGACCATCACATTATGAAAATATTAAGACAGTTGCTAGGATGTTTGAATTACTAAAAGAAGAATTAGAACGCTTTAAAGTGGAATTTCTTTCCAAGGTGAGATAGCAAATAAAAAATAAATATAAATTATATATAATATTTTAAAAAATACTGGAACATGGTCTCTGTCCAACTCAAAAATAACTCTAGTCATAGAGTGATTTTTGGAGGAAAAAAATGTTTGACTTTGTGCTTGGTCTGGTTTTTGCCTCCCTTTACTACAGAGCAGGATCCAGTTTGGTTCCTTCACCCTTCAAATATCCCTTTCTTGCCACTCAGGGAAGAAAGGGGAAAGACTAAATTTTCCTTCCTTTCTTATTTTCCACTTTCAAATGCAGAACTTAATTGCAGCTCAAAATGCTTATGAAGTTCATGTGCAGTGTCACTGTGAGTGACTATGGTATGCATTTGAAAGGTATTTGAATAGCATTTGTGCTTATCACTTAGTTCAATACTCCTAATCATATATCTGAATTCTAGCATAAATGTCTTCTCTGTATTTATCATTTACTTAAATATTGCTTAATTAAACTGCACTTCAGAATAGGATGAAAATTTAATTAGTCAGAAGATTTGCTCCCATCTTGCTATTGTAAAATAAAAAATAGCTGACTAGCTGAATACAAGGATTTTAAACTAAAATCAGCCTATACTATTTTAATATTTATGAAAAATTTGAATGTTACAAAGGCATAGTTTATAGTTGATAAAACACTGAATTCCACCATTGTCTTAACATTGTGTGCTGCTCAAAATGTAAAACATTCAGGTAATGATAAGAATGATCAGAGTGGAACAAATTTCAGCAGTCAATCTTCAGCCTGACAATGGTTCCACAATTTTATGGAATGGAAAATTTGGAAAACTACAGCTACATGTTCTGTAAAATACTCCTGAAATATCAAGTAAACATAGAAGTAAAATATGTTAAAACACAAGCTGTTATTTTACAGAAAATGACTGAACATGCGTTAAGTCTCAATATTTGTAACTCTGACACATTTGAATAGGCAGTAGGAAATAAAGACTCCCATAGGGAGTTCTTTCTGTTGAAAGAGGCTAAGAATAAAAGTGGGATAAAAGGAGCATGTTTTATTTTCAATTCCACTAGAAAGAAAAAGATCAAATTGTGGTTAAAGAGAAACTTGGCAGAGTTCTGATTAAAGAAGAATAGGAGGATATTTTCTATAAACCTAAAGTCAGTTACAACAATAAAGGAAACATGCTGAAATGCAGATAAAGAATAAAAACCCCACACTTTTGCTAAAGGCTCTGCTTTGAACAGTTAGAAGAAAAAAGATAGTGTAAGAGGAGGACTCTTGAGTTAAATTTATGAGATTACGGTACCAGAATTTCCAATGGAATCAGCAGAAATTTATATCAAATATATTCTTTGGGAAGAAGCCACACTGAGATTAGTTCCTCATACTAGATTACAGTCTCCACAGCTTTGACTTTGTGCATTTGTACCCACACAAAATAGGTATAAAGAGTGAATAGCAACAGAAGTTAGCAGAGAATTATGATCTGAATTGGCATTGCTTCATATTTGTCACACGAGAAATTTCTCAGCAAAGAGCTCTGAAGTACTACTGGATGTACTTTACACTCTGGTTAGTGATCCTAACAAGCACAATTTAGTCCTTCTTTCTAACATGTTTAAACTATTTTCTACTTTGGAATATTCAGCTGACACTGTCAATATTTCAGAAGTACAGTTAGTGTTGCACACCCATTGATTTAGTCTCATTTTTAAAATAAAAATATGAAACTTGTCTTGGAGAAAATATTTATTTTTGCACTTTAGAGATAAGGAAATGGAACATAGGAGACATGAAATGATCAGCTGAGATAACACAGAATTTGTAACAGAACCTAGAATTAAGCCCAGATTTTCTGAAAACCAGATAAGCATGCACTATCTCACAGCTTCTGTGTTTCCCATAGTACTTACAGACATATGAATGGTAGAAATGGGAATTGAACTGAAAAACATCAAATCTCAGGTGGTGTGCAGCAAGGCACAGATCTCATTCACACATTGCCCATGCTCTCTTTTTTATTCATCTACTTTAACTGGGATTTTACTCCTCTAAAAAAACTCACACTGATAACATTAACAACTAGTAGAGTCCTTGTGACAGGATAAAAACAACTTGGTGCCTAGAGACAGTATGAAATAGGGCTTTTCACATGTCTGTTATCACACATGAGCCCCCAGTAATCATACACAGTGTCCACCATGCCTGATTCAGTACAAGTGGGCATCAGCATCTGAGCTGCTAGAAAGAGAACTGCAGCAATGGTTTGGTTAGTGCTGGGCTACTGCTCTTGCTACATCTCATTCACAACTCTAAAAGGAGTAAGAACTCAAAGGAAGCAGGAGCTATGACAGGCAAAGGAGGCATAGAGTGCTAAACTCACATTGCATAATCCAACTTTTATATGCGTATAAAGGTTTATGAATTAGGGCTAAGAAAAACACCTTCTGTTAAAACTCAGTGTACACTTCAGATTGAGCAAAACAAGGAAGGACATGAATCATCCTGTAACTGGTTATGCTCAAAGCAAGTTCAAACTCAGAAAGTTATTTGCTTCCCAAATCAGTATCTTAATCGTGTTTTTTATTCTAAAAGTGAGTCCAATTCTGAAATCAACATTGAGCAGGAACAGTCACCAAAAGGGATTACAAAAGAATTACAGAACAGTAGGGGCTCCTCAGATCCTTAATTAATGGTACATATTTGTTGTGCTATCTAGTGATTTCATTAATGCATTATGATAATGCAGATATTGGAAGATCTGAATAGAGGGGGAACTAAAGATGACATTTAAGGAAGAATACTGATGAAATTCATTTATTTCCCTGAAGCTGGGAATATCTTCTATAAGGACATGCTAGAGAATTCCCCAGTTTACATGACTCTAAAGATTGAGAAATATATATGTTATAAAAAATCTGAAGACTATGTTGGGAAATGGAGCAGTTTGCTTTAGTAGGTCCCAATCTCAAGTAATCAAAAATTTATGAAGAGACATATGAATTTCAGGTTTGTTTAAATAAAATTTTTTGACAATGTTATATAGGAATATGTGTTTAGCAATACGTAAAATTTAAAATATGCTAAAAAAAGGAGACTTTTCATTCATGATACTTCATTATAGAATGATATCCAGGAGACTGTGAAGCAAATATGATCTCAATGATCTCAGTGATGCTCAATTTATATTGAGGCGTAAAACCAGACGAGATTAGCACTTTTGGAAAGCAATTAAGACAATTGTGATAATTCTGTCTATACTAATACAATAAATATACCCAGAAATGTTCTTTGGCACTGAAGACTGCTGGCACACAATGGCCTATGCCTGAACAAGCAAACTCTCTCCACCTTGAAAAAGAGGAGGCTGCACATAAATAGCCAGCTGGGAATAACCCTTGGAACAGTCCAATTCCTTCTCCATGCCTGGGAACTGCTCTGGACAGTGCTCCTGGGCATGGACTGAAATCACATCAGGAAACATCACAACTCTTTTAGTGGCACATACAGTGGTTTTACAATGCCCAGGAAGCTTCCCAGGCTGTTTAACTTGCAACGCTGTGTAAAAAGATACTTTGTATAAGAAGATGCTTGTACAAGTGACTGGGGCTACCATTCAGCATTATATTTCAATGAAACATGAGAAAAAGTAAATTTGATAAAGTGCAAAACCTTTCCATTAAAAAATCTTGGTTTATTTGATTAAAAATCACTTTATTTATTTATTTATCCTTGTTTTTATTTATTTCCCTTATAATGATAACAAAGGAAATTAAGAGTGATCATAAAAAATTTGGTGGAAGATGGATTTCTCCATATAATGCAGTGGGCTGAATGCTTATATGAAAAGAAAAAAAAAAATCTAATGCTTCTGTCAGAAAAATCTGAAGTTTAATCTCAGAATAAATGCCTCTCTAATAGAGCATCGTAATACCCACTGGAATGGCTATCACGCTCAGGATAAACAAACAATGAGGAATTAAGTCTGTACTAAGCTCTCTTGTGATTTGAAAGATTTATGACTGGCACAGAAATTCTAGATATAAATGGTTATCAAAGACTGAGGTAGGCTTTGTTTTACTGTAGTAATGCAATAAATGAAGAATAAAATGTTTCTAGTATCTAAAAGAATTGCAGCATGTTTTTCTACAGAAAACAGTTGTACTACTACTTATTTTTCTAGTGTTTTGCCATTATGGTGTCTTAGGCGCATCTGTGAATTGAATCATGGAAATAAAATACAGCTGTTGTCATTTTCTTTTCAAATTAATCAGCAAAATTAAGTATTATCCAAAGTATATATAATAGACGGATGCTTTCTATCCCTCCTCTCAATGAGATTTAAGTGCTTAACTGTCCTCTGTATATTTCTACTTCCTGCATTTATAGAAAAACACCTTAGGAATGTCATATATTTGGTAATAGACAGTACAGACTTTACATGAAGGTCTTAGAACAGTCCAGGAAGTGGTCCTTTCCATATTTACTGTGATACCTATGTCTTGTCCAAGCTGTGTTGCAAAACTGGATATCACAGAGATCTGCACAGTGGATAATGGACCGTCTCTAAGCTCCAGAAGAGACAGCAACAACTCTGGCAAAGGATGTTACTATGAACATCTAGTTAGTGAAAACAGATTTTGAAAGGCAAATGTTACTGTAAGAAACAGGTATATAGAGTATTAACAGTGTGAGTGAGGTGTCTTAAATTAATCACTGTGTTTATATCTAGATTAAGAATCTTCGAAGTGGTTCCCCATCTTCAGGTCTAGGATTTCTTAGAAAATATTTTAACAAAAATACTAGGATTTCAGACTAATGAGAATTGTAACAATCTGCTGCTCCTTTTCTAGAAATAATTTGAAGTTCTATAACCCAGCCTTGAACATCTTAAAAATCTGCATCAGCATAACAGTTGTCCTCATGCTGTTCTGAATTATTCAGAAAAACAAAGTAAGGTATGCATATGTGTGACTAATGCTGCAGCTGCAAGAAAACTGGCTTTTTCCTGTATGAAAGCAGTATTCAAACTCACTTGCTTAGATATCAAATCTATTAATGTTAGGATCAGGATAATTTTATGGAGCTGCTGAGTACATCAGTGAGTACACTGCAGAAGAATGTGGGGAGAAAAGAAACTTGGAGAATGAATGGTCGGGTCTTGCACTGACTTGTACTAAGCCCCTGAGAGCTAGTGCATGTTCACTGGATTTCTGCTTTTTAGGTTTATTAGTATTAATCATAGGAATTATTCCAGACAATTTTTGCTTGAGGGAATTACAGAAATTCCACAATAATTCGACTGACTCCAGCTACTATCAAATTCCACCAATTTACAAAAAATGTAGAAGGGCTATTAATCTGCTATTTATCCATGTGAGATTCTCAGAGAATTGCAATTTCCTCTGGCTGCAGGCTAACTTTCAATAAAAACATGTTGTGAGCTCAGGATCATCTACGTTCCTTAACTACTTTCTGAAGTACTGTTGCATACATTTTACTGATACGTAGATCTTTACCATTATTTTTGAGTTTACCTACTGAGTCACTGAAGTTAATACTCTCTTCTAAACAGAACTGCCTTGAGAATATCTACTACTATAATCTTGTGAAGTTTTTCATCAAACAGTACCACCACTGAGCTCATTCTGATTTGAGAAAATGCTTTGTTTATTAAACACTTTTGTGCCACTGTCTTTTCTTGCTTTAGTCCCATCAGGCTTGCCATGCATACAAAATTCTTAATTATTGAATGCTAATTTCCTAACAGTTTCTTGCAGTTCATGAGGGCAAATTAACTTGTCAAATTAACAGCAAGCACCTTGGAAAGTATTTGAAGAAGTTGTGTGTGGAGCAATTTTCAGCTCAATAAAGTATAGATCTACTTATTGTACTGTTCCTATCAATCATGTACCAGTGCTGACAAATTTACACATTCATTCTTGATACATTTGTTGCACTCGATTAAAAAAGTCAATTGCTGTCTCCATACAACTTTTAAAATAAAAGAAAAATATGTTGCATTTTAGAGCAAAGTGACAAAGGGCCACACTTTCTGATTCTCAGGTCTGCAATATGATTGCTTCATGATTGGAAAAGAAACCATGTACAGGTTAAAAAAACAGTACTGCCATTACTTTTCATTTATCACAGGGTAACTGTGACCTAAGCCAACAATATGATTGTTAGGACTTAGCTATATTTTCATAGAAAATCTCTCCAGCTGTAGTGGAGTACTAACATCCAGAATCTGGGCATATTTCTTTTGCTTTGTCTGAAGCAGGGGTATGATCAGAAAATTCATGAAGTCAGGCACATTGATAGAATAGAATATATTTCACAGAATACACTATATTTTGAATCCCTATCCCTCCAAAAGTATCTAAAATGAGATTTTCTTTGTAATTTGTATATGAAGCTGTTACATTGATTGGATTATATACGCTCCCTCTGGTGGTTTACTTAATCCGTAGAAAAGCCTTTTTTTTGTTTGTTTTTTTTGTTTGTATTTCAATGGCTAAGGTACTGTGACCAATTTTATAATAACAGCACACTACTGACAGTTAAGTAGTGTTTGGATAAAAAAAGCCTGAGTATAAACCACCCAGTGTTCCTTCCATCTTTTAATTTGCAACTGAACTACAAAATATTCCTAAAGCAATCACCCCTCCCCCCCACCAAATCCCCTCTAAAAACCCCCCAAAAAAACCCACTTAAAATTTCAAGTAGTTAAAATGAGGAAGTATTTAAAAGTCAGCATTTTGAACTAACCTCGAGGCTTTATGATGGAGTGATAACAGCAGTGGAGAAGAGGTCAGTGGATGTCACCTATCTGGAATCCTGTCAGGCCTCTGGCACAGTTCCCCACAACATCCCTCCCTAGGCTGGAGAGGTACAAATTTGGAGGTTGGATGGGGTAGTGAATGAGGAACTGGTGAGATGTTTGCCTCTAGAAAGTAGTGATCAAAGTATCAATGTCCTAGTGGAGGTTGGTGACACGAGATCCCTCAGGGGTCTGTACTGGGACCAGTGCTGTTTAATATCTTCATCAGTGACACAGACAATGGGATCGAGTGCACCCTCAGCAGGTTTGAGATGACATCAAGTTGAGTGTTGTTTGCCTTTCTCTTCACTCCAGTGGAGTCTAAAACCCTTGTTGTGGTGTCAGCTATCCAATAAAAGCTAAAGAAAATGTAGCTATCAAACAATAAGGAATGTGTTTCTTATTTGGATTTAATTATTTTCTTTTGTAAGTCCAGAGACTTCTCTAGTCAGATAGAATACCAATTATTTCTATGGGTTTACAGATTCTATAGGGAAGGTGTTTTGCTCAGCTGATAAATATTTTAGGTTACATAAGGCTGCTACTTATAAATACTGTAATATTTGAGTCAACACTTTTAAAAAACAGGTCCTGTCAATTGGGAAATATAGACCAACAAATAAAAAACATATTCCTTTTATTCTACCTGATGCCAAAAATTTCCAGACATAAACTCACATTTGAAAGTCAACTAAACATGTTTCAAATTTCCTTCTAAAGGGAGAACAAACAAGATATTTCAAACTTATCCAGAAGTTCAGAAAAAGTAATAGGAATTCTTTCTTATCACAATTAACATAAGAGCACTATGGAAAATTGTCACTTCATATTCGAACTGTAACATGTTTTCTTAAAAAATGCAGGTGCCTAAAGATTCTCCCTTCCCTGCTCTCCAGCTAATCGGCATGGAATGCAAAACAACTTGTTTCTTTATCACCTGCTTAGATGGGAATAGTGATTATCATAATAAAAGATTAGAAGTATCAAGCCTTAAATCACATTATTTCTACTATTCCCAGACATATTTCTGATTTTTCGCTTTGCTCAGAACACATTCCATAAACCCCAGCTATACCCTGTTCATTTACACAACTAGTGCTATTGTTGGCACACAGGATTAAGCATTGAAGTAAAATGCACCACAAATGGTATTCCTTCATTTTTTAGAGTTCAGGATTGCTTTAAGAGCATACGAATCTTTGGGAGCTGTGCATACGCACATGGGCAATATGACTCCCTAAAGTGCCTGTACTGTCCTGGCTCATCATTGCACTCAGAAAGTCCTGGAATTAGTACAGTCTCTTTCAGGGCACTTTTCAAACTGGGGGTTTGCACTCTATCGGTCAATACCATAAACTGGTATGGTTTCAAACCACATTATTCAATGCATACTCCTCTGGCGAACAGAGGCTTTTAAAGTTAAGAGTGCAAAATCTCACTTTTCAGACACAGGAAAGTCCCTAGCAGGGCTGCCTGGAGAGTGATGTCAGGAGCTAATCTTGAGTCTCCAGGCAGCCAGTGACTGAGGATAGTGGAGCTGGTCTGAGCTGGTGATATGCAAGGAAGTTTCAGTACTCAGGCTTACACACCTCCACATCTAATGGGCCATTCTTCAGGGGTGACTTTTTTTCAGAGGATCAATATTCACTTATTGCCCGTGACTCTGGGGGTTCTCTGATCACTGACAGATCACCCTTAGCTGAGTAGAGAAGCTTCATGGGGCTCACATGGGGGATTTCACTGCTGAGCCCTGCTTAGATTCACCTGAAGATTTTTTTCTCGTACAAAGTGTTGGACACTCAGAGATTTTTTGGACCTAGACACTTAAGTCCAGATTTTGGTAAAAAGCTGCTTTTATTATTGCTCTCTTATTCTCTGTAACTTCCCTTGAAAACACGAGTGAGTCTGCCAGTGAAGCATTCTTGTGGATCCAGCTGTTAGGCTTCTGGGTGCCCTTGGCATAAGGCAGACAGTTTTGAGCATTAAAAATTTGAATATATGTACCAACAGTGACAGCTGAGTAAAGCTATCATCTAAACTGTTTACAGCTCCTGCCCTTAGTACTACAGCACTCCAGTTCCCTATCTTCAGTGGGGGTGATGGTACTGCACCAAATCTGACTGATGTTGCAGGTCCTGGGAGATGCTTTTGTCCTGTATTGATGAAGTGAAGCATGAGACATTCATAGCCCGAATCTCCAGCATGCACAGATTGCAAGAACGTGCTCTTGGCTTATTTCTGAACACACTGAAATATCAGTTTCATTTCACTTCCCAAATCTGAGACTTTCCTGAAGTTTATCAAATAAAACCATCATTATCTAGGGAATCTTTATTTAATGGACAATCAACTTCAGATATTTTCAAGGGAACTCACTATTTCAGTATATGCAAGCAAGTTTTCCAAACTGAAGTTATAAAGTAACAGCAAGGTGGTCTTAAGTCTTCCAAAACCTTTCCTAGAAAATGGCATCTTTAATGAGAGGCTATACCAAGTGCCTAGAGTATATAAACATTTTCAGATGCATAAGAGGATGATATAAACAAATCTAACATTAATGAATTCTCCCAATTTTTACATGTCAGGAAGCCAGAGATAATGAAGGGCAAATGATCCACATTTCATTGATGGAGACCACCATGGGACAGATGTTAAAGTGTTTCAGCCATTTTATAGACATGGATATTTGTGTTGGAGAAAGTAAGAATAGCATCTTAGCTTACATATTTATAGTTAATCTCTTTATGGAGAGTTCTACTTGTGAAACAGTTATGAAATATACATAGTTCCAAAAGAAATTACCTCCTAGGGGGATCCTGCATCAGCTGAAGGCAAAGGAAAATGATGTGTCTTTGCTTCAGTCATGATAAAGTTGTGTGACACACATCATATTGGATTTCAGAGAGAATAGTTTGATGACCCCTTATGAAAGAAGTAATGGTGATTTGAGCTTGTAGAGAGTGCAGGAATAGAGGATTCGGCCCTCAGCCACATCCAAAATGAACCTGCCACTCCAACAATTGCAGAGCTTGAACAGCAGGGCTGGTTACAGGTAGGAAACAACCCACTGTTGTAGGATGACGCTGTTTTCATTCCAACACAGATTGCCCACATGGGGGAGTAGAGTTTTTCTGCAATTGTCCCACTGGTCAGTTTTCCTTGTGCAGTTAAAGGTTTTACATAAAGTTTTGGGGTTTTATTTCCCCCCAAAACGGTACTTTGCTGTGTCAATGATTCAATTTGCGGACGAAATTGAATGCAAGTAAAAAAATGATATGCAAGATAGTATTCCTGATAGTAATGTTTCTCTGTCTAACTGGGTAATAAGTTCCTGAGAAAAATGATTGTGTTTTCCAATGGACATGTGCAGTCCTGTTACCCACATAGAGGTCTGTCTGCTTGACAATATCTCACTTCAGAGCACTAAAGTACTACCGTGGCACCATGGAAAGAACATCTCTGTGTGTTCCAGGCATATGTGACCCTTATTACTCATCAGTGCCCTCAGAAGCAAAGCGGCATTCTCCCTCTGCACAAATCTGAGTTTGGGTCAGTCCGGAGATTATTGATACACTGAAAACCCATCACTGCCACTTCAAAGCTTTCTTCAGGCTCTTGCAACAAAGGCTAATTGGCTTCCCCACTCTGGGATTTGCCTACAGACAAGAGAGGCAGTTTTGGTGCCTCATCTCTTGGACCAGTGTGTCCAGTCAGATTTGCTACTGAGAAGCATTACTCAGGCATTGCTCCTAAGCATTCCTCCTACTTCAAAAAACCTTTGAGCACACATTTGAAAGTGGAC
This sequence comes from Certhia americana, assembly GCA_018697195.1. Classification (NCBI taxonomy): domain Eukaryota; kingdom Metazoa; phylum Chordata; class Aves; order Passeriformes; family Certhiidae; genus Certhia; species Certhia americana. The sequence goes on from CM031858.1 coordinate 18,648,303, forward strand.
TGTAAATATTAATTTCTTTGTCCTTTAGGCACTTCTGAAATGTCTAAGTTAATACTTCAAGGAATGCTTTGCCCTTGTTTTTTCAGGCTGATTTTTTCCTACTGCAGCAGAGCAATGTATATCCTAACAGGAGATAAAAGTCTTCATTGATTTACAAGGCTGGTAAGTGAAGAGCAGTGACATAGAGAAAAACCTGAAGGACTGTGAGGTAGGAATTAACACCTTTCCATCCTTTATGATTTTTAACCAGGCTATTAGATTTTCTTGTTGAGGAAATGCTTCTTTATCTCATGCAAAAAGAACGTTTTAACACAGCAAATTTATTTTTGAGGGGAACAAACCCACAATGTGGTACTGAAGCAAATGATTCCGGGCACTTTCCTTTGAAACAGACATTGCCACTGAGAATTGAGTGAGATTTTTTATTTTTTATCTCTTGAAAATGAATATACATGCTGAGAAAGTGCAAGGTAAAAGAAGAGTCACTAGACTAGAAGTCCAGAGAGTATGCAGAGCTGATAGAAAGTTTTCAAAGCTGAGACAGAATGAATTTGTCATCACAATAATCCTGCAGTGTAACTAAATAAATATTCAGTTTTCACATTTTGAAAAGCAGGTTGACTCTTTTCAAAAAATATTTAACCATTTATTATTTCAGATCTCTTTCTCCATAGAATGAGATAGTTGAAATTTCTCATTTCAGACACTAGAGAAGAGTGGCCAAGAAAGACAATGAGGCCTGAAGCAGACATCCACCAAAGCCATGTTTCTGGAGGAAACAGCAAGCTAACAGATTAGGTGTAAAATCCTGTATAAGGTGTTCTGGGGACTGGACCACAGCCTCTGTGGTCAAGTCCTAGATTTACAAAGTCACTAAGAAACTGGTCTGATCTCACAGCTGTCCTGGCTTTGAGTGGGAAGTTAGTCTAGATGATCTTTCCCATTCTGAGCTATTTTTGACCCTGTAAACAATTCCCCATTTGCTAAAACCTGAATTAATATTGTTCATCTTGATAGATAAAAATTGTATGGTATGACTATTTTTAAGCTACTGAAATTCCCATGTAGAAGCATATTCTTAAGTTTCCTTTTCAGTATCCATCCTTTTTTTAAGGAATCCTTCCCAGTTCCTGGTTCTTTTGCTGGTAGTCAAACATTGTCCACAGACAACCTGCATGAAGTGACAGTCTCACCACTGTCAGTAATGACCTAATTAATAGCAATAAAACTACTCAGTCTACCTGCTGCATCTTGTCAAAAGCACAGTCATGTTGAGAGTGGAGACAGCTGGTTTTGGGAAACAGTGCAGGACTACCTCACAGTAGGCTCATCTTTGATCTCCATATGCAAAAGAAAAAGCAAATTCTTCTTCATTCAAATTTTAATTGAATAGAAGTAGATTCAGACTGCATATTTTTCAGCAGTAAATTACACCTTGTCAGTTGTGAGGGGACAGCCAAAAATGCTCCTAAATGAGCAGAAGGAAACACAGTGTTGCTACATGCTTAGCTCTGCTCCTGCTGAAGGTGAGGGATAAAACTTAGTTCTCCACAGTGAATTTGTGCCTCAGTGAGCAAAACAGATTTTTTAACAATTTCAGAACTCAGGAACATCAGGTGTTCAGAAACTACAGAGAAACAAAAAGGATCTGAAGGTTTGCCTGTTCTTCACAAGAGGTCTGGATTTTACAATATAGTTGAGTTTATCCAAACAAAAATGAGAACACTGGCTACAAAGCAACAGGCCTTGCTCAAACCAAAGCCAACAGAAACTTGGTGCTACAGCATCTATCGATGGAAGGAGAATGAAGCAATGCTGAAAGAAAGGAACTGGGTAAGGCAACCAAGAACTGTTCATGCTTGCTTTGAACAGTTTTCTAGACGTATTATTACTCTTGAATATATTTGGCATATTGCTGTTTGGCTATTGCTTGATTTATTTTACTTCTAATTCCACTAAAAAGGTTTTTGCAAGATAAATGGGGAACAGAGTTACTTTTTAAGTGACTTACTACAGGAATTGCAGCTCAAGAAAACATTATGAAAATGACCCCAATTCTCTAATTCTGTGCCGTGTTCTTCAGCTATTTACCACTTCTTCAACATGGTGTCAAAATAGTGTACTATTTTAGAATGTTAATTACCTTTTCTTGTTTCAGTATACATCCATTTCATACAAAGTATTTCTAAATCTAATCACTAGAGCTGAAGAGTACAGCAACAATAAATATCCATTATGATACTGCATTTTGTTTCAGAGAACTGGTATTAAATTTGTCATGAAGGTCAGTGAAGGTCAGCGAGTGAAAAACTTTTTGAAAACCTGCAGTTGCAGAATTTCCATTTTTCTGGCTGTGCTTCAGCTAAATCGCTCCTGCCATGGTACTTGACTGTCCTCATCCATGTGTCACTGAGAGGCTGAGGAGACCCAATGCACCCACCAAGTGTAATGACAGGTCAAAAAGGAAAGCACTCTGTTTGGACGTGTTGGTCTCCCTGCTGTTAACAAGGAAGTTTCTACAGTTACATTAACACCTTGCATCTCCATGGGGTTAAATAATTTTTGGTGAAGCAAATAATGTAGGGAGAAAATATGATTTTTATTATGATCACCTTTTTCTACTTCAAAATTATTTTAAAGTATGACTGAAGAAATAAGAGCAAAGGTTTAACTCCCGAGCCAACTGTTTTGACTATTCTTGCCTAATTGTTGAAGTGAAATGTAACAGTGATGTGTTGCTAATGAAAACACTTGAGATTTATATGAGTGCATCTATATAAACCCAAATATAACAAATTTTAATGCTGAATAACCTGTAGGCAATGGTTTTGGATAGCCTTTGAGTACAGCCCCATACCCCCCAAAAAAAATAAAATAAAATTAAAAAAAAAAAAAAATATATATATATATATATTTTTTTTTTTTTTTTTTTTTTTTTTCCTACCTTTGGAGTTTACTGCACCAGCTGCAGTTGAAACCAATCTGGGCAGTGACACAGGGACCACAGCTGGTAAACTGGAGACAAGCTGGGATGTAGATAAACACGAATTATTACATTAGTCTCATATATATTTCACATAAAAAGCACAAAAGAAGAATACATCATCTGATAATATATATTTAGAAAGTCAACAGGTTCACACATGTCTAAAATAAGACCCTGAACCCAGCCTATTATTATGCTTTGCACAATTGTGTACACAGAAGCACATTTCATCTGTGGTATTCCATTTGTATTTCTTTTGTAAGTGTATTCCTACTTCCACATCTGTTCATTCATCTTTGTTCCTAAATTTTTATCTTTTTATCTTTTTGCTCAATATTAAGTATTTCCTTAAATCTCTTTCTTTCCTGGCTCCACTGTTCTTTGGTGTTGCTAACATTCAGACATAAGCAGATAATAAGACTGAGAGAAAAATGTGCAAGAACTATAACTGGATTAATAAAAAAAAAGAAAAGTAGAGGTTTCTACTCTTTTTACAGTAGTACAGCTGGCATTTAAAACCCAGAGATTTCTAAGCAATATCGTTTTACCTTGGAAAAAAGAGCCAGATGAACTGCAAAATATTTGGAGTCATTTGTTTGGGGATATGCCCTTGTGATGTGATGCACAGTACACAGAAGAATTCATGTTTGCATTGCAAGCATGAAAACTTTTTTTTTTTTTTCTTGAGGAAACACATTTAAAGGCAATATAATCATTCTGAAAAAAAAAATGATTTGGCACAAATTTCATTCAAAACCTACTGGGAGCTATATACCTATAAACTAACTTGAGATACATGAGGATGAACTGGATAATGCATCATCCATATGGGAATCTAGGAGAGGATAAATGAATCTGTTTATGATTCCAAGTCCACAGATAAAACAAAATATTTGAAATTGTGTATGTGTTGCTGGGAGGGAGAGTGAGATAGATGCTTTCTAGATCTGGCTCCTGCTTATGTAATGTTTTACTTACTTGGAAGAGGTATCATTTCAACAGCTGAGAGATTGGTAATCTTTGACATCTGTAGCTCCACCCTGTGGTATTCATAAATTGTTCTTCTGCGGACATCTAACAGGAAAGAAAAAAAGAAATCATATTTTCTTATTTTGCAGACTTTAGATTGCGGAAAATAGTGAGTTTAACGAATGCACACTGTTCCTTAGGTGCCTATATGGCAACAATTTTTCTCAAGAATATATTTTTAACTTTGATTATTGCAAAATAACACATAAAGATAGATAGAGAATTTTTCAGTGGAGAAACCCTCAAAGCTGACAGAAGGGGTACTTCTCCTGGCAAAGAATTATGAAAATGCTGAGAGCGCTCTCAAGCATCTTAGTCATTGATTCAGCAGAAATACTAGACAGTATACTGTCAGGCATTTTAGTGTGTGTTTCAAATGCTTACTTTCCTAAGACATTTTTCTCATCTTACAGACTTGAGAGAAATGCTTTATATGTTCACTTTGTCAGTTCTTGCTAAGATTTGCAAACAAAACTGATTTCATTGCTTAATCAAATTTGTTAGCTACAAGATGGTTCACATCTAAGTGTACTAGAATATATTTTCATATTATAACATTATATTAAAGAAGACAATCTTCCTAAACAGCCATTATGCATAATCTCTACACAGACTGACTGCACCTGAGTTTCTCAAAGCAGGAATTCAATATATTCAATGTATTCTTAAGGGCTTTGAACTCACAAGCAACTGTAAGACCCAAGCACGAGATAAATGTGAAAAAATCACACATTTCTTCCTAGAACAATATCCCCTAATGTGTTCTGAAAATTCCAGATGTTACATATACAGTTGCAATATAGACTGGTGAGCTTGTGTACTTGAAAATGAAAAGTACAAATTATAACACCAATCTGACACAAAAATGACAGCTTTCTGGTGTGCTGGTTTCATATTTATGTTCTTTTTGAAGGTCTAATAAACTAACTGAAATCAGAGCTAAATACAATCACTGACCCTCTGCAATCATTCAAGAGGAATTAAGAGTTACATACAAAGGACTAACAGGTTACCCATGACAATGACCAGTCTAAGTCTTCATGTATGAGAAGAAAAGGGACTTGTAGACAGTCATAAACTCAGTCTTTGGAGGTCTTCTGTGTTGCCAGCCCTGTATGGATTAGGGCACACCTTGTTGCTTGAGGAAGCAACTTTTCTGCCCTCTCTCACCTCATTAGCTCTCAGGGACAAATAGGCAGTTATCTCGCTTTCAGACAATAATATTTCTATTTAGCTCCAAATCAGCACCATTTCCAACCACTTCTTACAATTTATTTGAAGCTGTGCTATGACTTCACCCCTTCTGATAGCAGAATTTCTCTTTCAGTACTGAACTAGTTTTATGTGTTACCTACAAAGTCATTGTGACTTGTTAAAAACCGTATATGGGCAGGTGCCAAAATTTACCGCAATAAATGCCATAGCCATGTCCTTCAGACCCACTGGACACAAAGAGTTTTCAAGACCAAGTCAATTGTGTGCTCGGGTAGGGAAAATCTCTTGCAAGCTGCAAGGGGTTAATGTTCACAGGATGGTCAGTCTCCTAAAAGCCCAATCTGAGTGATTGTAAAATGTCTTTGAAATGAGCTCCTGCCAATGCAATGCTGAAGTCTGTAATTTGTTTCCACAGAAACCTTTAACATCCTGTCAAAACAAACAAACAAACAAACAAACAAACAAACAAACAAACAAACAAACAAACAAACAAACAAAACCCCCAAACCAAAAAAAGCACAAGTGAATACATAAATTAAAATGCTGGGCCTTGACACTTTGTTTGAACTGTGCCTCATCACTATTGGTACAGACCAGTATGCTATAATCCTGTTAATGCTGAAACTTTCCTAACAGGCTCCTTACAGGGCTTACAAGAAATAAGAGCTTCTGGCCTTCCAAAGACTCAGTAAGAATCAGAGATTCAGGGCATAGGTACTTTTGCCTCACCCAGTGCATGAAATTTCTGAAAAACACCGCTTTTAAGAGAATTAAGTGTGTTATAATAAAAAAAAATCTAATAATGCATATTTCAGCATGACTGTTGATTCCATTAAATCCCACTGCCTGACAGACTCAAATTTGATCTTTTTCTTCAGAAAGATGACTGTGTCAACTACAGGTGGTGAGTTTGCATATGAGGCATCTATCTAAATGTAAGAAACCTAAGCACAGAGAGATATTTGCATAGTCACCTTCTAACAACTTTGTACATACTTGCAGACAGGTGGTTGGAAAGATGAGCATTCAAATTTATCTGTCCGACCAGGCTAGAAAAACATGCAGGCCTAGATTCTTTTGAAAGTATGTCTTAAACACACCATGCTTAGATCTTCAAAATGCACTTTTCTCTCCCTATTTTGAATTGTGAGCCGGTTTCCCTTAACAAAATTGGTTAAAAAGCCTAAACTCAACAGAATAAACAGGACAATGAATGCTCTTGCCTCACACTTTCCCCTAACTTCTTCACACACTTTTGCTTCAATCCAGGACAGATGTTGCATTTCACTCAGGTGGAATTTGTTCTTTGTCTTATGCTGTCTATTTAGCTCTTTAACAAAAAAGTACTAGTGCAGAATTACAAAGAGCTTATGAGCCCATGCATATCTCAGTACAGACCTTAACAAGAACTAATGAAATAATTTGATGTTGTAATAGATTAATACTTCAGCATCATTTGTAGGTATTTTTCAATAAAGAAATGTTACATCAGGTTTAGCAGGGAAGGGAGGAAAGGAAAAGGACTTTTTGCATGCTTTTGAAGCACCATTCCTAGTTCTGAATTTCAAAAAATGTGTATATTCTTCTCCTAGTCATGAAAATATTTTACATTTCTACAAGTCTGAGTTTCACAAACACACTTTTTAACTAAATGGTGTAACTTTTAATATATTGTTTTAATAACAGACTATATTGTTTTATGCTTGGTTTTATTTACAGTATGGTACAGATTGTTTTTTGGTTTGTTTTCATAACATGTACTTGTGCTATTTTTGAACACAGGCCAAAGGTACAGTCCCAGCAGAAAAACCTAAAGAAAACACCAGATACTTGAAGTAAGAACACGTTCCTCATTGACTGAGAGAGATAACATGGGGGTCACAAGGCCATTGGAAAGAATCCTTCCAATGGATTGGTAAATTATGGATGTACAAGATTCTGCTGTGATAAAATAATTCTATGTAGTTTTATCACAGCAGTATTAAACTAAATAATGGAATATAAGTATTCTATGAAACAGAACTGCAAGGGTTGACTAAATGTACTCGATAGGGAGAGTACTCTGGAGAGGGAGCAGAGTCAGGAGAGCAGCAATGAGTTCTTAACATGTCTGAAGGGTCAGTAGTTCATAACAAACCATTCTAAATATGTGTCTGACAGATGCATAATCTCTCTGTATCTTTTGCATTACATAATCGCTTTTCCACATTCACCATTCTTCAGCTAAAACCTGCAATACAGTGAAATGTGAAAATACTGGAGAAGTCATTCTGTGTTTTTAAATTATATGTTCACACAGATAAAGACCTTTGTCAGTGAAAGATTTCTAGGGAATTCTAGGGAATTTGGATTGGCCATATACCCAGAAATAACTGCTAAACAAGGCCATATGTATTCATACAGCCATACTTTCACTTTTAAGTCTTGCGATAGAGAAAACACAAACGGTAAGAAGGTTCATTTGATTATGCAGAAGTCAATTTGAAGTAAACAATTTGTGAAACATATCCAACAAGCTGCAAGCAATTTGTGGAAAATATAAGGCACAGAGAAGGGAGGGGCACAGCTGCTGAGCTATACAGCCACTGACTTTGCTTGACAAGGACCTTATTTAACATCACTGGCTGAATAAAACCTGTCAGCCTGGTATACCTGATTGCTGCCACCACAAAAGGTAAGGGAATCAGAATGTCAAAGCATCTGTTCTTTAGCGGCTTTATATTGCTAAACTTATCAATATTAACTAATTAATTCTTGAGGCACTGACACTGGGACCAAACACCAATGCCTGTAATCGAAACACCTCCACAATTACTCCATTGAATACAACATACATGTAAATCTAGACAAAAATTCAGATGACCTAATTGTATGAATTTTATCATTCTCTTAAAAATTACTAAAAAAATCCTTTAAAACCTGGGAGCTGCACCTCAAAGATATATAATCTCTGAATAAAGAAGTGAAGTAGGCTCTGGAAATATCTTTACGAACAATGTACTAAGAGCTGTTCTGACCCAATGCTCTGTGCCTACCACATATGATTTATTTTGAAACTCTCCATGCCCTTCCAGATTTGCCCCATTACCTGATGCTAGCTAGGGAGCTCCTAGGTTAAAAAACACAGGGCCTAGGTGTAAAACACTTGCTTTCTTCCTTAATCCCACCATGCACCAAACTGCCTCACTTTGAGATCTGTCTGTGGCCGGTTATGAGAATATTTTAAACTTTGATCAACTTGTACCAGTCCTGGGAGTATTGTCATGTTACCAAAGATCAACAGAATGCTCCTGAATCAGACATCTAGTGCAAGGAACCCAGCTGCCTGAATAAATCCTTTGGGACCAGCAGACAAACATACAGGGCTGCAGCAGCTGGCCCTGTGGGATTAGTTACACTACTGTAAAGAAGAATAAATACTATGATTTTAGAGTGATAACTTTGGGACTCATTTTGCACAGAGGTAAATGATAACACTGCCAGTAAGGCAGCAGGAAATGAGACTTTGTGATTTCCCAAGTGGTGCTGCACCTTTATATAATAGATATCAGACTATAAATGGCCAGTGGTCTTTTACCCTTCAGGAAGATAATCCTAAGGTTCTTTCAGGGGCTTCACTGCTGTAAACAACATGGTGAGACATCTTGAGCAAACATTTATAACATGCAGAGTTGTCATTCAATTATACGCTTGAGTTACATTACATGTTGAGTGACACTAATTGCACTGAAACTGGAATATTACTAACACACAGCTCAGCTACAATTTCATTTCTGTACACAGCATTGTTGAATAATTTCAATATGATTAAATGTTAAGTTGTCAAGGCACGGATTTCCTAAAAGAGCTGCATCTAATACAGTAGAGGCCAAAATCACAGAGAAGTATGTCTCATTGTGGAGACACACCTACTACTACCCATTATCTCTTAGTGCAAGGCCGGTAATTCACCGGTAGATTCCCATAATCTGGCACTCTCTTACTTTGCCAGTGTATTTCATGGTTTTGTGGAAAACAAATACAATATGGAAAGGCTCTCTGGTGGGTTTGTATTGCTAAAATACAAAAGTGGGTTGCAGGAAATGCTTTTTCATTTCTTCTTCTTGGACAACAAAAAGCTAATTGAAAGACAATAGCGAAAAACTCTGTAACAAAGGGAGAAACAGTAACCCTGAAGGAGAGGAAAAACAGAGGGGAAGAAAGATGGCCATGAAGTTGAAGTGAGATCTTGGGAGTCTGCAGAAGAGAGAGAAAAGGACACCACAGGCAAGTGAAAGAAGGACCAAGAACAGAATAACAAGGATTGCAGAGAAATAAACAAGAAAAGAAAGGGAATTAATTAGAGAGGGCGGTCAAAGGTCCTGAAGCAGTGAAAGTGTTTAAAAAAGACTTGCTGGAGGAACACGTAAATCTCCCAGTTTTGTCATCACCAGTTGTATTTTTTAGCTGGAAGACATCCATGAAACTTTCTCACTGTGTTTGTTACAAAAGGAAAAATAGTTAGTGTGCAAGTGTTCAATCTGTCTGAAGAAGAAGAAATCAGGATGGTCACTCTAACTTACACATCAGAAGCAGAGTTCCAGAGCCTGGAACTTCATTTGGATTATCTGGAAAGGCTGAAACTTTTCCTCTGAAGTTAATCAAAGGACTTAGTTTGCCATTTTGCTGTCATATAAATCTCAGAATTATCAGGTTAACCTTGGTGTCGATCAGAAATTTACTTCCCTTAACACATTAGCATTCATTAGCATTCTAGAGTGTATATATAGGTATATCTATATCTAGATATTAAATATAAAATAGTGGCTAGTCTGCAATAATATAAGTGGAAAATAAAGACATGGTCTATAACCAAGAAGCAGTAGAAGATCAAGGAAATATATCAAACAAAAAACAGGCATAAATCCACCTGCAAAAAATCTCCTATCTCCATGCTCTGACTCTTAAAAGATAAGGTGAACAAGTGTATGTGCCTATATGCTTTTAGGGGCAGATAAAAGGAATACTACAAAGATACTGCAAATTCTTTATATGAAGAAGTATATTAATAAAAATAGTTATGATATTCTCAAGTTTCTCCATTTATAAAAAGTTCAGAAAATCATTCCTTTTAGCTCTTGGCTCTTCAAGAGGATACTTTTCATCACTCATTAAAATGCACTTTTGAAATGAAATGGCTGATCAAAAAGCATGTTTTGCTCTCCTCAGAATGAAATAGGTTTGCCTGACTTTTAAACTCACCTTTTAGAAGTATTAAAAAAGTTATTACCAATCTTTTGGACAGTACATCTGAAAAAAAATCTGATAAACAGTTAGCTCTAAATCTGAAATTACTTTAATAAAATAGGTCTGTTATAGTGAAATTTTAGAATACTGAGCATACAAAAGGTACCAAAGAGGTTCTGCATTTTTAAAAATTGAGGGGATAAATTTGTTCAAACAGTCTTGTGTTGCTCTTAGTGTCTCCTTCTTCTTCAAATACACATTGTATATAAAAAGAATTGACAGAGCTCAAAGCAGTAGAGTTTGGGGTGGTTTTTTGTAGTATTTGAAGGGGATTTTGGGGATTCTTTTCTTTTTTAATAACTAGCCATGAACATAAAGGGATACTGGGTTCTTTTGTTGAAAATATCTTTGATAGAGTGGTAAGCTAGAACTAGTAGTCATACCTCTTTGCCTTCCTTTGGGACAAACAACAGTTATATATTTCCATTGTCTTAAGCCAAAAAATAAAGTAAAATAACAATTTTAACATATATCCTTTTCAGTAATTGACTAGAGCCATCTTTGATTTAATGCCTCCGAAAAACAAGAATTCAAGAACATGCATATTTTAAGAGCACCTGATACTGATTTCTATGGGCCGATGCTATTTTCCAGTTCTGTCAAGGTGCAATTATATTGCCTGTACACATCAATATAAACCTATTTCATTAAGCACACAATTCAGCTTCAGGAAAATCTACTGTGACATGATCGTTCCCTTGATTAATATTAGCTCTAGTGTAAGCTGTAATCTAGCAAAATAATCATGAATTACCATCATCCACAGAACTGGTAGTTAGGGGCAAAAGCAGTGCATTGTAAACAGCAATACATTAATAATGCTCTCCAAACTGCTGTAGCAGTGGAACGTTTTATACTCCTTACCTATTTTATAGTCTCACTTCTGTTAGCAGAAAGTGTCATGTGAAAAGAAAAATATAGATATGCTAAAAACGGAAGACTAGAAAGTAACTGCATTCATCAAAACCAATATTATTTACTGATAGTAAAACAAGGTGCTTGTCTGAAATATTTCTACAAAAAGAAACATTCAGACTTGAATAAAGACTCACATCTACCATATATTTTCTATAAAAAATATGTAAATCTAACTCAAGTCCTTTATTGTTTTTTGCTCATGGAGGTCTGATGTCAAAAGGTATCATCCCATTGCATCTCTTGGGCAGAATTTTTCTATGACTATTCTCATAAACCATTTGCATAAGTCAATCAATGTAATTCCCACCCGAATCCATATTTGGAATCTTCAGAATTTGAATAATTCTGAAGATTCAGAAATATTCAGATGATTTGTTTGCAAATATCATTCACGTTTGAAAATTATTGCCTAGTTTCATTTGTTCTTAAACGCTCAAACCCAATCCATCCAAACACAGGCACATCACAACTACCTATCATACTTCAGAAACAAATTTCTTGTCTCTTAAGGGAAATTGTGGCATACTAACATCCTTCACACTACTCTGAGCTCACAAGCAACAAATAGTACTGAAATTTTCCATATTCCCCATGACAGGACATGTAAAACATAGGACATGCTCCCACATGTTAAAGATTGTTTTATAGGTGATGAGGAGATAGGATGAGCTGAGGGGCCAAGAGCTATTGCTTTTTCAGTGTCAGCCCTGTCTGCTGTCTGTCTTTAAGCTGGGCTGGATCAGGTCAGTTCTTGTAAGCACCACAGGTCTGCCAGAGTTCACTTTAGGACAATATGCCTGGACTCAGTCCTAGGAGGCCGGCTGAATCACAGCTCCTTCCATCTACACCCTGCTATTAGGGCTTCATCAAAAACTGATCTTAGTAAGTTTTCTCCAAATATGTAAGTAAAACCGGTAGACTTGAAAAGTGCACATATTCTCTAATGGCTAAACAACCTTAAAGGTTTCTGTACACACTGCATTAAAGCATCGAGAGGGTCACACTTGATTTTCTACTACTTGTTTTCAGTGAAGCCCTATGAAGTAAAACTAAAGCCAGACAAAACTAAATGCCACCTGCTATACTGCTGCCATGACTATGTGAGCTCAAGATGCTATTTAATAACTACATCTCCTTTTCCTTCCTCTCACTAAAATGTGTACATCAATTTGAAGTACAGAGTGAAGTATCAGAGCTTCCAGCCTGAGTATTTTTGGATACAGATGGTTTTCCTGAACAGATTGCTTCTTCTTTACTATGGATATGAAACCATGTTCCAGATGAAGTATCTTATGGAAAATCAAATTGAGCCAGTTGAGAGTTTAATTTGACATTATTTGACTGGCCATTTAATTTTATTTACTTAATTTGTCAACTCAAAAGAAACAATGACAGGAAAAGCTATATTGGGAATTATCAAGCAAATAAAATTACACTTGAATTAACAAGCTGAAATTAGCTAAGTGATTTGTTGTGCAGCTAATCATCCTTGATGAAATCAGCTTATACTAATTTCTCAGCCTCAAAACCGTTAGCACCACTACAATTCTACATACTGGGAATTTGCTGGATCCTGTGCACGACCACAAATGCATCTGAAAGCCCCACTTTCACTGGGTGGTTGGTTGAACTTATCTGTGTCACAGCGACAGGAATCTAAAAGACAAAACAGGAAGATACTATTGAAATACTGAACTAGAAAAAAATATTAAAAATAAAAAGCACTTGCAAAATGAACATTTAACTGATGTAACTTAAAAGTGCTAAATAAATATTTTATTCAACACAGCACAATAGAACCAAGAATTTTTTTAAGATAAAAATTACTGTTTTTAATTTGTATTTTATCTCAGTTTTCTTTGCATTCTTTTTCACATGAACCCTTAGAGGTAGAACAATTGTCAGTGACAAAGCAGAAAAGGGTAATAATTTTCAGTTATTTATTTCCCTCAGCTGAAGAAAAAGTGGGATGATGTGCTAGTACACTCAAGGACGAGGAGGCAATACCTCCTGTCTACTGTTGAACACAAAAACTGTGAAAGTTCAGCTTGAAAACTTATGGCTTGTTATCTGTAAAGAGCTCTGACAGGATGATAATATTTAATATGTTCTCGAATAGCAGGAAAACAGTGTTGTGGTAAACCCGGAAGATTCCAAATGCTCAATTGCCAATATCTAGAGGAAGAAATAAAAGTATGTAGATAGTCATGAACCATTCCTGCTTTACATTACAGAGCTATCGACACTGGGTAACATGGCTGCATGCAAACAAATGTCAGGTTTGATTCCATTCTTGGGACAAGATTGCAGCTTTGGCTGATACTTGCATAGATACAATAGGACTGACATTTTTTAAGGTGTCTGATTTAGTAACACGAAGCATTTCTGCAATATTAATATAGTTAACTAGATTGACTGATCCCAAAAAAGCAGCCATCACTAAAGGAGCAGCTCAGACTGACAGTATGTCTTTACAGCATTTGAAAGTTCTATCCAAGCTGAGATGGAAACATAAATTTACTGCCTAGCAGTTCTCCAGATGGCACTAGCAGAGTAAAAATAATTAAATGCCTGGATCAATTAGCAAGGTTAGACATTGCAAAAAAATGCGAAGATATAATACAGGCAAAAAGGTGTGCAAGGTAGAGTTTGGGGACCATGGTGTAGAAAACAGCAGTTCTGGAAGGAATCTCAGTAGTGTAGTGGGTGTACAACTCCAGCAGTCAAAAGACATATCGCAGGGAGAAAACTTAATTGATATGATTTGGTTACACATACAGTGAAATATAGTCTAGATGTGGGGTGACCATTTTACTTGCACCTGAAAATTATTGCCTAGTTTCATTTGTTCTTAAACACTCAAACCAAATCCATCCAAACACAGGCACATCACAACTACCTATCATACTTCAGAAACAAATTTCTTGGTTTTTTACTGATATATTACACAGATTTTGAGAGGATCTATTTCTTAAAAACATGACAAAAAATTAAGAGAAGGAAGATTAAAAGTGTCATAAAAATATTTTGTAAATTTCTCCAGTTTTTAAACCCCATTAAGAGAAGTTTTAGAGTGTTCTATCCATTTGACTTCTGGATGAAATACTGAAAAGCTGGTTAGATTACCACAAGCAAGTACTACAACAGGCAGAAATTACTTAGGGGCTAAACAGTCTTTTATTTTATCACAGAAAGATATAATCGGAAATTGAAAACTTCAGGCAGGTACCTCAGGAGTAGAATAAGTGGCAGCTTTCTAAGAGCAATTATGACTTTTTGCCAGTTGCTGCTTTCAGATATATTTGGATATCTTATTCTTTGAAGTTGCCCTTTGATTAACTAGAAATTTCTAGGCTGAAAAGAGATGGAACTGGATCAAGTGTAAGAAACTGAGATAAAAGGTATTAGTTTAACTAACCCAATAGCTTAATTTGGCTCTACTAGGGTAAAACTACAAAAATTATACAGTTGGCCAGTATTTTTCACATAGCAGAAAAATGCTGAAGTAAAACACTGGTTATTCATCCAGTGACTGAGGATTCAGTTCTGTCTACGTGACAATAAATAGCATGATTTCTGGCATTTGAGTTAAGCATCAGTAGTTCTCCTTGTTCCTAAAATACCTTTCAGTTTTGCTTTTTCCCAATTACACTGGTAAGTTCTGGTGAATCAAACATTGTTGTAAATTTCCATTCCTTTTTACTTAATTTAGTGACTTTTTTGGGGGTGTTCTTGCATACATGATCTGGTGTGGTATAAAAAAAGGCTTGTGGCATGCTGTCAAAATGACAGGAAAAAGAGAACTGGCCTGGAAATACTGCTATCAGTACATCAGCTTAAATTTGGCTTATATCAGCTGAGCTCTGCTGCAGTTACTGGATAGTATAACAGAAGGTGGCCAAAAGCCCTATTGTCAAAATCTTCAAAATAGAAGACTCACTAAGTTCAGAAATAAGTCTATAAATTTTCTGCAGAAAGAAAGTTTAAACAAAGTAAGGGAATTATTCATAGTCTCAGAATACTGGGAAGAAAGGCTTACATTTACTAGCAAAGAAACTGTCTTAAAGGGTTTTGAGGAGGATACTCTAAACAACATATTGAAAATTAAGTTAGAAAAAGCATGGATGAGGAGGATGCAGTGACTTTCTCTTCAAAATTAGAGGGGAAACAGCAGATGAAGAAAGGACACAAAGTGTATTTGGAATTGGCATTAGTAGGTGTGTGACAAAAAATGATAGTAAAACTATCTTAATGCATAAATTGTGTCTGATGCATGAAAAGGATTATAGTCGTTTGCACTGTGTGAATATAAATCAGAAGTTGCACTCTGGCCTTCTCAAATAAGACTCCTTTCTTTTCTTTCTTTTTAGTCTGGTGCCTTTTCACATGTCTATTGTGAATTTTTAAATTAGTTAACAATTTGTGTCTTTCCCTCAAAAATTATGAAAACAGCAAATTATTTCAGTTTTTGTTTTGTTTTGTTTGGTATTGTTTTGTTACTGGGAAAGAGCGATGAGTTCTTGCAGTACTAATGCTACAAGTGAGTTTTTGGGTTTTTTTTAAATTTTTTTTTTAAATAAATTTTTTTTTATTAGAAGCTGGTTCAGAACTTGAACATTAATAAAATTATTGATGACTCAGTGATAGGTGGTACTAAAACAGGATGTAGTAGCCACGTTGAACAGAAAATATATAGAAAAATCTTCAGGAGAAATCTGAAAAATCTGAAGCAGAAGTAACAATGGATTTTGCCAAAATCCCTGCAGGTATCAGTACTCCTGTGCTGGGTATTCTGCTAAGAGCAAGGAACTTCCAGAATCTTTTCTTAAAAGATAAGAAAGTAGTAGGGTCCAGTCTAACAGAAGCAGCAGCCAAAAGTTTGGACATATGTTTTAGAAACAGGGCTTAGGACCAAGAGCTTCTGTAAGATTAAAAAAAAAAAAATTAAATTAGTGTAGTCAGCTCTTCAAACAGGAGTGCAGCTTGTGTGAAACAATCATACATAGTCAGAAATGCAGTCAAAGCAGAAGGCAATCCACAACCCAGGAACACTCATACTCCTGAAAAACTACAGTGTCATTATACCTGTATTTAAAAAAACATACATTAATTTTTAAAGTGTGGAAAAAGAAATCGGTAATGTGTGTACTGAGTGCCATATTACAGGTTGCGATATTACACATTACATCTCTTTTGCATGAGATGTCAAAATGAGCTTTTACCATATGCTGTCTGATTAGGAAACATTCCCTTTTGACGGAAAGCTAGTATTAAATATTAAAATAATTTATGGACAATTACAGCAAAACATAGATAGCAAGCAGAGAGCTGCTGTTCTGGATTTCTCACCTGAATGGCAAGATATGTCATAACAGACTGACATGTTAAATAGTTGAGCAGAGAGCTAGGAACCTGCAAGTGATTGTTAATGGTTGGCAAGGATTTTACAGCATTACCTTCACAGAATGGATTTTGGCTAGAATGATTCTAAACCATCTGTTAGCTCTACCACAAACAATGTGATCTTTTGTGTTGTACAAGTCGCCAATATCTGGATAAACTTCCCACACTACCACTGAGGCCATTCATGTCTACATTTTGGGTTATATACTTCAACAGTAAGGAGAAGGGTATTTAGAACTTATGCTGAACTCTATGTATCATTGGGGTCTGTAATCTAGACTGTATTTTTCATCAGACTTCTCAAACTTTTCTTCAACTGTGAGATCTTATGAGAATCTAATTCTTCAAAAAGCATTAAAATCACGGCCTCTAACCTTACTCTGAAGGAGGAGTAAGCAGGAGGCAATTACTGCCTCACTTCAAAACTGAGTCAAAGATAAGAGCCAGAATATGGTGCAAAATAATAACTAGGAATGCAATAATACTGTTTATATAGGGTTTTCACTGCCAGTTTCCTAAGTAGCAATTAATTAGTCCACAGGATAAACCACATGAAAATCAGGAGTTTTAATTTTTGTAAACTGACCACCTCAAAAGTCAAAGACCATTTCCATGTCCATACTTTTGATAAAGTAGAAGAGGCAAAGAAATGTCAAATATGTATAATGCAGGCAAAATACCCATTAACATTATGGGATTTTTTTTTTTTTTTTTTTTTTTTTTTTTTGTGTTTTTTTTTTTTTTTGTTTTTTTTTTTTTTTTTTTTTTTTTGGTTGGTTGGTTTTTCTAATTTTTTTTTTTTTTTTAGGAAACAATATCAAGGTTTGAATTCCTATTACTAAAAAGAGAGTACGTTCCTTTGTGCCTAGCAGGGGCATCAATTTTATTTTAGTGGTAGCACTTAATAATTTTCATTCAATTCTGTCTCCTTTTAGACTAGAAATTCATTCTGCTACAAGCCTCTTTTAGAATTATTTTCCAAACTCACATATTGGGCAATTTTGAAAAAATATTTTAACTTTAATAATGGTTTCCAGATGACTACATAAATACAGAGTCATTACTATTTAAATGAACAAAGAAAGCCTTCTCCAATGATATTAAGAAAAATATCCTAAACAATTAACAAGGCCTATGGAACCTTTGCCTAATTTGTTCTGTATTAATCGTGGACAAAAAAAGAAACCAAATATTACACTAAGGAACATTAGCTCTAAGCATTAATGAGAAAAGACAATATAGAATAGTTATTTTTTTTAATAAGAAGTGAAACTCTTGAGAATTGAACTTCATTCAGTGAAATTTAGAACAAAAGAAACGAGTATTCACTACTAATACATAAACAGTGTGCCTTTGCCAAAATCCTTCTTTGTTCCTGTGTTCTGCTGGCTAGCTTGCACTGTAATGTATTTCATATGTAGTAGAGGTACACCAGTGAAATTTTCATGTCAGCTGATGTTTCCTGACATAGTAACCATTTGCCAGAATACTAAGAGTTGGTGTAAGCAAAGTGAAACTTAAAATGGAAGGTGCATGCACTGCAAACAAAGCAAATTGCTAAAGAAATAAATATTTTCCTTGCTATAGGACCTTGTTATATATCAAATTGTTTTCCCTTTTTGCAAACTTGACCATGCAGCTCCTTCTCCTAACAATTTACTCTTCTGAAAGATATTCTGAGGTCTCCATATTTGTCTTTTCTGATGGTTCTGCTCCTTTTCTATTTTTTTTTTTTTTTTTTAATTTTTGGGTAAAAATTGTAAATTTTGCATAAACTGTAAATTTACTTTTTATTGGGGAAAAACAACAGAATGCAGAAGACTGGGCAGAGCAACTCCTTTGGTATTCATCAAACCTTGGCTGGGATCCTGTCTTGGTGGTCAACAACAGGTTTATGAGGCAGCAAACCTAATTTGAGAGCAGGAAGAATGTGAAAAGGGACTCTCAAACTATTTTAATAAATAAGAAATGAAAGGTAACATTTAACACCTAAAGTGCATTAGACATAAAAGACCCTAGTTGTATTTGCTTTAAATGTATAATCACAGTTATTGTAAAGGAAGACTCTTCTAGATAAATTCCTGGTGTCACTAATACAGAGCCCCTGTGGGATGCTTGATGAAGCTACTGGCAATCTGTTTGCTGCAGTTCTTACATGGTGCTCCAGCTTGGAGACTTCCAATGACAATGCCATGAAGACCTCTCAGATCTGCTATACACCACTGTCACT
Organism: Certhia americana; assembly: GCA_018697195.1. Lineage (NCBI taxonomy): Eukaryota > Metazoa > Chordata > Aves > Passeriformes > Certhiidae > Certhia > Certhia americana. The sequence continues at coordinate 18,667,370 of CM031858.1, forward strand.
TTTGATGAACTTTGGTGCTAAAATGAAATGGTGCCAAGAAGACAGTAGAATTCTTGTGCAACTAATAGTCATGCTAGTGAGCACTTACACAAGTAGTCTTACTGGAGTTAATGGGGCACCTGGCTACACGACTCAGCAGCAAGAGAAATGGCTCCAGATAGAAGGACTTCCTCATAATGCAATGGAATCAGCACTGGAAAAGTAAATAAATTCCTAGCCAGGCTTATAAGCACTAGGACCAAGTTTAAAATGATAAGTGACAGGTTCTTTTCAGACAACTTGTATCTGATCAGTGATTGGCAATTTTATTTAATTTTCCTCATTTAGGTGAAAAGATGAGGTAGTGGTAATGGAGTAAAGACTGAAGATAAAGAAAGTAGTTATCTGGAAATCTCAGCCTCAAAACCCATTCCCCAAGTAATTCTGATGAAATATAGTATTCAGAAGTATTTAGAAAAATCTTTTGTCAAAAGATTTTTAATCTTTTACAGATCATTAATACATAACTCTGACCACTTTAAAAATCTCTTTCCTTAGTTATGTGCAATGGCTTTAAATTAAAATTTGGTAATTCCATTCAGGACAGGAATAACTCATGAGAGGGGATGAGTTTAAAGATTCAGTAGTAGCAAAAAGCACATTATTCCATTTGCAAATTCCAGTTTTCTGTCTCAAGATTAATGAAAAGAACATCAATAACTCCTACCCACAAAAGCAATGCGGTTTTGGAAGAGGCTTCCAGTAGTGTAATGAGAGCAGGCTTCCTGTGCATTGTAGCTCAGAAATTGTTTATCCATGGATTAGGTATCATACTTCCCTGCAATTCTAGGAACCGCTTGTGGTAAAGGAGTGGCCCATTTACTCCTGTTTTCCTAAATGAATAATGTTTTCGACTACCTGACACTCTGCATCATCATTTTCTTTTGTGCAAAATGTACGTTAGATACTTTCAATTTAGAGCAGCAACTTCTATCACCCATATTAGATCCATTTTGCACAGGGCTGGATAATAACAGGGAGTTCAGGGCATCTCATAATCAGGAATAGAAGTCTTCTGAAAATGTCACCATTTCATTGTTAGAATGCAAATATAGTTCTTGACAAATTTATCTTAAAACTAGTATTCATCCCCACTTCTCTAGGTCTTGAAGGTAGAAAATTTTCTGCTGTCTTTAGAAACTTCTGCATTTCTTGAACAAGTTTTCAACAACAGGAGATAATCAAAGCTTTTAGTGCGCACTCCTTTGATCAATTACAATGGATCTCCATTGTCCTAAGCAGAGTAAAGCTTACATGAAGTTTGATTCAAAATGCAAATAAATTGCATTTTCATAGATGAAGGCTGTAACCTGCACCTAACATTCAAAAAAACCCAACAAAACTCAAGCAGACCTTGCATTAGTATGCCTTTTATAAGAAAAGGAAAGCCATGCACATGGGTGTACCATGGACATTCTTGTTTCTAAAACACTGATCCAGTAAGAACATCTTGCAGCAATCCTTTTCCAAGCTGCAAAGACATCTGTCTTAAGTGAAGGTATGACTGCTGCTAGTAGAAAAACCCATATCCTGTCTAGCTTTCTTGTGAGTGGCAGCGGAGTGTTATTATTTCTGCTTCATTAAAGGTGCATAGTTATAACACAGACACAAGAAATGAGCCTGAAGGCTCACAAGTGTTTTATAGTAGAGAGAGAAGAGATTTCTCCAAGTCTGGACAATCAGTTGTATCACTCATTAGAGTTTCTTACCATAAGGAGGGTAACTGAGAGCTGTATTTTGAAGAGAAAGTCACAGGTTGCATGTAAAACAGATTAAAATAACAAAACAAAACAGAATAAAAAACCCAAACCAAGCAAGCCCCCCCCAAAAAACAAACAAAAAAGAAGAAATTATTTATCACTAGAGATTTAAGCTTGTCTGCTTTCTGATTCTTATTTGTTTTAATCAGAGAATCATAGAATACCAGACTGAAAGGGGACCTCAAGGATCACCTGCTCTAACCTTTCTTGCAAAAGCACTGAAATTCAACTATAGCTATTGCTACAGGTTATAGCTTCCAGAGCTCTAGCAACTCTAGGAATAAAAAAAATCATTCAAAGCAACAACTGGAATTCTGAAACACTTTGAGAATGCACAAGAGCCCGTTTAAGACAACATATTGGTGCTATGAAGGCAAACCAAATGGCCTCAATCTAAGCAATTTTATCACCAAACAGATGGAAAACCTCAGAGCTAGCAATACAAACCAGTTATTTCTTGTTTCAAATATATGAACTTTGAAATACGTGAGTTGCCAAAAAACCACAGCTGCAGGAAATAGGTGACCTTTGAATGATAACTATTGATTTTAGAGTATTTTGAAACAGGTCAAAATTGGGTAAATAATTGAAAAAATTAGATCCTATCTTTCAAAACCCGAGGGAAATTTACTAAAAACCCAGGAATTTACTAAACACTTAACACTCACAAACATCAAAAAAAGCCCAGTTAAAATCCAGGATTAGTACATTTGTGTCATGCTGATGTTTTTAAAGTCTGTTATATGAATATCACTTTAACAATAATATATAATTTTCATCAAAGTAGTGATCTTATAAGCAGTATAATGAATCTTATATAAGTGATCTTTAAAATATCTTCCCTCCCCCCTAAAAAATGTAGGGAAATTCCTGACTTGTAGAAAGTAATTTGTCCTCTTAAATGACAATTCTCAGACTCAACTTACTTCTTTGTAGCCGAAAATGATACGCCCATCATTGAGAAGGGTGGCCTGAAAAGTGAAACTCCCCAGGTTGTAATTATCCTGCAGATGTACATGGTCCCACTGGACAACTAGTGCTGTGCCTGTGAACCCCAGAGTGGGGGTAGAGAGGCAAAAGGAAGAAAAAAAAAGTGAGAAATATATAAACTAACCGTAGGAAAAATATTTCACTGCAGTTACTTGAAACAAGAACAGTGATTTGTCTCTTTTTAGCGACTTTCAGCTCCATGCCTTGAAATGCCAGATATATTACAGACACAAGTTGAAACTGAAATCCTCTCAAACGTAGACACCACAGTGCCACACAAGAACCTCAACTACTGCTAAAGGATGAGTGGTCAAGTAACTTGTTTGAAATTGCACAAGAAATCAACAACCACTAAAGGTAGGATCCAGTAGTTCTGGTGTGCTGCTGTCACCACTTCTCTGCAATGGCTTACTTTACACTCTATACATAAATCCTAATTACTTTGAAATGTGAAATGCTAGTAGCATTCCCTGCTTAGTAAAATTTATTATTTGAAGAATACAGATTCTTCCATTAACTATGCATTAATAACATTTTTTTTTTCCTCCATGGTGCAAGCCCGTGCTGAGGTTTTGCAAACTGAAAAATGTTAGGTGTTGGCAATAAATAAATGTAGTTTAAATCAAACTCACTAAGAATTCATAGGTGGGGCAAATATTGAGTCTGGTATAGAGAGATTTAGTTGCAAGAGTCTTGTTAATATTCATGGGAGTTCACTGGCTGAAGATGCTCTTACCACACTAAAAATATTCCTCAAGCAACTTCCATACCCTGTGAACATGTTTTACAGATGTTGAGACACTTATCACCAAAACAGTGCTTACTGAAAAGAACAGTTTTATCTTTATATGCCTTCCACAAAAACTTCTCTTTTTGGCAGTAATGGGAGTTGTTTGGTTCAGACTGTAATTTCCTTTCTTCCTAGAATGCTCATGATGGGTTAGTACATATTCAGCTCAATATATTTTTGATATATCCTTGAAAAATCTTTTGTTATGGATCTGTGCTGCAACTGTCATGAACACAGCTTGACAAGGGTTGTCATGAAACTATGAGCATGCAAATTTTGGGTCCTCACTGCACCAAGTCCAACACATTGTTGTCCCTTGTGTCTTTCAATATAGTAGATACTCATTAATTGTGCACACAGTGCATTTTTTCTTTTGTGACCACATTCATTAACTACTTTCTAAATATGTATTTGATCGCATAAAACTTTATTTTAAATGTAAATTAGCTTCAAAAATTATAGCAAAATTGGCCAGAATTTCTTCTAGTCAGTCACTGAGTACTTCAGATCTATGCACACCTCAGAACCCCAAGCTAAAATGGAAATCAGCTGCCACCCAAACTGTCATCTCATTCCAGAGGCTTTTATGTAGATTTGTGTGTGCCTAAGTTCCTTGCAGTTAGCTCCATCAGTGAGACTTTGATGGATCCCTGCACTCTGTCCTTTCCCACTACAGATGCTGCTTTATGGCTGAAAACTTACTCACGGGGGAAAAAGCACAGATGAGTAAGAAAAAAGGTGCTGAAGAAACAATCTGCTCAGCTCCTTTTTACTCGTGTTAAGATAGAAAATTCTTTGTCCTAAAGCCAACGGAGCTCAAAAGATGATGAATTACACATGGAGAGGAATCCAAAATCTCAAAGAAATGTTCAACCTTGTAATGAAAGCCATGTACACAACCTGGTACATGTGGTGTGAAAACTGGAAGTAAGGACTACAACAAGAACTGGCAACCTCTTCTCCAGAATCCTAGATTCTTTAAGTAAAGATGACAAATCTCTTGCCACAATGTTAAATAATTTATAACGTGGAAATTATATCTTCTTCTGTTTCAAAATTCTTCATGGAAGGATTAGGATTTTCTCATTTTATTGAATTGTTAACAAACAAACATTGCAATGACTAGATTGTAAGGAAAAGTTATGACGATATTAGAGATATAGAATACATTTTGATAACTGATCTAACAAATAAAAAATACTACTGGAAATATAAAATGTTTTTGAACCTGCTGGCAATTTTTTGCTTAAATTCACTACAAATGAACATACATAAAATAACACAGGTGTATCCAGGACAATCCAGAAGTTATGGATCTCCTGATATTAATATCAACACTAAACTCTCTGAATTTTAACTTCCGTTGTAGTTAAAGTCACTAAAGGCCTGAGGTAAAGCATCAGATGCCCTTTAACCATGTAGGCTATGTTTCTAAAATATTGATTACAACCAACTTCAAGAGAAAAATATCCACACATTCAAGGACTTTGAAACTTCTCACAGAGTTTCAAGTACAATACTGCAGCTTGCTGTTTACTCTTTCAATCTTTTTTACAAGAAACTGTTGAGAACTTGTGGTGTAGATGAGTGTATTGGATTCCAATTCTGGGACTCCATGAACACTTAGTCATTGACAGGTTTATTAACCTTATCCATGCCCTGCTTCTGTGTATTCTTGCTACTGCACTCCACAAATGCTATTTTCATTTTAGGTAGTGGGCAGACAGTATTCAGTATATATACTTTGAAGTAACAGGAATTTACACTTATATATAAGAGATTTTTCCATTTTAAAACTGATAAAATGCATTGCTAGTTTGAGTTTATGTACTTCAACATCCAGATATCTGCTTGATTAAGAAAAGGCATTCACGAGTCTTTACTGTGTTCTATGTTAATTAATAATTGCTTATAGCTGTCATCACATGCTCTATACATCCTCTAAATTAAAAACAAAAAACAAAACACAAATAAACAAATTAAATCTTCAACATTTCCTTCAAAAATAGTTATTTAGGAAAGTAAGAAGAGACAAGGGACACAGACACATTTATTTATCAAGGACTACTACATACCATTATCGAAGTATCTGACTGTTGAATTTCTTGACACACTGGGGTCAAAATTTGCCATTAAGGGTGCAATATATTGAGTAGCTGTTAGCATTCGATGCACAACTTCTCCAGTGTATATGAAACCTACAATAAAAAAAAAAAAGAGAGACCATTTCAGTAAATTCTGAAAAGATTTAACAGAATGGCAGGCTGAATTAGGCATTGCCAGAGCATTAAAGGGTCATCTGAGAGAAATTAATCCCACCACAAATTTTATAGTGAATTAAATAAGAGCTTAAAATTTTAGAAAAACATCTGTGACAGCTGCCAGAAAAACAAGATCCAAAATGAATAATGGAACAAATAGTTCAAGAAGGTTTTTTACCGAAATAAAACCAGTGAAAACTCAAGGAAGAATAATTACAATTAAGGGCAAAATGCAAGTATGTTGCACTATGAAAATAATTTACCACCAGGCATATTCCATAGTGTTTTCTTCCATACTTTCCAAAAAATCTGCAGTTTGTTTTGCTTATGCAATTTGTGACCTCTTTTAAAGTTAGTCTAACCCTTTGTCATATTTCTAGAGACACAGAGTAGGGGACTATTTCAGACAAGAGGTGACAACCTTTGAAAAAAAAGCCAGATGAAAAGTGGAGTAGATAGGACTTTTTCAGGTTTATAAGGTAAGTAACATTTCTACCACATTCTCTGCTGTGTCAGGTCTCACTAGTCTGTCCTATTCATCCCTGAATCGACAGTACTCCTCAGATCAATACTGGGCTTCTTTCATCTGAAGTGCTCATCCAAAACCTCTTAATGGTTTGGAATTAGAGTCCTTCCTTTGAAAGAAGACCAGACATCTATGGTGACTAGAGTAATCCAGCAGTTTTCTCCAAAGCAAAAATCAGTGTATTTTAGTGGCAAGAACCTTCTTTTATTTTAAATAATAAATGGTCTACAAACAAACCTGCTTTGTTTAGGTTTGCCAACTACACTTCAACTGGCTAATGGAACTAATTATTTTAAGTGCCCCAGATGAAAGCTTGACTAAAAAACTCCCACTGCCCTAGAATGAATCTTTTGTTACCCCTTGCTTTTAAGTTGATTTGAGCTACAGGCTAATCTTCAAAACCGACGTTTGCATATTACCTCTCCTCCTACAGTGTTTACCAGATGAAGTCTTATGAGGTTTTTGCTTTTTCTACTTTTATTGATTCCATGGAGTATATTCTAACAGCAAACATCTCAACAACAAGAATAATATTAGTGCTGAAAATTTTCTAACATGAAAAATATTATTAGAAAGACACACCAAGGAAATATAATTCTTTACTGGAAAATTACAGTATTATTTTCAACACTAATGATGCTCGTTTATGTTTCCTTTTCCATCTTCAATCATATTGAGAGTCGCTCTTTCTCTACAAAACCTTTCACTGCCAAGCCCAAGAGTTCCTTTCTTCTTACATTTAGTATCATGACAACACAACATGTGATGGAGTCTATAAATCTAACTCAAAAAGACGATTGTGAAATTCCAGAACCAAATATAAACCTGATCAAAACTGCTGTCAGTGTATAGTATTAAAAACTATTAGTGTGTAACCTCACTTTCTTAACAATATCTCTGTCCTAAAAAGTGTGAGATGAGAGGGTTTATTAACAGACTTGTTCGATATGATATAGGAAATTACTGAGCGCATGAAAACTTAAGTTTCTGGAGTGCTTTAGGCATCCTTCTACTCCTGAACTCTCCTGAAATACATAATTAGATGCTTGACAAATGCTCATGGGACTAGGGTTAGTTCTGGAATTCATAAGATGCTATGAACAAACAGATAAACAAACAAGGTGCTTCTCTGGAGTAATTCTTCTGCATAGCTGCTTATAGATATCTTGTTCTGTGAAGTCAACTCATGGGGTTGTGATAGGGGGCCTAAGAAAAAGTCAGGTGTGGGAAGAATACAACAAAAGATTCAGTTGCAAAGATTTGATATCTGACGAAGGGGTGACCTAGGAACTGAGATGGTTTTTCTTCTTTTAAAACGTACCTATGCATTCAAAAGATACAATATTTTAATATCTGGGCACTCCCTAGTGTGCTACTAAACACTTAGGATTAAAATAAAACTTTTTTTTTTCTTTTGTAGAGGGCAGAGGGGGAGATTGGGGGGCAGATTCCTCCAACTGAATATCTAAATACCATTTCAATCTTTTGGTAATTGATAGGGAGAGAGAAACACCAGCTTAAAATTTGCCTGCACATATTTACAAGTCATTTATAAATGTGAGCTTTCAGAATATACAAGTCTGACTAATTTTACTCTATTACTTATTTTAGGACAGCCAACTACCTTGTCAAAGTAGAGTCCCTGAAAGGCATTTTCACTATTTTATGCCTATTAATGTTTGTTTCTAAAATGTCATTCCCTTTATAAATAATCCCTTATGCTTATTTAGACATTTTTAATACATATTATTACTCAGAAGCATATTTCATATTATGTGCTGCTTATTATCCCTATGGACATGTGCACACATATTTTAACACAGTTGTGGGTAGGTCTATAACCTTGAAACCATTCCTCAAAAATATTTTTGAAGACAATACAAACAAAACCTTTGAATACATATTCATAAGTTATAATTAACCTTAACAGTTCAGTACCTATTCATCCCTTGCACAATCATCCTACACTTACACAGTTTCCCTTTCATGCTTTCATCCCATTTACAGTATAAATGTCACCCTTATAACTAATCATGAGGCAGATACAATAATAAAAGAAAGGATGTAATTGTGCTGGAACACTTAAATAAGTAAATCAGCCCAAGTAATTAGTAACCAGAAAACGTATTTTGAAGTGTTTGCTGGATGCAGCTCTACTACAGACAAAAATGGAAAGCAGGAGGTGGATGATAGCTGGGAAGCAGGCAGGCCTTGCATGAAGATCTTTCTAATGAGAACTCCAGTCATGCATCGGAACAACTTGAAAAGGAGCACAAAGTCATTTCAAATCATCCCAGAGACTGAAAAGATGAAGCCACCATTGACCATGGACATTTTATTATTGCAACTATGACTTAAAAAGAGCAGCAAATGTAAAATTAACTTCTTCTGGGATGGAATTCCGCAGAAAATTGGCTTATGTTGTCTGTGACCTAATTTTCTGACAATGCTAAATGCTCACGGTTGATTCATTTAGTCAAGGAAGAATTTTTCAGACCTGCAATTTCCTGAACCACTTAATCTCCCCTTTGTGGGAGGCATTGGTAGAGCTCTTTTCCAAAACTCTCCACAAGCACTATACCTAGAAGCACAATATGCTCCTAAATACTGGAATGAAGACAAATAGGGAAAAGTGCTCAGCATTTTGTTAAGTTTAATATGTGCAAATAAATTTAGCTAAAACTAAGGCTGAACTAATATTAAAACCACTTGTAAATCAAGAAGAGTATACTTCTAGTTCTCGCAGTGTACAAATTTACACTCACACAAAGAGGGAAAAATGTATTATATATAACCACTTAAGCATGAAAGCACAGTCCCACTTGATGTAGGTTGCTGACTTGATTTAAAAATGTGTTTTGTACCTGAATTTACCCATTCCAAAAATGCTTATCTGTTGCATGCTAACATATCAAGTTTACAAATAAAATTTAATGTACAAGGTTACAACACTCTGCACATCAGATTTCTGTGATTTCCGTATTTATATTCTTAGCTCTGCACAAATGCAGTATCACTTAGAAAGTTTTCTGACAATGTTTGCCGACAGAATGACAAAACAGGCAGCACAGGGCAATGAGTCCTTTGAAATGTGCCTAAAGAGATGGCAGGATATGGGATATACAGACAACAACAACAACAAAAGAATGATCTAGGTTGATAACCTCTCCTAAGCTGCCTAATAACTAACTTGTAAGATAAACCCTTTTCTCTCTCTGTGGTGGGTTGACTTTTGCCATCTGCCCCAATATCCAACCAGCTGGTCCCTCATAGCCCTTCCTCAACAGGATAAAGGGACTAAATAAAATGAAAAAAAGTGTGTGTCCAGATATAAACGGAGAACACTTGCCAGTTGCTGTCATGGGCAAGAAAGAACTGACTTGGGTAAAGTTAATTTAATCTGCTGCCAGATAAAATAGGTTTGCATAGTGAGAAAGACAGATTAAAACACCTTCCTTCCACCCATCCCTTTTTGCCAGGCTTAGTTAGTGTCACTCCTTTATTCCCAACTCCTCTACCACCTCCTCCCCACTGAGCAGTGCAGGGGGATGGGGAATGTAACTTGTGAGCAGTTTATAACGCTGCATCTGTCCTTTTTGCCTCTCATTACTTCCTAATCCACCATAGATCTTTCCCCATGGTCTGCAGTCCTTTAGGATAAACCTGCTCCATTGTGAGAACTCCAGAGGCCATGGTTCCTCCAGGACGTTTCCACCCCTTCAGTGTGGGGTCCTCCACAGGCTGCAGCATGGGTATCTGCTTGAGTGTGGCTCTTTCATGGTCTGCAAAGAAATACCTGCTCCAGCCTGCTCTCCTTTCTTGGTGCTTTGGTGCCTGGACAACCTCCTCCCTCTTCTTTTCTCTCCTTGGTGTTCACAGTGTTTTTTCTCATGCTTTTTGCCTCACTTCTGACACTGAAGTGCAATTTTTTTTTACCCTTTCTTAAATGAGCTCCCCTAGAGGTGCCACCAGGGTGGTTCATGGGCTCAGCTGTCCCCTGCAGCTGTTCTGTCTCTGTCTGGAAAGGGCCAGCCCCCCACCTCCTTCCACAGAGGCAGTCACCCTACCACTTAAACATTACCACAACCCCTAATACAACCTAAAACTTAACTTGGTATTTTGATTGTTTTATGTCACATTTTATTTTGTATATCAACTATTACCTAATATGCAAAAATAACATTGTTTACCTGAATTACTGGAATTTCTTGTTTCTTGTTAAGAAAATTTATTTATTTATTATAAATAAATTTATTATTATAAATAAAATTTATTTATTTTTAGTTTAGTGATTTTCTAGTAAAAGATAGGTGGAAAGTTGCAGCTGAAATGGCATTAAAGCACCTGTCTTACCCTCAGTAACTGTTAGCTCTTGCCCAGGTCAGGTAACTCACACTATATAATATCTTTTGTCTTCTAAAAAGGAAAAAAATGTTCCGGCAAAAGGAAAATGAGAGAGAAAAAGAACCATCTGGTGTCTGCTGGTGCGAAATAACAGGAATGAAATAAGTTGTGAAATTATACCTTCAAATACCTGTGTCATTGCTATCATAAAGAGCACAAAAATTTATAATTGATTGATCCAGAGCTGTAAGTTTTCTTTTTGTTGAAAGTCCAGGGGGATGTAGGATTTTTTTTTGCAATTGCTTTGATTAACATTGCTGAGAATTTTGACTTCCCTTTTCTTTTCTCGATATTTCTGATTTTAAATCTCACTCTTTCTGACATACCATATTTTTATCTTACGTTCCTTTTCTTCTCTTCAGCAGTAACAGTAAAAACCTGATGAATCTATGCTTGTTTCTGGAAATAAACTACAGAAGAGACATTCACATCCAATGGAAAGATGGCGAGTTATGGGGAAATAAAACATCAGGAGTAGTGTTGCTCATGTATTTATTTGGTGAAGCTGAAAAGTATAGCATATGCGTATAAAGCACAGCCTACAAAACTTTGCTCTGCATCTTTTTCAACTTTGCTGAAATATGCTTTCCCTCTGCTTTTCCTGATATTTCTCCACCAACTATTTCTATATGAAGCAAATTCAAGGATATGTTATGCTATTAAGCCCCTAAAATACATTGGAATGTTGAATTCTAGAAACAGATAATGCAATTTACTTTCATGCCTTGTCCTATATATCCGTATTAATTTTTCTTTGATATTTCAGTGAAGTAAGCTTTAAGTAATGTCATTTATCCCCAGATGGCTAATTTATTGTTATGTCTGTAGAAGACTGTTATCATCACTATAATTGCATGAAGATTACAGTGTAATTAAACAAAAGGATAACAGCAACTCCAGATCCCTCAGACAATCCATGAAAGTTAAATACCTTAATGAGCTTTCAAGATCAGTGTAAAATGAATCAATATCTCATGCTACTTTATGATTTTTTTCTAGCCTTCTGGGAAGAATGAATTAGAGAGAGATTATACATATTTTTCTTGCTTTGCTTTTGCTTGACTAGATTGAATGTCTAAGCCATTTCTTCTTCTGGCCTGAAAAGTGGGCTATCTGAAAGCTAAACCCCAGAAGGCATGAGCATAACTGTTTTTCTTAATTGCATAACCTTACAAAGCTTTCTTGTGAGTCTGTGCATGAGGGTAAAAAGAAAAGCTACCCACAATTCTCATACTCTTGTCTGCACTTCTGTGTTATCTTATGTAGACATTTAAAGGCCAGAAAATTAGTTTTTCACCATTATTTTTCCTGTTGCTTTGTTAATACTTAAAATAAGCATTATCTGGAAAATTTGGGAACGTGCAATATCTGACATTGAGTAAATGTCAGTAAGTTTTCCAGCTTACTGTAGTTTCCCTGTTATTCACCCTCTTTGTGAAAAGTATGTGATCCAGTGCAATATAATTCGTTCTGATTAATATCCTGTTCAGTTCAATGAAGGAGTTTAGGGGATAATGTATCATGAAACTCTTCTAGTAGATGTTTTACTTCTGATTTGCCACAAGACATGCCTTATCAGGAGACTTAGATACCACTAGGTCGAACATGGGAGCAAGAGGACTTTTAAGTAAGGACAATGATGGAATGCAAAGAACTTGCAAATATAATTGTAACTGAAGTATCTGTTCACATACTTTTAATGGCTCTAAATTGCAGTGCTCTGAACTTCAGGAGAAAAAAACCACAATGTTATTTAGAGTCTAATGACTTGTATCTGTTCCTCTCTGATCATACTTCCTTAGAGAAAATTCTTGGAAAGAGGCATGAAATACTTTATCTACTCGGTGGGACACCACCACCACAGCTCCCAAGTGCCTCTCAGCTTCAGCCAAAGAAAGACTGACACAGTTCCTAGACAGACTGGAACCAGAGAAAAGAGGTTGACGGGAGGATTATCTCACTAGGGATGAATATCTTAGCAGCTGTGTCATTGTAGTAACTTTGGCGCTGCTGAATCCTTGGAAGAGGCTTGAATAGAGCTATTGGAGGAAAATCTAATTTTGCAATCTATTTCTGGCACTTTGCAGTCTATTTCTGCTATTTATTGGTTGGATAAAACATCTTCATGCCTGAACAGCTCTTGTCACCAATGAAAAAATTTGGATGGTACTGGATGATTTTTGGATGGTCTTTTAATGTTTGCAGACATTTAATATAACAGGGTTCATATTTGAATCAAACTGTTGCAATATCAATATGGATTTTTTTTTACTTCTGCTGCTCTCTCCTATCATCACAGAGTCTAATAAAAATAACTGTCATAAGCTTCTCTGCTTGTTCTGCTTATTCTTCTCTTTGTTCCAGATAACTTTCAAAGTTATTTCTTCCTGATAAATCACAGGAACTTGAATCACATGATACACAGGAATTAAAAAAAAAAAAAGGCTTTCAGGCTATGATGATATCATTATTCTCCAATGTTTAAAAAAATTCAGTAAGGAAAAGAATAATAGAACACAGAAAAATGCTGAATGCCATCAAACTGGGCTGTCATTCATTCTATAGAAGTTTGAAGCAACAACGTTGCAGAAGGCAAAAATAAAATTTTTCAAATTTTAAAAAGCCTGCTTAAAATTTATGCATAACAGAAAGGCAGTTTGGTGAATCTCTGGGTTTTTACTGCAAGATATCAATGTTATTTGAAATATAACTTTGGGGGGTTTATGTAGAGATTAATTCCACACCCATTGTATAATACTATTTCATTACTTCTATTAATCCTTCAAAAACTACTTAAACTAATCCTATGTATATAATATTCACTTTCATGCAAAACAACAGCACACAGCATGTCAGGGAAAACTGCAGAGGCCAACATGCAACATTAGAGAAGTTTCAGACACTCCTAAATTACATTTCACATATATACATAAAAAAATAACGCTGAAATAGCATATAATGAACATGGGTTTTATTCTATTGGGAATTTTTCAGAAGGGAGTTTAGCTCTGTGTTCCTCTACCATCAACATCTTGCCACAACTACGTGCTGTCTGATGCCTTGTTCCCCCACCCCATTTCTTTGTGCTGGACACAGAGTTCAGAGAGATGAGGCAGCGTGGGTTTGCCTCAAGCAGAACTATTCAGCAGTGAATGTTCAGCTCAGAACAGTGAGACAGAAGCTGGTAAATGTCCCTGTGCAACTTGGGCTGCAGGGAAGGCAAGCTATGTTTGTGTGTTCTGAAAGAGTTTTTTGTTTGTGTCTCGCTCAATTAAAGGTTATGTCAATATAAGCATATTATCCTGTTCTCTTGTTCAACTCTAATGCAGCCACTGTAAGGGGAAAGCAGCTAGCTCTGCCCCTTTCTGTCACTTCAGCCTGATGCCCAGGACTGCATACACCACTCATCAGATCTCACTACCAATTTATTTCTCATCTTAGTGAAATTAATGGTAGACAGTACTCTGAATGAGGAATCTCTACCCTGGCTCAAAAGTAAATAAACCCCAAACTGAACCTTTTTGCTGAAGAGTGGTTTGCTGGTCTGTCTCTCAGTGCAGGGGACAAATGTTGTGTAGCCAGTGAAGATGGCAGGCTGGTGTGGTGAGTAACAGATAGCAAAGCAAGGACAAAAATATCCAACCAGATTTGTAGCAGACAGACTGTATCCTGAAGCTGAGAAATTTTGGTCTTGTCCATTCTTTGCCTTCTCTGTCAACTTGTTACCTCACAATCATTTTGGGCTACACTTTCCAGCTGTGGAGCTTATTGATGAAAAGATCTGTCTTAGAGCAACATGAGCAGAACTAAACAGAGAAAAGGTAAAAATCTAAGTGGGGAAGAACTAGAATATATTAGCCTCAATGTTTAGAATTTGAGAATTAAATCACATTAGATTTGGTATCATCAGTAATTCCCTTGTGTTTCCTCTCTTTTTCTACATTGGTTTACATTAAAGCAAATTACCTTACATGAATGCATTGTATTGCTCTGTAATTTAAAGCACTCAAAAAAACTTCTGCAAACAGGTAGAGAAATGGGCCAACTTCCCTTCCATAAAGAGAAATATTGCCTGTATAAATTGCTTCTTTATGATCTTTCAGTTTTTATAAAATTTCAGTAATAAAGACCTTCAAAGGACCTCCATGGTTTTTTCCTTCACAGTCATACATAACTTTGTAATACATGATGGGAATGGGAAGACAAAAATGTCTTTCTCAGTGCCATTAATACAGGAACCAAAATCCAAAAAGATGAAGCTTTCTCTCTAAGCCTGTAACTTAACAAAAGTCCGATAATGATGTTGGGAAAATTTGCACCGTCAGACTGGGTAATTACACTCATTTCAAATTAATTCTTTTAATTAAAAATAAAGCTTTTTCTTATCTTTGTTATTAGAACAGGACTTATGCTGTATCACAGTTCCAAGTCCAAGGTTTTATTTTCTGACCAAAAAGAAGAAATGACAAAGAAAATATTCAATACTAGTCTGAACTAAATGATCATAAGTTTTGGTCATGGGAAGTATACTAGCTTCAATTTTGAACAAAAATACTGAAGTAGAAGTAACATCTGTATGGTTTTTATTTTAAAATACTGTTTTATTGTCTTTTAAATAGTTTAAAAATATTTTTAATTTTATAAATTTATTATAAAATATTTTTAAATAAATATTTTTATAATTAAATATTTTAAAATAGTTTAATTTTTTAAAAAATATTTGTTTTTGAATAAGCACTCTAAAGGAACAAGTGAAATGATTTCACTTATGGACATTAAAAACAAAAAGGAAAATCTTTCAGACTGATTCAAGAAGTTTTAAATATGTGGGTCCCCCTTTAAGAAAAAGTAGTGAGGCTGTTTTAGAGTTGAGCATGCAGAGGTTTAGGAGCACAAGGGAATTGATCCTTCCATCTGAAGACCTCAGACCTGTGATAACCCATCTTTTCCATATAGTCAGAGTGAGGAAACAGCCATGGCTAGGCTGTGGGTGGCATGTAGCTGTGCTGTTCATAGTTCAGCTTCTCACAGGCCTAAAAAACCATCAGGAGGAAGCTGATTTGTGTGCAATCTCTGAAAAGCCCTTTAGTAAATATAGTTCTGCTGGTTCTCATGGCTGGTTCTAACAGGTGGAAGTGTATTCATCTGTGGAATGCTGTCCATGCTGTGATGGATTGCCAGGGCAATCTTTATTGTACACCAACATCAGACATGCCAGGTGAGTGCCTCATAGCACTGGGCAGCATGTAGTAACAGAAATATTAAACTGGGTTTATGTTTCTGTGCCTCAGTAAAAATACATATGAAAGCACAAGGTTCATGCCTTTTGGAAAATTGCAAAAGACTGGAAGGGTCATCCTTCATAAATTCAGTATGCATTCAGTATGATCTGAAAGAAATACTAAATGATTAAGATTGAGATTATTTTGTGTAAGCATTTTGACCATCACTTGATGAGCTAAAATATGACTATTGGAGAAAGAAGCATAAGAACTAAACAGAAAATGTGTTCAGACTACACTAGACCAAAAAGTTAATTTCTAAAATGTGGAGGACTTAAGTTACAATGCTGTTCTATGTTATGGAATGCACACTTCACTCTGATGATAAATGTTGGTCATTTAATCATATGGTAAGTTACAAGCAGCAATAGGATATCTGTGGTAAATGCCATATAATCGCAGGGTACATAAACAGTGATCCCTGCTCCCCAAGCCAAAGTGCAGGTTACAACATAATCATACTTAGGTTTAGTAAAAGTAATCACCAGATGTGGCTGGATTGTATTTGCCAAGAAAAAGCAATTTAGGGTCTGCCCAAAGAAAACATGTTAATTCCTTTCAACATTAGGAGCTGGTAAAACATGACTGTAGCCCCATGACTCATCACCCTCCCAAAAGATAAGTTATATCAGGAAAATTAGAAATCTAGTCAATGTAGAAAGCCTTAGACAGACATTAGCTGTAATGAGGATAAGGTTGTTTCATCATACTTTGGTGGAAAATGTCTGTCTGCAGCATAAGACACAATAGTCTGCCTTTCACATCAGAAGACATTAACAGAGGAGTGGTGACAGTTTTCCCCTTGAGCATTTTAACCACTTCCTTTTGAATTATAAAATGGAGAGTATGGATTAAACCACCAAGATGCAAGAAGAAAATCTTGCCTCCCATGAAATCCCAAGAAACAAAATATAGTCATGTTCACATTCTATTATTCTTTTAAGAAATAAAGTTCCTGATAGATTAAATTCAGGAAGCATGCACAGGCAGGTGCAGAAACAAAACTGCTTTCAGCTACCACCTGCACTCATAGTTGTTTTCATTGTTGCAGGTCATGAATGGCAGCAGAGGGAAAATGGAGAATCGATGAATTTTTTACTTCATTCAGTTTGAACAAAATAATGCAGGTTCTATTTATTTCCCTTGAGAGAGTGTAGACATATGGCTTGTCATCCTTCTGTCTGCTGTCATGGCTCCATTAGGGAACTGATTATTACTTTTACTCTTGCACAAACTTTATACTCGAGAAGCTGCTACTTTCACAAGTTACCATCAGTATGGCAACTTGCATTCTATTTCTGAGGAACATAATTTCTTGTTCAGAGTACACGATCTCATTAGGTAAGGTGCATCTTACTAGAGGGAAAGAAATATTTTTTCACCGCAAGATTTGATGACCTTTGTCAAGAACCTAAGAAAAAGGCAGCAAGAAAACATTTCATATGTCCACACTGAGTATACATGTTGACAACAAAGACACTAAAGCAACAAAGAAAATTTTCAAAGGTTAACATCAGTAATATTTATGCTTTGACAACCTGCTCACAAAACTGTGAATCTGTCCTCTCTGATTTGGGGACTCAGTGGCAATGGTCTCTGATTTGGGGGCTCAGTGATGAATAAAATTCACCATGGACAGGAAAACACATAAAAACAATCATAATTTGTTCTGACCAGGAATATGTTTTGTAAATATAAGCAAGGAAGAAGCAGTTTTTTACCCTCTGTTACTAATTGTGCTATGACTATATTAGAAGCAAGTCATTGCTAGCAGTAACCAAGATTTTGTTACTAAGTCCAAGTAAAGGCCTCCTGAAGGTTTGATTCATCTGGAAAGGTAAAGAAGGGATAGCTAGTACAAAGTGTATTGCAATTTTTTATGGTACACAAACATTTAATGAAACATTTCAGAGAGCCAGGAACCTGGTAAGGAGTCAGACCCAGCTTCATCTGAACACTGCTGACATAGGACAATCACTACAACAGTGAGTAGTGAAGTTGTAGTGATTCCTGACACTGTTAGAGCACAGCCTCCTAAGCTCAGTGACTGCTGGTGAGGAAAGCTAGACCACAAATGACCAAGAGCAGCAGTGACTTTGTCGATATTAACAGACCTACAATCATGTGCATTCTGACTTCTTTGTACCCTGTATCAGACAGGGTGGGGTTTTGAAAAATAGAATGTCTTGCAACTTCCTACATCAAGCAAAGTGTCAGAAGGAAAACTCTGAACGTGATATTCATTGGCATACAATGTGATAGAATAATATGTTCTTTTGACAGAGAAAGTAATGGCTGGGACATGTCTGATGAACAGGACTGATACATTGAGAAAGCCATCAAATCAAAGCTACTGTGATCACCCCCACATCTATTACTCAGTGCTAATACTGGACTAGAGAGCTGAGGGATATCCTCTCCTGAACTACACTGGTGATTTTTGCCTTTTTTGTGCTAATCTATCTGGAGCAGAGGAGATCATTTTCCAATTGGTCACATCAGCTCTTCCTCTGTCACCTAAAGTCATGCTTTAGGTTTTAGCTTTTGTATTTCCCAGATTCTGTACTCCATTAGTAGATAACTCTAAACTTCATATAAAGTGTCAGCAAGTTCTCTTCACAGTTTAGTTAGACAAAACAATCCTTTTCCAGCCAGAGAACCAAGGACACTGTTGCAGCTTTGGGCCTCAAAAGTGTAAACAACAGCAAATTGAGGGGAGCTGTTTGGGAGGATGGGATTTCATTACCTGAAGCTGTAATTGGACAATTAACCTCAATATGGAAATGGACCAAAACTTATAAAAGTGTGAAAACTCATGAACTGGCATCCATCTTGGGTGTAGCCTTGGCCAGGCTCTTGTACTGCCCAAGATGCGTCCTTTGAAGGCCTTTTAAACAAATACCTACTTTATTTCCTTAACACTGTCTAGCCTCTGTTCCAGGTAGCCAGTCTAGGCATCAAAAGCACTGCATAGGACATAAGTTCAATATGGAATTTAAACATATTTCTGTCCCTAAATTCTCTGTTCAGTATCCATCCTCCTCTATTTGAAGATGAACTTTAACTACAACTTCTTATTCTTCACACAAACTCAGTCATACAGAATAGACAACATCTCAAAACATCACTGCTGAGGTTTTTTGCCAATGTAAATGATGTGAGTTATCTGTATGATGTGATTTTATCCGTGTGTACTCAACTAAACAATGTAAGATGTCAACTAAGACCAGCAAAAGTCCTAGCATAAGAAAATGCGGTACAAGTGTACCACAGGATGAATGTAATTATGTACAGATCCATGTTGTCACTGCTGCTTTTCCTTCTGCAGCAGGTAAAAATGGAAAGAGGACTGCTCTGGTAGTGCCCGAACCCAAATAGCAATCACTAGAGAACTATGTCTAGTTGCTTTCTCTGAAGCTCTTTGTTAAAATGATGGTTGGTATCAGAAGTGAAAACTTTCCCCCTTCCTACCATTTTGGGGAAACTGCCTTGAAACCTCCATCACAGAACAGGACTGCCTTCCCTTTGTGCACAAGGGGTGGCAAAATAAAAGCCCATTGTGTGTTTATAACCTTAAAAGTGGTTTTCACCAATCTTCATGCCAGTCTTTTTGCCTCCAAGACTAGACTCGTACTTTCTCATTGAAATTCAACTTTCAGTTCTTTATCTTGTTTATTAAACCCATCAATGTGATGTAAACTCACATCCTCATACAAAGTCACATCCAACCAAAGTGGTCCTCAACCACTTTACTTGCTCTCACATACCTCCTACCAAGGAACAGAAATTAAACCGGCAATAATATTAATAATAAAAAAAAAAAAAAAAAAAAAAAAAGAAAAGAAAAGCTTCATCACCCACCCCACATCACTGAACTGCAGTATAAGCACTTCAGCTGTCTCAGGATAGCTAGAAGGCAAGGTCAGCAGTGAAGGAAACTCTTCTCTTGACTTATGTCAATTCAAAGCCTTCATGAATTCCCAACCTTGCACTTGTTATGACCAATGTCACTTTGAAAATCTCTTCAAGCTTTCTATTTCCACTTAAGACACTCATTGTGCTAGCCCACTCCCTGTCACCCTTCTAAATTTTTTGGCCTGAACTACATCTAACAAATTTTTGACTGCTGAAAGTGTAAAGTAAGAGCAAATCTGATAGATTTCACTTCTTTTTCATCAGTTCTAGGAAAATGACCTAATCACCTCTTCCTGAACTGAAATCATATGCTTACATGTCTAACACAGCTGAAAAACCTTTTCAACCATGACTGAAAGATGCTTCTGAAAACAAGAAGTCATCTCTTCTCATTTGCAAGTACACGGATTCAGTGATAAGGCATGAGGAGGTAATCACATGGTGTGAACATTCTGAGCTTGAATGTCTAACATTGAAGATGTCATTCAAGATGAATGTGTTCAACATTCATGTCCAGCTTCAAAATAAGCCAGTAAAAAGAAATTAAAATATTATTATAACAAGATGCTTAAAACCACTCAACCAGAAATTCTTCTCTATAGTAGAAAACATTGGTGCTTAAGAAATCATAACCCCACACTTTCTTTCAGCTTTTAAAAATGCCTTGACCCTTTCCAGGTTGAACACAATGGTTTATAAATTTGACTTAAATGAATGCCAAGTCGTTTATCAAGAGAAAAAAACCAGACATGTCTCTTTAATTCTTATCTTTTAACATAAACTAAAGAAAGAGAAGAAGGACCAAAAATAGTTAAAAAATATTGAAATAGTTAAAAAAACTATTGAAATAAGACTGATGAATTCACAAGTTGGAATCACAAAGAGAGAACTCAACTATTCAATTTATATTAAATATAAAAACTAAATTTTAATGTTAAAACGTTAAAGATGTTAAAATGATGTTAAGATGTAAAGATGTTAAAACACTCAGGAAAATAGTTCTTCGTAAAACACATGCATGTTATTTGCAGTGAAAGCTGTACAAAATCAATTCATTTTGTTACATTATGTAATACTTCAGTTATTCCGCAAAAGCTGGAAACACAAACAAATTAAAGCCCTAAAGGGCTGAATATTCTACCAGATGCAGAGATGGGTTTTGTCATTTAGCAAATTATAAAAGTATCTAAGGGCCTGTGTCTGCAAAGGCTTGAAGGACCCTCACCTATTGAGTTCCGTCAATATTTAGGGTGTTCATAGTGGACATAAAGGCTAATGGTTTTTATATGAAGTCTTTTCTTCCACTTACTAATTTTTCCTAACAAAGGAAATGCCTGTCTCTATCTCCTACCAATATTATCATAGCACTGAAGTAGAATCTCAGCTACCATTCAGCCGTATATGGAATTCAAGTTAGAACTTCTACACTTAAGCTACTCCATTAAAAGATGGCTTAGATATCTGGGAACACCAAGTCAGGATGGATCTTCAGCACTCATGAGACGTTCACACACAGTTCTCTTGGCAGTCAAATATGTCTTGCAGCACAAGTTGCTTAATGCCATGGACAGTGTTTCCCATTTTGCTGAACAGACCCGCAGAAAAACAGAATTCAGCCATGCCTAGGGACCCTTCTGCCTCAGGCTGCTTCCAGACCTTCCATCCAACCTCAAGAGAAAATCATATTTACACCTCTGGCAAATGGAAATCTTACATTTGCTTGAGCACAAGAGAGAAAATCTCTGCATGCTTGGCACTGGCTGCTCTCTCAGCAGGTTTCCAGATTGCAGAGAGGGAAGGGACAGGCTCTGAGGAGGAAATCCTGCTGCAGAAGCTAACAGGCTTTCTTCCAAGAAGGTTAAGTTAGGTGCTCAGAACTACCTTTCTCATTTCATTGACTACATAAGTAAATATATGCCTTTAATTGAAAGTGAGTTCCATCTCTCTTGCCCTGTTTCCTGTTCCATCTTTCCTTCTATGTTTAGAAAAAGGAAATATTTCATTGCACAAAGGCTATTGCTTCTTTAAAAATCACAGTAACAAAAAAAAAAAATTGCTCAGGACATTTAGTTAAGCATTTATAATGCTCAAATCATATAGTTACTTCTTAGGCAGAAAATATATTTTGTAAAAACTTCTTTTCCATCATGTGTTGCTAGCTAAACAACAACTCTATAAATGCCACCGATACATTTCTTATTTCTTAGTATTTATTGAAATGAGCAAGCAGAGAATATATTTAAAAGAATCAATACAGAAAATCTGGTAAAGGTGGCAGGCTATTTTGGGCAGAGGGATGGTGGTGCTATTTCTCTTTCTAGAACAAAGATGACAATTTTTTTTTTCCTTATTTCATCTCACTTTCTCAAGTTGTTTATTTTTTTTTGTACAGATGGCATTAATCATTCTATATGTAGGTTTTACAGGTTTTTACATATACTTCTACTACCCTTGCTTTGTTTTCTTCTGGTTCTCCTTTGTTAATTGTTTTAAAACATGGGTGATTTTTGTCTAGATCAGAATACTGGAAGTTACACAGAGAGTAAACAGTGGCATACCATTTCTACTAAAACATCACTTTGTATATTTTCTCATCAGTACAATAAATCTCACTTGTAAAGTAGAGATGTGTAGTAAAATACATTTCTGTAGTGACAATTTAATTTTAGCTACACTTAAGCCTTTATTTGGGAATATGTCATTGGCATGGTCTTTGCACATTTAATTTTCTTATAAAATGTGCACGTTGTACCCTTTCGCTTAACCTGCAAATTAGTAAACTGGAAAAACTCATACTATAGATAAGTACCAGTATCAGCTAGTAGGAGCTCTTGGGTGAAGTCCAAATTGAACTGCTGTGTGACAATTTTATTTTTCGTAAGTGCAGAGGACAAAATGTAACTACCACATAACATGCATCATCCAAACTCAGGAACAACTTTAGACCTGGTGGATGTGATCTTTAGAAAAGCATCTGTCTTGACAGAGTACACACAAATCCTACTCTGATATTGCTGAGCTTCCACTGAGTTAGTAATGTGAAACATAATTCACAAGTTGTCCTTTCACATATTAGGAAGAAAGTTCTAATGAAATCTATTTTAACCAGTGAAAAATTTGAGTATAACTCAAGCACAGTTTTTCTAGGTCTCCTAACAGTAATTAAACACGAAACATAAAAGTCCACATCCCCTCATCACCACCCCTCCCTAAAAAACCCCAAGCCCCAACAACCCAAGCCTCCTTTCAAAAAATACCAACCACCTAACCCAATCCAACCAACAAACAAAAAAACCAATCCCATCAACAACAAAACAAAGCTCAAATTTGACTAGCTGTTATCATTGGTAAATAACATCTTTGGTCTAAACTAATACTTTATTTTCATAAGACACAATTAGGTCTAAATTTTATATGGAAAACCAAATGATTCATGTTGTGTTCATAGGGAGTCCTTGTCAAAATCTCCACATTTGTTGTAGACATAGTAAAATTTAGCAAAACTGGCTACACAGAAAGAACACAGCACAAAATATTTGGCTTATCTAATTCATGCAGTTCTTGGGCACAACTCTCTACTGGATCTATGCCCTTTAATCTTATGCATAGTCAGTCAAATATTTTCTGAATGAGATGCCAGATGAGAAAGTACTCAGCTGATTTTTGATACCTTAATAAAAGTTGGCAGGATTTACCAAAGTTCTGCCTGCTTTTTCTTCCTCTTACTGCTGATGAAGAAAGGAATTTAAGATACCAATGTTGCAGATTAAGTTCTTTGCAGGGTACTGTTCACTACTCAATTGCATATATTGAATATTTCATCTTGACTTTTCACTGCTACTGATCTGCTTCAGCTAAGAGATAAATTTTTCCTTTACTGTCAGTTCTGACCACATCACAATTCAAAGTCTTTTTTTCCATCCTCCTTAATCTGAGCAGTTCTTTCCTGAGGCACTTATGCTGAGGTCTTTGCAATCAAGTCCTCTCTGCTTTCTCAAGGCTGCATATTTCCAATACTTTGTGTCTTTCCCCATTAAACACACTTTCTGTTTGCCAGCTCGGAATTCTCTTCTGAAACGCTCTGCAGGAATTTTTTATAGTTTTTCTGTATTTCATTGCTTAATTTAAGCTATTTATTTTTAACTGAGGGATCTTTTGTGAAAAGATTAGGGAAAGGGATTCTGTACCTAAGAGAGCAACTCTTGATTTTAACAATAATCTGTGTTATGCAGTCTGCATACTTCATAGAATTTTTGGCAGTATCATAAAAACTCCACAAAAAGGATTCTCCAGTACCACAGAGATATGGATTTACTGGTAAGAGTTCAGTGAAGGATGCTCCAGTGAGGACATTCTAGCAAAGATGATTAGGGGGCTGTTTAGCCTAAAGAACACAAGGCTTGGGGTCGATTTCATCAAGGTGTATAAATACCTGAAGGAAGGGTGTAAAAACAAAAGGAGCCAGGCTCTTCTCATTGGTGCCCAGTGAAAGGACAAGAGGCAATGGACAAAAACAAATACACAAGGTGTGGTCTGTCTGAGTATCAGAAAGCAGTATTTTGTTGTTAGGATGACTCTGCAGTGGTTGCCCAGGGACATTGTGGAGATATTTACATGTGGAAATATTCAAAAGCTCTGTGGCCACTGCTGTAGGCAACTGGCTGCACGTGGCCCCTTTAAGGTGTAAAAATAACCTTCTCTATGACTGACTGAAAGCAAATGCTTGCAAGGGTATTATATGTATATCTTGTGACATATCCATTAATTTCCAGACTAATAAGAAAAAACTTTTTCTGCCTCAAAAAGCATAAATGAGCATTTAATGAATTCTCTTTCCAGCCTCAGCAGTGTAATGAGATCAAATTGATAGACTAGGAAACAGAATATTTAATGAGGATCTAAGTCATTAAAACACTAGCAGACCTGCTAAACCGGTCCACTCACAGTCCTTTGTGTTTATTGCCTGGCTACTTAAGTTGTTATCACCTGCCCCATGGGGCAAAACAATTTAATTCTTGAACTATAGTTATAGGTAGTCTTACAGGACGAAGTTAGAGTCATCCTTGAAAAAAAATTAATCAACTGGCTGAATTAGACAAAATATCTGCAGTTTGCTGATAACTGTACTCTTTTCGTGCTGCTTCAAACTTTACCTGGAGGTGAGACAGTGTTTAGATCACACAACTCTTTTAATGATTTTCTGCTGTGTTACCATGGAAACTTCTCTCACAAATAATGCACGTTGCATTACAAATTTACAAATATACAGACAGTGTTCAATTTGTTGATGGGTTAAAGGAGGAGCCAAATCTAAATTCTCCTTCATTTTGATAATCTAGTTAACTGATAACAGTGTACTGACTCAGTACTAGTCAGTAATTTTTCTCATGGCTATTTTATTTTCTCAACCTTCTTGTAAGGCTGAGAAGTTTTCCATGGATATCAATCAGCTCCTATAAATGAGATTCTTCTACTCAATGTCTCCTTAAAGTTTCTTCCACTCCCTCATTACAAAGGGAGCCTTTTATTTGTTTCTTCTTCAGATTTATTGCTGTGAAATCACTGGGCTATAACCGCTTAAGGGTTGTGATGCAAAATGTTTTTTATAGGCTGATGCTTTTAAATAATTTGTTTTCTTGATGAGGTGAAAGGAAAAAACCGCTTCATGCATGTTTGATTTCATGAAGTCAGTCAGGGAAGCAGTCAGGCTTTAGATCTTTATATGGTAAGGACCAGTCAACATATGCTCAGAATAACTGTAACAAATGGCAGAACTTTGTTTTCTTTTATATAAGTCAAAACAAATCACCTGAAAATCCCTGCGTTTATGAAAACAGCTTCATTCAGCTGTCCTCAACTCCAATAGTTTATCAGAGGATCACATTAACACCTAGTTAAGATGAAAATGATGGATTAGGCCAATAACATGAAGATGACTTTAATGGTTAAAGAAGTTCTTGCCTATAGAAATTAGGTGGAACAAAGGGCAACAGGAATGTAATGGGTCCTTGTCTCCCATGACTGTGATCTGACTTGCTTCACTGAATCTACAAGGGCTTCTACCCTCTGACTACGGCTGAACGGAAGGTCAGATGAATATTTATGAAGCAGGGTTGCCTACAGGCACTCCATGGTTTGCTGAATTCACGTTGCAAAATTCTTTTTCACATACCATTGAAACTCACATTCTAGTGAGTTTTCCTTGGTCCCTATTTGAAGTAAATTCTATGTACTACCTCCCTAATATTACTGGAAATATTTAAAGCTTAAGAACTTAATTGCAAATTTTATTGCAACTCATATTGGTTTCAATATCTGCCTACCTAGACTATGTGCTTTAAATACGCCAAAGGAATAATTATTTTAGGCAAGAATAATTAGTTCCCTGCTTGGAGCATATGGCTGGATGCAGTGATCTCTGAAGGTCCTTCTTTATCTGATATGCTCAAAATTTCTATGCTTATTTATATGGTTGTCCTATGCAGAGTTCACAATCAGCAGTCCAGCTCTTTTTTTTTTTTCCTGAAGCATGTCATAAACAGAATTGCTCCCCCATCCAGCAACTTCCAATGTCAGTTAATGATGAGACACAATAAGAGGATGAGGCTAAACTACATCACACATTGATTTTCACTCTCAATAGTGACTCTCCTAAAGATTTTGAGGGCACAGTGTTGAGTTTTGGCTAAAAGGTTGTTTCAACCTCTGTTTTAAAGTTTGAGAATATGCTGAAGTATAGGCGGAAAGTGGCTCCTGAGCAGGAGCATTCTTACATAGAGGCAATATACAGAAGAAGTCAAAATAACAGCAAAAAGACAACAAAGTGAATAGAGACAGTAAGAGACAAATCAGGCTTAAGATCTGAGACTATCAATGGAACAACATATTAGAGATGAATGGAGTAAGATCAAGAATGTATTCATTGATTGATCGTTATGAAATTAAAATTTAATGTGAAAAAAAAAGGATAAAAAGTAAATAGAAGCCAGAGATATCCATGTTTAAATTCAAAAGAGAAAACAACAGTTTTTGAAAAGCTGGTGAATTGATCACTGTCTTTGCTCCTGCTTCCAGAAAGTAAAACCAACTAGACACCCATGATCATGCAGCAGAAAATCTACAAGAAATTCCATCAAAGATCACAAAGAGACTCAAAGGCACAACTAAAATTCAGAATTATTGTTGGAAATGGCATAGAAAAACAAAATAAGGTTTCTAGAAAACTCAGAAAATTTTCATCATAGCTTTATGACTTATAACAATCTGGTAATAAGACTTTTCTCTCTAGTCATACAACAACCATTATAAATCTTTTTAAAATGGATTTATACCTCTGATTACCATGGCTTTGGAGCAATTTAAACAAATTTCAAATCCTGATTTGAAATAGACAGATACATATAAGGATATGCATGATCAGATGCATTTCCTCAAATTCCTAGAAATTATTGCACTGTGGGTTTTTTCCTTTTTCTTTCCCTCTGGGAAAAATTAACCAGGTCAATAAAATTATTTGTGAATTTTACCATGGCCACAGAAGGTCACATCTCAATACTGCACTATTGGAATTCCTGTAAGCTGTGTCTGGACACAGGCTATCTGTTGGAATCAGCTACTGCCTCTTTCCACACAGGATAATCAGCCAATATTAAGGCCAAGTAGACTTCTCAGTACACACTGAACTCACACAGGTTATTATCTTTAGGAAGAAAATAAACCACCTCCATTTTTATGGTAGCAACCCACACAGATCCTAGCTGATCTGGCTGAGGATTTCATACTGACTTGCCCATGACAGGGGGTTTTCACCAACTTAAAAAGTTAGGCAAATTTCTGTCATGCCAGGACTTATCTCATTACTCCAAAACATGAGACCAAAGAAGGTACAGTAATACTGATATGCACAGAAAGATGTGAGGACAAAATATTTGTCGTTTGATTGACCTCTTGAGTCATAACTAAAAGTAATATTTTTAAGTATGCAGTTCCATTTGGTTGGAAGCTAGGGATATTAGTTTGAAGATAGCCTCAGTGCCTTAAAAAAAAAAATAAATTCCCAAACACACTGAAGGAATGATGACAGATTATTTAAAGTAAAAATGTTAATAGCAGTGCTAGTCTTCCACAGAAAATAGTGATGAGATGACAAGATCTCTGTAAACTATTCAAAATGCACTCTCCTTTCTGCTGCTCCTTACATAGCAGCTTCTTCAAGTATATTGTTATCTTTTGAGCCCACCTGCTTCACATTGCTGTCCATTAAATACATTTTCACCGCCTGCTGGCTTAAAGAACAAGCTGACTGCCTGCTGCACAGAATGTCTTTCCACACTGTCCCAATTTTACATTAATGTATTGAAACGACAAAGTTATTTGCCATAATATCAGAATGCACTGGTTAATTGTTGAGACACAATCAGTGTTTGCCTCCAGAGCGATGCAATTAATGGGCACGTTAATCAGGAGTAATGCATTAAAGTGCACCAATGAGCTGCCCACCAACACTCTGCTGGTGCTTGCTCTGCAGCGGGCAAAGCTGCTGTCTTGTCCAGGGGAGGGCAATGACACAGCAGTGCTGGGGAACACAGAGAAGTCAGCTTGCACCCAGCAAAAAAACACCTATGGAGCCTGAAGAGCCTTCTGACCATCCAACTATCTGTCACGCTGATGGCATCATCAATAGGGAAGAACTCATTCTAGAAATTTCTCAAAGCTGGACCATGCCTTGCTAATGCTAGACCTTTGGTAGCAAAAGACAATAGCTCTGCATTTCAAAGCTGGAGTCCTCAGTCCTCCTTCTGTATCTAAACTATTGTACTAGTTCCTCGGAAAAAAAAATCTAAAAAAAGAAACCAAACCTACTTTTGGACTGTGTAAAAGAAGAAGAAGAAGAGTTTTAATACAGCTGACAGCCATCTATGGTTAGTGGCTTTGCAAGGACAAGAAGCATCTCTATTAGATGGCTAATTTCATGTGATCTCGTCAACAAGACCGCACCTCCCAAACCAAGTCACAGAAGCTACAATTTTCCCTCAATTTCAGAGATCCTCACCTAAAGGAACAAGGCTGAAATGGCCTTTCTCATGGAACAGTCTGCTAGAAGATACGAACAGCAGAATTTGAGTAAACCAAGAGGAACTGCAAGTTCATAATGGTGCTTATATTTCATTTCACAAGAAAACATCCAGAAACAAAACTAGGAAAAACCTACATGACTGTGGCATCCTGATAATTTGACTACAAGGTAAAAATACAAAACTGTAAATACAGAAAAAAAAAAAAAATCTAAATGGGAACCACTGAATAAAAAGCAGGCCTGATTAGTTTTCAAATATTTGATAAGTTTAAAACGCTTTTGTGAGTGGAACTGACCTTTAATATCTATAATACTGACTGCCAAAATAACTGCATTTAAAAGAAAACAAAATGTCAACAGTGCTATACTTCAAAACAACTATATTTCAACTAGAGAAATACTTAAGAATATTCTTGACTGCCTAGCCAGTACTTAATTTTTGCTTGGATGGCAAGTATTTTCAATACCTGTGAAAAGAAAACGTCATATGAGATTCTTGATAATTCATATTCTTCCCCTCTCCCTAGTCTTAACAAGCATATGCAATAGAAATATTTTAAGTTTCTAAACATATACAGGAAAGCCTCTAAACTAAAGACTTCCCCTTACAAGGATTTTAAATATACATTTTTTTTAATGCATAAAGGACACTAAACTAATCTTTGTCTCTTTAAAAAAATTATTATTATTTCACAGAAAACCAAATCCATAATTTAAAACAGAAAATGCACATTTTACCATTCTTTTCTGGTCTGCATAAAATGTAATTAAATCTAGTAGAATGATTGATAATTGCACTGTCAGTCTCACTCTTTTAAGATGTGTATTATGGATCAATATTATTTGTGTTCCATTTGTGATTTAAGCAAAATTGTGTTTTCTCAATAAATGCCAGTGATGATAGAACAAACTAAACACAGCTAGCAGTGAAAACAGCATTTAAATGACCCCAAATATGCCTTCCAAATGCCCAAATGCCCAGAGCATATTTGCTAAGAATTGCTTGCGTTCCTTTTCCTGGGTAAAACCAGCTGAATACCTCATAAAATTCTGTTCTGTTCCCTCCTACCACAACAGAAATAAATGAAAAATCATATCTGTAAAAACTGGAATAAATGTATATTTCAATTGGCAATCTAGGGCTAGATTTTAAAGTTCTAGGAGTTCTGAGAAGTGCTAGAGGATGCAAGCTGCTTCACCAAATTTTTTCACTATTTTTTGAGTGAATTCATATGAAGTAAGGTCAAATAATATTCCTTGGACATTTTCACAGCTGAATGCATAACTTTCTCGTCTCTGTGTTATCAGAAGTCCATGTTCATACTAGGAGTTGGAATTAACAAATAAAATTGTTATACATGCTACAGCTGAAGAAGCACAAAAAAAAGAAAAAGCATTTGAAAAAATTCAGAAGCTCTTCTTAAAGAGAAATGTTCATGTACCTAATCAATCTGCTGGCTGGATGTTTATGGGATGTTTGTGGATGTTTACTCACTGGTGAGTGCAAGCATGTGTCATCCAAAGTAAAAAATGGTTTATCTTCCACATCACCATTTAAAAGAAACCAATAATTTAACATGAGGAATAAGAACAAAACTTGCATCAAAACAGGACTGAAGTTATTTTCTTCCTGAAAATGTGGACATAGATTTTTATAATCAAGGTAAGCAATGCCATTGCTGTCCTAACCTTGCTCTGACACTTGAAAACAGGTACAGCTCAGAGCTCTTAAGGTGGATGAAAGGCAGCAGTAGACACAGGTAGGAAAGTATTATTCAGATGGGAAAGCAGGTATAAAATTCACACAATAATTGCTCTGATCATGAAGGAGGCTCAAAAGGCTCTAGGTCTAATGGCTTACAGTGCCCCTCTTAGGGGAAAAAATTCAGGTTGTCAAATAAGAAACAGAATTTTTCCCTCAAAATATTTGTTCTGATGCAATTGTGAGAGAGGTAAAAATCAGGGGGTAGGAATTGGAAAGCAAAATTCACTCAGATCTGTATGATCACAAATAAATAACACTACAGAGAAATTTAGTTGAAAGAAGGAAAGTATTTATTTTAGTGTATAGGATATTGATGGACATGGAGCTTAAAACTCTTAGTCAATGCTCCATAGATACTTTTATTCTGTTATATTTCATGTCTCCTTCACATTAGGCAGAAAATCAAAGCAGAACATAAACTGCAGTTAATAAAAGAATGGGCTGATGACTTTTATTACCCTATTAAGTAACGCCTCGTTTTATTTGGCATCACTTGCCCCTAACAAGTGAGATACATGAAATCACACATCTACTGTCATTTAGCTCAGGATTTAAAAATATTGCAGCTAATGCCCTTCAATTAATAAGTTATTAAATTAATAAGCATTAATTTCTTTGACAAATGGTAATTTTTAGCAAGCCAGTTAAGCCCTCTGATTCTTAAATCAGTCACCATTCATGCTCTCTGCAACAGCCTTTAGACTCTCTCTGCTCTCAGATGTGCAGGCACGTACCAGACTGCCACGTGTGGCAACTTGAAGTCAAAAAGTCACCATTTCTACTTGAGCAAATAGCTATGAAAAGATTTTTCTAGGTAAGCAGCCCCAAGGCATCATGGGTCATGATGCAGGTTGTAGTGTCTGGCATTCCTTTTTTCAGGTTGGTTAAAAGCTGAGTTATCGGCTATACTTCAGCCTGCACAGATTTTGCAGTACAGTAATGGGTGAAGATAAAACACTTCTAACATGAATTGCAGGGCAAACCCCAACTGAAGAGCTATACCAATGTTGTCTCTGGCAAGACAAGGCAGTGTTGAACACACAAATGCTTGGAAAAGAAGCAGCATTTGCACTGATAGCCTTTTATGGAGATGTCTATTAGTCTTCTACTTAAGACTTGGGACCAGCACTATGAGGCAGGGTGAGAATCCCATACTAGTGTTTGTGGCTACCTTATCATTTCCTGGAAACATGCTAGAAAGTCAACCAGCTGGTCTTCAAGGCTGATGTAGCATCACTAACAAAATGACACACACAACATGTGAAATTGTTACAGTATTATGGCCTAGTGCAGTAATTCTAAAATAAATTAGTGAAATAATAATAAATTAGTGTCTGAAATAGTCACTGCAATGGATTAGAGCATAAAGAAGCTCCCAAAAGCAAATGGAACGAAAACATACAAAAACAAATGTAGTTTTGAGGTAAGTCTTCCATGAAAACAACAAAAATCTCTTTTTTATCTTTACAGTTTTCCCTGACATGTCTTGTCATTAAATATACACTTTGTGACAAAATTATCACTTTAAGCCATGGAAAACCTCCATAAACCTCTGGTGAATTCTTTTCTATGATTCTAGAAGAAATTTAGCCCTAAATGCTTCTTTCCACTGCTCACACCTGGAACCATCTCCTCAGGAACAGGCATATGCATGAAAAAGCTTGAAGACTGGGGGTGTCACAGCCCAGTGACAACATTGAAAGAAGGAAGGGTAAAGGGTGTGAATGCAGCTAAGGCCAAGACTGTAAGGAGGAGTGAGAAGCAAGTGAAAAAATTAAAGTCTCATTTGAAAACTGACAAAGATCCATGGGAATCTATTTATTTCAATGGCTTCGGTTTCAGAAAACAGACAGATATGAATCTGAACAATTTGCAAGGGAAATGAATTTAGAAAGGACTGGCTTGAGACAGGGTGGTTGCCAAGGAAGGAATGATGACATAATGAAGAGGCTGGCAACGGGCAACTGATTTTTCATAATGTGGCTCAGACTACACTTGCATGCATTCTATTTTCCAACTGTTGATCATGCAAAACACGTAGCAGCATGTGCTGTGCTTTTCTTAAAACTCTCCAGGAGTCAGGGATGGATGGACATGGACAGTTATCATATGAATATTGCAGTACAATAAGATATTAAGAAAATCTGTACTCCCTGTACTGTCAGAGATGTGAAAGAAATTCCATGTGCAGAATTTTACTCGACAGATTGAAAGTAGTGAAATTAGAATACTTTATCTGAAGTAATGAATATAAAAAGTCTTACACAGATTTATTCATATGCTTTTCATACTATTCAACAGTTAAAGATACAGACAGGAAATGGAAATTGTGTGTGGTTTGTGGCTTTGGCTACAATGCACAAACTCAACAGCAGGAAGAAAGAGAAATTATATTTACTTTTATAATAATGCTGCTGGTGACATGTAAAACTAAATAACTAAATAGCATCTTAATGTGAGACCATGCCATTGGTAGGATGGTTCCAGTAGGATGGTTAGCTGTTGCTGCCTTCATTTAACTCCCACAAAATATTTCTGGCTTCCATATCAGTGAGGGCTCGCACTGGGTCTCTGTGGGCTGATCTGGGTCCATTTTAGGATCCAATTTACTTTGTTAATTATATTTCTTCAGCAATAATTTCAGTGTTCATATTTAAATCCTTCATTGATTTTAATTAATCCTGTGTAAGCTTCCAAACTTTTCTCTTAGATAACTACAAGCTGCTTATAGCACAACAACCAGAGAAATTCCACAGTTACTAATGCAGCTGGAAATCAAACAAACTGTCACTTGCTATAATTACTTCGGACATACTGCCAGTGGCCAAAAAAAAAAAAAAATGGGTAAGTCCTGAAGCAAAATAAAGGGGCAAGAAATTTTGTTTTCCAAAATATTACAAGTTTCAAATTCGGACATTGTTTCAAGACTTGAGATTTCTTTTCTTGCAATTTGTTATTGTTATTAATTAATTTTTTTGGATGATGGCGCTATACTACACATTGATACCTCATGCTAAAAATACTAGAGCTAATGCAACACAGATTAAGTAATAAAGGTAATATAGAATAAACGCCTAACTGTTGTACTAATATTGCACTAGCTTAAACACCTTGATATACATCATCCTGTGAGCTGTTGGAATAGTGTTTAAAAATGGAGTAAGACCCCTTCTTTGATAGAACAAAAAATTATTAACTGAATAGGACTCTTACCTATGGCTTTAAAAACATAATTTAATTGAACTGATATTGTAGCTGGTGAGTACTTCCAAATATAATATTTCTAATATCTTTTCCTGACAGAATTAAAGATACTTTATTTACACAGGCAAAAACCTTGCCCATATTACTTTCTTCTTGCACCTAATGCTACCCATGCAGAGTGGAAAAAACCCAACAAAACAGACTTTGACCCTTTTCTCTTTGAGTGCTGCTCTGCTCTAAATTGTAAAAAATCTCCACTACTTCAGAGAGGAGCAGTGGTGAGTGTTGCTGCTTCCTGCCATTGCAGAGCATCTTTAAACAGAGCACAGAATCACAGTATCACAGAATCACTTTAAGGTCATCGAGTCCAACCCATACCCTAACACCTCAACTAAACTATGGCACCAAGTGTCACATCCAGTCTTTTTTAAACACATCCAGGGATGGTGACTCCACCAAAACTTCTTCCTAATATCCAGCCTATATTTCCCTTGGCACAGCTTAAGACTGTGTCCTCTGGTTCTGTCAGCTGCTGCCTGGAGAAAGAGACCAACCCCCACCTGGCT
The DNA here is from genome assembly GCA_018697195.1 of Certhia americana. Lineage (NCBI taxonomy): Eukaryota > Metazoa > Chordata > Aves > Passeriformes > Certhiidae > Certhia > Certhia americana. The sequence continues at coordinate 18,701,948 of CM031858.1, forward strand.
GCAGCAACCTTTCAGGCAGTTGTAGAGAGTGATAAGGTCACCCCTGAATCTCCTTTTCTCCAGGCTAAACACCCCCAGCTCCCTCAGCCATTCCTCACAGGGTTTGTGTTCCCAGCCCCTCACCAGCCTCATTGCCTCCTCTGGATGTCCTCCAGCATCTCCATGTCCTTCCCAAACTGAGGGGCCAGAACTGGACACAGCACTCAAGGTGTGGCCTCACCAGTGCCAGGTACAGGGGAAGAATGACCTCCCTGCTCCTGCTGGCCACACCATTCCTGATCCAGGCCAGGGGCCATTGGCCTTCTTGGCACCAGGGCACAGAGCTGGCTCATGTTCAGCTGCTGTCACCAGCACCCCCAGGTCCCTTTCTGCCTGAACACTGTCCAACCACTCTGTCCCCAGCCTGTAATGTTGCAGGGGGTTATTGTGACCAAAATGCAGGACCCAGCACTTGGACATATTAAACTTCATCTTGTTGGACTCTGCCCATCCATCCAACCATTCCAGGTCTCTCTGCAGAGCCCTCCTACCATCCAACAGATCGACACATGGTCCCAGCATAGTGTTATCTGCAAATTTACTAATGAACAACTCAATACCCTCATCCATGCCATCAATAAAAATATTGATCAGAACAGGCCCCAGCACAGATCCCTGGGGACACCACTGGTGCCTGGCCCCCAGCTGGATGCAGCACTGCTCACCACCACTCTCTGGGCCCGGCCATCCAGACAGTTCCTAACCCAGCACAGAGTGCTCCTGTCCAAGCCATGGGCTGATAGCTTTTCCAGGAATATGCTGTGGGAGACAGTGTCAAAGACCTTGTTGAAGTCCAAATAGGCAACATCCACAGCATTTCCCTCATCTAACAAGCGTGTGACCTGGTCATAAAAGGAGACCAGATTGGTCAAACACAACCTACCCCTCCTAAACCCATGCTGGCCTTTTGGAGTGCAAGAAATAGAGCCCTCTCTGAGACCCTCAGACCAATATATTTTCCTTCCACTTTCCCTAATACTCCTTAGTCTTTCTACTTTTGCCCTAAGCTAGGTCACCAGTGAAAAGAGATTTTTCACCTGTTCACACTGCAGGCAGGCTTCTGCAACACCCCTGGTACCACTGATAAGCTCAAACACACCACACAGGAAGGCATCTGGACAGTTGCATCCTTTTTGGAGGGTTCTATTTGGCTACATACACTTGTACTAACTGCAGTTTTTAATGTGTAAAAACCATTACTAACAAAAAAACCTCCAAACCAGCCAACCAACACAAACACAACAAACAACAAACTAAAAACCCCACAAGCAGGAGGAAAACTGACACCGCCTGCCTGCGCGAAATACCAGGCACACTGCCATGCCACTCCCTCAGAGCTTTGACATGCCCACAGAGCTTTGACATGCCCTCAGCAATGTGCCACTCCCTCGGAGCTGTGCCACTCCCTCGGAGCTGTGCCACTCCCTCAGAGCTGTGCCACACCCTCAGTGATGTGGTACTCCCTCAGAGCTGTGACATGCCCTCAGAGCCGTGCCACACCCTCAGAGCCGTGCCACACCCTCAGAGCTGTGCCACACCCTCAGTGATGTGGTACTCCCTCAGAGCTGTGACATGCCCTCAGTGACATGCCACACCTGTTTGTCCACTCCTAGGCTCCCTAGAGCCCTCTTTTAATCAGCCTGCTTCTCATGGAAATGGAGAGCTGCCCTGAAATGAGCCAATTAGGGAAGCAACCTGTGGCAATCTAAGGAGCTTTACAGCTCATTTTGATAGCAATAGGATCAGGATATCATTCCTGGGAATACCTGCTTTTCCTGTGAATACCTGCTTTAACAGTAATTTCTTAAGGAAGCCAAATGATCAGTCAGTGCAGGTGCCTAGATTTCAGCAGAAATATGAGGAATGATATGAATTTCGTAAGTATGCTAGGAACAAGAACACAAATGTATGGCTTCTACAGATATGGAGGGTAACGTGCTAAGGAGAATGAAGCCCTCAGTTTCCCTGGCTGTTATGAGTAATCATCAATGGTACCTGGTGCTAGGGGTACTAGGTAGTAATAGCATCACACAATATGCAAGATTTCACATACAAAATTATAAAACTGCATTTACAGCTGCCTGATTTGAGATGTAAAATAGCTTTCCTTTAAAACTTCAAGGAAAAGAGCCTCATTAAGATGCACATGGGACCAAGTGACTTAAAAGATTTTACTACCCCTTGACAATAATATTGATATTGTAGGAATTCAGGACATTAAAAAAACAAGCACTAAATAAACCAGGAAAAAGAACTTTTGCCCAAGTCAGAAATAAACGTTTTCAGAAAGGACAACTTTTAATAATATCTGGACAGCATTCAAACTAAGACCCACCTCTTATTAGAAATAATATAATTTATAGAAGTCCTTATGTTTAATAATTAATATCAGCTGTGTGCTGAATTTTTAACACAATTCTCAGCCTGAATGGTCTCTAAATACTCTATGCTTGAAGAGACTTAGTTTTTAAAAAAATTTGTAACCAAATATTACCATGATCTTAATTTTGGCTTTATGAAACAGATATATCCAAGTACTATTATACAAATCTTAGAAGATTTATGAACTGACTGTAGGAATTCCACATTATACATAATTTTTATGAACTGCTGCATTACAGCATCAAAAGGTGTGTTTCCCACTCTTCACCAAAAATTTCCTCTTTTAATTAGAAATGATAGGCAGAAATGTATTGACGCTTTTATTTTTTTTTTTTTTTAACTTATAAGTATGCACCAAACCAAAGAAACATATTTTGTAGTAGCTGGAGAAAATAATTATTTGTCAAGCATTAAAAATCTTTACTATGATGTAAGAGCATAATATTATTGAGACTTTGAATGCTACTGTAAAGGCTAAATATATGATAAATGGTTAATAAAAAATTATACATATCATGGATCCATTTTAGACATAGTCTAAATCTAACAACTTCACAGCGTTCAGTGGAGTGGTTTTGAGCTACCCTGAAGGCTCTTTGCCTTAACATTAAGTCATTTAATTTATTTTTATTTTCTGAAAAAAAAATTAATTGTACTTAATGCTTATTTGGCATTACATGTGGACAAATGCTTTGGTTAGTTATCTGTTATTCTATGAAACAGTGTCTTACAAAAACACAAATATGGTCATTTTCAGCCATTGCCACTCCAGTACCCCTACTGCTCATAATCATCACTACTATGCTGGCAAAGGTCTTAATATATGATGATCAGAGTAATGTCAAGGCATATAGAATGCTTTTTTCCCCTTAAAGCTTATCATATTCTCTTTGCCCAAAGTGCTTCTAATCCAATTTGTAAAGATAAAGCATAAGTGTGGGAACGGAAAGGGTTGTAAGGCAAAGCGAGTGTCCAGGGAGGGGTTAGTCCCTTATAATAATAAAACAGGAGGGGTATTCCCAGGACACTTGACACAGGAATGACAGACAAAGAAAGCTTTATGGGGAGAAAATTTTCTGCTATAACTGCATGGCAATATAAGACATCAGAAAAAGATGAGGTAAATGAAGGCAATTGTGTGAGCTAGTCAACAGACAGATCTCTACAGTCTCTTCAGAATGAGCTGCACACTGGTGATGACAAGTGTAATCCCCTGTAACAGACACAAGCTAATCTGAGGCACTGATTTTGTCTGGAAACACTGTGTTTCACTCTGCTTTGTATCACCTTTGCCATTTAACAGATGTTGCCCAAAGGGCAATTTGTGTTGTCAAAGAGCTCTTCATTAAGTGATGAACATATCTCCTGCTGGCTCCTGTGCTGAAAGGTTCAAAGCAGCAGGAACAGCCAGAAAAGCCTCACTGAAATTTCTGACAGACTCCAACAAAATTCTCCACTCAGGACACTGATAATTCAGAGAGCCAGGTAAATTTCACTCTACCTATACACTCCTTTGGAAGTTTAAGAAAAAAAAAAAAGCATGACATGCAAGGAAAATAATTCATTAGCATGGACTTTCTGCAGGCTGCAAATGCACAACTATTCTCACCCTTACGCTCAGGTCCTGACCCTGTGGTCCCTTCTCTTTCCATAGCACCACCAGCTAGGTGGACAAATTTCCCTCCTGCTCAGAGGTATTGCTCTGTGTGCCAACACAGAAAGGTAGGGCTAAGACAGTGCAACATCATTCTTTATTCCTTCCCTACAGCATACTTTCTCTCTCTATTTGATCTCTTTTCCTTGAAACTACTGCAAAATGTGATGGAAATTGTATCAGAATTCTCCACACTTTTGACTTATTTTTCATATCCCTACTGTTACATTGAAAACAGTAAAATTGAACAGAATGATATATACACATTCAATATCCAAAAGGAGATTTAAAGTCTTATCTCTGTGTAAAACTTCAAATTTTAAGCAGCTAACCAACAAGCTTGCTAACCAGAGATATTTTGCCTCTGCTCTTTTCCCACAAGCCATATGTACACTTAAAAAGAATTTGACACTGAAACAAGCATGATTCCTCATGAGAATGAAAGATTTTTTTGAATCAGTTGTCCTGACTAGTCAGTGTTAAGGAACCATGCTCAGGTATCTCACAGCTGCTCCTCAACACAAGGTCCAATAACATCAGGTTTCAACAGAAAAATTAGTTCAGTATTTTCAATGCTTGTGTTCTTGTGTCAATAGAGCATAGGACAGTTGTAGTTTTGATGAAAAGCTGTGTAAATCTGGGAAGCACAAAGATCTCTTTCTTCCATAAATACAAGTATTTTTAAGCATGAGATCTGGCTTTGGGAAGTAATAGTCATACAACGAGTTCTTGATTTCTGTTTTAGGAAATGATCAACTTTAATTCGATTACACTGGGATTTACTGCTAGGATGGCTTTTTATTTCTTTATTTCGTACTCCTTCGATTTACAGTGGTAGTATGGATCCTCACCATAAGAATTATTTCAAACAATTCCTCCATCTGGAACATTCTTCTAGTGAAAGATGATTCACCAAATATTATCTCGCCAGAATTTAATCCCATATTTAAAAATTCAGCTGCTTGCTTCAACTTCAGCAATTTGCTATTACACAGGATAGGTGAACATTTCTGGAGCCTTCTTCATGCTAGCTGGCAAAATGTCTTATTATTCATCACTGTAAATCTAAAAATTCAACCACCTAGTCACTTTGATTTCTACTGTTACTGTTATGTTTCATTAATGCTGGGCAGTGCTTGCACAGCAAGGCCTTTCCTGCTTCCTGCAATACCACAGAGACATTTAATGTCAGCGAAAAATGCCATTAAAAAAATCTAAATAAATTACAGTATCTGATATAAAATTGCACTAAAAATTAGAGACTGATAAACAAAACAAACCAAAAACCCTACAGAGAATAAACAAGAGGAGCTTGGAATACCACGAACATGGAAAATTAATACATCCAGCAATGACGTTTGCAGCATGTTGAGTAGGATGTGGGGCCCGTGAGAAGGGTTATGGTTCTGCAATGAGAGATGTATCACAGAGAGGGTTTTCCCAGCTCCACTGAGCTCCCTGAGGGGTGTCAGTGACTGGCAACAGACTTCATATACTCAGCTCCTGGCATGCAAACATGACTCACTATCTCATAAGTGGTTTTTTACATAAATAACCACATTTTGGGTCTGTAGGCTACAAACTTTAGAAAGCTTAACAAAAAACAAAATTCAGCTTCTTGTTTGAGAACTATCTATAGGCATGTGGGCAGAACAATGTCTTACAGGAAAGAATGCATTACTAATTTTGTTAATAAGTATTTAAATTCTAATATATAATTCTTATAATAATATATAGTTTTTTCAAATACAAACTAAGAAAACAGTGAATAAAACTCTCAAAATATTTTCATTCCCCGTTCTTCCTTTTATTAGTTAAACACAATCAGCTCATCAAAACTATTCAGAAGAGGAAATAAATATTAGCTAAGGAGAAAAAAAAAAGTTGAGTTTTAAACCATAGTGATTCCAAAATCATCCTAAGCAATTTGGGAAGGGTACTGTGCCACAGTGTACACTCCATAAAGAATGGCAGAAACCATCAGGGTAGATGTTTTTATTGTGACAGGGATTTAATGTGCCATTGTTCTCGACTTCCCTTTTAAAAAGGTTATTTAATTTATGATTTGGAAGTTAAAAACAGTTTGTAGTTTTGTCATTAGCATAATTAATAATATGCCACTCTCCAGGAAGTGGACATCTGTCATATGGGACTTTGTCATTCTTTTGATGTCAGAATAATCTCTGGAAGTATTCCAGGTCTCTAATAATAGTAATGCCATTGTAAAATCTTGGTTACTAAGAAATAGCAGACCACAGAGTATGTGAAGCACACGGAACCTGTATTCATCTTTTGTTACCATAAATCATTGGTGGTGAAATGTGATGTTTAGCCTAGCAACAAAATTTGCAAATATATTTGAATCCAAACACTTTTAGAGAGGTAGCACAGAAATAAACATTTCTTTTCCTACTTGATGACTTTAGGAGTCTTATAGTGGTAGTAAAGGTTGCATCTTTTGCTGGAGTAACAGAATGATATAGTTACTGAGCTTTATCAAGATACGTTTTAAAATCTATTATTAGCTAGATCTTTTTCATGCTTAATTTTGAGGTGGAAAAATCATGGAAATGTCAATGAAAGCCAGACATACCTCTGTGCTAATGTCAATGGTGTACATTAAAAGGACTGATTTTAAAGTCCTATTTAGCTTGACAATAAGTAATAGATAGCAATAATATTTTATTTAGTCAAAATGGAGCAAAAAGAAAAGCATAATTATCAGCCAGTGTTCCATTAATAGCAAGAGAAAAGAATCCGGCACAACCTCAGTAATTTTTATATTATTTTTTTTTAAAAAAAGAAAACAAAAGACAAAAAGGAAAAAATTATGTACCTCACAAATTGCTACCACACAGTTCACCTCATGAGTTTAATTTTCCTTCCAAGTCTTTTGGGTCTGATGGAGAAACTGGTCAGAGCAGCATATCAGTGAAAGCGGTAAAAGTAGTAAAAATTCAGGACTGCCATTAAATGAGAAGGCTCAGCAGAATGACCTCACAAAAATAAATACTTGGAGAGAATGAACTTTGCGAAAGCTTACGGAACCAAGCACAGCACTAAGTGTAAGGGGACATTCAGAGGATGAACCCTGATCTCATCACTGTTGTTTTAGCTTTGCAGGATCCATCCCATCCTTTTGCCCTACACAGATCATGTGCTTGATTTTGGCAGCCCATCAAATGCAACTCATCTAATAAGGAATACAGAACCAGGCATTGATGATCAACCACCAAAATGAAACTAACAGCAAAGCAGAATGAAAATCAGACAAATCTCAAAATCTGTGCTTCTTGGCTCATCTGATCCAAATCAGCATCAAAACGTCATTGCTGATCAAGAAGAGAAAACTGATACTGAAGTCACTTCATAATTCTTCATCCTTTTTCATCATTCTACTGCAAATCAACCTTTAATATCAGCCTTTATTCACCTTTGTCCATCACTTGTATTCTGCTTTGTTAGTGAAAAGGAGATCCTGATAGGGAGAATTACAGGAACCTCTGTTCTAGTTCTCACTCTTATTGAGACACTGTCTGCAATTCTACCCTAATCTTTTAGTCATAAGCTCCCCATTCAGGATTCCAGTGGGACATGGATATCCCTTGATAGTGCCATCTGGACCCCTGTAGCAAGAGAAGGAGAAACTTTGAAAAGGGGCAGAGTAGAATTGTTCCTGATGATGGTGGCTCCTATTTCTGCCAGCTTGTCCTGTCACATCTTTAGGCTGAGCACCACCAGCCAGAGTTCATGAACTTGCTGGATGCATTCAAGGATCAGAGTATTTTCTGGGTGTGCTTTCCATGATGCTGCCTTTTCCCTCTCTGTTTTCATTTTTTTACTATTACTCCTTCTCCTCTTTTTCTCATTTGCTGTCTACTACGTCATCTCCTTCTCCTTGTCTCACCAGAATCAAATTGTCTTTCAAGGAGGTGGGGTGGGAGTGGAACAGGAGTTGATGGCTGCTCACAGTGCAGGAGATTGGTGCAAGCAGCAGCCAGCAGCAGTGGGAGGGAGAACTTCAACCATGAGCCATCAGTGATGCCCAGAGCTGCCAGACTGGCAGCTGGAGCTGGCCCTACCTCCCTTCTCACCCCACCCCTCTCATGGAAAGAGGAGAGGAAGGCCATGGTATATTTCCAAAGGCTGTACCACACCATGACAATGCACTGTGATGGGTTTGCCTCACAGGTGACACATGCTGTTCTTCTAGCAGCACGTCTCATCTTTGGGCAGGAAATCCTCTCCCCTTGTGCAGGCAAACCCTGTCTCCCTCCCTGTCCTGGTTCCAGCACTCTCACCTCCAGTGCAACTGCTAAACACACATACATATGAGTTCTGGGGGAAATATCTAAACAGAGAAAGATTAATGCTGTAAAGTCTGACAATGAGATGGCTTTATAACAGTTCAACTTAAAATGCTGGAGTTTTTTCATCATATTGATATTTCATGATTTTCTTTTTGGGGGCAAGAAAATTTCTGAAATAAATGCTGCAGTTTATCTCTTGACATATACAAGGAAGCGGAAAAGTATTTCAAATAGCTGCAAGAAACTCTTCTCATCTTACTCAAAGCAAATGGTTAGAAAGCCACTCACCCCCAGTTGCCACAGTAATTTCACGTAGAAAATGTCCATAAAATGGAAAATCAAAGGATAGATTCACTCTCTAAAAGAAATAACAACATAAAATAAAATCAATATTGAGCAGAACATTAAGAGAAAAAAAGATGAACAGTCATACACTTCAAATATCTCTTTCTTTTTTTTTTTTTTTCCATTGGAGCCTTGTTATTCTTAATTTGGAATTGCCAGTAGCTAACTTGAAATTATTCGGAGGAGCACTTAAATGCTTAAAGTAGTGGATATTAATAACAGAAAACTTCATAAAAGAAAATACATGAACATTGTAACTCAATCACAAGAATAAAATTAATAAAAGATTTGTAGAGTTTCTCCTTAAAAAACTGTCACTTCTTTCTTAAAAGGACCCATCAATATCTAAAACCTTGGCAATACCTGTTTTACAGGATTCCTGCAACTTTGGCTGCTGGCTTTCTGTTGCTCTGCCACATGAACCTTCAGATTCAAGTCCTATCCCTGATATCCTGCTACTGCCTGTGTGCTTGCCTGATGAAGGCTGGTCACTGGAAAATAATCCCTCCATCAAACCCATATGACACCATTTCCTAAAACTCTCTATACTATCAGCTAGGAAATGGAATGATGTATAAAGAAATATTCAACAGAAGCAATAACAAACTCTACTAAGCTACTTATTGTAAAATAAAATAAATAAATAAAATTATAAAAAGAAACTTTTTTTTTCTCATCTACCTACAGGTGACTATCCTCTATCAGCTGAATTCATAGCAGAGAATTGTAATTTGAGGAATGAACTCTTCTCCTCAACTAAGCTCACCATAAAGCAACATTCAAATTCAAACTCATTTTGCCTCTCTGCTTATGGCTTTATCTTTTTCCATCTATTCCATTCCTTTCTCAAACCTCCATGATTATTTGGTCACTCATAATTATCACCTTGTGTGCTACCTGGTTAAACTCTCAATAAATTAGTGGTCATGGCAGAAAGGAGTGCTGAAATCTCAGCAAGGTCTTTTCACTGTTTAAATATAATATCCAGTGAAAAACACGTCTCTTCCACAATGGTCCAAATAGCAAATATGAAATAAGCATGCAGTCCATTATTCCTTCTTTTGGAGGATTTACAGTAAAAACTGGTGTGAAGATAGGTTGTTAGTGACTGTCCCTCAACTGTAACTTTTGATGAATCCACTTAAGAAAAGAGCAACAGCTCACACATTTTAAAAAAGGGAGGGGAGGAGGAAGAGTAAAAGTACTCTTATGTTTGTTTTCTCTGCCATTATTTTTGTCCTCTGTTTATTATTTTCAGATTGTATCTGAGTAATTCTTCTCTCAGGAAGAATTGTGTTTACACCAACCAGAAATGTTTAAAGAATTATTTAGCATGAAATTAGCAGTTGAAGACTTACAGTAACTTTAAATTAGATTTGCTTTCCATTTAAGTGGAAGACAGAATTATGACAGGATTTATTAGCACATTTTTTGTTTGTTTTTCATTAGAATGCACAATCCATTTGCAATGTGTTAATTGGACTGAGTAGTTTCTAATGACCTTTTCTGTCTATACATAAATATGGATGTACAACTGAGCATTTCTAATCAAAAATGTCATAAGCAAAAGACAGCACATGAATTAACTCACACAAATGTTCTTTTACCATGTTCTACAGCTTTCACTGCTGAAGTGTATGCTACATCTGTGAATGCACTCCAATTAAATTATGTTCTTGCTCTACCAAACATAATTTGAAGAACTCTGTTAAAACGACCAATTTTCTGACCAAACTTTTCTTCTTTCCTTTATATGCCACCCTCCATTTTACCTATTCCCTTTAGCTTTCTGAATCATAGTAACCATCAAACTACTTCAAATTAAAACTGTGCCCCCTTATATGTCTTCTAAATTGCTATAAAATAAACATTAGTATAAAGATATTTGCAACAAAAACTTGATCCCGTTCCCACTCATGCCAGATATAGACCTCCCACTGACTTAAGTCAAAGTGTGATACCTTAAATTCTGACAATGTAAAGATGTTTGACATAGCCAATTTTTTAGTGTAATACTGTAAGAGCTAACATGATTTACGTATTATTTTGAAACACAATATTCTAACAGTCACTAAAATTTTGCTTTTATTTTAATGTTAGAAAACATACCTCATTTTTAAAAAAGAATATCAGAATTTTCAATTCACTGAAATAAAAATGTTTTCTCCATACATAAATGATAGAATGGACTGGAAGAAAAGGAATTTGAGTTCCCAAGTATGACATATCCTGTATTCTAGTTCAGTGTTTGAGTAATCAACTCTTAGACATCTAATCTAAACACACTGAATGCCAAAGTCACCTCTAAAATTTTATTATATAGTTAAGAAGATGGTGGCAATATATCGAAAAAAACACCCTTACCAGTAGTGTTATAAATCCTCTAGTGTTAAACATTTTAATTGTTCCATTAATATATGTTTTCTACTTTCCAGAAACAATTAATATTCTGTTTATAAAGTCAAACCATCTCACGGACCCTCTCTGGGATTCTCTCCAGTCTTTACGACTTTTCTTGTAGAAGCAAAACCAACTGACAACTTTTGGGAACTCTCAGGATTATTTACTCCCAAATGAAGGAAAACGCACAAATTGAGTGTAAAATTGTTAGCATTCAAAGAATTCGTGACATCATAAATGAATTCCTTAATGTTTAGCATATAATAATTTATCTCCTGGTTCTATTGTGAAATTGGAGAATAATGTTTAGAAAATATCATATAAATCATAGAGTCACAGCAAGATGTGCAAAATGGCCTTTTAAAAAGACTAATGGCAATGTTTATGGGAAAGAAAGTAAGAGATTGCTGCTGAGGCTTATGTATGATCTCAAAATATATGACTCTGCAGTTGTACAGTTATAAAGAAAGAACACATCTCTGTTAATACCTTTGTTGTGTAGTACATATGGACGTTGTTTATTTGGACACACACATAAAAAAACCAATTATAGATGCATAAAGAAGGAATGAAACCTAACAGGATGACTCTCTGGTACTTTTTCATCCTTTGGGGGGACATAAAACAGTTCTGAAGAAGGGGTCTTTAAAACTCTATTTAGACATGGCTGCAGTCACTCAAGTTCATAGTCCAAAGTATTTGGGTAAGCATGAAAAGAGATGGATATCAGTGTGCTAAACAGGGATCAGAGCTTCTCTGCTGGGGCTGGCAGAAAGGCAGAGGGGGCACCTGACATTCAGAAGAAAGCTCTTAAACCACTTGCTTTGGGGAGAAACACTTGAAGCCCTCAAGGTTCCCTTTGCCATGCAGAATGGTCCTCTTCACTGATCCCACACCAGGCTAAAAATGTTGCCATCTTTTAGCCTCTAGTTTAATAACTTCAACAAAATGTTCACCTTGGGATGGACATTTTAGCTGCATAATCTCAGGAATATAATTGGAAACAGAAGTGCTTACAACAAAGACGTGGAAGGGTGTAATCTTTTCTTACTAATCATTAAACCTGGGTTAAAATTTTTAATTTATTTATTACCTTTTCTTTTGGCATGTTTCCATTCTTTCCCTCAACATAAAGCACCAGGATCCCACATGAAGTAGACAAGACAGTCAACAAAGGTCCTTAGTTTTAGGTATCTTTGAGGTTCTTTTTTTTTCTCATTAGAATCAAACTGTCTTAAGAAGATAGCTGATACACTGTTTTATTTAGTCTACCCCAAATACATATAACTGTCTGAGCTATCTGCATTTGCATTATCCCTGACTGCCTACAATCTCTTAACTATGAAGGAAATATTTTTTGAATTGGACTCTCTGTCAGTTACATGTGCTGGATTTTTCACCTCACTCTATGCTTTATATTCTGACTTAAATACCAAAGTATTTCTTTCTACTGATTCTTGCATTCCCCTGAGCAGCCACCTGGCATGTGCCAGGGAGAAAACAGATTAACAAAGTAAAAGATGAATTAAACTTGGGCTTTCTTTCAGTTTTAAATCTGTTAAACATACCTGCATCTTTAAAAACTTTACAACTTTTAAGTAATGCATTCATTAGAGTTTGTTTAAGCTGGCAAAACCCAATGACTTTTATTTGGAGCTAAGTTGCTGAATGGATGAAACAAGTCTCTTCAACTGTAGTTCTGAGTTGTAATTTTCTGTATTTAATTTATGCTAATATTGGCTCTTCTATAGTATTTGATATATTATATATATCAAATATGATATATATATCAGATATGATAATGCAAGCCCATTATTTTCATACCCACTTTACCAGAAGCATGACTACAATAAGTTAAGTATGATTGTTACTTACACTCCAGTTTATTTATTTGCTGATAACCTAAAACTGTGATCACATCATTTCTGTCACTATATGACATTCTCATGAGCTTTATCAGTTGTCCCCAAAGGAAATATACGCATGACATCTCATATAAAACAGAAGTACAAACATACCACATACATTCCATGAAAGACTTAAAACTTCATCAACTTCATCCTGAACCTAGCTCTTTTACTATTAAACTCAACAGTAAAATTCCCTCTGATTTCAGCAACACAAGTGGTTTACCATTTGATAGTTTGTAATTCTTAGGAAAAAGAGAAAAATTTTAAATATATTTGTAAAGGCATCAGTGAAGAACTGTTACAGAAGATTTAAAAAGTTCAAAGAATCATTTGATAACAATAGTGTAAAGACTTCCACAGCTAAACTAGAATTCAAAGATATAGTTCTGTGGACAAATGGTACTTAGTAGCACTGCTGTGTGGGTCACTGGGGAAAATATCCATGTTAGTCAAAGAAAATGATAAAATAACTTACTGCTGCTTGACGATGTGTATTGGAAAGGATCCCATGAATCTTTACTTTGTCCTTCTCCATTTGGTCTATATTGACCCACAAATCCCGGCTGGTAGAATCATAGGGGCCGTATGTCCTTGATGTATAATAATTATGATCTGTATCCTCCTGAAAAAGGGAAAAAACACAGAAGAAACAGATTATAATGGAAGATGCACCTCAGTTTTATATTAAATTTGCCATTGAAATCCTGAGTCCTGTTGCTCCTCAAAGAAACTCAGCAATGAAGGAAAAAGAGTAAAAAATTGTAAATATGTTGCAGACAGCTCTGCTCCTAACCAGCAGCAGTTGCCAAGGCTGTTACCTCATGCAATCATCTTTTATTAAGATTATAATGTTCACTATCCCATATACCAATCATACAGGTTATGTAATAACCACATCAGTGAAATCTATGGCAAACTGTTTGATGTCTTTTGTGGCAAGATGGACAGTTCCTGTAACAATGACCACACTCTAATGAAGCCATGAGAACGATTCACAGATAACATCTTAAAAAGAATATAATTTTTAATATTTCTGAACATAATTCACCAGATTATCCTATTTAAGAACACTTAAGAATATCTGCAACATTCCTAATAGCTGTAGGCTTACAATGCTATTTTATTTTAAATGTCCAAAAGTCTGGTTGACTGTAGATTTGCCCCTCCAAGACAGACAAATTTATACATATTTGTGGAAGGAATCTCTCTAAATCTCGTGGTTTTGAAAAATACATTAGCTGCTGTCATGCTCCTATCACAGCAAATTTTTGTTAAGATCAGTTACTGTGAAGGTCTCTACCTTCTATCTCAAAGAGAAAAAAAGAAAAGAAGGGTGTGGTCTGAGGCAAGAAGTGAAACTCATTCAGATTCCTGGTCTTTCTTTACTGAAACCAATCTGTTGCAACCATAAAATATTTCAATCAACAGCATTGCAAGCTTTCTGCTGAGTAGCTGCAAGTAGTAGTATAAAAGTAGAGCGTACTACTATATTACATGCTACAGTATTTCTTAGCTCCTTCCTTGCTTCCTCTCCTTCTAAGATAAAGCAAAACCCCCCCAAAGTCTCAATGATAGAGTCTGAAAATTAAAATAAACTCAGAAAATAACAGTACCATAGAAAATTGAAGAGGAGGACTTAGAATTTGGAATTACCCTGGTGATGGAGCAGTTCCTCTCCTGGTAAACCTCCTCCATCCAGTCAGCCCCATGGGAGTACCCTCAGATCAGGCCATGCTGCCATGCAGACCTGACATCCCCTCCCCATTCCTTTTGACATGATCCTGAACTGGACACATACATGGCAAGGACTTATAATATAATGATATCCTTTAAGTCCTAGATTAAACATATTGACCATAAATCCTGTTTCAGCAGGATTTACATTAACATCATTACATTAGCATCTTACTTTAGTTGTTGCAGATATAATCAGGTTATTTTCTCCTTGACAATTTCTGTGTCTTCTGCTGTACTTTGACAGGATGTACTTTATATGTCCAGTAAATCACAGTAACAATTCTGAAGCATCTTCTAACAGCTTCACCAGCTCTAGGTTAGTCACACAAGTAAACATAATTAAAACTGTACTGTCAGGAAGATGACAAAAGCCAGCCACCTTGCCAAATTCTTTTCTCCTTTAATGGTCAATAGAAACAGTTATTGCTGTCATGTATATAATAGAGGTATTGTAAATTAAAGGGTTTTGAAAACAAATATACATATTCCAAGTCCAATTTATCATTCTGAAAAAATTTCCTTAGTAAATAATGGTCACATTTAAGGCATACAAAATCTCAAGGAAAGAGCTCCAGAGACAAATAACAAATAATTACCAAAACAGTTTGTTTCAGATAAACATGCAATATTTAAACTATAGTCAAAACTCTGCAAAGTTTTTTGCATTTCAATTTTTTATAGCTAATAAAGCTACTCCAGTTAATTTCTAGTACCTAAGCCCCCATCTCCACATCTAGAAGGCTCTAGCACTGAGATTAGTTGATAGCTCTATAACAATGTTTTAAATGGTATCTTGACCCATGCTTAAAGCAGATTCATCATACAGATTGTAAATCAAACACTTAAATTATAGCCTTCAGCTCAAGGCTTTGTCACTGTGTGAGGAACTACTTACATCTACCAAATTTTGTGTATAAAAGTTCTCATCTAATCTTTTAATTCAAGTTAAATAATCTTAGATTACTTATCTATTCTGGAAGGAAAAAAATTCTACTTGAATTTGCTTCTACCTGAATGATAGATAGAAGGAAGACAATTCTTCTTCATAGTCTTCATGCAGATGTATTTTATGAATGTACTATTAATTATTTCTCTCTCACATACTAATTTTTCTTAATTCCCATCTGTAAATTTACAACCTGAAACAAAAAGGCACATGCAACTAACTACTAAAGTTGATGAGAGCAGCTTGGGAGCTTCCAGTAAGTTTAGGATCCAAGCTTCTCTTCCAAGTCACTGCTTTCATAGCTCCTAATTTGCATTACCATGGAAATGAAACTCTTGGAGTCTTTAATAAATATAATTTTATTGGTATCATTAGATACCTATGAGTTTTCATTCTGTCAGACCTGTTTATATTCTTTGGCTGATTGTACCTGCTTCATAATACATTCTATTCCCCACAGGAAGGTACTACATAAGAAGATGGAAAAATGTTTAAGAAATTTACTGAATCTGCATGTAAACTACTCAATGAAGAAAATAATTTTAATAGTTATATGAGACAGATTTAGAGTTCTGCTGATAATTAGAATTATATAAAATACAATTATGAAGAGAAACAAACTTTTCAGTATCTATTAGTGACATAGAATAATGTTACTGAAAGGAAGGACATGCAGAGAAAGCAGAGAACATACCCTTTACTGCTTCAAGAAAGCTTTCCTTTTTCTTTCTTTTTCAGGTATTTGGGGGATATGAGCATTATCTCCCACTGGATCTCTAGATGTACAATTCTGTCCAAATTCTGTTTGTATATGAAGTAGATAGCAGCTTTCTTCTATGGAACAGTACAGCATTAAAGCAAAGGATTTTTCCAGATATTCTTTGCACCAGCTATGAGGATTACTGTTGGCAACCTTTGTGTGTATAAAGGGATATTAGATATACCTAATTAGATACATTAGATATTAGAACATCTCTCATAATGTTTTCTTTTGGGGAAATAAGTTATTTTTAACCTCAGGCAATACTTGATGCTGAGTTGTTATCCTGTTGTTGATGGTAGAGATTAATTTCTTAGCTTTCACAAGGGATATTGTCTGATGACACTTTGAATATATTCCCATACTTCTACAAATACAACTGAATTTTTCAGGAAAGCTGAATAAATGCACTACTCATAAAAGATCAACACAACTGAAGTTTAAGCCTTCTTTAAATACTTAGTGTTCAGTATTTGTCAAATTCAAAGGCCTAACATCCATTCCATACACGGATAATTCCAAATGCAGTCCAAACATCACATACTCATTTCATCAGTAACTGCTGTCCCTTAACAGATTAAGACTTCCAATGTGTGATGTGATCTTTCCCAATCATGATAACATAAAGTAACTACATGTGATACTTAAAAGTAACAACTGCATTATGCCTCTGACATTAGTTCAAATTATTAACTGGGAGTCTGACCAAAGATATACATGAAAATAGTACAAAAACAAACATGAAACAATAAAGTTCCCTCTCAATGAAGACACCATGATTCCATGACAATACAATCACACAGTCAAACATGGGACTTTTTAGATTTAATTCTTTTCCTGTCACATTTTTCTCTAACAGAAATTGAAAAGT
The DNA here is from genome assembly GCA_018697195.1 of Certhia americana. Taxonomy (NCBI): domain Eukaryota; kingdom Metazoa; phylum Chordata; class Aves; order Passeriformes; family Certhiidae; genus Certhia; species Certhia americana. Next base: position 18,719,302 of record CM031858.1, read on the forward strand.
AGTATAAATCTCTAGGAGACAGAGGATATTATCAAACAAGATTTAGGAGTAAGAGTTGCTGTTGAACCCAACTGCATGAATATTTTATTTTTAAATACTGGATTCAATTCAATTCAAAACCACAGACATTACTGAACAAGACATTCTGCCATCTCTCAAACTCTCTCTGTGTAAGGCTGTAATTGAAGAAAACTAATAACTTCAACCAGAGAAAAAACATCTGGCACACCCAGGAATGATCTCTGCTGTTGCACAATAATATGTTGCAAAAAGTCTTGCTTTCTCTGTGGAAGAAAAAAGGAAGGAAGGAAGGGAGAAGAGGAAGGGAGAAAGGGAGACAGACATCCACAAGGCAAATTATTATGGATCAGCCAACCAGATGGACATTATTTTCAACAGATTGTTTTGGCTGCTTTCTCTCAGTACCGGAATATTGCTTGTGACATTATCAATGAAAAATCAATCAATCAATTGATAAATCAATCAGTCATCCCATCCAATGATCCTCATCTTCAGATCTTCCTTATCAAGTGTCATGAGTTATTGTCAGATGCAATATAAAACAGCAAGACAGCATTTAATTTAACTGTTGTCCCATTAAATATGCTACTTATTTTAATTGCATTTCCAGCTTCAACTGAGAGTGACAATTCAAAAAACTCTAAAGTTCTCAAGGATATGGCTGTAGACTTTGTATGTGCTTAATTTTATCACTGTGAATGGAAGGTCTGGTATCTTTCTTTAAACAAAATATGTTAAGAAATTGCTCAAATATTGCCAAACTCGCAGATTAGGTCTATTTTTATATTAACTGAAATTTCTGCTAGTATTTTCCCCAAAAAATTAGTTCCAAGAAAATTTATCACCAATTACTAATTTCATAAAGTCTTTACTTCTGAATACAAACATTTCTAGATTAATAGCTGTAGTGGTTTAGGTTTGCCAATTTGAGATTTCCCAGCAAATAGCCTATGAAATTAATCAGAGAATTGTGTTTTTTAAAAGGTGCATTTGTAGACTAAAATGATAACACTGAAAGAAGAAAATATGCAGTTATATATTTTAAACCAGATTACTTTTCAGCAAAAAAGTAAAGATAATACTTCTTTGGGTATTTAGAGAAAGAAAATAAACTAGCAATTAAAATTGTTTCCCTAAGGAATAAAGCAGTTTTGGCAATCCATTTTTTAGAACCAAAACTTTCTACTTAAGTAAGACAACAACAATGTGCCCCTGCACACATACAGCCAAAATAGCTTTCTCAAAACTATTTGTACTTTTACCCAATCACATGCAATGCTGGCTACTCTCTTCTGGTAACTCTGCTTATCACAGTAGTAAAATGCAGCCAAAAGTGCTTTCTGAATTGTTTCAGACTTTTGCTAGAAAATTGCTTTTAGATTCTGAGCATTATTAATCCCCACCAGCTAAAAACTGCCCAAGGGGGAGAACAGAGGTGACAGCTTGGATAGGACTTGAGATAGCTCGGCATTGCAGGTGATGGAAAGCCCCTTCTCAACAGCACGTTTTTGGGCCCTGAGAAGGGGCAAGAGAGATGCACGGTCACACTCTGCATTACCTGGGCAGGAGAAGCATGTGTGTATGGTGTTGCAACTGATTTTCCTCATTTATTCACATTTTCTTTAGGCAGACACTGACTGAGACAGGGGCAGGTGGCAAGGACACATGGAGAATATCCCTAGTATAATAGACATTAGCACAGGAGATGAGACAGTACAAGAAATGATCACCTATCCTGAGATGAGGTCTTAGTGGGAAGATTAAGGCCAGGGAAAATGGGGATAGAGACACTTTGCATGCTGCTGCCATGTAACTCATTTCAAGAGAATTCTGTAATTACAATCATAACATAGCAATGCTATGATTTACAGGTTTATAGGATCTGATAATCTAAGAACCCTGAGGAATATTTAACTTGAACTGGCCTCTCAAAACGTGAAAGCTCTAATTTTGGTAGATAAGGTACACGTGGATTACACCATCAAAGGCTTACAGAGGATATATATAGGGGCTGCTGCTTAGGAAGCTTGATTGTTCTGAGGTGTTAAGAATTACCAATTTCATAAGCACTTTGCATCAAGGATAAACTCTCTGCTGTTCAATTTCTTAACAAAAGTCTTTGTTCTGTATGAGTCTACTGAGGAAATACGCAATTTAGAGAAGTGATTTACAGTGACTTGCTGCTTTCATAGTGACAAAGCTGTAATCTGTTTTTTTTTGTTTGTTTGTTTTTTGGTTTTGTTTGTTTGTTTTTAATATATATATATATATATCTCAATGGGGGGCATAGCATACATACTCAACATCAACCATCAGCAGAACCTGAAGATGGCTTTTGAATATCACTGTTGATGACACAAAGCCTAGCAAAACCCATTTTGAACAGCTAATATAATAACTAATGAATGAGAGGAACCAAATCTAGCTGAAGGGGAGATTCTGTGTCTGAGTGCTTTGGTATTGAAAATGTCATCTCACGATATATTCTTATGCAGAAGATACATGAGTCCTCTGCAGAGTCCTGAAAGCCTATTGTGTGTGTGCAGTAGTCCTCTCACCCAGATTTTCACTAAGGCCAGTATGGAAGTCACTTTTCCCAGATTCTCACAGATTTACATCCAGAGGTTATAGTAAACATTAAATGCTGTCATCAGCTGGGATGAAACAAAGGATTTATCTCTCATCTCTCTCGCCCATGCAGACTCAAGGCTTTACACAGCTCTGTAACAACTTAAGCTCCCAGGTTTTAAACTGCACTTTTCTGAGCTCCTGACAGCACCTATAATGGAGAGTCACACATTCTGACAGACATTCTGCAAGAGAAGGATGCCATAAAACTGTTATTAATCCAAAAAGCCATTTAGTCTTTCCGGCTTAGTGAAAAGTCAATGTGGAGTTGCTGCCTTTTCCATGATATTCAGCTGCTTTTGAAAGGAAGCTTCCCTCTTGGGGACTGCTATAAAACTGTCAGCCTATTTAGGGGTCATTACAGCAGGCTTATAAAGCCCTTTGGACTGTCTTGTCATATGAGACAAGCTTCAAAAGAGCAAAAATGCCTTACTTAAGAAAGGAAAAAAGCCAAATCACCAGTCACTCAAAACCCAATTACAGTAGGGAAATATTTATTATGCGGTTTTGTTCCTGATTTGCTGGAGCAGAAGTCTGAAAAACGACATTCTGAAAGTGCATCTTTATTAACTTCTCCTTAGCATCCTCTCCACTAGAAGAAAATAAAAAGAACCATTTCAATACAATGCCCCCAAAAATGTCCAGCAGAAATTTTATTTTGGTAAAATTATAACAGGTTTTAGAGTTGAAATTCTCATTTTTAGATATGCATAAATGACTGAAGCATTCATGAAATTGAAACTGAAAAAATGACTTTTTGTAAACATAAAAACTGTTCTGCCAGGTCTAGACTACAGAGCATTAGTGGTTATGACACCACATCTGTTACCAGCTCCATTCCTGGGGGTTTATGGCTCCAGATAATACTATAAATAATTATATTTTTGTCAAGTTAACTTTTAAAGATTTAGTATTTTAGTCTTATAAAGATCCACTTCCTGTGTGGAATATAACAGTGTGTTTCTGAGCATGTGTACTTTGACCTACTTATAGCCATACTTGGGCAATTCTTTCCTCCCCCTAAATATATAAGTTCAGTTTAACATTATGCACCCTCTTCTTTTTTTCCATCCAGTTATCAGAGCAATTTCAAACTCTCTGTAGCCTATGCATTCCTCAACTATATATTCAAATGGCAGGAGATGTAAGTCATCCTGTTTTCCTGTTCTGTGACACTTCTCTATTGGAAGAGATGCAAGGAAAACAGCAACCAAGACTCAACCAAGAGCCCTGAGGCCTCACATGAGGAGGAAGAAACGGCAAATATAAATTGGTATGGAAAGTGTTACAGATCTGAAGCTTTATGTTGATATTAGCAGGTAGAATTTGTAGTAGATTAGGCCTTTCCATAGGACACTGCAGAAAGTTTCCTCCATGCACACTGGTGTGAGATGCAGTTCCTGAGCTGTTGATATCATGTTTCAGGGATCCATCAGGGCTTTGAGCTAAAATTGTAGTGGCAATCAGTTGTAGGAACATGTATGATCAATACAAAGTTGATACAGGCAGCAGCGTGGGTTAATTAATGCAGTAGCATTTTACCTGTAGAGATAAAGCTTATTCCGAAGCTTTTAGAGGTGTCCCACATACACCTCACTCAGCACCAGTCCTTGCAAAAGCCATGCTGTTCAGTCCAGCTGTGTGCTGGTGAGCATATAGCCAGACCACGCCCATCAGAGAACCAGGGCATCACAGGAAAAACTGCATCACCAGGGCATCCCTGGGGTGCACTGGTTTTAAACAGATTGTAAACAAACTGGTAATTTATTTAGCCACAGAACTTTCTAGTTTAGCTCTCACGTACAACACAAGTGAAGCTTTAGTTACTAAAACATGGGACTGGCTGAAATCTGCAATCAATACACAAAATTTCAAAATCACTGTTCACAGCTTACAGAGATAGACAGTGATTATGAAAGTGGTTAGCAATTTCTACTGCTCTCTTGTTTGGAAAGTGTATGCATTTTCCTTCATTCACATTTTTTCTGTGTATTTTTCTGTACACACTGTGTACACATTCTGGATTGCATACACAAGAATGTTCAAAATAATGTTATGTACAGTTTTACTAAACTCTCATCATGAGCCACATTTCTTAAGGACTTGTCACAGAAATGCTTCTTTCTCAGATCTTACAGTCACACTCAATAAAATAAATAAATCCCTTGAGAACTTGCTTGCCACAACTCTAAGACACTGTATTTAATTGAGATGCTTGATAAGTTGCATGTTGCCTAGACAGGTGTGTCCAAGTTGCTGTCTTTGCTTGACATCGGGTTCCAAACAAGCTTCCTGCAGAATCTGCATTGGTTTTTTTCAAGAGGAATACTCTGTGCACTTCACAATTACCCAGACAAGATCAGGATAACAGCTAAATAATATCCTTCCTCTGTTTTCCCTGAAAAATACTCCCTTCATTCTAACCTAGAGTGCAGTTGACCCAATATACTCAAATATTTCAAAATTATACTAACACATTGTTTTGGTTTTGATGTTACTTATTCTTGTTTATAACTTCTGAATTTATGTTGCTCTTCCAGAATAGATTGATAAAAAGTGGAATGTTGCATAAACTTGTATCTCCTTTTTTGTCTTTCATCCAAATACAGGACACTAAGAAGATAAATCACAAGGCACTACAGAATTACTTTTGACTTGAAGCATGTCTTTTTACAGTTTCAAACAACAGAAGGGATGCAAAACATCTAAGCACATAACAGTAGTGAAAGATGAAGACATGAGATTTTACTTGTGTTTCAATTTTTTTTTTTTTACTGCTGTGGGTTGGCAGAGTGGCAAGTAAGATAGGGAGAGGGAAAAGAGAGGAGGAATCTCGACATTTTGACCTTGATGCAGTTTTGCCTGATACAATTTATTGGTATATCTGTCAAAAAAAAACCCTATATTTTTTCCCTTCAGAGTCAGATAAAAAAATATAATAGGTAGATGAGCAGCATGTTATTCGATGTGTAGGTTGGATACTTCAGTGCAGCTGTCTGCCTAACAGATAGGTTTGTAAGCACTTGTCATCAGAACCACAGATCTATTAAATGCTGTCAGTGAAGATTTGCCAGCTCCTTCAGCTCTACTTTAGAACAATTCAAATACAAACTTTAACTACACTGCCTGTACTGACCATGGATGAGATCTAATTGACTAAGCATTGGAAGAACCCAGGGCCATCTGAAAATTGCAGATATGATTCAGGACCTACAGCTGACCTTTATCCTACAGGAGTGGCAATAGAACATTCAGTATAACCACTGCCTAAAGTTATATCAGACATCTACAGCGAGGCACCTTTCACCTCAAATTTCCACCAACCTTGATCACAGAATAGTTTGTGTTGGAAGAGACCTTACAGATCATCTTGTTCCAATTCCCCAGCCATGGGCAGGAACACTTTCCACTAGACCATGTTGCTTAGAGCCTATCCAACCAGGTCCTTGAAGTCATCCTGGGATGAGTCATCCAAATTGCGCTAGACAACCTGTTCCACTGCCTTACCATCCCCATGGAAAAGTCTTTTTTCCTAATATCTCATCTAAACCTACCCTCTTGAAGCCATTTCCCCTTCTCTGACCACTACATGCCCTGGTAAAAGCTTTGACATTCCTAGTTTATGTCACATGCATCTACAATTAGGTTTCCAAACTGAAGAGCTGAATTTCACCTCCAATTTTAATATTAGCTACAACTAAAAAAAAAAAAAAAAAATCACTTTTACAGATTCCAATGTCTTTTAATAATATTTCATACAAAGTCATGTTCATTTTGGAACCATACACAGATTTTTACTACCCTTTATTGAATGTTTATATAAGAAACAAAACCTCTCCAGTGTATTTAAGAAATTACCTTGATTTCCAAGGTGATGGAATAATATGCCTGATATAATAAAAGAAAAATCAACATTGTATACACTGCTAGTGACTAAATGATTGAATCAAAATTCTATTTCCATGTATATTGAAAAAAATTCTCAGGAATGAATTGCTGTTTCTTTCAAATACAAAGTAATTTTGAATCAACAAAGAGTTGGGGGTTTGTTTTCTAGACATTGGGGGCACTAGCTTACAACTATGGAATGTAGATGTTCCAAACATTCCCAACAAACTTGCTATAATCCACTGTGCCAGCCAATAATATACCCCCAAAGTTATACCCTCAAAAATGAACACCCACCAGGCTGTTGACCTATGTAAGCCAGACTTAAGCAGTAGCACTTTAGAGCCAGATTGTGTCTGTTCTAGCACTGAAAGTCACTTTTCATACACCAGAAGAGAGGCATCCATACTTTGCCTGGAGCAGGAACAACCTGAGAAACAGCTTGCTTTATTATCTGTACTGGAGCAGAATAACTCTGAGAGGTCTTGGCTTTTTACCCCTCAAGACATTTACTGCTCCGCCTAGATGAGATCAGACAGGTGGGATTTCCATCTGCAATTTCTCCCTCTTCCTACTTTTGTTGCTAAGGTTACGGAAAGAATGCTCAGAAAACGATGCTTTGATTTATTTAAAAATTTTAGTTGAAAATTGTGAAGAATTATGCAGCTTATTACAAATGCATGAAGCAAATCTCCAGTAACCCTGTCACATCTCTCTAACTTTCGTTAAATGTTGTGCCACTGAAAGGTCTGGGTACTATATTTGCTATTCTTTTCCCTTTTTTTCCCCCTCGTTATTCACACTGCAATTTGCTGCATACTCTCTAAGATCTCCTATTGCTAATTTTGTTTTCTAGAAATAAATATACTGTTTTTTTACTGATGGTCTGTGAACACTTAGACACGCTGCACATGAAGGCACGCTGGTGTTACAGAAGAAAAACTAAAAAAGATCCCTGGCATTCCCATTAGTTATTTCTGTTGTGTGTATGAAATATTACAGCTCTTAAAAGTGTTTCATCAGCATTTTCCTCAGCAGTTGAAAACATTTAAGTAGCATTTTTGGAAGAATAAATGCACATTTTACAAATGGAACTTTCTTGACCCTGATTACCCTCTTGATATGAATTCTGAACATTGGCCCCATTTATTATTCTCTTTGAAAAGTCTGTATAACTCCTACAATCACAAGAAGGATAGATCACTGACTTTGGCATAAATACTAAATTTACAGAGAGTCAAAGGAAGTGTCTGACCAAATTTGAAACAACGGACCCATCCGTTTACATGCCATGTTGTTACTGTTTTGGGATAAAGATAACTGACTTTCCCATATTAAAGAAACATGAAATATTTGAAGAGACACTGAGTAATCCATCAGTGTCAGCAGAATTCCTATGCCTTTGAAAATCTATCCCTAGGGACTGATACTATCCAAACTGGAATTGTGTGGCTTAGTGTGACAACTTTTTACTTACCCACATTCCTCTGCACAAACAACTTGGTAATGTATTCACCCTCACTCCCTGCTCCAACCAGCTATGCACAGTTTGCTGTGTGCTGTTAAATTAGGTAAAGCTATTTGCTTTGCATGGGTAGAAATGAACATAATCTTCTGCTTTTTGCATGACCAGATTGATACATGTCTCATTTCTTGAGGACATTCCAGGTGAACAGGATGAAAAGGGTCAGAAAGGAAGTGCCTGGGAAAGGAGAGACTGTCCCAGCCTTCCTAGCCACACTAATATTCAGCTTCACAAGTTGAATCTATTTTCAGCAAACCCCTGCAAGCAAGTGCTGAGGCATGTATGACTGAAATAATTAATTCAGAAAGTACAAGGTCTGTTGATTCTGCTCATAGCTCTTTTCAGTCATGAGTTCCACCATTCTGGAATATGCTTTAGGAAGTTGGAGATGAAAGATATGGAAACATAAAATACTATCATTAAGAAAATTCAAAGGCAGATGCTGTTAAATTCTGAATTCCCTCTCTCCTTCCTTGCTATCAAGATTCATTCTCATCAATGTGTTAAATTAAATGCCTTGTGTGCCAACATAGCTAAGCATGTGGAAATGAACTCAGGATTACAATGGAGTTCTCTTATTTAGGAGTGGGGAAGCTAGTTATTAATTTCTTTCCTTCCTCGTTCTCTCCTCCCAAGCTTAAAGGAAATAGAGAATGAGTCTTTCCTCCAACCTTTTCCCTTCTCAGTTATACCCGAGTTATTAGCAGAACCATCACTTCTTAGGTTTAGATTAAGAATATTGGAAACGTTGACAGGCTTATTGCTACACTTTTTTAAAAGAGTTGGCAATGCATTCAGTCCAGCTGTACATTGCAGCAAGACTCAGTAAAAATGTTAAGATGACCTTGATGTAACTAAGCAATCAGTATATTCAAAAGAAAAAGATATATGAGGCATTTGCCTAGTTTACCATATTGGAACGGAAAGCCTGAAAAAATCCAAGACTGATATTTCAGTCTGCTGGCTGGCTAGAAAGTGTGACACCACTGGTGAAAAAAACTCAGCAGAAAAAGCAGAAAATAGTGAACAAATTAATGATTATGCCAGATTTTGTTTCTAATTGCAGGTGGTATACTTTTTGTCGTAATTTAGCAAGAGCAGAGAATTAGGACATTTCGTGTATGATCTGTGCTGCTTTCCAGAGTAATTAACTTTCTGGCACTTCTTTATAATGATTAAAAATTATCAGTCAAATACTAAATTTAGCAATAATTTCAGACATTTCAGTTTGTCTTAAGATGTCACATGAAGAAAAAGTTCAAATAATTCTCCTAAGATCACATGCAAAGGAAACATTTTCTCTTGACTCAGTTTGAAAGATGTATATTTCATTTTCTTGAAAATAAATTGCATTCTCTATCTCCAAAGTAACAAGCTAATTTTCTAAAATAAATTCCTGAATATTTGAATAAAAACATTTTAAAATAACAATAACAATCTTTGAAAAAAAAAGTTAAAATACAGCAAGAAAATTATATACAACTTAACCTTCAATTACTATATCAGCTATAAAATTTAACACAAAATTTTAGCTGTCCTACAAAAAAAATATTACATCTAAACATTCTGCTAAATGGAAAATAAAAGATATATCCACAATGGTTTCAGTGCAGTTGCACTGTCTCAGAATATCCCAGGATCCTTCCTGGAATACATCCTTAATCTCCACTGTAACTTTCAAGCTCCCAAATATAAAAATAATAACATGATATTTAACTTAGTCTAATAAATGGATACCAAAAAAGCACAAGAACAGGTGGACTCTCTTAAGCCAAGCATCTTCATGTGGTCCTCAGAAATGACTGGGAAAGAGAATTGGACTTGATGATCCTTGTGGGTCCTCTCCAACCCAGGATATTCCACGATTCTGTCTGTGTGCAGCCCATAAGCACAGGGGACCCAGAGCAAACAACGGCAATGTCCCATTTGCCCTAGGGTCCCATAAGCTGCCCTTCAGAAACTCCCTTTGTGTTTAATAACCCGTGACAAATTTGTATGCCAAGAATTTGCCTCATTCTGTAAATTCTGACATCCACAACATTCAGTGCAAATGAGCTCCAGAGCTTTTGAAGTTTCATGATGTGCAGTAGAAAGGAATCATGTGGAACGTTTGTTTAATCCTCTGGAATATTACAGAAACACCAGAGATGTGAACAGCACATATTCCAACAGAGACTTCTGGACTTAAGCTACACTGGCTTAAAGGCAGCAAGAAAACTGTGTTAGAGTACAAGTGACATGGCCTAAGGCAACAGAAGATAGGGCCTGAAATAGCTGAAAATCTGAAGCAATGCCACCTTCCACTGTAAAACCATGCATTTTACTCAGAGTTGTTCTAGCCCTGGAAGCTTGAGGTCTATACTAAGTAAGTTTGTCAAACTTGTAAATTTGAAGTTTAATGAAAGATTGTGAAAAATATTTGCAGGCTTACAGGAAGAGCCCATATTTTTCCTCCTTCTCTTGAATGAGTCATACACCAGAAATCATACATACACCAAAAAAAAAAAAAAAAAATCACGTGATGCAGTAATTATTAACTGTGAACAAGAAATAATTATATATCCTTAAAAGAAAAAATAAGAGCAAATATAACTTTTGTTATGATAACGATTTTGCAAGTAGAAATGGAAAGCTTCAGCCATGTAATTAAATCAATTAAAGCATATTTCTCGACTTAGAACTTTAAATGAACCTTAACCAAAATCCAATGTTTCCCTTAGTCAAGGGCTAAATATTATTTGAGCTTGATAATATAGTCCAGAATCTGTTCCTAAAACGAAGCCACATCAGAAAGCAGGTATCAAAAATAAAACTGATTGTTGCTTCAGGTTTTTATTTAGTTTTTTCCCCCACACTTTTGTAAATATGAATTTCCTAACAGAAGTATTGTTCTTTTGCTCTCTAAAGAATCAGCCAATTCCTGTGACAAATTTCTGTTCTGTAAAGCTTCATTCCTCCTCACTTATATGTAAAATGCTTCAACTGAAACCTAAAATCTGGTTAAACCTTTATGAAATATCAAAGTAATGCATATTCAGTATAATCTGCATTAAAATGTGACTAGGCACTAAGAAAAGAATTATGTCCTAGTGGTGGAGGGATCAATAAGCATCCCTGATATTATTAAACTAAATGGCTATACAAGAAGTGCTGCCCATAGAATTAACTTGCACTCTTGAGGATCAATGACAGGGAAAGAAAGATACAAATACTATTTAAGATAAATATTTGAACTATAAATTTAAAATATAAGTAAGCAGGCAACATTACAGAGGCAACATTACAGAGGCAATTAAATGCTCTAAAATTGCAAGTAAGAAGACAGGTTTTAGAAGTAAAGGGGGACACTCAGCTTGGGATGAGGAATAAGAACAGAAATACTCAGACTGTGATAATAAGGATTTTTTTTCTCAAACACAGAATATGGTTGTCAGTAACTTGGAGGAACCATGGTTTCAGTATATAGTGTTTTTAACACTGCTCTGAGTCCTTCAAATGCAACCGACATCAAAGCTTTGGGATGGACAGAAAAGAAAATAAAAAAATAAGAAAAGCAGGAACAAAACAGGCAGACTTAGCCAAACTGACAGTTCACTATGAGACTATAATACTCTCTAGTTTAAAGGCTTCTTTTTTTGCATGGACAAGTTTTTCTACTTTTAATACAGTACATTAGAGAAGTAATCGCAGAATTGCCTTATCATTTGTCCAGCTAAGGGAAATTTAATCTCAACCATTTATTTTCTTCCTTGCTCAGACTTGCAGTGGGGACACAGCAATGGGGATGCTGACACTGCTGTCAGTAGCTGAGAGTAATTGCTCTCAGATCCCAGGGGCTGTAAAACTCAATCCCTTCTGTTGTTTTTGCCAGTCAGAATCAGACATCTTCACTTCCATGAGTGACGGGGACTGATAAGGGAGAAGCACTCTTTTAGGCAGAAACTCTGGGTCAGAATGCAAAACGACTGCTTTTTATCAGTAGGAAATCCACAAGTGTTGTTTCAACAGGGGCAAGATGCTTTTCAGGTATAACCAACTGGTGCTGTTAAAATCTACATTTCAAACAACATCTAGAGAAATTAAAGAAAGGAGAGAAAAAAAGAAAGAAGGGTAACTTCAGTTGGCAACAACTCTATTTTAGATAAAAGCAATACACAGCAGGAGATATCAGTGACATCCACAGGTATAAATGAATTATTTCAATGCAGAAAAAAATATTTTACACTGAAATTGCCACAATTTTCTATGCTTGCAAGTAGTATGTTAGGTGGAGTGGAGAAAGCAAGACAGAGTTGAGTTTGGTTTGATTTAGCATGCTCAGCATGCTGGTTTTTGCTCAGAAGTGAATCTTCTTCTGTCATACAGCAGCAATCATTCATTCTGTTCTAAGACTTTATATGAAAAATTATGTTTTTCCTCACATTTTTGCTGGTGCAAAGCAATAAAACTTTACTGCACTCAGCTTAACCTTGACTTTGATTTAATCTATTATTTTATTGTTGGATTTATTTCTGATATTTGAAATTTGTGAAAGGCTATTGTTTTGATGTAGTATCTCTATACAGTGGCAACAAATTTGAAAGTAATTCACATGATCTAAAGTTATTTTGCAAAGTTTTTCACCTTCTGCTCATGCCAATGCAAGCTATATATTAGAGACTTCTCCAATTCAATTTCTCTGTATTTTTCTTGCCAGTGTTTTACCCTGCGCTGGTGTGACTGCACTCACAAGGAAGACCTGTGATAAAGAGACCAAAGCTATACATAGAGAGGGAGAATCTGTTTTGTATGGAGCTACACACAACTAAAAAACATAAGAAATCACTTGAAAAATGATGCACATTTTAAACTACAGAAAAATTATCATGCAACATTTGTGCAATTCACAATTTCATATTAAGGCATTAGCTGCATATTATTGCATTATTAAGCCTTTTCCAGGGCTCAGCAGCCAGACCTGCATAAGCAAGCACTATGGCAAAACAGGAATGCTTTTGTGGATCCCTTAGTGGTAAATACTGGGGAACCAGCATCCATACAAAATTAATTTCAGAGATCAGCTTCTTTCTCAGTATTGCAAAAAACAAACAGGCAACAAGAGCCTCTGTTATCCACCTTCATTATCTTCATGGCCACAGGGCTTTGGGGATTAATAGAATAACTGGTCACATCACCACCAAGAAGATGAGTTTATTTTAACAATATTAATATTAATCTACTTAATAAAAGTGATTATGGAGCCTACTTTTCTTTTACAAAAGTATATGATGACAGTATATTTGTCTTGTTTTTCTCCTTGTTTAAAAGAAGACATGCCAAATTAGACATATTCATGAAGAAGTATTTTCACAGTCCTTTTATAAGGACTTACAGCATTTGCAGCAACAAATTCCACATGATGTGTTGCATTTCCTAAGCTTTATTCATCATAAGTAAAAGGCACTTCTAAATAACCTGAAAAAGCAGTAGATTACACAACAAGCAAAAACCCAAAACAGCCCTGACCAAAACAGAAGAGAAGAATCTTAAGAAAGATGGGAGGAAAAAAGAAAAAAAAAAAGAAAAGCTAGGCTTGAAATCATGATATTGTGAAGTCCCAGAAATCTGAGAAACAAACTCTCCAGAAAGAAGAATTCTGACAGTCACAAAGCTATTCCAGGCTTTAATGTTTGGCTTTGTGACCCTCGGTAAGAAATACGGCTTAGCCATGGATGCCCCTATCTTCAATGGATACCCTCTGAAACTCTCACTTGCCACAAAGCCAAGAAGACAACTTGTTAAAATGCATCACCAGAATCCTGTATTTTGGGGCCCCTTGCAGTTGGTTTAGATGGCTGACAGCATATTTTTTTACCTGTCCAAGGCTATCTTCTTTGAGGATTTCTCCAGGACTGTAATGTTTGCAACCATCTAAGATGGGATCTCACTCTTTTTATGCATCTATTTTGTCCCTTTTCAGAGTTTTCTCTCTTTCTCTTTAGCTATTTGATATAATGGGAATGAAAGCATAATAAGACTCTTACAGAATATGCCCCTCCTCTGTCTTTGAGATCTAGAGTACCAATTGCAAATAAAGCAAATGGGACTAACCTCTATCTTTGGGAGGTTTTTTGGATTTGAAACATTAGTCTTTAATTGGTGCACCATAATAACCCTTCTAAAGTAGGAGGAGAGGAGTACTTTCAAGACAGTCATGCTGTTTTAAGAGTGTTATATATGTTAATTTTACCCTACAATTTACAGTTAGCTATCAGGACTCCTATCCGGCTTGCAGCAGAAACTTGTTTATGTCCTTTGCTTTTCTTTTGGCAACATCCATCTTGGTGGGTTTGTGCCACCACAACACTGCACCTGTGGGCCACAACATTCCTATTCTCCAGCAACACAATGGGACTTGGAGGTCTTTTCTTCTTCTTCCCAAGGCCCTGCTCTTTTCTGATGGCCCAGCACATCAAATGGTTACAACCACTGCTTGTGCTAGGCTCTGCAATTTAGTGCAAGACCAGTTGAAGAGAACAGCTTTACTTAAAAAAAGCACATGAATGTGTATATCATTTTGTATGAGTCCTTTCCTGAATCACAGTGCCAAACAAATGCAGGAGACAAAATAAAGATGTGAAGAGAGACACCCAGGTGCCTATACTACTCCATTTTTGGACCAGACAGGCTGCACCCTAAATAGAATCTCATCATTATCATCTTTCCTATGCACAGGAGGAGGTCAACCCTGGAGGTCCACTGGAAAGGTATGACAAACCAATCTACAATGCACTTGAATGAAGAGCTTTAGAAGATCTGCACTTCATGCTCCTGCTCATGCTGATGTTAAAACAAACTCTGGATCAGAGTTAATGGGTGATCCAGCACGGTGAATCTGAAGTTACAGAACAATTCCAGTAACTCGAATGGGGGAAAAAAAAAATCAAAAGTGTCATTACATTAAAATAAAAGGAAATCCAGTGAAACTAAGCTGTGCTCCTCACAGGTTTGATTTTATAATTTTTCACCTTATGACTGTATGGATTGATGACTCAAGAAATATTTAATTTTAAACAGTGTCCAGATATTTTTATCAACTGCCTTCCCTTTTTTTTCCTTGGCTGTTTTTTTGTTTTGTTTTGTTTTGTTTTTTGTTTGTTTTGTTTGGGGTTTTTGAATTTTTTTTTGGGGGGGTTGTTTTTTATTTATATTTGTTTTGGCTTTGTTGGTTTTCGGTTTTTGCTTTGGCTTGGCTTTTTTTGCTGGGAGGGGTAGAGGCGAGAGAGGGAGTAAGGGTTTGGGTTTATAAAGCTGAAGAGAAAGTAAACTCATCACTGTAAAGAAGGACAGCAAATACTATCAAGTGAAAACATGTTCATCACTGGCAGTCTTCATATTAAAGAACTCTGCATTTGCATAGTAAGCCTACAAAACACTTTAGAGAAAACAGTATCTGTAAAGGAGGGATGTCCATCCTGTGGCATCACTAAATGTAAGTGGCAGGTAATACTCATTCTCCGGATTTTCTTTAGCAAGCAACGCAATGTACAGAGAGCAAGGATTTCAAATAATCAATAAGCTCTCCAGCACTGCTGATAAGCTGCCAAGCTGCAGAAGACTGCAATGTATGGATTTTTCCTCTGTGGATTTCTGTTGTATACTCTACCTCATCTATAAAACCAGGCATCAAGGGTTTTTTTGTGAGATGCCTGTGAGTTTTAAGTGGGGATTTTCAATGGAATCTGGTAATGTGTAAAACCACAAGTCCATTATCTTATTGTGCTGAAAAGACCTTAGAGAAAAGAGGTTTGCAACAGAACACAAAACCTGAATTCAATAAACTTTTCAGGTTAAGACCCTGTAAAGCCATTAATCTGTCTGGAAAGGTGTTCCTGGAAAACTGCCATTCTATGTATATCCATTGGCAAGCATACATTTTTTTCCCCAAAAATAAGTGTTAGAGGGGGACATCTGATCATTTTGCTTCATAAGAACTTGGAACCCAACTGAATGGAAACACTGCACAGGGATCTATGGGTAAGCCATGGAAAGATCAGCTACTAAGACTTCCTTGTGCCTGAGACAGCTTGCACTTCACCTGCTAAAATAAGTAGAAGCAAGATTGATCTGTGTTGTAGCCCAAAAGAATTGCTACAAGTATGGGCAAATGGGGATTACATGAGACAAAAAGGAAGTTAAAAAATCAACATGAAATTCAAAAGTACAATTTAAAACCCAGTGACTTTCATGTTAGTACAAGAGGAAATGTTATTAGTATTGTGCAAACTGGGAACCTTAAAAACAACAAGCAGAAAACACACCTCTCTGAAAGCACTATTTTTTTCCTCGTGCAGTAGAGATTCCATTGTCTCTACAGATGGGTTTTATATTGCCTTTTTTTTTTTTTTTTTTAATATTGTGTAAGAAACAACCCAAAATCTGAAAGCTGCTTTTTTCTCCAAGAGTGAGCTGCTTGGAACTGAAAAAAAACCCAACACTGTTGTTTTGGAAGCAGATTATAATGACTAAAGATATTAAGTGAAGTTTATTCCAAGCTGTATTTTATTGAAAAACAGGATTTAGATTTTATTAATAACAAACCCCCAAACTCAACACTTAAAAAACTACCACCACCACAATAACAACAAAAGAACCAAAGAAAACAGGACAGAGAGCTATCTGGCAGCTAAACAAGAAATTAGAGGTTGAATGACACTATAAAACTGGGGGGAATGTCCCAAGACTTCACACAAATGGACTCAATCCATCTTATTTTTTGGAAGACCAAAAATCAAGTAGTACACAATTTTTTTTCAAAGACCAACCTGAATTTTCTTCCGATTTCTCATTTCTCTAGGGCCTTTTCCCCTTTGTGCCTAGATAACACTCTCCAGAAAGATCAGGGAAAATCTCACAAATTGAGGTGTTTACATCAATTTCAAAAAGGATTCAATTTTATTTTTATTTTATTTCTACTTCCTTTTCCAGAAAGGAAAACATAAGACTAAGACATACTAAAACTTGTGACTTCTCTTAACTGTTTTCCAGCAGAAAAGCAAACATCCTCAAGAGACTATCTTAAAGTCATAAAGGACAGGCTCCAGCCTCAGGACAAGAGAAAACTCCAGCTTCCATGTTCTGATAGGTTCACAAATATGAAGACCAGAGGAACTCTCCCCCATAAGTGTTTGAATACCCTGAAGGAAATATCCTAATTTCACTTACACCCAATCACAGACAATAAAATGAAGTAGATGAAATGAATATCTACCTCAATCTGTGTACTGTTGTCATGTCCCTCTTCAAGCAGCAGGTCTGTGAAACCCCCTGGCTCCAAGGAATCCTGCCCCATGCTGGCTCTGTTGGTGTCGACTGATTTGAGGGACTCTGAGTGCCTTCTCCACCTGTGGCTGCTCACAAATGAATCCAACTCCACATTTTCTTCCACTGGAGGGAAGCTCTGAACAACTTCATAAAACTCACCTGTTTGACAAGAGAAGAAAGGCAAATCAATCATTGTAGTAAGTGAACAGAATGTCAGTTTGCTAATTGTAATCGAAAACGTAAGAATTTTTTACAAAGGTTTTGTACAACTCCTTAAAATAGGCATTTGTATCCCTGATAAAGTTTTTATGGCAACGTAGGTGTTTAAAAGAGCTACAGTATTTTTATAAAATTCCGGGATTTGGACTAGGTTTTGTAGACTCCTCTAAAAATCCTTAACTATTTTATTTTTACGCTTGTTTTCTGTCTGGGAAAAGCTTTTCCTGTAACATTTGTAACTTTAATACATGTTTACCCATAACTGACACTTTTCAAAATAGAATAAGTCTAACAAAAATATTTTAATCACCTAAGAAAACAAATATAGAAGAGACAGAGAAACTCTTGTACAGCCTCAGGTTTTCCTCCTGATTTTATGTCGAGCGAGCTTGGAAGCTATGGTGAAAGGCAAATAAACATTATGAAAGATGTGAAATTCTCATAAACAGCTGCTCCAGTGCATAAATAAAGCTGTCCTGCTGTATAAGAGATAAACATGAATGATGTGTGAAGTCTGCAGACACCCACTATATCTTCTGCAAGGGGTGAGCAGTTGGGTGGTGTGTTTAGCATATTACTTTTGGACATTTTCATGCTCATTTGCAACTTTCTCATACTAGTAAAACTACCAGCAAAACAAACCTATAAAACTATCAGCAGACAAAACCATTAATTCTTCCGTTATCATTTCACGCAATCCAAAACCCTGTCAAAGTATATTTCTGCTAATTCATTTTTTTTAAGACCATCAGGACAGAGTGAAGTGAGTTTGCATATTTTGCACTAAAAATCAGATATGTTTTTCATACTGTCTTTGTGTCTAAAAGGAGAAGTAGAGAGGTGCTCTGTGCTTTTGATGTGCCAGGGAGAAGGTGATTTGGTTCAAAAAAACAGAAAAAAAGACCTCTCAAAAGGAGTGGCAAAGTAAAGAAAATGCTGAAAGGATAGACTGATAAACAATTATGTGCAGAAATACTTCCATTGATTTTTTTAAACAGAATCTTCTGAACAAAAGATGGTACCACTTCCAAGGTCCTTAATAAACATCACACACGTTGTCAAAGTACAGAAGAGATGGGAAAATAGAAAATTAGCTATCAAAGGTTTAAATAAGTGAGATTTTCCTGCATCACAGCAGGAACAGATATAGGAGCCATGGTTATAGAAAAATCTGTCAGATATTGTTCTTGGCAGACCAGAAAGTGTTACAAATCAGAAACAATATCTAATACACTTTAGGTTCTATGTGGTTCCATTTTTCTATCAAACTCCCCCAAATCTACCACAGTCCGAGCACTGCAATATCTAGTCTGGCCTGGCCAGGACAAAACATGGTAAAATAAATATGGGGACAGGTACAATGGAGTGCCCAAAAATAGAACTTCAATGATGTTAAAATAACAAACACAGGTACTGCACAGTCCAAGGGACAGCATCCAAAGACCTGGGACCATGGCTAACAATGATATATAGGGTTACCTGAGGGCAAGGGTCCAATCTCAGACCCAGAACAGGGACATGACCCTATATGTCAAAGGTCCTGAACCAAGAGTGAGCTAGAACCAGAAACATGGCCTATTTTGGAATGATCCCATTAGCATCCTTTCACTATCCCACCTCCCATGATCTCAGGTTTATGGTTTCTACACGAACTACCGGGGCTAAGCTATCGTCCAACCCAGCTAATTTGGTTGGAACACGAATCTACTAAACTTATTTCCTGTTATTTGATCAGTCTCAACCAAGCTGAAATTACACAAGACAAAGGTCAGCTAGAGAAATCAAAATTTGACTGATGCGTAAAACAGCAATCTCAAGCCATATCTTTCCTCAGATCCCCAGAAATCAGATTTCTTTTAATAGGTGTTTTTTTGAAGTCTGTTTCCTTGAATTTCTTAAAAGCCTTAGAACATTGTCTTCAGCAAATTGCTACTGTGCTCCCTATTGTATCAGACAGTCAGCCACCTGATGCAGAGGGACAGCTCAGCAGGTGAACTAACTTATTCCTCCACATTCCTTTTCAAAATCTGTTCAAAGCAGCCCTTCCTGCTTCAGCCTGCAGGCACTTATGGGGCTCAGGAAGCTGTCAGATGTGGCAAACTGCTCAGCTCCATGGGCAGACAGGGCTCCCTGCCTGTGACCCACAGTGCCTGGGCTGGCTCCATGGAGGTGGTGCTTGTCCTCCTGCTGCTGTCCAGGCTGTGGTACTGGGACACCACAGCACCTTCTGCAAGCCTGGGGAGCATCACACACCTGCAAACAGGGGGCCCAGGCCACAGCACTTCAGGTACCTGTCTGTACAAACCCTTCCCCTGAAGCACCTTTCCTGCCTGGTCTTGGTGGCTCAAAACCCACACTCAGAGAGAGGCAGAAAAAGCATCTCACCCCTACTGGAGAGGCAGTCCCACTCCAGCCTGCTCTTTTCATGGCTATCACACATGCTTGACGTGTTGAGGCAATCACCTAAATTAGCAAATAGAATATGTGAAAGTTAGGGGAGGGTTTTAAATCACCTCAAGTTGAGACCCATTTGTAAAGAAAAGCAATTACACCTTGTTCTTCCACATCCTGAAGAGAAATGAATACAGTTTCTAACCTTTAAGGTGTTTTTAACATAAATTGGTTTTTAAAATTATAGTAACATAGTGATGGTGAGTAGGAAAGAAGAGGGTTGGGGTATTTCCACTGGCTTGGAAATGCTACACAATTTTCTCCATATTTTCTTTTACAGTATAGTTGCATCATAACATCTGCAAAATTTGTCTTGGGATATCCTCCATTACAGTGATTTTTGATGTCATTTGTTCATAATTTTTACCCCCTTTCACATTTTTAATTATGTGATTTTTCTCTTTGAAACATAGAAAATGTTCTAAAAAAGACTGATTATGCCATTACATAGATAAACTTTTTTTTTACAGGTACAAGCTATACTGACATAAGGAAGCTTTAGAATCATCTACCTGTGTTCAGATGCATTATATCCTTCTAAATTGAGTAGTAGCAAGAATTAAATGCAGGAAAAAATTCAATTGAATTCAGTTGAAAACTAGTCTTTGGAGGTTTTTTCACTGTGAAATCTGTAAAACACTGTTATCAATAGTCTAGCTAACCGTCCTGAACTGGCAATGTGAGGATACTGAGCTACAATGTGAGATAAAATCTGGATGTGATTTCGAGGAATAATGAAAAAAACATACTGTGTGATTTCTCCTTCATTAAACCTTTTCCTTAAACTACAGAGGATAGAGAGAGAAGAGGGATGAGCTTGGCTGGACCAGCTCTGCTCCAGAATGTTCTCTCTGTTTATCCCAGCAGATCTGTAATGCTGAGGAAATGACAACGTGATTGAAATAATCTGAACATGATCTTTTACTTTTAAGCAAGTAAAACGTATATAAATTTTCAGATAATGGAGAGATACATTATTTTTAAGTTTGTAAAGGAGGCATCCCATAAAAATAAGCATTCAGAGACCTAAAATTCTAACACTTTACAAATTAGAAATGTTTGATGTTTCTGGCTGAAATCTCTGCTTTGTTAAAAAAAGGACACATAAAAGGGATTTTAGAAGAAATGTACCGAAGTATTATAGTCTCATTTTTTAGATCTTGGAGCTCTTGCTTTAATTAACACTGAAGGAGAATATGTCATTCAAATCAATTGAAAAGAAGCCAAATGCTGTAATGTCTGATTTATAATAAAATCACAATATTGGCAAGCACAGATGAGTAGCAACTTGTTTGAACAGAGATACAAAACTTCAGTAAGCCTTTAAATCTGTTAAAGAGGGAACTACGGTTTTCAACTGATAATGTTATGGGTAAACCATCAGAGTTTTATATAGTACTATCACTGGCACACCACTATCTCTGTGGGAAGGTCTGTTTGGCTCATCAGTACTGCAGTATTTTGAGGCAGTAAAAATAGAGAAAGGTCTTTCTAATGAATATGTAATGAAGATGGTGTTTCGGCCTAAACCTTCAGTTCTTCCTCTTGAAGATTTCATAAAATTAGTGGTAAAAATCCTTATGTATGCAGGTCCTTTCTTCCTTGGGTTAAACTAAAATTTAAAATTTCAGCTCTGTGTTGAATAAAGCTAGAGAGGCAGTCAGGTAGGGATAAGGGAAACAACTCTATAAAAACTTTCACAGATTGGAGATTATTTGGTGACTGTTGGGAAGATCAAAAACTCTTGCCAATTGGCCAGTTCAGCCCTTCATAGATGATGTAATTATTCAGAATTTCCATCAAAGGCTTTAAAGGAATAGGAACATCATTCACACAAACTAGAAACACTTGCACAGAATATTTAGAGAAGACACTGAGGAATGGGAATGGGTGAAAATTACAGGCAGAATCACTTTCACT
Organism: Certhia americana; assembly: GCA_018697195.1. Taxonomy (NCBI): domain Eukaryota; kingdom Metazoa; phylum Chordata; class Aves; order Passeriformes; family Certhiidae; genus Certhia; species Certhia americana. The sequence continues at coordinate 18,741,257 of CM031858.1, forward strand.
CATATCTAAAACAGGTGTTTCAAATTTCCTCCTGTACAGGTTTACATACTCACATAAAAAAGAAAGCTTTTGGCATCTATTGCTTAAATCACCATGTACTTAGGTAATAGCTTTTTTACCACTTGAGCTTTCATTTTAACAAGTAGTAAAGAAGTTTTTAAATGTGTTAAACTAAAGTGATGGAAGACACACATCTAAAAGCTGTTCTGTGCATCAGGAGGTTTCTGACTTTTGAATTGGCTCTGCTAGTGTGAGGTTTTGGGCAGGAAGATGTGTGTCCTGTACTGTGAAATACATAGAACTGCTTAACACTTACACTATTAACAGAAATCAAAGCTGTTTGTCCACTTCACTATTGTGAATTATACAAGTGGCTCTAAGAGATCAGAAATGATGGGCTATACAAGAAAGACTTGATGAAGTGGCAGAAGACACCTAAATGTGGTGGGGACTTGGGTTCTCTGCTTTGCCAAGCCTACCCTCAAAGAAAAAGGGAGGAATTTCAAGCAAATAGGCCCAAAATGCAACAGCCGAACTTGAAAAGTAAGACAGCTCTGACTTTGTAAGGAAGTCAGGTCTCCATAAAACTTTATTTATAAGAAAGAAACAACTAAAAAGAAACTTTATATTTTTTATGGGTGGCAATGTAACCAAAGGAGAAAGAAACCTTCTTTGGAAAAAAAAAAAAAAATGGCAAACTCATAAATCTTCTTCCATTCACTCAACTAGTTTTGGGTTTTTCCCCCTTTTCCATGAGTTCAAACAAAGTTTTGTGGAGTATTTCAGCACATCAGAATTTCAGAATTGCATTTCTGAAACCTGTGTGTTATTTACATTTCATGATTGCACACATTTAAGTCAACTCTGCAATTTGACTAATTTCATAAATACATCATAATCAGCAAGGTATTTTTTTTTGAAAGACAAAAAATACTCATACATTGAAACCTTTATTCAGCAGATTGCTTGTGAGATACATGATCAACTTTCTAAATACGCCACAACCCAAATGCCAGCAAAATCAAGTATCAAATACACAATTTTTTTTTCATCAGGGGATAGAAAATGCCATCATACTACTTTAGCTTAAGTAACTTTCTATAGCCTCTCCTATGAGTCTTTATTTCTATTATGGCCCTTTCAGTAAGGGTGAGAAACCAACAAATATTTTTGAAACATATGAATACTAGTCCAATGAAGTTATAGGTTCTTTCCAAACATAAACATGCCTTTAAATGATTCTCCAGGTTCAGGGCTTATATATTAAATGACAAATATCACAGCAGAAATCAGTCATATGTCTGAAATAAAGGAGAAAATTTCTAATTTGAATTAACTCTGCCTATCAACACCTCAAAAAAATAGACTTCTTTCTTCATGTGTACCTGTATCATGGTCCTAGGACCAATTCCATCTTTCTGACCTTAATTTTGGAGACATAGATAAGCTTGACTTGATAAAGTCAAGGACAAGATGTCCTTGATAGTGATACAATAAATCTCCTAACAAATTACAAAATAACATGATTTGTAAAAACTATCCACACTGATAATTAGCACACAAATAGCTGCGTCAATTTGGGTCGTGATTTGGATCAACCTATAAAAAAAAAGACCAGATCCTCATAGTTTCCTTTTAAAGCTTGTCTGAATCTGCTAACAGAATTGTAATAATTTGTGGGAAAATAATTCTTAGCATGATCCTATTTTCCCAGCTAAGGATGAGAATTTATGAGGTCTGCAAAGGGAATCAGAGGTCAATGATGATAAAACTCTGAATGATAGAAAATGATGATCACTGTACTGCTGTTGAATTGTTTGCTCGGAACAAAAAAATAATGTAACTAAAATAATAACACTACCTTGAGGTACATTTTCCTTGCAATTATATCGTAAGTAGCGACTAAGACTCATGTCCAATACAGAATCAGTATCAATAATAATGGTATTATGGCAGGGAAACAACATAACTGGTAATTTTCTTCCACATCCATTCTATCAACAATATGAACTCAGACTTTCCCCTTCACCACTGCTTTCTATTCAATAACTATTTTTCACCACTACAAGTGGTCCCAGAGAGCATATTTCCACACTTCTAGAATTTTATCTTTGTCACAACTACAACTGCTGCAGGCTGGGTTTTTGTAGTGTTTTGGCATGATTTGTTTTTGGTTTGGTTTTTAAAATTTTTTTGTTTGTTTCAATTGCCTGACTTACTTCCACTTTGTAATTATTTATGTAATCATACAGGTAAATAAAATGGTATAAGTAAAATCAAGATCTGAGTCCACTAATAACAATGCTGTTACTTTGATTAGCCTACATCAGCACTGAGGAAATATTGTTAAATTCCAGCTTCACTCGTATTCTCCAGCTACATAAACACAATAATTTGCATATTGAATTTACAAGAAATCTGATTATGACTTTATAATTTCTTAAAGATTTTTTTTTGCCATTTTTTTTCCACTTGGGGGCCAAGATCTAAATTTATTGCTAACTGGATACATACAGAAGCAAAAAAATACAACTTATGTCTCAAAGAATGCTTGCATGAAGATGCTGGATAATAAGAGGAGGGGGAGATTGGTCAGTACACAGTGATATCAGTCATCACCAAAAACCTAGCCAGTATCAAGATTCTGAGGCTATTTTAGTAAAAAAGAAGACTTAAAATGGAAAAAAGAATGATGTGGTTAATTTTTTCTATTATACATAATCTAGAAGGAGTTAAATTGCTTTCACAACTGAGGTTAGAACAAGAGTCTAGGGAAGGCTGATTGTAACAGAAGTGGAAGGCATAAAATATTTCACACCTACTAGGTGCTTACAAGTTTTATGCACATCTGCATCCTACACTTGCAGACCTTTTTTCTGTATTATTTTTGGAACAATAAAAGCACAATTATGATAAAGCTAACAATATAGAGAGTAATCCTTTATCTCAGCCCTCCACTTTCTGAGACAGGAAGACAAAATCACCTTGAAAAGAGAGATAATGAAGCTGGAATTGATTCTGGTTTAGCCTTTCCTTACAAAATAAAATAAAAAAAAAAAAACCCTGTTCACTTAATCTTTGCATACTATACTAATATGTTCAATATCCACATTTCCAGTAGCACTTGCAATAATTATTAGTAATGCAGACACCCAGCTGTACGTAGATAAGTATTTAGCACATACTAAGGTTCCAAAAGGAAGTATATCTGTAATGTTCTTATGTACCTGGCACACAACTTGCACTATTAACCATTTTATTTTTAATTTCTTGTGGATTATCATCTACAGCATAGAAAAGGAAGTAACCCGTCTTAAATAATTTGATGTTTTCTGATTAACTTGTAGCAATAATGTCAAAATGTTAATTCATGTGTAGTTTATGTATTTTCTGTCCAAACCTCCCTATAACACAAACCCTTGCTAAACTACAGCATTATTTATTTATTTAAAAACAATAAAAAGTAAAGAATAATAATAATAAAAAAAACCCTGCCAAGAGAATGGGGATCTCTCTATAATATTCTATTTATATGCAAATTCTCTCTTTTCCAAACTTGACTCAAAGGTTTTCCAGAGAATACTAATACCAAGTGTACCTTATTTAAACACATTGTAAAGAAGTTTTGGGGTTTTTTTTTCTGGTCAGTAACTGGATTACAGCATGATTGCTGGTACTGGACAGTAACATCAGAGCTGTCTCCTACGTGTCCACTTCACTGTTCCAACTTGAAAGTATCTTTCTGTTTCCTGAGGGATCTAACAAGCCTAGGCAGTAGAACAACCCGAGGATATGAGAGAAAAGCTTACAAAAAGTGAACTAGGTATTCATAATGTGAGCTGCAGCACATGTCTGGAACTCATTTCGCATGACTTGTTGAGAAAGAAGACAGTAAATAACTGGGATGTAGGAACCTGTGCTAGCTTGGCTAATTATGCCCTTCCCAGCAGATAGTGCCAAATGTAACTTTGGTGGAAGGGTTATCTTCAGTTTTAGCCTGAGGAGAAGCCAAAGGCTAAGGCAGAAGGAAGCCCTTTGCTCAAATAATGGATTAGCACAGACAGCACACACAGTGCCTCTGCACAGCAGAGTGCAGAGGAAAAGAGCGATGATTGCAGGGACACTGCTCTGGCCAAGACACCACTGGTCAGCTCTTCCCAGGCCTGTCATTCACTGGTGCTGGAGCAGCACCAGAGGGTAATTGGCTTCCTGGGTAGCCCTGTCAGGCTGACTTCGAATCAGACACAAGGATCAATGCCAACATTCACCCCAAAGGCAGCCACACAGGATTGGGCTGCTCAAGTAAAGAGATACAGATGGAAAACAGGGCTCACATATCAACACAGTGGAGCTACCCATACATACAGGTACAGGCAACATCACCTCAGGGGCACAGGTTAAAGTCTGAGCAATCTGGCACAGTGGAAGTAAGAGAAGAAAGCTGGCACAATGGCATAATGCCTCATCAGGTACAACAAACACTGATGACACACAGATGAAGGATTTATTCCCCTCCCTAGTCAGTGGTGCCCAGCAGTCTGAAATCACCCTTGGTAAGTTTGTCTGCAAACAAGGGCAAACTCCTAAGCCTCTTACAATCTCCAAACAGACTTATTAATGAGTTTGTGGCAGTGTGCCAAAATACAGCCTACATACAGAGTGACACTTCTGAGAACTCAACATGTCCCTGATACTTCAAAGAAAGGCAGATCATGCAACGTAACCCCAGCATGACTTAAATATGGCACATTTCTCTCTCTGCATCCTCAATCCCCTCTGCCCCCATCACAGGACTGGAAAGGAAGTGGTTTGCAGCATTAGATGTTTCACAGAGCTCAGGATTTGGAAAACTGGAAAATGAACAAGCAATTGCAGTTGCCCAGAAATGTGTAGCAGAGAATGTAATAGTAATGTGATATTACAAAAGCACAAGAAAAATGCATGATTTCTCTTCCAGTAAAGTGGCAAAAGAGAATTTTTTGAAGATGGGAAAATTAAAATTTACAGCTGTTTATGGAGACATAATTTGGACTTCTTGTGAGCTCAAGATCACAAACTGATTTTCATCGGAGCCATAAATTTAAACCCCTTCACTTTTATTAAGAATCAATCAAGGAAATTGTACATCTTCTTTCATTTTCTGCACACAAAGGCTTCCTAGACCAACAAGGATTCAGTATTAAGAAAGATTAATCCAGCTACAAGTAAATAGATTGATCATTTGTGGAATTAATGAATTCATTTAATAAACAGTAAAGACTTAGTGCCAGAACTTACTAAACTGTGGTCTCAAAATGTTTTTCATGAAATCTCCTGCAAAAAGTAAAAGAGGCAAATTGTCATGTTCAAACACATAGTTACTTCAAGGGTCAGGAGAAGTAAAGGTGGTCTCACTGGGCTTATATGGTAGGGTTACATGTTTAGGTTAGCAATGAGTGAAAAATACATTAAATGCTAGTACTTTAGAATTCTTAAGTCATCTTTACCTGATTTTCATGCCTTTATAGATACACTGAACTATGCTTACAGTGTTTTATCTGTCATGCTTTTTTTCCCTGTTTTTTTCTTTGTAGAGACGGGATGTTCAAGAAATAAAAAAAACCCAAAACATTGAAGCTTATTGCAAGAGCTCTTCACCCTCAACTTGCAATTGCTGTTCAACTTAAATTTCTCTCTATATTTACACAGTTCCCTCATTTCTGCATATTTTGTTCCAAAAGAATAGAACAAAATTGTCAAAAAGAAGTCATATTGCCTTCTATTTTCACTCACATACATGAAGTGTTTTAAGGACTTCTAAAAACATAGTAGGGATTCTAAATAACAAAGAATCCAATCTGGCCCAGACTACCATAGATATGGTCCTATGTAAGGACCATAGAGAAATCAGAACTTTTCAATTTTTGAGGAAGCATAAGAGAAACCAAAGTAATTATAGTAATATATATAGTATAGAGATGGATTCTCTAGAAGAAACTAAATATATGCTGTCAAAGTGCAAGTTACTTATTTTTTAGTATTTTTGCATAATAGCTCAATGAATGAATTTCTTTTGAAATGTGTAAGACGCAGATAATGGAACTCACTTTCTCTCTTAAACATGGTCTGCATTACTGATTACAAGCACTAGATAATAGCTATGTACTATTTTACTCCTAAAAGGCCATTGCTTATTTCGTCCAGTCTCTCTGTTGGCAAAGTATTTTCTGTCTTGTCTAATGAAGATTAAATTTGTCACTGAAATCTCAACGGGTTTAACTGCCTTTAGCTTTTTTTTTTTTTTTTCCCTGGAGAAATTCTCATTTTAGTTTCAACTAAAATCAGCTAAAATCCTAGATCAGGATATCTGCTGGAGAAAAACAACAGGTTTCCAGCACACTAATGGGAGGAAATTAGAGCAGAGGTTGTTTTTAAGCTCTGGCACAAAACCTGGCTTGCTAGACTTCATGTGAGACCAAAAAAAAATATCAAAAATAAATCACAGATTAAGAAGGAATTGCTATAGAAATGTGTTTAGAGTCAAAGAACAGCTGAATTAAGCCCATCAGATATCAGAGGCATAAAAATACAAATTAAGTCCATTTGAGATATGAATGATAGAAAGACATTCTTTGTTTGGCAGAAAAGAAATAAACCCTTTGAAAACTGGCAGAGATACTGGAGAAACAGAAGATAAAATATTGCATCAATCTTGAAACTTGTCAAAGCAATGAAATTATCCAGAAAATATTTAATTGGACTGCTCGATACATGGAGTATTGAATATTGCCTTTGTCTTCTTGCAAAAGGCAGACAAGCTAGTAAAGTGCAGGAAGGGCATGTTTTCACAGTTTTTAACTGAGGAACAGGACTGGAAGGACTCAACTCTTATAAAGGCATTTTTGAATTTCCAGATAAAACTAGGGGTTTTTATATATGTGTTACATTTCACACTGTTTATATGCGCTCCCACCATTCCAAAATAAAATTAGGGAACTATACTGCTAGCATCCACTTTTAATATACACAAGTTACATGGAACTTAGACATTTGCATAGACATATTCTGTCTATGAATATGAATATGTCTATGAATAAAAGTGGGTTTTTTTTCTTCTGCATTAAACACCTTCCAATTCAACCACAATATTTCCAGGGAAAAAAACATTATCAGATTTGCAGCTGGGGTAGGTTTGTTAGCATGGCGTGTACATACATTTCATCTGTGCATTTTTTTCAAAAAAGGAGGCAGAAATGGATACTGCCATGTTGCAAAGCACATGGTGTTTTGGAAGCTGTGCAGGGATGAGCCAGCTTAAATGACATCAGTCTACATTTTATGAAGGGACAGATTTGCAAGTCTCTGCTGTGCCAGTGCTTTTCTAAGTGGAAGATAGGACATTATGTAATGTGTGAAGATCATTACACATTAATCATCACATGAAGAATATGTTATTTTCTTTTCATAGCATAAAAAAAAAAAAAATAAAAAATAGATGTGACACATGGAACAAGAGAGTTCAGGATATTCCTTAAAAAAACCCAGAAATGTGCTTATATGCTTAGGAGGAGCTTATTTCCAAAACCAAAGCTGAACTTATAGGAACTCAGACTTGATAGACTCGGTGATTATTTGCATGCAAATGCTGTCCAGTGCCTACAGAGAGCTGAAGGAATGACTCTATGAGGAAAAGACCTTCTTCACAAGATGGCTGATTTTCTGCTTGGGTAATCACTCCAGTGCAGAGCATTTATACTTCTATTCAGCCACTCACTCAATCTGTTGCTCAGGTTCTTTATTATCACTGGCTAGAAGGCAAAATCAAAGGAGAAAGGAGAAAAATATTTTCAAGTAAGAGAGAAAAATAGAGTGTTTTAGAAGTTTTTTAGATTAAATGACATTTCAGTGTTTAATTACCAAACAAAGACAAGAATATCCATGTACAGAATGAGTTGGGAAAATAAGTCAAAATTTGGCCTATTTTGTTAGACAGAGATTGATATATCTGTAAAATACACTTGAAAAATCACCTTTCTTCTCATTCTACTCACCACAGATTTTATTCCTAAGAAGCATATAATAATGCTGTCTCAATGTGCTATTTCTTTTCTTTCCAAAGGAAGAATACTGCCAACAGTCCCCATGCCCTGTCCTTGAAATTCAATGACAGAAAAGCACTAGTCAGATGCACAAAAAGGCATCTTTTAGAGCAGTCTTATATTTCTTTGTCACAGCATCTTGCTGCCAAGGTTTTAACCCACACACTGGCTGACAGCCCATCCAGACCCAGAGCAGCCACAGTGAGGTTTGCAAACCAGCTTTTCACACCTTGCAGCAGGGAACAGATTCAAAACCAGCTCGACTACATTCTGTGTTGTAAGAGTAAAAAATTTGACTGATTCCTGGAAATTAATATAACCCTAGAAATCATACTTTACTTTCTCAAGAACAATTTGGTTTTGTTTCCAATTAGCTCAATGCTAATTTAGGGTGCAAACTCTCCGTCTGTACCACCATGTAGTCATACTGTCAAAGCACTTGCAACTCATGCAAGTCCCAAGCTGGTGAACTTTAATGGGACTTTAATAGCCCCTAAAACTGCCCATCCTCTACAGGCCTGGCAGTTCCACTCCAATGAGGAGTTAATCTTAAATTAATCTTGAATACTGACTGCCTACCTCAACACATACATCTCATTTACTCAAGCAGAGAAACAGCTCAGTCACTAAAGATATATCATTCCATGTCTGAATTACAGAGGGATAAATTACCAGTTCCTGGATATCTAGGTGTCTTGGCCAACCAACTGCTGAGCTTGCACAGGCTGGCTGTCCTTTTGCAGTATGTCCCACAGACCCATCACTTCCAAACCCACTACCATTAACAGGCCTGGCTTACAGTATTTTCTCTTCAGATAACTGTAAGGTCAAGGCTATCTAGTGCTAAAGGATGCAGTCAGGCTCAGTCAGTAAGGACTCCCCACCTTGCGAAAAAGCTGGCTTGGCCACCTTTCTTACCTGCCAGAGCTGCTCACTTGATCCTTCTTTCCAGTTTAGGAAAGCATATGCCCACTGTGACAGAACTGTCTTGTGAAACTCACTGTAAACTTTCCATAAATCAGGGCTAGTTACAGTCCCCATAGATTTTATAAACTGTCTGTCCTGCCCTCTCTCCTTCATTTGAATTAGTCTTCACGATTTTCCAGAAAAACTTCAAAAGCAAGACATCTTACTAGGAGATGGAAGACCTTCCCTAGGGTAAAGGTATCCTTGAACTCTCTGCCTTACTTCCCTAGAGAGTGCATAACCACCAGGATGTTATGAAAGTACAAGACGCCAGTACTTGGGCTCAGAAGACAAGTTGTGAGCTTCTCTCATTGACAAAGACCAGCTGCACCCTCAGAAGTGCATTGCACTGCTGGATCCCAAGGCAAGCAGGTATCTTTTTTTAAAACCTTAAAAGCAGTTAAAATAAGCTCATCCCAAGAAAGAAGAAGGATTTCAGACACACAATGGTTGGGGTTTTTTTTAATTTTCAGGCCACTCCCAGATCCACAAATGAGTATTTGGGATTGCAAATTAAGTGATAACAGTAAGCAACACAAAATAGGCTTTAATTTCACTTATGAACTGCAAAACTAGAAATTTGCCATGAAAACTGAAGTCCTTCATCCCATTAATAACCTTAAAGAAATTTGGGAGGAAGAGTTTGTTAAACACTAACCAGTGTTGACAGCAAATGCCCACTTGCTTCAAAGACTAAACCCAATTTTTCAGCCCATGTATCACATGCTTGTCAGTGATGTGGAAATGTCTCATAGTTTGGTGCATTTGGGCACATTGTTTGGCTCAAAACGAACCCACAAACCCACTGACACTTCCATGAACCTTTCAAAGATTTGTTATTTAACTAAACTTTATTGCATAACACACAGTGGACATTTTTCCTCTTTTCTGTTAATGGTAAACCATAACCTCACAACTTCTTGTGCCCCAAATGAATCTCCATTTCTGCCTGGTAATACCAAAAAGAAGCATATTTTCCACACCACATAATGTAAGCATCCCTGCACATGATTTAGCTAAGCTGTTTCTAAGCATCTGTCCAGTACAATCTGTTTGTAAAAAAGTATGAAAAATATATTACTTTTTACCTACTCCTGGAGGAGAAATGTAATAAAAGACAGCACATTCAGCCTCCTCCTCTCATATAAATGCAGTAAGAAGGGAAAACCAACAACTTACTTTATTACTCCCATCAGTTTTGCTGAAGTAAGGAGACTGAAAGCTGTGGGAGAAAACTTTCTGTGTCATTATACAGCCTCTCCACAGGAAGCACAGGCTTGTCAATATATTGCTTTTTACCTTCAGCTTTAAATACAAGTGATTTCACATATACCAGTTCATACAAATTTCTTTTAGATCTGTAATGCACTCAACCAGGGCAAACTGAATCTTGCTTCATTTTTAAAAAAAATTTTATGGTTTTCTTGGGTTTTTTTCCCTTACATGTTCATGTGACCCCACTCTTCCCTGTGTGACTTCCTCCCTCCTCCCTGTAGGGTACAAAACCCCATTCCCTCTGATGCCATGACATTCCCTCTGATGTCCTTGGACTCCAGATCAAGTCTCTCCTCATACAACCAAAGTTGTCGTTCCCATACCTTGAATGACAGCCTTTAATAGAGCGTTTATCACCCAGTACCCTGACAGGTCCATCCCACCAGCAACAGGTCTAGACTGGGAATTCCTCCTTTTATAGATTTAGTCAGGTTTTATTCTGCCACCACTGCAGTTATTCAGCACCCTCCAGCCTTATGCTGATCATCATCTCCTTTTCCACAGCTGCCTGGTCTCTCCAGATCAGCCTGTGCTCTCCAAGGAAGAGCACAGACCCCATGGTGCACCAATTTTGTTTAGCCCAGTTCAGGGAGGAGGAGCACAGCAGGAAGGAAAAGGTGATGTTCCATGCAGAGACTGTCTCAGAGCCTCAGCCTTAGAATTTGGCCCCACTTGCCTGCTACCTCTTCCCAATCTTATTGTCTGAAATCAGATGTTATCCTCTCCAGTGACCTGTCAGAGGAAGATAAAACAGCAGAGAAGAGAGTAAGATTGCATGGAGTTATGCAGTCAGAAAATCACTTCTCTGAAGTCAGAAAATCACTTTTCTCTGAAAAGCAATGTACAAGCCTGAGCTCCGTTTTGCTCTCATTTATTTTCTCATTATCACAGAAGGAATCTTATTGCTTATTTAAGAACTTTAAAATTAAGACTTTTCTTATCTGAACTTAAGACCAGAAATTTGTTACATTTTAAGTGCATAGAAACAATGCTGGGTTCATTCGCACTGTTCAAGGCTGTGGACAAAAAACTTGCATGTTTTAATTTACAGAACAGTCTATATGCATATTATGATCTGTTACTGTTCCGTATATATGTGACATAAATCATTAAGAAAATCACTTAGTCAAGGCAGTGACAAAATAGCAAAGTGTGTTGCATGCATACAGGGAAGGAATGAAATGGCTGTGCATGTTGAGTCCAGTGGGATGTCTAGATTCCAGGAAAAAAAGCAAAAGGTAAATTACTGATGATATCTAATGTACAACAGCACCATACAACTGCTAGTCATGGAGTGGGCTCCTCTTGCTTCTCTTAAAAAACTCAGACATTAGAAAATTCAGAAAAAGAATTCCAATATTATTCTACTGCAAGACACATCATATAGTCAATAAATTGGCACCTTTAAATCTCACAGAGTGATCTAGTCGTCATACATTTGGCATTATAGTTAATAAGAGTACTTGCTGGTGCTCTGCAGAGAACTGATTGGTCACAGCACACAGTTTCCTCTAGTTTCCAGCTATTAAACAACACTTAAAAAGTTAAACTCATATTAAATATTTATCCGATATTTACTGTTCCATGTAAGCAATTGCTGAGAATGCCACAGGAATACTATTCTGTTGCCAGAAAGATGATGCAATGGCAAATAGGCTGAGAAGTGAGCCCATGAGGCAACATCTGAGTTGAAACATGAATTTGTGAACCCTTTGGCCAGGATTGCTCAATGTGACTGAGAATTTCACATTTTTCAGATGCCTGACTGCAGATCTTAAAGAGGTATAATTTTTGGAGGGTGATCTATAGACTTTCTGAACATCACTCCATCCAGAACATACCCCCACAGATCTCCTCCAACTCTTGATCTTCTCTCAGTCTTATTAGTAATCTCAGATACTTCCTCACATTATGCTATCCTCACACAGTTCAAGATTAACAATTATAATCCCTTTGGGATGTGTAAATGCAAGTGTGCAACCTCCTGAAGATCTTATGATTCCAATGCAGTTGTGGATGCTTAGAGCACCTTTGATGTCAAGCTGCTTCTAGTATAGGGTGGTGTCTGACTAGAGGTGGTAACCTTTCTGAAACATCCAACTGTGGAAAACTGAATTGAAATTAACTGCAACAGACTCTTGAATTTCTGGAAACAGGTAGTGCTACATTCTCATAAAAGTACACACCTCATACAACATCAGGTGGAAAAGATCATCTCCCCAACTTTGTACTGCAAATCTGAAGGTTGCTCTGACTCTAGTGTTGCAGGGTTAGTTTCCCTCCACAGGAAGAACCTTTTCTGCCCTGACTAACTTGAAATCTTTTAAACCTGAAATATTCTGGGTGGTCAGTACCATTATCTATTGACGCTATTCAGGTAGTCTGGTTGATTAACAATAATAACTTCTGTTTAGATGTTTTGAAAATATTCTAAACTTCCATTTGGCATACAAGTTACCTCACTTTTTCTCAAACTAGCATGCACTAACATGTTGCCTGCTCTGAAATTCCCTGTCGTTGCTAGTAAAGGCAGCACTGGGTCAGTGTCAGACATCTGCATTTTCAGATCAGTAACTACTATTTGTGGGGAGAAGCAATGCTTGCCAGAAATGACGAAGTTCAAGAACACAACATCCCCCATTGGCATAATTCAGTTCTAGTCAAAATAACTTTTTAATGTCTTTATTTGAAATAAATCCCTCCCCCCAATTAAATCCAGATGTCCTGTGTTTATTTATTTATTTACATTTTTTTGAAGCAGAAAGTGGTGTAGGAATGGTGACAAACAGTTAGAAGCTCTGAGAAGAAGCTTTGATCCCAGAAACACTGTTAAAACTGTTGTAAAACATTTTGTTTTCTCAACCTAAATGCTATGAAGTGTACATACACAAGCTAAAGATAAAAAAACCCTCCAAAATAAAAAATGAAGTATTTCTAAACACTTTCTATGTATTTCAGTTATTGTGATTCTAGCCAACTGCAGCTGCTTTCTCCTTTACTTATTGAAAATGCAATCAGCAATGAAGTTAATTTGTGTCTGACCAAAGCTCTTGCACTAACTGATTACTTACAGATGTCAAATCTCCAAGTGAAATTTTTGCCACCTGTTTTAAATTTCAGGATTGGCAGTTTTGTATTTCTACAGCTTACTGACCTGGTGTGGGTCTATACCATCTGTTGTTGTGTACTCCATGCTCAGTTTCCACAAGACTTCAATAACACTGAAACAGTTTTATCAGTATGTTTTCTCTTTTATACAAGGAGGCATCCAAAATATTGTAATGTGGAAGTATCAAAATGTCTTCCACATTAAAAAGAAGCTGTAGATGAAACAATGATTACTTTTCATTAATAAGTGGTTTCCTTAAAGGTGTGAATGTGGTTTATTTGCCTGTCAAATTAACTATATCAAGACGCTTCCATGAACAGTCCAGGCCAAGCTTTACTGCATTTTTATTTAGATAACAATTGTCAAGCATAAACATTTTGTATGGCCTGAATTTCTTTAAGAGAGCCCATTTTATTCATGGAAACATTGCTGCCAACATTAAATCTATGCACTAGAAAACACAACACTTTATTTAATTAAAAGGGGCAATAATAAACATTTGGGAAATAAACTGGGATTTCTGGTCATAAGTAATGATCAGAAATACAAAATAGTTGTTTTTTTTTTCTCACTAGTCTGCAAAGGTTACACTTCTAAGTAGTTTTGCAAAACATTTTTTTCCTATTTTAGAATGTTTATTCTACAAGATGTATTACCAACATCTTTTAGCCATGACTCATCTATAGGCCAATTCCAAAATGCATTCTCATTATAATGATTACTAGATGGTACTTTTAAGAGAAACCAGTTATGGAAAAGGAGCAGTTATCATATCTGTAAATTGCAGCACGGACCTCTAGGGGATGCTCTGTATATTAAATTTACACAGCATTTTTACTTTTGAATTCTTTCCACTATAGAAGTCTCAGCTGACACTAACCCAGATGGCTTGTGTTTGGTTGATGATATTATTTTTTGCTTTTATGACCATAGTGGGTAAGTCCCTTTGCTGTTGACAAGGCGCAGGGTGGTAGATGCACTGCAAATGCAGGATAAAAAGACTGTCCCATCATTTCCACTGCTGAAAAAGAGTTAAGTACGAGCTAAATTAGGTTGTGCTCTGAGGTAATGTGAGCACCTTCTCTCCCCTCGGGTAGCCCATGAGCAGAGGAAGCTGCAGGGCTTTGGAAGAGGAGGAGGAGGTCTGAGATGGGTATTGTTTCCACAGCATAGGAGTGGGCTATCAGAGGTGGAAAGGCAGAACCTCAGACATGAATGGCAGAGTGGGCATGACTGTGGACATGCTAGGGTGGGAGAGAAGGATGACTTTTTGCTAAGGCACTAAAATTCTTAAAATGATTGTTTCCCTACTTTAACACCAACCATAGAGTGTTCTCCCCACTGCAGGAAATGATGGGTTCCCCAGTCCTTTCCCTTGCTCATGAGGCAATTGAAACCATTGTCTCCAAAAGAAGCTTCTGAGCATTCCCCTTGGGTGCAGTATTGGTAGAGACAAGAGACAGCATGAGATCAAAAAGCACTTTCCAGACAGCCACAGCTCTTCCAAGCCTGTCAGACTGCAGTTACAGCTCTTGTGCTAATGGTGATAGACACAGAACTCTTTATTCCTCATAACTATTTGATTAACCTTCTGCTATACTGTTTGCTATTGCTCAGTCTCTAGAAGAGTGAGGGAGACTTTGGCATCAACTTGGAGCCACTAGAGTTTTTATGTATTTTGCTTGAAAAACTCTGCCAGGCAAAAATTAGGCAGGATTGTGGCCCACTCGCTGCAATGTCCTCTGACCTCAGTTAACACTGACATAAAACTAGAAGAATGCTGTTGACTAGAGCACAGCTATTGCCATTGTAAAGGAGTGCATCTGAGGTCAGAATCTGACTCAAACTGCTTGCCAAGGACTGCAAAATATTATGAAAGAATGGCTAACAGGAGCTACCCACACCCACTGAGCTGTAGATGTTCAGCTGAGCAGCAGATGTTTTAAGGGTCAGTACTTCTGTAATAAGTAAACACATTTATTGTAATGTAGAACACTGAGCTAATAATATAAATACCAAGTAGGACACTCGAAATACTGTGCAAACAACAACATACATCTGAAAAATAACTACAACAAATGCTTGTTTTTCACTAGAAAGATCACAGGATCAGCAGCTGTTTACTGCTTCGGCACAGCAATTACAACATAAGCTTAGCCAATGTTTCCAATAAAGCCTGCTCCTATCCATCCCATTTCTAATAATCTGTGACATTTTTTCCTGGGTCTGATATTCAGAGTGTTTGCTGTCCAAAACACTAGCTGAGTTACTCTCAGAGCAAGGCCAAAGGACCACGTGCTTTCCTTTTCAGATGCAGTTAGCTAAAACTAATTCACTTCGTTCTTTGTAAAGACCCCCTGCTTCCTACTCAGCAGTATAATTGTAGAACGCAAATAAGGGAGTTTCTGAAGACTAAACATGTTAATTAGAAACAAAAAACCTCCCCCACATTCACAAAAAAAGAAAAAAAGAAAAAAAAAAAGAAAGAAAAAAAAAAAAGAAAAAAGAAAAAAAAAAAAGCCCTGCCAGAACAAAAGAAGTCTTTGCATTTACTTTTGTTTTTGGCATTTGGCTAAATAAAGTACATTGATATGATAGCCAAGCTTTCAGCTAAGAAGGCACCCACACAGATTCAAGACCAGATCCAATATTTGCACTTCTGCTGACTTTGGTGGGCTCTGGGCCAGTGCTCAATAAGGCAAATAAAGTATCACTTTCACCAGGGTTCTTGCTTATCTGCATCCCTATGCAAGTTCTCCATAAGCTCTGACCCTTTCAGAGGGAAGCCACAGACTCTCTCTTGCACCATCACCAGAAGCTGAGCAGTGACTCCAGGGTGCCAAACTGGGATGAGGAGAGATTTTTGGTCACAGGGGCTCCCTGTACCCACCTCTGCCCATGTCCCAGGGGTGCCTTGCTCCAGATGCCCCTGACCACCCATTTAATGGAGGGACTTTCCATCCGGGGCACTGGGCATGCTGGAGGGTCAGAAATGGGTACAGAGCCCAGACAAGAAGAGAGACTCTTGTATTCACTGCACTATCTTCACAGACCTCTTCAAAACTGCAAAAATACATAAATGCGCACAAACGTGAGAGCAATATTCTCACCAGAACAGTCTAACTGTTCCATCTTGTATTATTCTACATGCCAACTATTTTAGTTTGATTTTTCAATTTATTCAACATATAAAAACAAAAGTATCATCCACTCTCTCTTTTTTTCAGGAGCAAAAAAGGCTAAAAAATCACTGTGGAAATGCAGACATACATGCACATTTTTGCTAGCATATCTGAAGTTTTGCTGACATGTCACTGTCCTCCTTCCTTTTCCTTGGCTAAAAAAAAAAAAAAATGACACGTCCATTATCATTCAAAATTTTAAAACCAAAGACATGGCTACTCTTCCTCAGAATTCCCTCTCCCAAGTTAGGACTTCCACGCTATGGAGTGAAGCTACTACAGAAGCAAGCAAACTAAGCATCCCACTAAAAGATAGCAAAGAACTCTTCCTAATCCATTCCAATATGCCTAAATCCCTTTTTTGACCTGCAGTTTAGCATGTACCAGCTCAGGTTTACCTGGGGTGAGCAAAACTAATTTGCTGACTCCATTAAACAGGCAAAATTTCAGACCAGCTCAGGAAGAACCTGCATCAGGTTCACAGAACCTGCATCATCTTGAATTGTAGTGGCTTACTTTCTTCTTTGACTATAGAGTCTATTTATTTATTTTAAAATCAAGAACATACACTTCTGTTGGGATGTAAATAATTTTCTTCTTTAGCTTCTGCAGTCAATAAATGTGCACATGTGTTTTTTGATAAGCTGGGAGATCTTCCTCTGTCCCTGAAGTAAGAAATGTGAACACAAATGCTGATACAGTTAGAGTCAAGATTAGAAAACTCAGGAGCTAGACTGAGCACAGAAATGTAAAAAGCGAATTGGGCAATGTCAGACACCAGGATGAAAGATCAAATTTTTGTCAGAACAGCAGCTAGTACCCTCTGGCAAATGGCATGCAGGGGGGAAAGAGCTCACGTAAATGTCTCATCACCAGCTCTATATCTGGATTTTAAATCAGTTCTAAGTTATAAAACTACTTGCAGAGTTCTGCATTACTGACTTCTCCAAAGATTTACTCCTGATGTTGTCTAGGTCTTTAATGGGTTTAGATCTTTTAGGTTTTATCTAGAGTTCTCCCTGTTTTCTACTGCTTGGATAAGTTTTCTCAAATAGAATTCAGAAAGCTCTACTTTTAATCAGATGTCAGAAATGTTGGAGTTTTTTGGGTTCAGGCTGTTAATATTTACAAAGTTATGCACTTCCACCTTGCAGCTCTGGTAGAAAAATACAGATAAGTGAAAAGGGATGTAATAGATACATGGATGACATGGATTTTTATTTTCATTGGCTGAGTAGTGCCACAAGGAAAAAATAAAAAGGGTTTTAATAAACAATTAAGTTTTAAAACACAGCTGGACAGTTATAGACACATAGTTTAAAAGCATGAATTATGTGAGAGCTCTAATGCTTGCTCTCAGAGTGTGAAAAGGTGACCACATGGAAAAGAGTGGGTCCAGTCTACCATGAAAGACTGAATTAGTGAATACAGTCACTAACATCAGTTAACTTCCCTAATTCAGAGTGAGATTTATTTATTTATTATTTATTTGCACTGCAGAGGTCTGCAGGACAAGGCCAATGACTCTGACAGAGGCTTTCACAACACAGCTGTGTACATGCTCTGCTTCAAAACAAAGGAAAGGTACAAACACAGCTGTAAGGCTAATTCCTTTCATAGACCAGACTTTCACACAAAATTTATATAATGTAATAGTGTCATAATATTCCTTTAAACAGTAGATTTCAACAAATAAATCACTTGAAAAAATATATGTAAACCAAGTATCCAGCTTCTTAAGGAAAACTGGATATAAGGATGTAGTGATGTACACATAAATTCTAATTGGAAAGCAAAACAAATAAAGA
The DNA here is from genome assembly GCA_018697195.1 of Certhia americana. Lineage (NCBI taxonomy): Eukaryota > Metazoa > Chordata > Aves > Passeriformes > Certhiidae > Certhia > Certhia americana. The sequence continues at coordinate 18,759,675 of CM031858.1, forward strand.
AATTAAGTGTAAGGTTTTATTCAATATAAGGAAGCTACAAACATCTTGGAGTTATATAACGAGGCAACATAAGCACAGATTTTGGTAAATCTCTTCATTATAATGAACATTTTTCCATGTATATTTTCTTCCTTTTCAAAAGCAGTGGTTTGCTTGCCTTTAAACATATATTGAGAATAAGGACTCTCGTTATTCATTTCTGTTAGCTGAAATTTTTCAAGTAACATTTTGCCTATTTTAAAATATTTTCTCCCTATTTTGATAAAGCAATTAATCTAGATTAGTGTAAATTGACTGCCTGTTAAATTAGCTCAAGAATGCATGGAAAAATCCTTCAGGTTAATATCTAGTTGCTCGTCTGTGTTCTGGAAAATATTCAAACAATATTCTCCAGGATGCAAAACCTCTTCAGCAAGCTAAGCAAGTTTTACCAGTAATTATACTATTAATCTTCAGTGTGACTTCAGTGATTTTGTGATTTCTACAAGTGTCAAAAAGTATAATTATACATTATACATTAGCCTCTTTAATGTTGTAAAATACTGATGTAGAAACAAAGATCTTGTTCAGCAGAAGGGAAACTCAGTCCATGCAGGGTGTCAACATATTATTTACTCTGGATTTCCAGAGGTAGAAGAGAGGATTTAAGATGACAACTACTATCACAGTATTAAAGCTCAAGTGTACTCAACATATATCCAGTCCATTAAGAGTAATAGTCCAAAAGAATTGACAAATTAGTATGGAGATTTTTGCATTTTAAAAGCAAACTCAGCAAAACTATGAAATCCAGCAAGCACTTTGTTGCCATTACCCATTCTCAAGGAAATTGCTGTTCTAATAGACAGCTGTGTGTAATCCTACAATTACACTCAACCCATTTCCTATCTATTCTCAGTCATTTACTCTGCAGAGACAGACAAGTCACTATCTATTTCTCTTGCCTAATATTTGTGTGGAAAACAGTTTCCTGCTATGGACTATTGCTTCTTGGCCTGGTGTACATGTTAGAAGGCATTTATGGAGCTGAAGAATAAGGGTGTGAATATGAAGAAAGAAGGATAGTAAAATTATCTCCACTCAAGATATTTCCATTTCCTCTCTCGCAACATGAATTTGAGCCAGTAGAGCCTATGAACTGTAATAAAGGTGAGGATTCTTGGACATGCATTGAGACTTAATGGCATCTACAATTAACAGTAATGAATTCTCACATTAGTTAGGAAAAAAACCCCCAAAACAACCCAAAGCAAAATTATTTTAGGTAATATAAGGGAAATATTTTATCTATGTCCTGTCATTTTCTATATTTCATAATAATCTTGTACTTCAGGATTAGAAAATGCCAATAGGCAAAGCACCACGTGTATAACTTTTACCTTCCCATGGCACATCCACAAGTCTGAATAATAAAACATAGCAAATCTCTGGAAATTCATCCGCTCTACATGTGTTCACATGTGCTGCATTCCACACAGCTACAAGAAGAACACAAAAGGTGTAAAAAAACTGAGCCAAACTTGCTCAAGGGTAGAATCTCAACTGATTGGATAAATCCCCCCCAAAACAATCAACACTTCTGCAAAAGTAAATACAACTTGAATGCAAAGTTCTCATAAATACATGGCAGCTTCCTTAGCACTTCAGTGGTCACATAAGATATTTTCAAGGGTTTCTAACCAGGATTTTGTTGGGGTTTTTTTGTAAAGTGCTGAATTTTTCTTCTCAATTTTACCTGGACACAGCATTTCATGGTATATTATCAAACAAAGTCACTTTTTGAAGTTCACTTCCACAGGTAAGATGGCCGTGCTGTCAAGGGTTATTCACAGAGCTCTGCAAAGCATTGCAAACCTTAATTTCTAAATGCAACTCACCAAAGGCTGATTATACGCTGTGAGATCCAACACAGTGAGTTGTTATTAAAAAACTACTTATCAGTGATGGTTTAACAGCATCAGTATTTTCTAATGCCTCTTAGTTCCTGATTGCTGAAATAATGGTGTCTTTATGCACTAGATTCTGAATCAACTAAATCCCTGGTGTGTTTTGGATGTGAGGCAATAGATTACAGACATTTCCCTATATCTTCAAACTATCACTAGAAGGACAAATTAGGTAAATTTCTCATTCTGAAAGAAACTGTGCTGTGTTCTCAAAACAAGAATCCAGCCTTGCAAGCAGATTGCTGCCTCTTTCATTCATGCCCAAAGGATATGTTAAGAACATGGAAGGCCTCAGCTGAGCTGCACTGGCAGCATAAATTGCCTTTTCATGAAGAAATATCAAAGAAGAAACTAGGGACCAATGGATTGAGTGATTCACAGAAAATTTCTTGTCAGGAAAAGTTCTCAAAAAACGTCAGTGGTGTTGTACAAGCTGGACTAGAAGGGGAAACCTTTCACACTGCCTTACACACAACCTCAATTCTCTGTGGACACACTAACCAGTGATATAAAACACTTCTACTTGCAAATACCTGGAGATCTTCACATTAATAATGCCCTGTAAGAAGTTTTCTCGGTTTTAAAGAAGTTTTAAATTCTAAAATTTAAAATGGAATTAATACAAAAGTCTCTTGGTATTTATAAGATCAGGAAAGTATCCTGTTACCCTATTTACTGTATGATTATTTTTAATGCATTTCTAAAGAGAAGCAGTATTTTTCTAGATTCACCTAGAAAATATCATCAAAATAACACAATCTTACAACCCTATTGTTAATATTTTATTTTTTACATGACTGTTTTTCTTGCATTTCTGTACCTTAGAAAGCAAATTTTCCTATTGTCTGCCCACAAAAGAGTCTAACCTGATCATAACCATTTTCTCCTCTTAAGAGGAGACTGTGTTATTGATTAACCTGAGGGCATCTTTTAACAAATAAACTTTGAAGCAATCTATGTTATCTTTTTACTTAAGAAGGAAGTGCATGAAATATAGCAAGCCATTTAAGAAATTAAAAGAAAACAATTATACTAATTCAGAAGTAATGTGGCCCCATTTGGAAGCAAATATAGTCTATTACAAACTTCAAGAACCACTAATATTGGCTCATTAAATAGAAACTTGTCTTAGAGCAATTTCTGGATCAGGCAGAAATAATAATCTAGCATAGACACAGAAATTTTGCACATTCACTAAAACCATCTCTAAGAATGATTTCCACAGCGTAATCCAGAAATTCTGCAAGCTGGGAGATCAGATTTTTAATGTGCCACTTCACTGGAGGCTAGAAGACCTTTTGGTGTCTTTGTCCCCACCTGTCTCCTGCTCCTGCTTCCGGCTGTGATCCAAACAGGCAGAGGTACACGGGCAGCCAGAGCTTCATTTCAGCACTCACTTCTGCATGCAGGCAGAGGAGAGATTAGTGCTGTGCCTCACTATTCGGGCCCAAACAAGAGGCAGCATGTTTCCCTTCCCTCTGGTATCAGCTGTTGGCTGTTACCAGAAGCACTACAGACATCAGGCACTATGACCACTGAGGCAGTTTGGTGTTCAGAATACTCTTGGCCTTAAAGATCCTGTGTCCAGCTGCTGGAAGAGATGAGGGGTGTGGGTTGTGCAGACATCTGTAATGCTGGTATGCTGCAGCATTTTATTTTAACATCCTGTTTATCCTGGCCTTAATTTTAGCTCATTGCTGGGTAATGATGCAAGAGATTATCTGATGGAGCGGGAACTTGGAATAGAAACCAAATTTCCAGGCAAATCAGGTTTTCCATTTTTCCCTTGCAGCTCAAGAGCCCCTTCTGCTCAATCCTGGTAACTGTGTACACCAGATGAAGAACGTGGCATTGACAGATGACTTCCTATTGCAGTCTTTACTCCAGGATCTTCCAACAAGTTCCTATTTTCTATTGCCAACACAACTACAAATTATAGAGGACTCTGGCTTCTTCAGGCTATAAATCAAAGTACCTAATATCGTATCGTTAAGGTATATTTTTTTCTTTAGTGTAAATCATATAGTACATTTCTACTGACTAAAAAGCTGAGCAGAAAGAAGACCAGAGCTGGAGAAAGTGATGGACTTCATGAGTGAAGGGGTAAAACAGTTTCCTTTAGAGCAAGTCGGAGAGGAGATATTTCTTGCTTCCTCTCCTCTCTTCTCATACAGAAAAATAACATACAAGCAGAAGGCAAATATTTCTTCTCTTTATATAAAAACGAGGTGGTTTGAGGAGTTGAAGGACTTTGTAAATGAAAACCACCAGAGGCTACAACACAAACCATAATTAGAACAGAAAGGAAAGGTATTAATAGACTCCCTGAACTGGAGTGGGCGAGAGAAGCCTCACTGCCATTGGCATTGTAAAGTCTGCAGGGAGCTGTTGGCATGCACCAGCCAGGAGTGGAACACAGCACTCCTGATGCTTCTCCTGGTCAAGACCCAGGATGGCTGCCTTTGCTACCAACAATCCTTGCAGCCCCAGGATAACTGTGGCTAGTCAGGGACAGACAGCTGGGGCAATCTCCCCAGCCCTGTTCTGATGTGGTCCGTACTAAGTGCAAAGCCAGCACCAGGTCACTTACAGGGGTGTCACACTGCAGGCTGCATATTCTCTGAGCTATTACTTTGGCTATTAATATAGAATTTTTCTGTTCAGCATCTCAGTTTGAGAGAGAATAAAAAAAAATTCAAATTGAAGGGTTTAATAAAGTCTCAACACCCCCCACCCCCACCCCCAGATAAAACCTGCTTTTCTCAAATGCAAAGTCACACAGCACACCAGGGCTGTGCTCCATATCCATGGTCACAACCACATGCTCAGTACAAGTTTTTCACACTAAAGGTACGAGTATGCAGGTCATTTTCAAATCTTCTGGACCATGCCCAAGTAAATAAAGTTGTACTTTCTGGTTATTTAAGTGTTTTATCTCATTTCACATCTCAGCAGGCTGTGATCCCAGAAATGACTGTAACTGCTGGTGTCTAACGGGCTTTTTGGCTTCCACACGCCAACTTCATGATTCTGGCATCAAACTATAAGTTGTACACATATGATTACAACTTTTCAGAGAGTAACTCACAGTATTTGTAGGAAGCAGAAGATAATAGGCAGTGTTACCCAAAATAGCAGTCAATATAGATATTCACTTTTCTGGCGGGAAGACAAGCTGCAAGACAGAAATCTAGAGCATTGCACACTGAAAGAAATGGCTTGCCTGCAACAATGTGTTAAACTCACATCTGCTAGGGTATAGAAAGAATGGAGTATTTCTCTCACTTTCTATTAGCAAGTAATTCAATCAAAGGGGTGTAGTCAAAGGCAGCTCTGAAAACCATGTGACATTCTGTTAGACACCTCACTGGTTCACAGGAGAGAATACAATGCCCATTTGAACAAAATACCTCTTATACAGCTTTTTTTACAGGAATTTCATACCTAGTCTGGTCTAACCCAGTCACTAATTTGCCAGATTAACTCTACTGTGAACAGCTGCTACTCCTTAAAAATATTCTAAATGCAATTGTCTGAAACCAAAGGGACACAGTATGATTTTGTCTTTCATCTCAGTAGAAGTAGAACATTCTTGAGAAGAAATTCTCCTTCTAAATCAGGCTCTGATGAAAGACCAATGCCAAAAGCAGGCTCTAGCACTGGTCATATAAATTTCTCTCCAAATACCATTATTTCTGCCAAGTTTAATGAAACAGATGGCAAATGCTGCAGCATGTACTTCCCAGCACATACTGGAAAGAATTTGGAAGCACATGTGTCACTGCACCATACAGTGACATCTGTCTTAGCTCTTATCTGTTGTCAATTATATAACATAATAAAACAGAGATAAAATAACATCTGGGTCTGCTGCAACAAGAATCTAGTTTTTAGGAAGTATTAAGGACATTGTTTTACTTTCTATGAGGTCATCAATAATTTTGTTATTGATGTTAGCAGACACACAACTGAGGACAAAAAGCTTATTTTAAGCCTCCAAATAGCTGTTAACTGAAGTGGAAGATAAGTTATTTGAAGAAGTATTTATTGTAATGGTGGGGCATTTTCATGGGATGATAAACTACTGTATAACAGGCATAAAGGAAATAAGACAGCAGCACTTACCAAATTATTACATACCCAAATGATCTAGTTTAGTGACAAGTATTTTAGCTACATGATGTTGCTTTTCAAGATCAGAGCATATGAGGCTCTGTTGCATTTTCAGATTAACCAGAACATTATTTTACCAGCATAGTGGACCCAGTAACAATGACCTGACAGAGTCTGAATGCTATAGTGAATACATATAACCCCTAGTATTTTATAGGTATTCTTTAAATTAGATTCAATAAAAAGATTCAAATCTGTTTGCAATCTACAGGGAAAATTTGATCTACAGCTGCTGCTCCATTGACAATTTACTCTGAAGTGCCATACACTGATTTTGTTGAAGTTAATGAGAATCTTCAATTAATTTAATGAGAGCTGTATTTGTCTTCCATGTGTTGTTCTAACCTACTGAAGAAAATACATTAACTACCTGACAATCCCAAGGTATTATCTACTAAACGTCTTTGGAAGATGAGGATGGACAGACATTTTGGGAACTAATTTGTGAATATTCTGTATTACTTTGGGAAAACCATTTAATTGCTCTTGTTTCAAAGATGTTGTACTGAGTTGAATAGTGTAAATTGGGGGGGGGGGTGGGTTTGTTTTGATCGGTTGGTTTTGTTAGCTTTTTTCCCTTTTTTGAAAAAAAAAATAGTTTCACTTATTTCATATTTTGATTCAGGCTTGTAATGATGTTCAAACACTATCTGGAGAAAAACAGATTTAGAAGTGGAATATAATTCAACTTACATCCATTTGATTTTTGTCAACAGAATGAGCTAAAAAGGAGTGACAGCTAGTATCAGTTGCACTGTGTGTTTTGCCAAGCCCAGTCAAAACAATTTCAGTTATGAAGATCATACATCAAATATAAAACTAATTAATATACAATTAATGCAACATCACTTCTGCAACTTATGCTGTCACGGGCCAGATTTAGACAGAATTATCCATATTTTAGAAAGAGAGTTTGCATTTTTTGACACACTGCCCCTCAGCTGCTTTCATTCAATGAGTATTATATCTCCCTTGTGCTATCCAAATTTCTGCTTTAAGTACTGGCACTTCCCCTCTCTCTAAGCCTAACCTTGCAGGCTCCCAGAAGATATGTAAATGCCATTGCATTTAGGCAAGCAGATGTCTTTGAGCTCAGGGTGAAGTTGCTGCCAGCTGTAGTAGTTATTGGGAATATTACAGAAGAGTTAGCATCCTCCATGAAACCTTGTAGATTATTAAATTTTTGTCATAATGGCTTTATTGTAGTTGACTAGTACCTTGATTTTTCCTATGACTACATCAGTTTGTTTCAACCAGCCTTTTAGAAAATTAATTCTAAGGATGTTATCCAAATCTACACATGCCCAAAACTTATAGAAACCAGGACTGACCGTTCCAGTTATGGTAGTCTGAAACAGGGGGCTCACAATCAGTTTTCTCTTCTGACATTTGTTTTTAAGTGCTGTTACTACCCATTAAAAAATGTGATGTTGGAGTAGAATTTAAGCAAGCTGTAGACTCTTAATGTACCATGTTTTTCTGTACCACCTTCTAGAAGCCCCACATCCCAGCATTAATGCTGTCTAGGACACTGTTCTCCATCTTGATGAACAATCTTTTGGACTCAGCAACACATGCATTTATTATTCCAGCTTTATAGAACTGAAATCCTCAGAAATATGAAACTACACACTCCTGAGAGATTACAGTCATTTTCAACACAAACATTGTGTTTTCTTCACTATATGGGTTGCTGCAAACACCTTCCTTTAGACCAGAGTCTAAGGACTAAGAGTTACGCCAACAGGCAGTATCGAGAGAAACTATATGTAAACATATAAGTTAAAAACACCATTCAGAAGTTTATAAGACTTAATCCTTTCATGATGCTGATTAATTTTAAAATACTGTGTCAAACTAATTTTATTCTTTGTCTTTATCTCAGTAAAAAATTTGCCTAGTTAGGTGCACATTGAATGAGGCATATCACTGACTCAATTTTCAGTGCTCAATTCCAACTGATCAAAATGAAAGGCCTACAAAAATGCTTCTGAAAGTCCCAGTGTGCCTGCTTGCATCCTCTAACACCACCTTTGAAAATGTGGTCCTTAATGATTTCTGGAGTATCTGAAACATTTGTTCAGACACTGGTTTAAGGATGCAGTCAGGACATTCTACATTACTTTTTTCTTTAACTTGACAGAACATGGATCTCTATAAAAGAATAATGGATGAATATCAGTTTAATACCAGCCCCTCACCCACACATGCTGTGATATAATCCATTTTTCTCAGCATGCCTTCCCAAATATTTTCATGTGCCTCTCTGTATATGTATATGCGTCACACTTTCTCCTGAAGATGATGAGAAAGAGAGAATGAAAAATTTTTATGATGCATTATAGTTATATTAATCAACAGGTTTCTGAAAGGCACTTGGATACCATAAAAAGAGGCATGGAATAGGAACAGAAGGGTGTGTTCAAAGTGTGCAACACAGTCATAGCATGAATGTAAGGCTTTAGACCTCCAGTAAAGTAAACCTGTGGTAATTCTGAAAGATCAGCAAACTCTTGTGGAAAACATCTCAAGCCTCATACATCCAGTTGAATGCGTAATAAAAATTTAGATCATCCAAAGGTGTAATTCTGTCTCTTTATCGTGTTCATTCATGTAGAAAACTTAGTATCTCCATAATTCACAAGCTCCTTCATAAACTGATAATATTGGTAGTTTGGTCTTACTAACCTAGCAGAAAGCTATCCAAGAACGTTTTATATATTTCTTCTAAACTCTTAGATGTATTCTTAAGTTATATACATGTATTTGTTCTTGAGCCAGTAAAACTCTATACCTTAAACAGATCTTCTCCTCTGTTATTTACCCACCTAATCATGCATGAAAATCAACCAATTCAGCCTCCATTTTAAAAGGTTAAACAAGGAAAGGCCTCTTAGTGTTTTTTCAACATTTCTGTATTTAATTTTTCTCCTCCTTCAGTGCCTATTCCAGTTTTAGTTAATCCCTCCAGAAGATGGAAGACCAAATCTCCATGCAGCCCTGCAGGAAAAAAAAAATAAAGGCTTACCTGTTCTCTGCAAAATGTAGTGAGTATTCATTCATCAGAACTGGCTCAGATAATGCACTTTATGGTCACAGCACCATTGAAGCATGTTTATTTCTGTGACCCTGATGAAATTTTCTTCATGAACTGTGACAGATTAAGTGAAGCCAAAACCTACATATCCTACTGGGTTTCTGTTCTGAGCTTTCTGGATTATTCGGAAACCAAACTGGACTTTGTAGCCTGGTGAGATGGCATTCCTGGGTTTTCAAGTCAAGTGAAATTTAAAAAAAAAAAAGTCAAATGAGGTAAAATACATAATAGATGTTTCCAAGGAACACATATATCAGGCTTGAAAAGCTCTGCTACTTACTGACTTTTTGCTCAGAAGGGATAAGAAATACCACATCTTTGGTTAAATGCCATAACACACTGTAAGACAGTGATGAAATGTCTTAAAAAGGTTCTGGATGCAGCTACCACTCTTTCTCAGACTGTCAATTTAATTTGCTTAAATCTTTCCTTATTTCTCAGATATTCAAATAATCAATCATATATAACCTCAATTTCAGATCACAAGAAATTAAAAGCTTGAATATTACCTTGCAGACCTAGTCCTTTGAGCAATCCATCTGGCTAATTAGAATTAAATTTGCTTTTAATTTACCTGTACTGAAATGAGACAGGACATATCAGAATGTATTACAACCCTCAATACTATCAGCCAGCATTGTTAAATCCCAAAAGAACTGAAGACTTTAAAATGGGAGGATTATTCAAAGAGATTATACACTAAATTCCTACATGTTAAATAATTCATCAGAATTAATTCTACATATATTATCACCTTTCCTCTCCTTCTCACCAGACTCAAAGATCAGTTTATAAGAATATGAAGTGATTCAGTCCCTATGATATTTTTAAGATTTTTTTTGTTGTGTTTTTTTTTTTTTTTTAACACTACATTCAGAATGGCTGTAAAAAGGGACAATGCATGTCAAAACAAACAAAAAAAACCTCCAGCAGTAAGAGCTAATAGTCTACTTGAGCAAGTCAAAAGGCCTCATGTTGGAAAAATGTTGATTTCTTGGATATCTGAAGTCCCATCTTTTAAAAAAATGTCACAAATCATTTTTATTGCTGTCTTCTCCAACAAAACAAGCTATCAACATAATTCACATTACAAGAATAGTTTAATACACTCAAAAAAGCACAGCACTACATTTCTCAGATGACTGGAACCAAGCCAAAGCAAAGCAAACACAAACTGTGCTTCCAGTGCTCAAAAGCGTGATTAGACAAGCAGGACTGACCAAGCTGACAGGTTTGTCTTACCTAATATCTCCTGAACAAAGTGCAGGGCTCTTATTCTGTGATGGCTGCTGAACACCATGCTTAAGCTATTAAGCTAAAATCTGTTTGGGACACAGAAGATTTTTAATATGCATGAACAGGCTGGTTAAATGTTGAAAAACAGAAATCAAGAGTACTCAGGTGATGAGTTCTAGTAAGTGCTGCCTTTTTTGTCATTTCTGCCTCAAGACATGACCTCTCTTCATAAATATTGTCCATGTCTTTCAAGAGATGATCAGCAGGGTCCTTCTGCAGTTTATTCACTGTTAATCAAACACACCTTGTCCAATATGTAGCTATTTTAATTTAGGTCCCTTCACTCTCTCCCTACCATCTGTCAGGCTACAACTCTTCCACCTAAATCTGAGGCAAGATCCATTATGATCTCGTTCTTCTTGGCTTGGATCAGGAAAAAATTCCTGTACAGTAGTCCTGAAAAAAAAATCCCTCAGCGACTCTATCTGAAATAAAACCTCTTCTCTTCAGATCACAAATATTTTTAATGATACTGAAAGTGTTTCAAGAAAATAATGTATTAGTTAATGAGGATAAAAATAGTAATTGGCATATACTGCTTGGCCCAGAACTTCAGAAATACTTAGAATATTCAGTATTTAGCATCACTTAACTCCCACTGAAACAAAGAATGCATTCAATAATTCAGGCTGTAAATTCTTATTTAAATATTGTCCTTTCACTGCAAGTGAAGCTGATGTAAAGTCAGAGTCAAAGAATTATAATCCTGCTGCAACAGCTCTTTAGCAATTCATCAGAAAAACATTTCCAGAAGTTTTGGTTGATGTTTTTGTCTCCTGGGCCTAGAGGCGCTTTTAAGCTTTCGCTGTCTTTTAGTCCTAAACCTTATGATCTTGTTAGCCCACCTGGACTGAGGTTGGCATTTCCCCATTATTAGCACTCCCCCTACTCTCACAGGGCGTCACATTTCTCTTGGAGACATTTTATCTTGAAACTGTTCTGTGTCTTTCCTGTTTTCTTTCTAACAGCTTTGTCTGCAGCTCCAGCTGGTCCTGCTGAATAATATTGAGGAGATAAAGTAATACTAACTAGCACTGATACTACAACAGAACAAAAATATTTTTTATTTAATTCACATATCTTAAAGGTGAACACTCTTCTGTGAGAGCACAGCTGAGAAAGATGGCAGTGCACCAAATATAAAACCAGAAGAATGTATTAAAAGTAGAATCCCTATTTTGATATAAAATTAATATAGAAACAAATACTTTGTATTCTTGACAGCATTGATCTCACTGTCCTTCTGTTACTTCATTTACTGAGTGTCTACATGTCTACACAGATTACTCCATTGCTGACTTGCTACATACAAGTATAACCAACTTCTGAATTTTTCTTTTGGATAAATTTAATTAAATTTAATAAAAATAATAATTAAAAACAAGCATTCTGTGTTATTACATCAAACTGTAGATCCAGGATCTACAGACATCCATCTGACTGAATCATGGAAACACAGATGTGCAGAAAGGACAAATGTAGTCAGCCTTTCCTCTCTCCAAGAAGGTTGGTTTCACTGTGTTTGAATTCATTCATCCTCAAATGTAAACACCTCAGCTAGTCTCATGCTCCAGTGAAGCCTCTGACCATGGCAGATGGATGACAGATGCCAATCCTCACCATTTACTTACAACTCCTGCCATGTTTTCCTTTCATCCACCTCTTTTGCAGCCTAATCTTTATTTTCTGTTCCTTCTCTTTCACTCCTTGTCACCTATTTCCCCTTCTCACAACTTTTTTTTTTTTTTTTTTAAGTGCTTGTATGCCTCTGCTTCATTTTACCCACTAAGGAACAAAAATGTTTCCTGGATTCTTGAAAATATTTTTTGAACTTAAACCTGAGCATTCCTGGCAGAAAAAAACCCAAGATGCTCAAATAAAGAAGTATTGGGCCTTGCTGCTTTTCTAACTATTCCAAAAAACCAAGAAATGCTGTCTGTGTCCAGCTGATATAAAAAGTCAAAAACAATGGATCAATGTGAGAAAGGACTGCATAGGACTAAGCAACTTTATCTCCAGGCTCTTACCTACTCTGGAGTTTATATCTTAACAGAGACAAGGGATTTCTTAAAAGACCTCTCCTAATTCAACACTTGTTTTCATTTTAGGAGGGGTCTGTATGATTCTCAGCTATTGGCTATGCAGCAGACACACTGCCATGCACACCTGCTGCAGAGCACCTCAGGCTGTGGAGAGGTGATGAACAATCCTAATCTCAACACCACGTGAGAATGTACTCTGCACACACCTTAGGTGAAGCTTTTATTAGCAGGCTTTTATTGGTTATAAAGTGTTTGAAGTCAATTAATAAACATGAAGAAAAATACTGAAAAGAATAAACTCGATTAATTATTGCAACAGGTTCTGGAAACACATCTTGATCTAATTCCCTCCCCTGATGCATCCCCAAGAGTGAAATAATGTGTGTGGGGAAAAAGAAGCCATTTATTGTCAGCAACAACCAATCCATGACCAGAGATTAAACCTGTGCTCATCATTGTGACCTCAAAAAACAGTAATTTTTTTCACTGGATGAGACTTAAAAATGTGTAAAGTGCATGAATGTGGAATATACTCAGAAATTTTAGCATGCTTTCTTTGCGCTAAAAATGCAGACCAGTAACGTTGAAACCTTTGCACTATATGGTCAATAAAATATTTATACACTGTGTACTTGGAACAGAAATATTGAGCATCCCAATCTTGTTTTACAAGAAGGATAAACCATGGCACAGACCTGAATAAATGCTATACGGATAACAAATACAAATAAGCAACACTCTCTGATTTTGCAGTATGTGTTGTTCATTCACATCATGTAATAACTCTAAAAATATTTGGCTTGAGGAGCAAGCAACAAGGCATCTGGTTACTGAACTGAGCAAGAGGTTAAATTTATCAACATTTGTTGTTGACAGATGCTCACCACTGCTAAATTAGGTACTTAGGAGCCCACTGTGTGAAAGGTTCTGCTCCATACCCCTAAATGGTGACTGCCACCAAGAATTCAGGCTTGTCCTCAATTGTAAGCATGGACCTGCTGAACTTAGTAAATTACTTTGTCCATGGAGTGTAGCTTTGGTGTAAACCTTTGGAGAATGATAGAGATAATATTGAACTTAATTTATGACAGAGAATCATCAAAAAAAAATTGTGTCAACCACAGTTTCAGCAGTACGGTGTAATACATAAATATAATTCAATTCAATTGCCAACCTCAGATCACTTAAGAACAGGTGGACAACAAGGCTTGTTTTAAGGGAAAATGTTTTTTCTGCTATCATTAGCTAAAATAAAATATTTATGCAGTTTCTGAAGGACTCAAAAAATGTGTTGTTTTTAAGAAATGTCAGACGTAAGAAATATTTTCTATCATAGAATATTTTTTTGTATCAGTTATATATAAGTGGAGAAGAAGAGATAGGGAGAAGAGGAGAGGAAAAGGGAGAAGTAGAGAGGGAGAGAGAATTTTTGCATCTAGATCAGTTCTAAAAGTTCACTTAAAAAATAAGTATGAAAAATGTTTTCATATTATTTTTGAAATAGGAGGAGTTTGACAGGGACTCCTTGAAATTTCCTTGAAATTTCCTTGAAATTTCCAGGATAAACTAATTAGTTAGAAAGGAGATGAGGAAACATAAGTATACATCCCACTGGCACAAAGGTATCTTGTAACTACATTAGAGAATGTTAAAATAAGATCTCTGTGATCCTGCCATGTTTAACAAGACTCACAGATCATCTGTGATTAAATGCAGGTCACATAAAATAACATCTGTAACGCTGCCAACTTCAGTGAGGCTCAAGCATGACAGTGATTTAATGCTGGTCACATAAAGTAACCCATGACTCTAAAAACCATGGAAGAGATTTGCAATTCAAAGGCACGTACACAAATACATACGTAGATCATAACTGCTGGAGATTATCTAACAGGAAATTCTTGTGCTCTTTAACCAGGCTTAGAAGGTTGCAAAATAGGCACAAAGATGAACAGAACTGTCTCATGAAATCACAGCCATTACTGTCCCATATGAGCAGGGACGTTGCTCTTCATGTGCAGGAGTGCTTTTGCAGGATGTATTGTGTTTCACTCCACAACATTAGCAATTAAAGTTATTCCCACACTTCAATAGCACATGTTATCTACACATCACACTGTTTTTACTGAGTGTGAGGGGTATTTATATGCAAATAAATAAGAGGAGCATTTTCTTCCCATTTTTCTTTCATTCATTTGAAGTGCTGTCACTAAGTAAAGATAAGAAGGGCAGAACTCTGCTGCATGCCCAGAACTCCACAAGAAATGGCAAAGCAGGGGAATAACTGCTTCCTGCTGCAAACACAAACCAGAGCTGGATGTCAAAAATATAGCTCCTTGCATCACCTGCTGCTGCTGCCTTTGGAACCAAGAGCTGAGTAAGACCTATTCATTCACATGCGTGGGCTGAAAATGAAGCATTATCTACTTCTCTTAAAGCTGTTTCAGAACGGTTGCTCAGGAAGCATCATAAAAAAATGGCAGTTTCATAAATCAGATCAAATTAAATCTCCACTACATTAAAAAAAATTTCTCTTCAAAGTCCTGACACTTCAATCTACTTTTTCTACATTTTAGGATACCAGGTGCCACACCAAGATATCAGCAAGTTTGTAAAGTCCTGTTTGTCTTTAGTATAAAACATTCCCTTAGTATCAGTTTAGGAGATAAAGGTGCTTTTGCTTTTTCAAGATAAAGTCATGCTGATGTACTGAATGCGCACATCCTGCAGTTTTTCTGAACTAATGGAAGCCTATCGAGCCTTAGCTGATGTTTTTCATTTACTTCTTTCATGTATAGTAAACCACCAATGGCTTTTCTTCTGAATTCTTATTTCTCCTTTCCTGACCTACTTTTTGAACATGAGGTTTTGGGAATACTATTACACATTTGCCTACCGGATGTCTGGACCTCTGCTAAAGTAATTTCTTCTCTCTGCTACTCCTGCATAACTGCTATTTTCAGAGGAATATTAAATTAGTGTGTTAGACTATTCACTGCCAGCATGAAAAGGCTAACTTTAAATATTTCAGGACAATGCCACAAGTGAATGCATTTGTGGAAAGCATCTTTAAAAATTTGACATTATCAGAAGACTAATTTTAACTTGCAAGTTTAGCAGGTTTGCTAGGAGTACTAGCAAGCACATTGACAATAGGAGTAATTCTGTCAGCTGTCATTGATTTAGTCCTTTGACCTTTTCCACTGGAAAATCTTGCAAAATGCACTACATTACTGAATTTATTTAAATCAGAAATTCAATACAAATAACCTGTCAATTAGTCTGGCTTCCAGTCCTAGCATAAACTTAAATTTTCACAGCCAATTTGTACTGGCACTTTCTGTACTGAAAGAATAAAAGTAAAAAAAAAAAATAAAAAAATTAAAAATCTCTCCCTCTTTACAGGCTTAAGAACTCAAAAAAGGGGTTTTATAAAAGCACAGATACTTTACTCTTGCCCTTCCTTAAGTTCTGCCTGTTTCACAGACCATCTGTTGAAGGAACATGGCAAAATTTCCTGTGACTCACTTCAGTCACAGAATAAAGTCTTCAACAAACCCACTACTGACATAAAACTTGTAGATGAAGCGGTTAATATATGTGCTATCTTCTTAAAGAAAATATGAAAAATATAAATTAATAGCAAACCCAAGACTAGCTAACAATTAAAATGCAAATCTTATGCTCCAAAGTTTACTTTCTGCAAAGACATAAGCAGGTGATTTGTTTAGCACATAAAATAGACCCATTAAAATTAATGGGACAATTCACTGTATATAAGAGTGTACATATTTAAATCAATATGATTGGAATTACCAAATTTAATCAGGAGTTAAATGAGTCAGCAGAAGAGTTTTACTTAGATCTTTAAGTTTAGTCTTGTTTTCCATTTGTAGGGTTTTTTTTCTTTAAAGAAAAGTTCAGTCTTTATGGCTGGTGTAATTTTTCCTCTCTTCCTGCAATCAGGGAACATTATGCCAAATATACCCACAAATATTGACTAACATAACCTTGTCACTTGGTAAAAGTTATTCAAATCCTTAATTTTTTACTTTGGATTAAGTATGAAAATAATGAATGGAGTATTTATTACTAATAAAATAATAGTGATTCTTAATTTTGGTCTATACATACAGATGGAAAATTGTATCTCAGTTTAAGCTAAACAGAAAAAAGAAAGTATTAAACCATTAGTCAGGGAGCAATATCACTTAACTTCACTCATCTAAAAGTTAAGCACCTCATCTCAGCAGGTAACTTAGGCTTGGTTTGCAGCCAGCAGAGATAAAAGGCAACTTTAGCATGTGATTCCTTATTCTAATGATGAAATGATTTTCCATTTGTAATGGCTGTCTTCTCCTTCTGACTAAAAAGGGAAGAGAAACTTTTTGCTTAGAATTCAACAACTAATTTTAGGTGGAACGATTCTTACTCATATTATTTAATCTAAACACCTAAGTGCTTTAGAGACATGAAAAACATCCACTTAAGTTTACAGTATTAAATTAAAAAAAATATTGCAAATGTAAAGGACATACTGGCTCTATTTTGCAATTTAAATATATTGATTTTGGTTAGCCCAGTCTTTAAAATTTTAAAACTAATAAGCCGCACTTCTCTTGTATCTTAACCATAGACTTAAAATGAAAAATATGGCAAACTTTCAGGCTTTTATAATTTCAGACCATTTCTTAACTTTTAGGGAACAAATCACTGAATAGAACTTACTGAATAAACTGAAATAAAATACTTTCCATGAAGATTAGGATATTTCTGTCAGAAGATGATTTTGCACTTCAGCAAACCTATGTTTCAGGTGGTCAGTGTTTCAACTGGCCAAAAATTTCCAGTGGTTCACCCTGATACCTTTCTAAAAACCATCTACTTCAAACACAGTATGCTTAAATTGGCTTTGCTTGTATTTTTTTTTTTTTTTTTTTTTTTGTGCTGGGACTTGGCTCTCAGCAAAACAAATATTGAGGAAGTGCTTGTGCACGGACCATATCAGCTCATTATAATTTTATGGTTTGTCATTATGAGAATGCAAGTCATTACCTTCACTGTAACACATATTTATTTAAATTTGTAAATTTCTTGTGGAAAAAAAATAATAAGGACAAATAAAAATAACAAAAATTTAGTAGATTTCTGTAGACTCTTCAAGGAAAGTAAAACTGTAAAGCATATCTTCTATTTCAGAACATTAAAATAAACAATTTCAGTAGTATTTGTTAGTAATTATGTATTACATTTCTTATGTCTGATGGAAACATTATAGGAGTACAAAAACAAACAAACAAACAAACAAGCACCAAAAAAAAAAAAAAAACCCAAAACCAAAAAGAGATGCAGAATTCGGCCTGCTGGTTCTTCTATTAAGTAGAAAATCCCATCTATCCTGCCCCTGAGGCGTTCTGCTAACAATGTGCTCTGCATACTTATTCTTTTCACAGAAATTTACAGCTAGAAGTAAAACCAGACTTACTAAAAGCACATACCACTGTTACCACCACTACTCATCTGAGACCACTCTGTCTCTGAGTTGTGCAAAGACAGTTAAAAGCTCATAATCTCATAGGAAACACTTTTTGTAAGCCCAGTCAGTAAAACAAAGCTTTATTGGTAAAATATGAAATATTCTTAGAGGTCTTCTACTCATAGATGAAAAAGATGAAAAGAAACATACTCTATTATCAGGACAGGGCTGTGATAACATGCTTCGGATAAAACAGTTGATGCACTGTACCTGAAATTGCAAATATTTCAGTTGAGAAGCTACTGCAGAAGACATTTATTGGCTCTACCTAGGCAACACTTGAAAAGGGATTCCTATCATAAAATTAATGTGTCACAACACTGGTTAGAAAATAACCTCCTTCCTAGCTCTGAGGTAGTCCATTTTGCTCTATTACCCTATTGTAGACACAATGATAACATTAGATAATTAAAATAAATTAACAAGCTTAACATCCTCGAATTATCCTTGGTGACTTTCTCTCTCTCCTTTCAGTTCTCCTGCAGTGTTTCTGGGAGGAGACCAGGCAGCACACAGCACTCAGTGTAAAAGGGCCTTGTGGAATAGTGCAGTCACAGTGTGATGCTATCATGTTTACTCTCTTAATAAGCCCTAAATTTCTAATTCTACGGGACCACTTCTGTAGATTTAACTGAATCTTTCACAGGACTATCCACTATAACCTTTCAGCAGTAATGGTGAGCATGTCAAGGGCCATTTGTGAAGTAGTTTTTGGTTTTTCCCCATAAGCACCACTTTACAATTATTTGTACTAAATTTCTAACTACTTAAGATTAGCTAAGAAAATGAAGATTGCCAGGCCTTTTCTTTTTTTTTTAGATTTACAGTTGCCCTGATCCAGAACTATGAACACCTAAAGATGTGATCTTCATGCAGGACCCAAGTATTAAACATCTAGGGTATCTATTTCCCTATCTTGGAGCCACACACTTTTCTTCCCAATTTGAAACACAAACACAAGAATAAAAACCTCTGTGTTTGACACCAGTAAATCAACAAACAATTAAAAAATTATAGTGTAAGGCAAGAGAAAGCTTCTGAACTGTTAATATATCCTTTAAGCAGTCCTGGGCACTGCCAAAGTTAACATGCAAATGCATTATCAGCCACACACATCTCAGCATGAAGTTTTATAAGACAAAGGTAACGTTTATATAGATGTGCCACCCTTGTCCGTTTCTCTCACAAGCTATGTTTTTTAAGTTTGTGTACTACAAAAATTCTGCTTTCAGAAATATTACTTTGAGATATGTCAAGTAATAGCATGGTCCAGGGTGCTTAAAAACCAAAAATGATTGAAAATATTTTGGAAACAGTCATATTTTTGAGGTCCAAATTTCACTAAACTTGAATTTAAAATCTAGAATCACCATTTTGTTGCTAGCAGGTAACTCTGGTTTCACTTACACATCAGTTCAAAAGTATTTTGTTCAAGATTCTGAGTAATATCCTTAATTTTTAGGTTTATCATCAAAAAGACTAGAAACTGTGTTTCTGGCACTGATTTAAGTACTTTCACACTATTATATAAATGGCATTAAGAATGAAAATCTATTTGATGTTTAAAAAGGCTTGTAAGCCAGGTATATTAAAACCAACATTAAGTTGATTGGAGGGGGATTTTTTGTTTGGTTGTTTTTTGGGTTTTTTTGTTTGTTTTTTTGGGGGTTTTTTGTTTGTTTGTTTTTCGTTTGTTTGTTTGTTTGTTTTCTTCTTGTAAAAACAACAACAACAACAACAACAAAAATAATAATAATAATAATAATAATAATAATAAAGCTAGGAAAATATTAATATCTGAAGGACTTTTCCTTTGTATGGGTTCATGGTTCATGTGGTCTGAGGTCTACACGAAAATGCCTACCCATAAAATAAATTCTGAGAATGAAAGTTTTTGTCCACAGTTGTGGAATGTGATAGATTTAATCTAAGCCAGACAGGTTGCCAAAGACAAGCTCCAGAGGTGTGCTTGGGATCAATGCATTCTTGGATCACAAAGCATTTGCTGCACTTGCACTTCTGCTGGCATGGGAGCTAACGAGATTAAATTGAAATTGTGCATGCCCATGCAAAGGCTGTCACCATCTTCTATTCTGTGGACATATTCAAAGCCTAATTCAGGGGGATTCAGTGGCACATAATAGTGGGTGATTCATTTTAGACACATTTAAACATAGCAGGAAGTATTCAAATACAAGAGAGAAGTAGAAAATACTTAACATAAAGTATGTTAGAAGAACACTGTGGACCTTACTATTTGCAAAGCAATGCAAAATACTCAGAGGGAACATTTATAGATGTTTGAGACTATTAATCATTGCATAGTTCACTTCCTCAGGGAACAGAGTACATATTAACAAAATTCTTCTATTATTAAATCAGAAGACAGATTCTGAACAGAACATGCACATCATGAGGAGCTGTGTTGACAAAGTGCTGAGAACAATGCCCAGCGGGTCAGGCGCTTTGCGTCTTCTGCCATGATGCAAAGCATCATCTATCAAAATATTTAACAAGGTTGCAGTTTTATGAAGAATAGACTTTTGCTTACAATGCAAAGTAAGTGGTAGCAAAAACTATGGCATATTGCAAACAGCAAACACTACATAAAAGACTTAAAAATACAGCTAGTTTGTGTCCTTCAACACTTCACATAAAGCCACAAATTATATACAAAAATAAAGAAATAAAAAGGAAGAGAACCAATCAAACCCCCATCTTTTCTAGTATGAAAATACAACGTTTACGATCTGAAGCATTAAGCTTTCATCAAGAAAGTAAACAATCCTACTATCATATTTGTACCTCAGGATGGGACTGCAGATATCCGTGGCTGGCAGAGAAATAAGACATTGTGTTTTTCCTAGGATTGGGAAGTGTCAGGAAACTTGTTCTGAGCAGATTGTTCAATTCCTTAACTTGGGCATTGCCGCTTTTGCAACAGGCTCCTCATCAGGCTGAGCTTGATTCAGGAGTTCTCAGTCCTTCCAACAAGCATCTCCTCACAACACAGTGTTGTTTTAATCTCATGCAATGATCAGGATGACATAAGGACAGCAGGGTCTATCACTAAATATCCCTCTGCCTCCAGCACTAAACTTGGGAAAAGAGAAAGCAACAGATTTGGGTACACAATCAACTATTCTAAAAAAGCCAAAGCATAAGAGCTCTGCCTAAGTAAAAATGCTTTTAATCAGGTAAAATTTTGAAAATTTTGAATTTTATTCTGTATTATGAAGGAAACACAGAGACACATCTCTATAAAATTGACATTCACATACATAAACCCTATAAACATTTAAGTAGTCCTTTAAAATTCCAGAAAAATTATACATTTTTGTACTTATACTAACTTCCTCATCCAGAGCCTTCTCCTTTACTTTCCTTTTTTTCTCTGTAGATTAATTTTGCCAAGTGTCTCTGCATAAATATTTTAAATGCTGCCTTGATATTTCCCATTATTCACCCATTATGACAGAGAGCAGATCTGATGCTGAAGTAGGGCTATACCTTACTAAATTTATTTTTAGTGGTTTGCATGATTCCTTCCAAGCAAGGATCAAGAGATGATTAAGTATAGCAGAGTACTTTCTAAATCATGTATCTTGTCTTGAAAGTAAGAAGAGTCCAGAGCTAAAGAAATGTAAATCAATGAATCAATAAATCAGTTCAGTGTCATTTCAGTGTTCAAAAATGCTCCTCTTGGTAGCAATTTGGCAGTAGGAATATCTAGTCTTTAACACTTCAGTCTTTTTCCACTGAAATTAACAAAACTCTTTGGTAATTCTGTAGTGCCAAACTGACCTACTCCATAAGCTGTGCAAATATAGTAGCATTTTAAGTCCCTGATTCAGAAAATATTGTTTATATTCCTAGGAGTAATATTTTTCTCTAAAATTAAAAGGCAAAATCAGCGTGAGGTTTTCTTCCACGTTGACTTTAATACAACTCCTTGGGAATTCTCATGACCAAATTTTGTGGCATTACTACAAATTAGTGTACAAATTCACCCTGTTCTTGCATCCTAAAGCAAGGAATCACAACATCAGTTGGGAAATCAAGAAAACATGAACACTTTAAGAGTTGGACTTGATCATCCTTGTAGGTCACTTCTCACTAAGAATGTTCTGTGAAACAGATGAGCCATCTCATCATCCCCAAGAGCCTCACATGAGTAACTTTTCCTTTTGCAAAAAAAGAATTTTCACAGTGTAAAACAGCTAAAAATGTAAATAAACCACAACAAAATAAAATAAAAAATCAAATGGCTTGATGAGTGTCATGTTAGTAAGATACTAAGTTACACCTTAGTACCACAGGCCAGTGAAATGGAGCTGCAAGCAATCTGCATTTAGCTTCAAGGTTGAAGATTCTTTGCTCTTGATCAAGACTGAATAGAAGATGAGAATGAAAGCACCAAACAAGGACACAAAAGACCTATGCTTATCTCCCATCAGACATTATCTAGTAATAAGCGTCTTGTTTCTGATCTTTCTAACTCAAAGAATCACAAAGGTATAACACTAGGCCTACTGACCAAAAAAAAAAAAAAAAACAAACCAAAAAACAAACAAACAAAAACCCCCCCAAAAAAACCCCACATGGAAATAATAATTAATAATTGTCATTCCATTTTAAAGTAAAACAAAATAAAATACACCAGAACAAATTCATTTTTGAAATACTACTTTCTCTCATGGATTAATTGTCTAGGTTTGATGCTCTTCAACATAAATACCACATCTCACATGCTTGCACACTTACTGCAGAAGCAAGATTGTCAGCTCATTTAAAGCCCCTGCATGTATTAATTTATATATTAAAATAACAGAAATGTAAAAGATTTCTTGTGATTGTAAGACTTAGAAGAATAAGAATGTAATTTTTAATATTTTATAACTGATCTCTTTCAAATATTTATCTGCTCTTCTATAACATACCCTATTTTTTATTCTCTTTTTTTTCTTTTTCCATTCCTTATTTCACTCTGATATAATTTCTTATCTGTTCTTGCAGTTGCTTTTAGAAATGGAACCTAGGAAAAATTCCTGCTGAAAGATAACAGCTTTGTTTGCAGATTAAATAGTCCGTGAGGAGATTTAGCACCTGCAGGGGAGCCAATTCTGCTTGGTGCGAAGCATCATCAGTCACTCTCTGAGCATCAACAATCACAGCCGGCAACACCGGGCTTAAAGGTGGCAGTATTTTACTGGATCCAACCCTTTCAAAGAAGATAGAAATAAAAGCAAAAAGAAAAATAGAGCCATGGCTTAAGTATGAGTTTACAGGGGCATGTAGTGATGGGATGAGGGTAATGGCTTTGAACTGAAAGAGGGCAGGTTTAGATTGGATATTAGGAAGAAATTCTTTACTGTGAGGGTGGTGAGGCCCTGGAACAGATTGTGAACAGATTGTCCAGGAAAGTTGTGGATATCCCTGGAAGTGTTCAAGGCCAGGTTGGATGGGTCTCTGAGTAACCTAGTCTAGTGGAAGGCATCCCTGCCCATGGCAGGTGGGTCGAATTAGATGAGTTTTAAGGTCCCTTCCAACCGAAGACATTCTAGGATTCTAAGTGCAACAGAAAATATCACAATTTAGATCTAATGTACTGTTATGTAACTGTTATGGGAATATTTTATACATCCTAAAGCCAGAATTACCAATGTCATTTTAAATGAAGCATCTAATAATAAATAGTATATGTACTAGAAAGCCTCACTCTTGTACAGTTGATCTACTCTGCCAGCCTCTTGCACCAAAAAAAAATCTGAAGACAACTTTAGAAAGCTCCTGAAACTTAAGAGAAATGTGTCATAACAGTGACAGACAATAACAAAGGAAAAATTCTGTATGCTGCAATACTCCTCTTAAAGCAAATTAAATTAATTAGAGGATATGTCTAAAAAAAATTTAAAATTTTGAAGAAAAATGTAATTACTGGATTTTCTTTGATTCAGCCTCCCAAAATTCCCTCGTTTCAGAGAAAGACACAGACTGAGGCAGTTATCTAGCACTTCCCTATAGGACACTCTACTTAGAATTACACAAAAAAAACCCCAAACCAACCCCAAACACACACACACACACACACACACACACACACACACACAAAACAAAAAAAAAAAAAACAAACCCAAAACCAAAATCACAAAAGCAAACAAAAAATCCCCACACCAAAATAAAAATGTTTTTAAAATATATTCTTGAAAATCAGACATAATGAATTTTATGCATTACATTTGGTCAAAAAGACATACTGGTTTTCAGACTTTACAGCGGTGTGAATGACAAAACCAGTAGTAAGCATCAGTCACTGATATAAGCACTGAACAGTTCCTAGTGCTTTTATTTTCACAGTATCCATCTACTGACCCGACCACAGAGAAGAATGAAACCAGATGGATTTACTTCCCTTCTGTAATTCAAAGTTATTAGCTATACTTAGTCCAAATTAGATGCTTCAGTTCCTGCAACATTGAAGGACAGCACACCAGCAGATCCAGAAGTTCATTTGTTCCAGCATTTCACATACCTTCTTTAGACTGGGCTGACTCAAGCCTGGTGGTACTTACCTCTCTCCACTGGTTACAAGGACATGCTAGGTAATTAACCAATTAGACTTGGGCTAACCCAGCTCCATAGGCAGCTACAGTTCATGATTCCAAAAAGTCAGACTCATACCTAGCAATAAATTTATGCACTCAAATTATATACATTTGCTGATTTTGACTACAATAATCTGGAAAAAATCAGCCAGTGAAAAAGGAACAGAGCAAATCACACAGTTAAGCCAAGTCCTTGTCTAGTATTTCACTCGATGGATCATCCTCCCCCTTGGAGTTGCACACTTTTTTAAATCAGGTATATGAGAGTGCATCCTTATTTTCACAGGACTACAAGGCATTTATTCAGTAGAAATATAGCTTACTAGACTATCAAAGTGGAAAGTAGTGAAATAAATTGGCTCAGCTCAGGAAGATTAACTCCACCTTTTTCTCCTTTCTTTTTTATTTAGTATTTATGAAATCACTTTTAACACCTGAAATCGGGTTCTCCTTTGTTTATGTAGTAAAAACGTGACATAGGTCTATAGCCAGAAAAAAAGTAAAAACAGGTTAAAAACATCCTTTGAAGGCGTACAGAAATGTTCAGAAAATGAGATTATGTTATTACTATCAACTGTCTTCACCTGAATGTCACATAAATCAGGGTTCTGTAAACTCACTTAGCACGAGATCCAGTACTACTTTCACAGAATATGCTGAGTTGGAACTAAACCACAAGGCTCATAAAGTCCAGCTATTAGTCCTGCACAGGTGACAGCCCCAACAATCAATCACATCATGTGCCTGAGAGCATCATCCAAATGCTTCTGGAATTCTGTCATGCTTGGTGCTGTGGGCATTTCCCTGGGGAATCTGTTCTAGTGCTCAACCACACTCTGGGGGAAGAACCTTTTCCTAATATCCAGCCTAAACCTCCCCTGACACAACCTCAGGCCATTCCCTCAGGTCCTGTCAGGTCACCACAGAGAAAGGATCAGTGCCTGCCCCTCTTATTTCCCTCATGAAGAAGTTGTAGATGCCATGAGGTCTCCTCTCAGTCTCCTCTCCTCCAGGCTGAACAGAGACATCAGAACAGGCTGAACAAGTGACCTCAGTCTCTCCTCACACACCTTCCCCTCAAGGCCCTTCACCATCCTCATGGCCCTCATTTGGACAGTCTAACAGTTACAATTTAACGACCTTTTTATATTGTGGCACCCAGAACAGCCCCCAGCACTCGAGGTGAGGCTGCCCCACTGCAGAGCAGAGTGGGACAATCCCCTCCCTTGCCCAGCTGTGCCTGATGCCCCAGGACAGGGTTGGCCCTCCTGGCTGCCAGGGCACTGCTGGCTCCTGTTCAACTTGACATTGACCAGGTCCCTTTCCATGGCACTGCTTTCCTTCTCATTCCCAGTCTGTCCATACATCCAGGTCTGCCCCATCCCAGGTGCAGAATCCAGCACCTTCCCTTGCTGAACTTCATGTGGTTGGTGATTACCCAGCCCTGTGACTTGTTCAGATGTCTCTGCAGGGCCTTTCTGCCTTTGAGAGAGTGAACAGCTCCTGCCAGTTTTGTATCATCATTGAACTTGTTTAGTGTCCCTTCCAGTGCTGGGTCCAAGTCATTGACGAAGTTGTTGATGAGCACAGGGCTGAGGATGGAGCCCTGTGAAGCCCACCAGTGACAGGTCCCCAGTCTGAGGTCACTCCATTCACTGTAACCCTTTGTGCCTGACCTGTGAGCCAGCTGCTCACCATCACATGATGTGTTTATCTAGCTGTGAGCTGGACATCTTGTGCACAAGGACACTGTGAGAGACAGCATTGAAAGCTTTACTGAAATGTAAAAATCTCATTACGTCAACTGGCTCTCCTTGATCAACCCCATGATCAACTCCATGGGTTACTTTGTCACAAAAGGAAACCAGGTTTGATAAGCAGGACTTCCCCCTCATGAGGCTGTGCTGGTTGTGCCCTGTAACTGAGTTGTCTTTCAGATGTTTTTCAATAACCCCAGGATAATCTTCTCCATAATTTTACTAGGCACTGAAGTGAGACTGATAGGCCTGTAGTTTACAGGGACCTCCTTCCTTCCTTTTTTGAAAATCTGGACAATATTTGCCAGCTTCCAGTCAGCTGGGATCTCTTCCTGGATTCCCAAGACTGCTCAAAAATCTTCAATATAGGTTTAGCAACTCTTTAAGGATTCCTGGATAAATCTCATTAGGCCCCCTAGGGTTCCAGTTGGAGCAGCAGATCCCACATAATTTCAGGGTTAGGTGGGAGTTAATTATTCTCCCAGTCATGGTCCTCCAACTCAGGGCACACTTGGTCCGTCATCCTTGTTAAAGACAGAGGCAAAGAATGTGTTAAACACCTCTGCCTTGTCTCTGTCCCTGTTTCTGAGGAGACTATCTTCATCCTGTAATAGGGTAATGTTGTTTTTACACTGCCTAATATTAATATGTTTGAAAAAACTCTTTTTATTGTCTTCCACATCTCCGCTCAGCTGAGCTTTGACCACAGGAATTTTCTCCCTTCAGTGGCCAACAGTGGCTCTTTGTTTTTCCCATGTCACCTGACCTTGCTTCCGCTGGGCATACATCTTCCATTTTTGCCTTATTTCCAAGAGAAGATTCCTATTCAAAAAAGATGGCCTCTGCCTTGTTTCTGACATTTGCGAATTGCCTACTCCTGTGCCCTTAGGAAGTGATGTTTAAAAGGTGACCAGCACTGATGGACCCCAGCACCTGCTAAAATTTTTTTCCCAGGGGATCTTACTCACTAATAATTCCCTGAGCAGTCTGAGGTCTGTTCTCCTCAAGTCCAGAGTTGAGGTTTTTTGCATTTAACCTTCTCTTGGCAGAGATTTTAAACTCAATTGCTTCATGTTCACTGTGGCCAAGACAGCTTCCAATCTCCACTTGCTCACAAGATCCACCCTGTTGACATAGAGGAGATCAAGGAGGGCATCTTTCCAAGCCTGTTCCATAGTTGTCATCCAGGTTTTTACAAATCTTCTGGCCTGGGTTGTACCAGCTGTGTGACGTTCCCAGTTGATTTCTGGCAAGTTGAAGTCTCCCATAAGGACAAGGGCAGTTGACTTGGAAGAGTCCCTTAGCTCCTCAAAGAATAGTTCATCATTGTCCTGTCCAGGAGGTCTACAGAGGACTCCCATGATGGCATCTGCATTATTTGTTTGCCCCTTGATTCTTCTCCAGAGGCTCTCCATACATTCTACCCCTCCCATCACATACAGTGCCATCTCTCCTGCCCTGCCAGTCCCTCCTGAAGAGCCTGTATCCATCCAACAGGGCACTCCAGGCACAGGACTCATCCCACCAGGTTTCACTTATGCCAGCAATGTCAAATCTCTGGGACTGTGCCAAAGCCTGGATTCCCCTTGTTTGTCCCTCATGCTGGGTGCATTAGCCTGGAAACATTTCTGGTGTGGTACATTGTAGCCAACACCTCCTGAGGCAGATGGAGGGATCCCATTAGTGCTCCTTTCCTCTAGTTTTGACTCCCCATCCCATCACTCATCACCAGCCAGCCTGGCTTTGTCCCTTCCCCCCTTCCAGGCTTGTTTAAAGTTCTGCCAATGAGCCCCATCAGCTCCTGTGCTGGAGTCCTTTTTCCCCTCTGATATTGGTGCATCCTGTCAGGTGTCAGTAGACCAGGTATGGAGTATATCATCCCATGGTCAAAACCCCAAATTTTCTTTGATTACTCCAAACCCAGAGCCATGCACTGACCTGATGGATCTGGCTATTCCTATCAATATTATTCCTTGCTACTGAAAGGACAGAGGAAATCACTACCTGTGATGTGATGGGATCCATCATACCAGCCTCTCTTGATTTTTGACTTTGGCTGAACCTGTACAAAAACAACCTTGCTAGAAATCCACTACAGCACCAAGACCTGATCAAGTCTGCTGTGAATCCTGAGATGGAGTAGAGATGATGCTAAATATAGCAAGCCTTCTTTCTGCCCATCTCTCTCATCTACCTCTTTTTATTCAGCAAAACAGTTCAGAAAAATCCCATTTGCATTAACTCTACAGGCTTAAAACTGGTTGTAAAAACACTGATTTAGAAAAATCCAGCACCCTTGGATACAACAATAGAGAAAAAAAAGATGCAGGACAGATCACTATGAACACCTGAAATTGTCCCAGGTTTGACTTTCAGGAGGCAAGCATGTATACATGTCTAAATCACTCATGCAGTTAGAGCTA
The DNA here is from genome assembly GCA_018697195.1 of Certhia americana. Classification (NCBI taxonomy): domain Eukaryota; kingdom Metazoa; phylum Chordata; class Aves; order Passeriformes; family Certhiidae; genus Certhia; species Certhia americana. The sequence continues at coordinate 18,788,550 of CM031858.1, forward strand.
TATCATCAAGTTATTACATTTTTAAATGAATACACATTTCTGAATGCTGCAGTAAAGCTGGTGATTTCAGATACATTAATTGAAGGAGCTTCATGTTGAATACATCTGCTTAAAATGCTGTTACGAATGTCATATGTGCAAATGAATGCAGTCTATCCATCAGCAGTGTTTTTCACTGTGTGCTGGAGTGAAGCACAGGCAATCAAACATACCAAGGGGAGAAGTGGAAGTTCTGTTTTTCAGCTGGCAGTGAATTCCAAGAGGGACTGAGAGCTTCACTGCTCTTACTGAGCATATGCTGCAAGGAGTCAGAATTCCTTTCATCGAATTTCCAGGAAAAAAAGAAAAGGTGGTGGGAGTAGGAGGGAAAAAAGACAGAGACAACTCTAAAGTAAAAGAAGTAATTTCACTGTGCACAGTATGTCTGATGCTGAGTAAAACAAAGACAATTTGATTCATTAAATGGAGATTGCCATTTTTGTAAACATAGACTGCAGGCTATTGATTTAACTGAGTAAATTCCATCTATACTGAGACCTTGTAGGGATGCAGTAAGCCTTTATACCACTCCAAGCAACTTGGTGTATTTCTCTGTGTTTTACTTTTAGCTCTCATTAGAAAGTGTTTATTTAAAGTTAATTTAATAGCATCTGTAGTAGGAGTATTGAATGTGTGCAAAGTCTTGTAACCTCTATTAACAGGCTTCTGGCACAGGGATACAAGACTCAGTTCTGATAAGCAGAAAAAAATGGTCAGATGCCCATAATAAGGAGCAGGCCTGACCATGCTGGCCATCTTGTTTTGTGGTGGTGAGATTATATTTGGGAACAATTTGTCAAACCTAGGCCAGACCCCAAATCTATCAAATAATTCAATGGATATAAGAACTGTAACATATGGGTTATCAGAGCCTAAAATTAAAATGTCATGGTGTCCTAGCTTGGAACTAGAAGAAATTCAATGCCTGAAACTGCATTTTAGATAATAATTTCCTCACAGAAGAGAAAAAACTCTGTGGGCCTAAGAATGCCACCACATCTTTCGATGTAAATTAAGTTTGAAATTTGAAAGAGCTTCTCTCTTTTCAGTATTACAAAGAGAAAAAGAGAAAAACTGGGATTAAAGACAGACTTCTTTTAGCCCAATTGTCATCACTTCATAGACCAATGCGCTCCATGATCCTTGTAGGTCCCTTCCAACTAAGGTTATTCTAGGAATTCTATGAAGTCATGCTTCACTGTGTGACTCACTTCCTCTACTTGGAAAAACGTGTATTTCCATGGAGTTGCTTTCCTGCTTTTCATCATATTCCCAGGGATCTCTCAGCACTTTGCTGTGACCTAGAAAAGTACACCTTACTTCCATTTCCACAGAAGTTCTCATTCATCATCTCTTATTAGGTCTCAAGGTAAAAATTTCCATCTGTTTACTTCAATTGTTGAAACAAAGCAATCCATCACAGTCTATTCATTCTGCATGAACTACTGGCATCAAGTGTAACAGACTTACTGTGGTCCCTGTCCTACAGATTAAAAGGGAATCTCTCAAACAAAAGTAAAAATTTCTGAAAAAAAATCTAGTGTGGAAATGAGTTAATGTAAATTCTCTTCTGCTTGTTAATGTAAACTGACTTTTTTTCTTTCTTTTACTTCACAGGGTCTTGAATGCATTAATAATGAACAACCAAGGGGGGAAAATGCTAAATGACTAAAATCAGCACTTCTTCCAGCACAGGAAAAAAAAAAAAATCACATACAGTTTACCAAGAGCATGAGAAAACTGACAGAAACTTTGATACTATTGAACTGGAATTTTGTGGCTTTCAGAAAGATGTTTTTTACGTCCCATGAAGAATGGGACATAAAACTACAAATCTTATATACATCAAACAAATATTCCAAATATTAGGGAAACAGAAATGGTACTCACACAACTAATAATCTCCTAAGCACAAAGGGAACTTCAAAGTAATGAACAATTAATCATATTTAGGTATTTGCCATGATTAGGGTTAGACAAAAAAGTCACAAGCATTGCTGTCCTCTTTTTTTCCCAAATGATGACCCGACTTTGTTCCTTGCCAGCTGGCCTATCATAGAGCAATTGAAGCAATCAACTGGCAAGGAACTCTAAGCCAAGAGTGATAGTGATCTTTGCTTCTACAGTGACAAACTTTAAAATGCCATTTCAGCTTCCCTGTGCTATTTCTTTCAGCCAAGAAATCTAATGATCTCCTTCTATAACAAGGCTGCTATAGCTACAGACAGAAGAAGAGTTTATCACAACTGAATAAAGCTCAGCTGTGCAGAAAAAAATTTTCAGACCAGAACAATCTTCTGTGGGAGCTAAAAACCTCAGTCTTGTTTTTTCCTAAGTGCTGTAGACACTCGTTGATTTTGTTAACACAGTATTTTATAGCATATATGTGGTGCACACATAATTTACAAAACCATCTTAAAAGTACAACACTGTTGGATAAACAATCTCCCACCTGGAGAAGGGAGAAAAAGAATGAAATGTATGTGACAAATATTTGTCAAGATACTTAGCACATTTCTGCAAGGCAGTGAGAAACTCCCTGATAATGGGAGTAGGAAGCATACAAACAGAGCAGATGTAGAGCAAGTACAGGACAGGATAAATTATTTACAAGAAAATGTGGCAAACACTTCTATTTTTACAAAGGATTATTAGTACTCATTATGTAGGTACCTGTAAATAGTTTGCATGGAAATTAAAAAATATATATTGCAGGCTTATAAACAGAGTTCACAGTCATTTCTGAAAGGAAATAAGGTAATGCTGGCTTATTAAAATTCTAAATGAAAGATTTGTAAAATCCCAAGACATCAGCTTTTGGTACACGTAAATGGAAGTAGCCCCAGCAGACACAGGTAGGTCACCACCATTGAAACAAGACAAAAACTGTGCTGTTGTAGTCAGTTGATTTGAACTTATTAGGAGAGCACTTGCCAGCTCATCAAAGTGTGGTCTTATTGCTGTTAAGCTCCTTCTCATCCAGCATCTTCCTCTGGATTATTAACATCTTTATTCAGGGACAAATGCACTAAACCTACAGCAGGTAACCTGCTATGAATCTGTTTGGAAGTTTAATTTTGTGGTCAGGAGGCTCTGACAGTGTTTTATGCAGTAAATGTACACATCACACTTATATACGAATTTCTTCTGCCACTTCAGCCTCCCCATGCATTTACCCTTCTATGTCTCTCTGGGCTACAGAGCTCTGAAACCAGAACTGGCTTGGTATTTCTGTCTGGCACAGTGTCAGGATTCAACAAACAAGAATTAGTAACAATATTCCAGAGGGTGTTGTGCAGCGCTGGAGGAAAGCTGTCGTGAGGTCACATGTCAGCTGTGTCTGCTTGCTGCCAGCAGGTTTAAAGGGGTTTCAAGGAGAACCCCTGCAGAATACAGAGCAGGAGAACCCCTGTGGAGTCATTCATAGAAACCCTGCATCCTGCTACCAGAAATAACATCCTGGGGAATAGGGTTGGGGAAAGAAAAACAGTCAAGAAAAAAATAAAATAAGCAATAAACTAGACACACACGTTCAGCTAAACTGCTTGGAAGTGAAAACTCAGCAGGGAGGTAAATGTTGCTACATAACTCTGAGACCACATATGACACAGAACCTCCAATTTTCATGCAGTTTAATTGTTAGTTCTTTCCTCCTTCGGGAGTTAAATCAGTGAGAACCATATAACTTAAAGTGGCTTGTTGTGGGCTCTATCTCCGGCAATCAGTGCCTAGCTCCATTTTTTTCATGAATGCTCCCTCTGTTGTTGCAAGCATTGTTTCTCTGCTCCTGTATAACTGGATTTCAAAAAAAGGTGTGTGGGAATTTTTAAATAGAAAAGTCTGCTGAATTTGAATGAGACAGTTCTACTCTCTCATTTCAAACCACGCCAAAGGGTAGATGCAGAGTGACATGCAACTAAGGGCTCAACAAGGAATCCATAAAAAAGATTGAAATGCAAACTGAGTGATCCAAATAAAAAAGGCTGCCTTGTCTTTTATTTTTTAATTAAAAATCCACTGCATGATAGCCTTGCAATAAATAAAAGGGCGTAAATTAATGATCTTGACAATATTTGCACAACAAACTGGAACATTACATTTTTCTGTGACTGAAAGGGATGTAGTGAAAATCAATCAGAACTAAGATATATATTTCTTTCCTCTTATTATAGTTTTATTAATTCAATTACTGATTTCTTTGAGACTCTTCTCCCTATTGCTTCCACCCTGATTCCAGAATAAAAATGTTCACCTTGACACTACCTTTTAACCCAATACCATTTCTGCATTCATGGCTGGTGTGGAATTAGTAGCCTCAGAGAATGGCATTCTCTTCCAGTTCACTGCATGGGAAGAGGATGGACAGCATAAAACTGCTTTATAGAGATCCTCCCAGGCCATGTATGAAGATGATAATTTTAAGGTCAATTTGGCTGAATGTTGCTGTGACAGCCAGTGAATATATGGATTTATGCATTCAAGTAATAGATACTGTACTTTGGTTTAAGATGGCAACCATCCAGGACCATTGCAATTGCAGTTGCCATGTACTTGAGTAAAATATAAGATCAAACTGCTTTGGGTTACTGTCACATTTGATTAATTCTCAGAACTTGGCATTTTCAGTACTTGGTAATATCTAGGTGCAGTTATTCCACCATTCCTTTTATTGATATAGAAAACAACTAAATAGCTCAATATTACCTGACATTATTTCAAAGAATTATAGACCAGAGTAGTTTTTGATGTCATTTCTCTTGATTCCAGAAGGGAAAATATTTCCTGCAGTTAGTACTAGAAAGATACAAGGAAAAACTCTACTGAAGAAAAAAACCCCAACCTAGCTCCTTATTAAGGCAGAAATTCACCTGAAGAGTTGTATTTACAATGTGCTTTCAAGACAAACGCACACATTTCCAAGCTTTTCTCCCCCCACAGCTAGCCATCCCTCCAACCATGTTTCATGCAAGTTTCTACAGCAATGCTTACAATCAAGTGCCCTGCACACAGGCAACAGCAAAATACCCCTCATGACTGAACGAGGAGCAAAACAATATTTGATGCTGCCTTGAACAAAATTCAATTAAAATGATAACAGCACTGTCTTTCATTCATTCACTGATATTCTCTAACAATTAGTATGTGTATTCCTTTACAGCATTGGAAGGTACTAAAGAGAATAAAAAGTGCCACAAATCACGTTCTCAGGTAAAAGTGCAGCTTTGGTGTGGATGGGCAAAAGAACAAAAAAGCAAAGGAGGGGGTTGCACAAGCAAATACCTGTTCAGCTGCTGTGTGAACTGTGTCCTTCTGCCCCATTCAGCAGGAGAAGAGCCAGACTGGTGTCAGGATGACAGGGCAGCCTCAGCCACCCCTCGCCTGCAACAGCATCTTCTGCTTGGCTCTGGGACAGGACATGGCCACAACCCAGTGCACTGCATGAAACAGGACCATGCACCTGTGGTTTCCATGTGGAGATAATGCCCTCAGTGCTCCTCACAGGCAGCCTGGGCCTGGGGCACTTGTTCTGGAAAGCTGCAACAAGAGGTGAGGATTCATACATGATCCCTCACCACCACTTACCATGCAGGTGCTCTGTTTCGATTTTTTGTTGGCTGAATATAACCTGCTCAGATTCCCACTTGAGTAGATCCAGAACTAGTCACTCAAGTTAAAAAGCTGTTCTGGACAACTTTTCAGTGGGTAGTTGTGTCTGTCATCAAGTTTCACCATGATTTGCCTTCATGCTGTCCTTAAAACAAAGAGAACTTTAACTTGAGTCCTTGACTTGCCCTGACCCTAAATTCCCTGTAAGATTTCCAACTGCAAAAGGTGCACAGGTCCAGGAATGGATGTTCTGGATGCTGGGAAAAACACAGGACCAGGGTTAGCTCAGTGTGCAGACACATGTCTCCATCAAGCCTATAGCCTCCAGTCAGCTGAATGCCTATAGAATTCAGAAAGACAGGCACACACTTCTGGATATTTTGCATGAAGGAGAATCTGCCAAATACCTGTGCAAGATATTCTCTTTTTCTCTTCTATTCTAATGATTTTAAAATCAAGTCTCATTTCAAGTCTAAATATATTGGATTGAAACCTACAGTCATTAGGAACCTTAATGTCTTTCTGCTAAATTAGGCGGTTCTCTTCTAGAATAAATATTTTCATCAGGATTTCTCTGAAACACAAAATGTCACCCTTTTGCTTTTTCATTAATGAGGTAAGCAGATCAAGTTTCTCACTGCAAGAAGCATTCCCTTGTCAATCTCTTCAAGCTTACCAATATTATTTCCAAAGGGAAAATGTGATGGCTTCTAATGATGCACCTTATTTCTAGTCCCTTTCAGCTGGTCCATGCATCTGCAGATGGTGTTTGGTCTCCAAGTCCCCTTACCACACTAGAATTATGTTCCACTGGCCACCACCAAAGTTCTTAAACCAACCTAGTGTGATTGTTTTTAAAAACACCTCCTTTTCTAGACAGGTTCTTTTTGTGTTACCTTGTTTTTAGTGATATTGGAAGGCGTTGATTTTTTTTGAAGTTTATGTATTTCAGATTGAAACCTATCATAATGTCATATTTTCTCTTGTATGTATTTAGTGAAGAAGATGAGGGAAAAAATTCTGTGTATGGAAAACTAAAAAGACACAAAGCTATATAGGCAGAAATACTTTCTGAATTTCCAGGAAGTGCCATTATAGTTTCCCTTATGTACCAGTAGGTATTAGAACACTATCCCTCATTTAAAATAATATAATGTAGTCTTTCACTCTGGCCATGTAATAATTTTTTTAAAAGATGCTTCTCAAAATAGTCCCTTTTTGTTTTCAGTATGAGTATGAAGTGAAATTTCTGACTATTGCTGGGAAAAAAAATCCAGAAGAATGAAGATTAAACTGAAGCTCACTTTCATTATATGTCACCAGTCCTGGCAGGACATTGATTCTTTGAACAAGCATTTCCTACTTTAGAAAAAAGAAGGAAAAAACAACATAAAAAACCAAAACAAAATTAAAGAAAACAAAAGAATCCATTTAAAAATAAATGCAATCAGAAAATAGCTGGCTGTTTTATGGATGTTACAATGCACAAACCTGATGCAAAGAAAGAGTGCAGCTTAAAAGGTTATAACTTGCAGTTACATTAATTTCTGCAGTACTGCAACCGATTTACAAATAACAGGGATACCATCTGTTCTCTAAAGAACCATATAAAAAAATGCCTGCAAGCAATTAAGAGGTTGTACATAAGACATAATTTCTGCAGTTTTCCCTGTTTTTACCTGTTTTGTTTTGTTTTGGTTGCTTGGTACAGAAACCATGCCATCACAAATACCAGTAGATGTGCTTTCCACTATTTTTTTTTTTTTTTTTTTTATATTTTAGCCTACTTAGCTTAGATATGTACTTTTTTAAAATCAGTGTATTTGGTACTCATGACTAATGTGAATTTGTAGATGAGATCTGAGAGAATTATGTGGATTTAGATTTAGAGCTTTTCCCATCCTGGCAGACTGATATTAGCTGAACATTTATTCTGCTCAGACTAATGAATTTTCTCTCTCTGACCTCTCAATTATTGTTAGTTTTCCCTTTCTCTTTTTAATAGTTATGGTACATTAGTGTAAGCACTGCTTCTTTCAGGTTATGCTGTTACTGAGACTTTGCTGACATGTGGATGGGAATGCTGTCACAACTATTTCACTGTTACAGATTTTTACAGTCCTAGAGGGCTTAAAGTTAAAAGAAACTACAGATTTGTTAATGTATTTTGCAATTTGATTGCGTTAATGTATTCAGTAACGTGCTCAGATCTTCAGAACAAGTCTGTGGGCTTTGAATTGTATTTGAGAGTGATTCTTATGTACACAATACCATTCTGGCACATGACATAATTGCTATCCAGATAAGTCAATAAAGACATAGTGAAACACAAAACAAAGTCATACAGGAGAATGAAATGACACAGGCTGCTATTTTACTTGCCTTCATGCACACTCTCTTTGGCCAAAACAAGCTTTCCCTAAGAAAGTGGTTCCAGTACACCACTACCATAATGTTCGGAAAGTTAGCTGGGCTTTGGCAGCAGTCGTGATGATTATTTTGGTTTCCATTGCAGAAGGTCTATTTAAGATCAAGTACTTTCTTTTAATGTGTGCCATCCTTGAAAGAGCACATAATCCTCCTCTAGATAGAATAGCATAAGGATTAGGACAAGTAGGAATTCATCCCTAATTTTAAACTACGGGAACACCAGGACTCCTGCAAAAAATCTATACTTGTTGCAAAAAAACTTCCACGGACACTGTGCTAAATCAATCCTCCCTGCCAAACCCCTTGAAAGCTTATATCAGTGTGACTAGCAAGATATGATTGCATTTGTCAGTCACACCAAAAAGAGGATTTTTGCTTTCCATAGAGCGGAAGTTAAAGACCAGTCCCTTAGGGCAGAAGATAAACCAGACCAGCATCTTCAAAACAACTACACAGAACAATCCTGACATGAGACACAGACAAAGCCAAGGGGCACTTTGGCCACACTGGCATAGAGAAATAGAAACCTGCAATATCATTACTTCCTCTTAGCTGCTAAGAGATGTCTTTCATGATCAAAAAAAACCCTGAGCACATGAAAATTCCAAACTACACAGAGAACATATAAAGAGACTTCACATTCATTTACTGAATGATTTTAACAGCAGAGAATTTTATACTGGGATTTTATACCAGAGCATTTTACAGCTGCCAGTAAAATGTCTTCAATATATATAAGCACAGGCTTGGATTTCCTGGAAGTGATCCTTCATTTTGAAGGAATCTTGTTCTTGCTGATTGCACTGTGGTGGGCAAAACTAGAATCTGATCAATGAGAAAAATTCAATTGTAAGCAGCAATTGAGTGGGTCTGAGATAAATGCAATAGATCTGTTTTCAGTGTGGAGAAAGCCAGCCACACTGATTGCACTAATGGGAATTTAAAATTTTACTTGTACTGCATGCTGGAAATGCTACACTCTTTCACTGATTTACAAGGTACATGTCCACTGTACCTAAAAATGGAAATTGAGAATGATTATCCTGTTTCATTTTTGCTCGTGTGTCTGAAAGTTTAAATAGAAATGAAAAGTCCTGACTTATCATGTTATATGAGAGTTACCTCTGTTTATAAGAAATGGAGAAGAATGGGTAGGCATACCCTGAGCTGGGAGCATATCACGGGCAAAGGAAACCAAAAACCTGGGCTCATCTGGCACAGCCAGTGGCAGTGAGGATGCAAGGAGATGCCCGGGATCAGGGGCACTCATTTTCCTCTACAGTTCCAAAAGTTTCTATACTTTTCAAAGTAAAAAATTGTTTGTTTTGTCACTTGGCAATTGGGCTGGGAGAAAAATAGGAAGAGCACTGAAAAATTATTCTTGTGGTGATGCAAAAATAAATATTTGTCTAGGTAAGGCAGAAAATACCTTTTTACAAATTGGTCTTTCTAGCAGCAACTGATTTCTCCCAACAATTTAAGGTTGGCAACAGCCAAAATTCTCATTTACACCTGTGGCACCAACTTGGGCCTCTGTTTTCTGTATCTCCTTTTCATAATCTATGTCCTACTCCTAAGGAAATAAAATAAACAGGCAAGAAGCAGGCTCAGTATTACAAGACTGCAGGTCACACACTGGCACAGCAAAGATAAAGTATCTCTACTGTAAAAATAGATGTGGTCAGCAGGTGAGAAACTTTCTGAGAGCCTGGGCCAAAGCAGCATGAATGACCATGACAATGACCACCACCTCCTGCTCCATGCACAGGCCAGCTTTCTGCTGTTTTTCCCCTTTTCCTCACAGGGCTGTGTAACCTATGTAGTGAGGCAAGACACTACCACCATGAAATCTCCATAGCAAACATCTCTGTGAAAACAAAGCAGTCACATGGGTACTTTCCCTCACCACCCCTTGGAAGAAGATGAGAGAGTAAACACTGTGCAAACCCATGTTCTGTTTCACATGGCCTGATAGCAATGGGATAAGAGTATGGAGTACAGAAAAGCCATACAACAGCAAATACTAATGGGAATAAAAACTAATCTAACCATTACCCATTACTAGGAGTATTGTGGTGCCTCATTGCTCCTATGACTAGGGCCAGGTTCAGGCACCAGCCTTGCCCCACTTACTGCTCTGTTCTTCAGGCTCTGTCCCTCTACTTTGGGACTTGAGCAGAGTCCCAGTCCCACAGTTTGGAGGAATAAGCAGCCAATGCAGACAGCACAATCTAATGTTGCACGAAAGAACAAGTCTTAGGCAATTCCTGGGAAGAGCAAGGAACATGATCTTCTCTGGAACTGGCACCACTGCAACAAACCATCCATCATCTCTGAAGAAAACTCAGAAAAGGAATTTTGCATTTTTTACAGATACCGGATGGGACAAATAGAGTTTTACTACTGATTTGTTTGAAACACTTCACCTCCATGTCTGTTTTCAATGAGGTTGTTTTTTATGCTCCCTTCCTTGCTTGACTGGGGTACACCTGAGTGACTTATGAGGAAGAAAGAATCAGCTACTGTTTCTCTTTTAAGTGTGCCATCCAAAACAGCTGCTGACATTTTTAATGAATTGCAACAAAATATTTATCACTCTGACTACACCCAAGCTTTAATTTGAGCTCTGTCTATGATGACCTCAAACAAAGCACTTAAAAAAAATTACTAAAATCCAGAAAAAGAGAGATCTGATTGCAACTCTCGTTTTTAATATGCCATGCAGGCATCATGATTTATCACAGTATTCCAAAAATTGGTGAGTTCATTGGCAGGCTACAAAAATACTTCCCTATCACTCATGTAGCTTGGTTGTAGTAATAAATAATCTATATTGAAATTATGGCTTTACTACAAACAAAGGCATGCAAATTTCAAAACACCTGTGTAGCTCTTGTGTTCTGTTTCATGAAAGAGGGGATAAAAAAGAAAGGGAGGAAAGACGAAAAATGAAAACAAAAAAAATTTTTAAAAAAAGGAAAAGGAAATAAAGATGGTAGGAACTGACTTACTGATTTACAGTTTAATTAATAGTGAAATAATTTGTTGAACATCAACAAGGTTTTAACGCTGCCCTGAAGGACTATCTGGAAGTTCAATAGTGAGTTAAGGCTCTAACATGCTTCAGTGAGCAAGATAAATCAACAAATTGGGGATCTGTACTTGAAAAATGGAAATCTGATGTTTTCTGCTAAATGCTGAATTAATCTGTATTGTGAATCAATATTATTCCTGTTTTCAATACCACACAAAAAAAGTAACTCATTATTCACTTGTTATCCCTTCCCTTGCAAAGCCGTTAACCCCCACAAAGATGGTAGTGAGTTGAGAAAACCAGGAAGGAAAAAGAGCAAATGGCACAAAATATCACTTTATTTGCTTGACTAGGCACATTAATGAATTCCACTTAGACTGGAAACATGCAAGGGACACCACAGCATCATACATTGCTTTAGCTTGAGTGATTCAGAGTTCATGTTATTAAAATGTACAGTAAACTGTAATTAAGCAATTAGACATGAAAGATCATAGGCTGGACCGAAATAAAGTTAGACCCCCAAATGCCTTGTTTGTTTTATGCCTATAGCAGTTTCAGCTTTAACTCTATTTCAAATTGACATATGCCCTGTCAGAGCTGTCTAACTGTGGTTATAAAAAGCTACCTCTTTTTTTTCCTACCAAAAGGCAATTCAAAGTATTTTGTTCTTACACCCTTGTATAAGTTAAGGGGTGTATATATTTCAGTTCTTATTAACATGTTTGCTGCTCACAGAAGCTGCCTTCCAAAAAGTGTGATGATGGCTAAGAAGCAGGAAATAAAGGGTAAAGACAGGAAAGCTTTCTTTAGCATTAAAATAAATAATAATTTAGCCTCCTGGATCCTTTTAGCATAGCCTAAAAAGGGTGCCAACACGAAAAACTATTTTAATTAGGACTACAGGTCATTGTAAAACCTTATTGGAAGAGACAGATTCTCTGCACCTCTCAGATCAGAATGCAAAATGTATAAATATGGAATGTTGATGAAGGACATAAACAAAAACCTGATAAGGTAAACTAAGCTATAATGGAGAGTTATGACTATACCTCATTTTTACAGTTTTCCAATAATTTTCTGGTGTAAAAAAATCCAGGTCTCACAAAGACTCAGTGATGAAGTCTAACCAATAGGCAGCAGCAAAGTGAATTTTAGCAAAAGAAGGGACAAATCAATACAAGTATCTTACAACAAAGGACTTCACAGGTGAATTTTTAAAAACAAACTCCCCAAAAATCCTACAGAGTTTAGAACAACCTGTCACAGTGACATCTTGAAACACTAGCCTTCACATTTTTGCTTGTGTATTAACTTATTTTTAGGATCTTATGCTGCATCCTAAAGCATATTTCTTTTGGCAGAAACAAGCAGGTATATATTGTAAAAATTATTATTGCGAATAGCTACTAATCAGCAAGGTATGCTTCAACTTTGATTTTCCAAGGGGACAAAACTTATGCATAACATATACAAAACAAAACAAAACACAGATCTGTAGGTTTTATTTATTCATTCTCCATTTCTTCAAGCAGAGAGTGGCTATTTCAGGCATTAAAATAACATATGAAAACAGGCACTAAAGACTTAAAAAGTAATGAATGAGATATGATTTAGGGAAAATAAATCCAAACAAACCAACCTCATCAAATTTTAATATTAGAAAAAACAGGTCTGTAAGGTGCACCATAGTGGGTTTCACATCTGAAGAATCTGGCACAAAACAGCAAAAGACAAAATATCCAGAAAATTTGAACACTGGCCTGACTGAATGCCACAAATTTTACTGTATGAGGCTGTCTCCCATTTTTCAGCATTTACTTTTTGATCAGAGGTAGTATAAGACCTTTCTCCACACTCAGACAACACAGGGAGCTCGTGATCAGCAAAAGCAAACAGGACTTGTGAGGTATCAAACCCCTCTCTCTCTCTGCATAGCAGGAAAAATGTCTGTGCAGGCTCCAAGACAGAACTTAGTTCCCAACCAAGCAACTGTCAGGAACAGCACAGGATCCTGAACCTTTTTACCCTTTTTTGTAGCCCACACACAAACTTCTTCAAATAGGTTATTCATTATTCTATGGGGAGTCTTCCAGAGCAGCCCTAACCTCTGTGCAGAGTTTACTTCACAGTGAAATTAGTGACATTTGTGAGATCATGACATACTTTGGAGACAGTGAACTCCCATTTTTTTCTACCCCAGTGACTGTCTAGTCATGTTCCTGCCAAAAATTTGTTTTTCTCTTTCCATGGTTTCTGTTCTTCCTTTTTAAATTAAGATCACATTTGAGACAAAGATTTAACACAGCTGAGTTTTCAGGTTGGTATTTAGAATAGTCATTTACCCATTTGAGCTCTCAAATTCAATTTTGTTTATTTCCTCCAAAATTTTTGCCATATTTCTTCCAAGCAATTTTGGGATAAAAAGAAAAGGAAAAAAAAGGAATTTTTTAATATTTTATATTTGGATTTTAGCAAAAATAAATCTGTCAGCAAAAACTCAAAGTTCAGTTTGAAGATATCTTTCCAAAATAAAGAGATGAAAATAAATGTAAAGGTTACGAAAGCACTTTTCTCAGCAGACTTGCAGACTCATGTCCTCTGTTTTTCAGAACAGGAGGAATGTGGATAGTGGCCAGGACATTTGTCAGACAAACTCCATCAACAACCATAACTCAGTGAGCCACATGTGTGCAATCTAATAATCCTGTCAGATGAATGTTATGTAACATTGAAGTTGGTGGATTTGCAGTACTGAAGAATTTATCTGGGCCTGATCATGATTTGTTTATGGTGTGAGAAGACACAATTATGAGATCGATGCAGCAGGATAAACCACATTTTCTTCCCCTTTGTTTTAAAAAGACGAATAATAATCACCAAAAGCAGCAGAAAGGATAAGAGACTAAAAAGCAAAATAAATAAGCAAAAAAACCCCAGAGATAGTGTGATTTTTCATAGAGATGTAACAGGTCATCAGTACATGACACAACATATCAAAAACCCCTCGAATTGTTATTCAGAGATGAATTACCTCTGAGCGTCTTGTGGTCTAAGCCGTTGCTCAGACCATGACTGATCTTGTGATTCCTCTTTTCCCTCAAGTCTAACTAGATTTCTTTTGTTGTGACTTGTGTCCATTTCTACTTGTCCTATCACCTTTCATTTTTATCTGCAGACAAATGTGAGGTCCTCCCTCATCTTTTTTTCTTAGAATTCAACAATCCCACTCCCCTCATCCTCCTCTCACCTCTTCCTTCTTCTTCTTCTTCTAAAATAAGCTCTTTACCAATAAACCTTCATAAAGAATGATTCTTGAAAGGTAGGAAAAGCCAACGCAAACCTACTGAGTAAGTTCTTGAGTATGCTTTATTTCTGAATACAAAGTTAAACAACTTATGAGAGACAACTCATCTTAGGGAGTGTGCAGAGGTCGTACATTATTTAATGCAGGATCTCTCTTATGCTGCTTCCAGAGTGAGGTGGCAGGCAGAGACTGAGGAAGCAGATATTTCCATGGCCCAGAGCCTGACCTGACAAGACCACTGAACAGAATTTTCACCAGATCCACCCTTCTCTCTCCCTCCTTGTTGCACAGTCCTGCTCCATATCACATTTATTGATTCTAACTTTAACCTCTAATACAGAACCTATTGCTGCAAAATTTTAGAATCAGGTAAAAATCTAGAGATCAGAATTTCTCAAAAACACAGTCTTATACCCTGAACACATAGAATGTCATTACTGCTCTCTGCACATTAAAAAAAATGTCAACAAAACACCAAAAATACCCAACCAAATAGAAACCCCCAAATCCTGTTTTGACTGGAGAGATCATCTTGCATATAAAATTAACAGACCATATATAAGCCTGCCTACCATGGATCTCTAGTAAGATTGTGCATAACAAGTTTCCATTTGATAGAATCCTTTAGGTAGAGAATGAAGGACAAAAATGTGTGAGAGCCACAGGACTGTTCTACCACAACCTTGGCTAAAGAAGGAGAAATCTCTCCCTTCCACCCAGGTCATACATGTCTACCTGCACATATGACTAAGCCCATCTCCAGAGGTGTTCTGACTCCTGGGATGTTCAAAGCCACCCATTCTTCCTTACCTTAAAGTTCAGTATGTAATTCGTAGAAGGGAAAGGTAAAATGTCATAAAGTCATACATTATTTTAAGAGGTGTTCAAGTAACCTGAGCCATACACCAGTTGCAGATTTATTGCCTCGCTGCCATGATACTAGCTCTGACAGTATGTTCAGGGACCTATCAAGGTTTCCTCCCAATAAAGACAAAACTCAGTTTTGCCATATCAGTAATAAAAAGCCTGTTGCTGGAGTCAAAGGGCTCAGCTTGGATGATTAGGAGAAAGGGGAACAAACACAGGGAGCTGGGCTTTGTCTTCCCACTGCCTATTCCGTGGTGCAGCAGATCTCCAGGTCCTCCTTGCCTATGGAATGGGCCAAGGAGAGAGCACAGCCATGCTGCTTGGATGCTGCTGCCATTTAGCTGCCCTGGTGCTGTCTGTGATCAGAACAAGCCCCAGTGTAACAAGCTGCTTAGGTTTCCTTTCTTTAGTATGAAAGATGCAAGGATGTTCACCATTTTATCCCTTGAAACTACTTTCTCAGTACCAAATGATATTTTGTATACATTTTGCCACATATTATTATTACACATTTTGATTAAAGTGATAAGATCCATTTGTGCTGCCCTATGGCAGTCCCTGAAATGTGCTCACTCTGAGAAGCCTAAGAACATCATAAAACAGAGAAGGGTCCAGTTCCAAACTCTAAATGCTTTAGCATAAACTGACTGCTCATTTTAGGCAGAAGGCAAAAAAAGCATGCTTCTCAGTAAACAAGTAGTGATGCCTGCTATGAATCAAGTTGCATTGACATACACGAAGAGTATAGGAATTTTACCATCAAGTATTACAGAAGTGGTCATCCTTACCTACCTTTATTTCTTTAGCAATTTTTTAGCAATTGCTTTTTAATGACATTTATTAAATGCCCCTTTTTACTGTAAAGATAGAACTGGACAGAACATTGAGGTGAGATTTTCAGCTTTAGGTCATGTATAAAGCTCACTATGTGCAGCTTGTCACATGAGCATAGAAGCATAAATATAGCTGTATCCAGCAGCAGCTACCTCAACAAACTCAGGTGAAAAGCACAGCTGAACTCCTCCTGCCACATTGTGTGTTGGCAGCAAAAGGAGTTTGCTCCTTGCTGTAAGATAATGGCAGCTCAGACTGAAAATATAAACCTTACATTTTCAAAAACCCAAGAGATTACTGGTGTGTTAAGAGAAATATGGCATCTTTATGCCAGATTTTGACTTCTCCACAAACCAAATGTTCTTTAAACCCAAATCACTGCAATAAAATATTTAAGAAATGTGTCATTTCACCTTGTAATAAAGGATGATTCTCTGCGAATATGAGAATGCTGATTAGTCTGCTAAGATGATTACACAAATAGAGGTAGACTGGATACAAAAAGACGCTCTTGGGTGTTCTGAAATTATTCCAGAGAAAATAATATAAAATTTACCATTATGTTATGAATTTTGCACCATGCTTTTTTCTATCTCTTCTTAAAAAAGTATTGAGAACCCATCCCCATGTAGATACTTTATGGTAGTTCTGGCTCAGCTAATTAACTGAATTTAGTTTGTAATTTGTGGTTTGTGGGTCTGAAGCTCTATGAACTCCATCCAAGTGGCTCTCAATAGGTAATTAAAAGAGAAAAACAGTAAAATAAGATTAGTTGCACAATCAGTCTGCAGTCATTAGAAAAAACATTGAAGCCCATAAATTTACAGTGTTAAAAATCTTCCCTTTACTGGGTTTTCATTGTCTACTGCATCAAGTAGATGAGTAGAATTATAAAAAAAAAAATAACAAAACAAAGGAGAGAAAAGCAATTCACCTCTTTACAGTGTTGCTTCGGAAGACATGCTGATATCCCTCTCACTGCCTCACTGCACTATGATCAAGTTTTGGCATTTGCTACAATGCAGAGGGGCATCTTGTGCAAGGACTTCAGGATATCTAAATAGCAGCATTTTTGCTCACCTTCTGTCTCACCAACTTCAGAGAATTTGAATCCTCTTCAAATAAAAAATGTAAAAATTAGTACTACTCCAAATACAGAGGAGGTAAAATCAAAGCAAGGTTATTAAATTCTAGCAATTTCTTTTTGGGGTAAACCAGAGCTGTGTCAGACTGCTGACAAAGTAAGAACACAGAGAGCCCTGGAGTTAGAATGGAGGAAACAAGCACTCCTGTCCTCTAGAGTAGACAGAAACGTAATCTTCTTTTATTAATAGGTCAGATTTCCCTGCACTTATCACAACTGAAGCAATAAAATTTCATACTGTGAACAATCACACATTGGACGTTTTTAATTATAATCTGAAAGTTCGGAGTTACTTGATCCTTAATTAAATATTCTCCTAATGCCTTTAACTTATCACTGAGCTATTCTCATAGCTCAAATACATTGGTTTGAGAGGTCTGAACTATCTGTGCTCCTAAATGACTTATCATGTAATTATAAAAGCAACAAGTAAGACCATTGATTGTTCCATATGATAACTGATGAACTGTGAGCAACACAATTCCACAGAGAGCAATATTGAAAGAAGAAGCTGAGCAGACAGCAGGCCAGACATGTGTGCAAACCAAAAACTTTCAATTTGTGTCTGGACTTTTTCTTATCCACAGATTACACTCATTCAAAGCTTCCATCCAGCTGAGGCAATCAGAGAATTGATAGAAAACAAAAAGGATGCAGTGACATGACTCCTACAGGATGCTACAGGAGAAACCCAAAGGCCAGTTTTTCTTTTTTCATTGACTAATATCTCAAAGCAATCCTTTCAAAATAGGAAGGGCTTCAACAAATGTTTGTTTTGGTTACACATCACTTTAGAAATCTCTGAAATATAAAATGGGTAAGCGAAATCACAGAAGCCAGGACTTTGTCTCTCTCACTTGTAGTGGAGGAGTTTCACAGTGAAGCTGAGAGCAAATGTCAGTGTGCCTGCATGCAGAACATGCTGTGCATTATTAACACTTTGCAATTGCCCAACTGATTAAGAGCTCACTACCACAAATGTTTATTTAAAGAATAATTGCCATTCAGATAAGAAAGCCTAATGAAAACAATGGGTCTACTAAGATGCTCACAACAACTAATAACAGAGAAAGATTCTGTTTCAAAAAGCTAAAAACCATCTAAAGCAGTCTGGCCTATGCTCTGCCTTCAAGAACAGTGACACATAGCCCTGAAGCAGTACAGTTAAGCCTTAGTTTTAGGTCAGGTGTTTTCTTGATCATATTTTGTGTTATGTTGTGCAAGAAATATCCATGACATAGCTAAGCCGTAAGTGGACAACACTCTCTGAGAGATTTAGCAATTTCTTCCAAACACTGTCGCAAATTACGCAATAATAAACCAAAATTTTATCTTTCTTTCACATTGAAATTATCTGATTACAAAATGTGACAATAAACCCTAGAACTTTAAAAATAAACTTTTTTCCATTTTATACTACACAATAACAAGGAATGAGAGATAAAAACAAGATATCCACAGGATTCTAAAAACTATGACCTTTTGCATTTTGCAATACTGGAAATAAGAATTCATATTGCAATGCTTCAATCCTATTACTTAATGCTATTTCAACAGGTGCTTTAACAGAAAACACAGCAAAGATGGTTGACTTGTGGCTTCCAAAACAAAGAGTTCTCTTGTGCTGATTACAAAGAAGGTACCTTCCTGATATATGGTTGTCAATGGAAACAATCAGTCACAAAAACAACTTAGAATATCAAGAGGGAGTTGCTGGGACCAGGCTTGCTTACATGAAGCACAGCAACTCGCCCAGATCAGCCAAGTGCCCTGCTTGCTTTTCTGAATCAAATGCTGTGCAACTTGTGGCCACATAAAGGTTTTGTTGGGTATTGTAGGGCCAGAAGCAATCTGAAGTGTATCTAACATTGGGATTGAGAAGTGACACTTCTGTAAAGCTTTTACCATTAACATTTCATTCATGGACACATATGTCTTGGTCTATAACTCAAGATGGGTGATGAGTGTTCAGTTTAAAACAAGGCATTTTCAACAAGATGATCAGTTGCATAATTTAGCCAGTAAATAATCTGGCATAGTCTTTGCCAGATCCACAGGAATAATTTCTATGGATGTTAATGAGAACAAAGTACACATAGAAAGATAAATGGAAAAAAAGCAATCATTTAACAAAAGCATAGAATATTTATCATATTCTTCAGAATATGTTAATGTAGATTCCACACAGCAGGCATGGATTTTCATTTTCACAGTCTATGCCATGTTAATATCCATATTTTTCTGCCTCTAGGTGTAGCATTTGGCAGTAAGCCATTAGATTCTGAAGTACAAAGGAAAAAGCAAAACAAAAGCATGCTCAGAGTCTCTACAATCAGCAGTGAAGACTTTGCCAAAAGCAGCAAATGACATGGTCAATGAAGGTGCAGAAGGTGAAAAAATTAATCTAAGGGAATTAACAGATGCCTGACACCAGAGTGTTCCCCAAAATCTCTTGTGTCAGTTTTAGCTGTCCATGCAGAGTCAAGTTCACATGGTGGATATGCACTAATTATGTGTGTCTGTCTCAGCAGTTACTGAATTTATTGATTGTTTCTACTGTGCTCGTTACATTTCTTTTCCACTATTTAGTTTGGTCAAGAAGTCTCCCCTTCAAACACTTTGAATTGCAAATCACAGCTGCCAAAACCATGTTTCTTGTGCGTTTTCCACATTGCTTCCAAAAGCATCAAAAAATGCACTTTCTTGAGACCTGTCACCACCTTAATCCCATCTGCAGCATTGCTTGCACAGTGCATCTACAATTATTTCTGAAGTTTCCAAGCTTACAGCCTTCTACTATTCCCCACACAATACTGTGGCTGCAATTTTTCATCTTCTTTCAAGATCCACTGAGGATGCAAGAGAAGAAGTGCATAATCCAGGATGAAAAGAGATTTTTTCCAAGATAGACTTCTGTGGCTGTAAATATGCTCTGTTTTCAATATTTAGTTATCAACTTTAGAAAGCCTGGAATCTTTCAGTCTACTTTCTATAGCAAGGGCCAATTTTGGGGTGTCTTGTACTACAGTCCCAGATGGTTCCTCACAAAGTATAGAACAAAGAAAGTATCTTTGTGCAAAAAATTTACAGGCAATAACTTTGAAGTGATAGAGATAGCTGCATTCCCAATAGGCATATATATATTTGTGACCAAGTTTATTCAGAGAAAAAGAAAGGCTTGCAACCATTTTGTTATTTAGAAGGTTCACACTTTCTCCCTGCAGTTTCTTATTCTTTTTAACTCTAGTCCATTTCTTCCTCTTAAAACATCTGCAAGTCCCTCAGAGAGCCTGTGACCCCTGTGCAGCTGAGCAGAGGCCAGAGAGACTTAGAAGCTCTCTGGCTGGGCATGTGTTTAACTGCAAGCAGTGTTATTTCTCATGGCGATGTCATAACTCACCTAAGAAGGGCAATCTCTGAACTAGTGGTGCCACTGTTCTCAGTGGAACGCACTGGAGGTAGAGGTTAGCAAGAATTATTAACTGGTTTAATGGTGTCCTGCCATTATTTCAGAGGAACGTTTGCTTCTTGCTGCACTGTGCAACCGAGAACGCCCGAGGGAACCAGCGTGGCTTTCCATGAAACAGGGCGGTCTGTTCAGGCAGCATATCCTCCCGGGCTCTTCCACACTCACAACTTGTTCAACCTGTTGCTCTGAGAAAAAGAAAATTCCAGGTATTTATCCTCCTTCTCCATCTCTCTCTGAACTTGTCAGGACTTCACCTGAATAAAACTGAATAAACTAGGAATCAGACTCCTGTCAAAATTACGATTCAAAAATAATGTGCAACATAGCACCTCTCCTTTCTCAAACGCTCTGCAACAGATCAAGAATTCTTTCTTCTAAGCATCCCAACAGTCCCATAAATGTGGCAGGATATAGTTTGAAGTCTTATTGGCAGAATTAATTTTTAACATAAGTTGGGTTTCTCATTGGTGTTTTTTGTTTTTTTTTTTTGTTTGTTTGTTTTTTTTTTGTGTAACTACTGGTAAGATTAGTTCAGTGAAATTCATTTAAAAAATGAAGGTATTTGGAATCCATCTGATTCAACAGCTGACATTTCTATTCTTTTCCACAGAATCTAGATATTTGTACTTTAAATCTGGTTCTAAGAACTCTGCCTCACAGCTGGGAAGAAACTTGTGGGCAAGATACATCCTTCAAATTTCATTCTTTCTTAGCTATCACATGCTGGCAGCTGTTGATCAAGAAATCAATGACAGTTACAAATTCTGCCTTTCGTAACACTTTCCATACCACATTTAGAAGTGGAAAAAGTACATATAAAAACCCTAAAGAAATTAACTTTTGTTTCATCTTCCCCTTTGTAGATCTGCCAGCCTACTGAATAACTAAACTTGGCAGAAATGCTGACTAATTCACCTTGTGTCTCCAATTCCTGCTTTTTTAACTAGCTGTATGTCCAAATGCAGCAGTAACAATTATTTGTTGCCTTGGAAACACATGAACTATGCATCTATGCCTTTCTCAGTGTATATGCTTTTTTTTCTATAATGCTGTACCACAGGTCTACCAAAGCTTGTAATTTACCAGTTGTAATGAACACAACCTTTTGCAATTCAATTGTTTATCAACTGCTGATGGCCAAATTTTTCTTTAACCAAGTTGCAGATGACTTTTGGCAAGTCTATCTCTGACCAGTGTCACTAACATTTTTACCAAATAGTGTGGTTTTTCTTTTCCCAGCAAATATAAAAATAGGTACATTTTTCCCCTTATTATAAAATATTTGCTAGCAGTTCTCATTTATCCTCTTCATATCCAGAAATTCTTTGGCTTGGCAATCTGAGCTAACAGATAGCATGTTGGAGGACATTCCTAAACAATTTCTTTATAATTATTTTCATATACTTTAAAAGTCTTTGCCTTCCCTACAGTGTACTTGCTATTATATTGGCAAAAAGAAGTAAAATGTCCTTTACATTACTTCCACATAAATCATACCACAGTATCTACAGAAATATCAATCAAAATCCTTGGTGTCAGAACAGACTAACCTCACGAGTCTCTCACATTATCAAAATACGCTTACCATCCAGTCTAAAAACACTTTTACCTGCCAATTTAGCACAAGAATGTATCTGCCTTATTAGCCAAATTATAATAAACTGCCTACTTTCTCAGTTAAAGGCAAATCTTTAAATGTATCAACCAAATCTCACTTCCATTACACCAACCAACAATGCTCCCTATAGAACAGGCTTCTAATCAGTTTACATTCAGTTTGGATTTTTGCTTTCTCTACCAAAATATCTAGAAACAGAAGAGTAAACAACACCACTTTCTAAATGCTTACATCCCATTGTCTAAAAGGCACACACATGAACTGCAGACAGGCTTGCCCTGCTCCAAGAGCTCAGGGAGAGAAACCAATGAGAGCAGGGAAGCTTTGGGATACCTGCTGATGTTGGCACCTGTGCAAAGAGAATCCCACAAAAGGGGGGAGAAAGTTCCCTGCAAAGAACTTTGTGGAAACTGGGCCAAGATTTAAATAATACCTGAACCTCCCAGAAGGCATTACTTCACTTAAAAACACAAAGAACCAAAAAACCTAATTAGATTTGTAGCACAGCGATCAGGCTCCCCAGGTACAACTGAGGAGAGCTTTATAGTTTAGGCTGAAAAGCTACAGAATGCCACTGCTGCTCTATGGCTGGCTACTCAGAACACAGTATTATACTAATAGCAGCAATTACACTTTCTTCTAAAGTTTCAGAATATCTTTTCTTTGTAATCTGAATGGGTTTCATTAATGGTATTTATTACTGTGACACATATGATAAAATAAAGATCCTGAAGAGTATAAAATCTTTGACTGAGATGTACAAATAGAGCTAGCACTCCTGTCTCAAGTTCACATGCTATGGAAATGATCTGATATATTTATGATTTTATTAAGACAGAAAAAGCCTTGATATATGCACAGCGTAAAATCCTCACTTTTCTTCCCTGCCCATTATTCATCTAGATTTCCAAAGGTACTTTATGAGAAATCATTCTAAACAGCAGGTGATTCTGTACCTTATACTGATAAAGAAGAAGGAAAGCAATTTCCCATCAGTTCCCAGCCATCAATCCTTTTGAAAAATAAGCTTGACCGTAAGCTTAAGGCATAATGCCTGAACTAGAAAATAGCCAAATGGCATTCCAAACTATGCCAGAGCAACTGTCATTTCTTATGTGAAATGTGACTTCTAAAAACTTTCTAGTTGAAAAAGGTTTTTAGTAAAGTAATAATTACCTACTGCATACACACACACACACACACACACACACACAAAAAAAAAAAAAAAAGGGAAAAAAAGAGATATTTCCTCATTAGTTTCCTTATTTTCAGGAAAAATTCTCACTCCTCTAAATAAGATCAATCAAATTTTTTTCTCTGCACTAGGGGTTTTTTTTGATGATCAGGTCTGACTATCAACAGTTACGTTGATTTGTGAAGAACTTGAAAACATGGCAAAAATATAGAACACTGACCTTTCAGGAAGTACTATATTGTACAGTGTTATACACTCTCGAATGCATATTGATCATCTCCTTACCTACTTCAATAGGAAAACATAATTAAAGTTGAGTAGGGTACTTGCTATTTTTCACAGCTAGGGATTCTCTTCAATGGCCCCAGCTGATATCAACCTCACTAATATAAAAAGATACTCAACAACAAAAGTCAAGGACAGAAGGTAACTCTCCAGTTTGATTCTGCCTTTTTTCCTGGACAAACCTGTTGCTAGCTTCAGAGAGCTCTAGGTGTTAATGCCAAACAGATTGGCATTTTGAATGACTATCATTTTAGGCAGATAAGTCTCTCCATGAGCTGGACCTAGAGAGGTATTATATTCCAGATAAAAATGTTATGATTTTTGCACAGATGTGCAACTGATTATTATGGGCACCCCAGATAACTCAGAACACTCTGCTTTTGTCCTGTTCATATCACAAGTCCGGTAAGGAGAACACCAAACACCTACCACTAAAAAATAAGACAATAAAAAATTCTGTGGTGGAGTACTCAACCTAAGGAAAACTGATAGATAGTTCATAAAATAGAAAGGATCTTAACTAGGATCTGCTAAATTAAGGCAAAGTGTCCAAGTATGTAAGAGCAAAAATAATACCCACAGCTTCTCTTTTGGAGTTTTGCCTAACAACTAAGATTTGCTGAATTTATATTCCCCAGATTTCACTAAGGCAGTGTTCACTAAACAAGGTACTCTAGTCAGTAAGCCTTAAAAAATCCTTACCTGCATGTAATTATCTGGCCTGCCTACTCCTATCATTTCTACTACCCTCATTGCTGATTATTTTCTTCTAATGAAAATCAAGGGACACTTCAAGAAGAATAATTTCCTTTACTTGTCAGCTCCTTTTCCCTTTCCCTTTCATTAGCTTTTGCTAATGCCTGCTGCTCCAAACACTCCTCCCAGAACAACTAACTCAGAGCTCCTAGATGAAATTTCTGAAAAATGAAGTCATTACCACCCTTAAAATATTTTTCTGGCCCTTCTAAAACTTTTTTATTTAAGTTATTATATTTTTTATCTATATACATATTCTTTTCCTTTTTTATGTAGTGACAAAATCTAGATCAATTTCTAAGCACAATTTAATGTTGCTTCAGTTGTTAAATACTTTCTTGTAATTAAGACAAAGAGAATACTTTGCTGACAACTAGTCACTACTAGAATATTTCTTGGTTTAGATGACTGTCATAAAGCTTTCATTTTTTCTTTGAGTGAAACTAGATATTAGGAAGCATTTCTTACTGAGAGGGTAGTTGAACACTGGAACAGAATTTTTAGAGAGGTGGCCAATGCCCCAAGCCTATCAACATTTACAAGGCATGCCCTTAATAATATACTTTAACTTGTCCAGCCCTGAATTGGTCAGGCAGTTGGACTATGTAATCATTGACAGTCCCTTCCAGCTGGCACCATTCTAGTTTAAATAATATGCTAAATAAATACATAAATAAATAGGAGACTGGAAAAGTCCTAAACTGCCTCTCCCTGGGAAGTGAATGGTGCCCAGCAATGCACATCAGGGCTGTTACATTCCTTGTGAGAAATAAAAGGTGGGAATCTAAGCCTTGGCTCATGTCTCTTATTGGCCCAAGGGATTTCAAGCACAGCCAGACTCTGTTGAGCTTGCATTTGGAGAAAGC
Organism: Certhia americana; assembly: GCA_018697195.1. Taxonomy (NCBI): domain Eukaryota; kingdom Metazoa; phylum Chordata; class Aves; order Passeriformes; family Certhiidae; genus Certhia; species Certhia americana. The sequence continues at coordinate 18,814,001 of CM031858.1, forward strand.
CTACTTCATTGAGAGCAATTAATGTCGCAGTATTTTTTCTCTAGATAATGACTCTTTCCCTTGCCTCTGAACATTGCTGTCATTTTACTCACAAGGCTCCTTCCAAGCTCTGCATCATGCCAGCCATGTGGAAGTTTGGAGCACTGACATCTAGAAGACAGAGGGGACAGGTCTAAAAATGTTCTGGAGTGACTAAAATGCAATCTCAAATGGAACATGGATGATTTTGTCAGCAAGTGCTCTTACTGTGTAAAAACATGGCAATGCTCAGCAAGTTGTTGGTTTTTACTTTGCTTTAACAGAGAAGCCAGAACCTAATTCTGTGAGCTAAGACCACTATGAAGGCTTTGGTGTAGAGATATATGCAACGTTTCATTATCAAATATTATCAGATGAAGCCCTATTTTAGCTAGTGTACATTTTTGAAAGATTATTTTCTAGTTTTCAAGCATATTGCCTGTAAAACAAGATATATTCTATAGCTTAATCTCACATTTTCTTTACATTGTCAAATTCAGACATGTAACATGATGTAGCAAAAGCTAAAAAAAGCAAACCAAAAGTGTGGCATGAATTTAGATACTTAACTACGCATTTGAGAACCAGATCTTTTACCCTACCTCAAGTGAATTGACAAGTATAAATAATCTTGACAGAATGATACATGCTTTATCATTGTTACATCAAAAGTACATCCAAAGTTTTATGTTTTTTTACAATGTCATTCATGACAAAAACATACATAACCCACAAATACATGGCTACTTAGCAGCTGTATATCTCCTCCCATCATCCTGAGCAATGAAAACTAAAAAAAAAATGAACATATTGGCTTGTTACCTTTAAAAGGCATTGAGGGACACTCTCTCTTTCTTTTTTTCCACTGTTTCATCTGTCAAGCATTAATCACTGCCTTAGTTGCAAATGAAACTTTTATTGTTCAGTTATCATCTTAAATTCTTCCTATCTTAAATTCTTCCTATCTTAAATTCTTTCTATCTTAAATTCTTTCCCTTTGCTTCATGTATTAGGCAAAGGTACAGAATACAGCAATAATGTATTATAAAATATGAAATGTAATAAAAGAAGTGCTGTGCTTCTTGTACATCATATTCCTGGATTTAACCAGTGTATATAAAAAAAATCCTGATGTCTATCCCTGACAACTCCCACCATTACATCAGTGAAAACAGAATGTTCTCCTGGCCCTGGAACACATGCACAAAACCCAAACATAGCGCTTCTTAATCTTTTTCAATTGAGAAGGGGGAAAAAGAACCCTCTTTCTTTACCCCCCAAAAAAACCTATAGCCCCTCTGGTATCCCATCACATACTTTTTGAAATTGAGAGCAAGGAGACATGAAGAAATAATGAAAATCAAATGCTGTTCCTTAAAAAAAACCAACAAAACAACTTTAATTTTACTCTTTCAATTGAAGATGAACTAAAGATAAGTGATTAGTATGCTTCTTACTATGCTTAGTAATAGACTTTGATAAGACAGAACCTACATTAACATTGGAAAATTAATGTATTCACATTATTTCCCCCCATTGTTTACTTATATGCAAAGGGATGTTATGGTGCTTCTATGCATCAGAAAGATTTGTACAGCTTCCTGATTTTTTTGGATAAAGAATGAACAGAGTGAGTGAGCAAAATCATGCTAAATAATTAATCAGGAGTCAGTAATACACAGGCTGACTAGAATATCTGGCCCAATCTTTCATTCTCTACTACATGAAGTGCAGTTTCTGGCCAAATCTGCTGTTTATACACAACAGGCAGAAAGGAAAAAATGTTAGGTGTGTGCCAGCCTCTCCAGCCTTGCAGTGACAGGATGTCACCTGGCAGCTGCTTCTCTAACAATTCCTTCAGTTAAGTATTCTTTTGAACTGTGATTTATGCAAATGTTTATGTCAATACAACTTTAGCACAGAAGTGTAATGAGGGATGAAGCAAGAGCTTGCAAAATAAATAATTTAAGTTTGCCTCTAGGACAATGACTGGAAAGACAAGGAAAAAAAAAGCTCACAAACAAAAAATTCTTTTAACAGTGAAACTTCTGCACTTTTCCCCCCTCCCCCCCCATTTTTTTCCTCAGAAGCTATTTACAATCAAATTTAATATTGATATGGATGGAGCTACTCATCAGTTTAAGCAATTTTAGCTAGGGCTATTCCTGCCAGCCCTTGTGGGCAGTCAGGGAGAATCTTCTACACCCCTGTGCCTGAGAGAGGTAGCAGATTAGAAACTCTCATAGGTACAAATAAACAAAACCAAATACCAATACAGGTTAATAAGAAGCCTTACAAGCTGGTACAGGCATAAGTTATTCAACACGGTTCAAAACTTCATTAGTATCCATAGTCCAAATGTGAAAAAAAGCATTGATTAAATTAAATCCAAATAAAATGGCAAGATTTTCAGTGAAGATATAAGATGATTTGACTGCATTCTTTTATTGTCTACAATCTCACTGCTGTGAGCTGTATCTTTTTCTCCCTATGAAAATTGTGTTCAAACAATGAAATTGAAATAGTATTAAGTTTGGCATATAATGAGGTTAGCATTCATACTAGCTAAATCCTTCAGATTTCTAATATGGAAATGCATAATTTTCTTCATAGCATATTCATATTGGAAAGCTAAATTGGTTCTCTTTTTTTTTTGATCTTTTGTTTCCTCTTGTGATGGTTTTGCTGCTTGCATAGTCCAGCATTATAATAATGACCTAGATGAGAGGGTGGGTTGTGCAATTCTCCTATCTCTTTTTTAAAACCTGTTATTTGAGTTTCAATACTCTGATTGACGATTTAATCTTGCTTAGAAGCAGAATTCCACAGCAGAAGGCACAACAAAACTTAGGCACAAATAGCAGCTTTGAACCAAACAAAAGAAACACAACAGGCTGCTGAAATGTGCAAGTTTAACCTTATGGGATCCTCACTCTTGTTTTCACTCAGACAAATAAAAAAACTCCAAGGCACTGTACACCAGACCAAGTGTAAGACAGATTACCATTTTACTATAAAAAAAAGTCTTTGCTAAGTACTAAATCAATACTGAGAGAAAGCAAAATTACAGGTAAGAAAATTATTTTTTCTTTTTCCTGTGTTATATCCACTCTTGTGGGCAGAAGTAATAATTCATGGGAAGTAGCAAACAATGACCATCATTTATCAACTGCACAGAAATGGTGATGAAAGAGTAAAATAAAATAACTCTTCCTCCCTCTCCAAACCTCAAAAAGGCCTGTTTTGAAGAATTTTTACGTAAATGAAAAATTGTGAAAGACTTGTTCTTTTCTGTATGCAAAAAAGTATGTTTTTTTCCAACTTACACCATATAATTTCTGAGCATATACTAAATATTCTAGTAAGAGCAAGATAAAAAAGGAAGGGAATTTTAGACCTCAGCTTTCATACAGACTTCCCTTTTCCTGCACAAAGCAGATAAAGTGTGTATGTATGCAAAGCTTGGTTTCTATTAGTAGTAGGCATCTTCCTTTCAGAGGCGTTTCTGAGAGGACCGAATGACTTGATATCTAAATACTGCATTTAAATGCAGTTCTGGTGGAAAACTGATTTTTCACCACCCAGAATCATACCTCCTCATAATCATATACCTGGTAAAACTGAAACCTGAAAGGATGCTCCCAGATTGGCACCTTTCCTGCCTGAAAGCAATGGAGCAATTTGGCCTGGCAAATTACAGCACAGTTTTATATAGATTTTCCATGAAACTGCCATACACCATAGGCGATGCAAATAGGCTTCTTTTAGGTCTGATTGGTTTAGATAGATAGATATTACTGCTAAGATTACTCCCAAAAATACAAAATGCCTTTCAAAAATTTTGAAAAAAAAATTCATTTCATCATTAGAGAAAAAAAAAAATTAAAAAAAAGGGTGAAATAATCATATACTTTCAGTTGAAATCACTCATGTGCTGGAAAGGTCTGACAAGCCACAGGCAGGCTTTTTAATATATCAAACCAATAATTCTGGCTAGTAAGTAAAAAAAAACCCCACACCTCTCTTAGTGCAATGTGCCTCAGTATGTGCTCCCTGTCTGGTCTGAATAAATTATTTTAATAAATAGTATAATGGAAAGGAGAAGATATTGAAGAGTGAAGATGAAGTACAGCTAGACATGGTGGGGATGGTTTTACCAGCTCAAGCTTTCAGAAGCCATATCTCATTCAGGCTCCTTCAAAAAAGAGCTTATTCCACGTTCTCTCCCAAAGGGAAGTAATATCTTAATATCTTCATTATTGTTCCACTAAATACGAGACATTCCTTGGATGATTTACATTACATTGCCAGATATAGCCATAGTGCATATTCTATGCATTAATCCTGATGGCTTAAATAGTACAGAGGAAAAAAAATCTGCTTAGATTACAGTTTTGCTTGAGGAGTTTTCAAATTCTGATTAATTTTCAAAAGATGAGCATACTGACATAATTAACCACCGGTCTCTGAGAGAAGAAAACTGGGATTGTTTTGGGTTTTTGTTTGATTTGGTTTCTTTTTCTTGAGAAGGCCTCAATAAATCATAGAAAATAAATCCTCAAGGGAGGATTAAAGATGAAAAAATAAAAGAATCCATTTAGAAAAGACTTGGAAAAGATTTAACTGAAGGTTGTTTAGTACCATCAAAGTACAAACAAAAAACCTGCACTATAACTATTTGTAGAAGAAATAGTAATTAAGAAAATAAGTTAAATGCATCTGTAAAGAAAGATGTTTGTTCCATCTCTCTTAGCTTTGGGGTAGACCTATCAAGTGTTGAATCAGTCAAAAATAAACAAATTTTAAATCTACAAATTCATGGTCATCAAACACAACTGGTCTAGAACATAATTATGTAATAATCTGCAGGTACTCTGTTCAGCCTCCACTGGCTTTCTGAGGGAAGATGTTTGCCAGATAAAAGTTGGGAGCCAGGGCAGCTGTCTGAATTCAGAGCCAGAGTGGTACTGAATAATGCAGCACAGAATGTGAGTCCAACCAAAACTCTTTCGGGTTATGCAAAGTACCACACCTGCTAAATAAAATATGAATTCAATTATTTTATTTGTTATTTCAAGAATTAGTACTTCAGGATTGGCTGAGCAACAAAAGCAATAAAATTCTTGTTCAACGAAACAACAGTTAACCCAGAGGAGTAGTTGCAATATGTGCTCTAATTCTCAAATTTGAAACTCAGGGTGATTACACAACCTGGAATTCAGAACATCTGAAGGACACTCACAAACATATCTATTATTTATTATTCTGAGGAAAAGGCATGAACAAGTCTGGCACTTCTGAACATCTGAGTTCCAGAGTTAGATTGTATAGCAAATAAGCACAATTCATTTGCCATTAGCCTAGTCAGTTCTCAGGAGCCCATTCATGTAACACTGCTCCAGTTCTTATTGAAATGTTTTTATTTTTAAGAAAAATTCCCATGAGTCTTAGGTTTTATAAAGTCCCCGGATTTCCGTCTACAGTACTGAAGGCAAGAACACAAAGGAATAAAGGTTCCACTATTATCTGAGGAGTAAAATCTGGAGACAAAGCCTTGACCTCCTGCAAGATATTGGCAAAGTTTCTTGACTCAGGGGACCCCTAACTTTACTCTAAGGCCCTTCTGACAGCACACATAGACTCAGACTGTCATAGCTGACATTTTAAAATGAAAAGACAAACAGATAAAAACTGTTGCCCAGCTGGGATATCAACTCAAATGCAACTGTTCCAACTAATCTTTGCTCTGGGTCTGTTGAGATGGTGTCATGGGCTCCTTTGCCTCAGTCACAGGGTCCATTTAAGCAACAACAGTCAAGATTTGGCCAGAAGCAGTTATTCAGCACTAAAATCAACCAAAATACCTCAAATTAAAATGATCTGAGAAACATAAACGACTCTCTGTAGAAAGACAATGTATCTTTTCCTGTATTTCACAGAATGTTCCGAAAATTGAGGAAGCAGAGATATATGACATCCTTCTGCATGAAAGAAGATTCAATTAAACTTCAGATATTCTTGCCAGATATTTGTTTAATACATTTTCAAGTATCTCTACCAGTTGAGACTTTCCATGTCATTAAGTAATTTATTGTAGAACTTAAACTGCTCCTTCAGCCACAAGGGTTTCCCTAACCCTAGTCTGATTTACATTACTGCCATCTAAGTCCTGCACTGTTTATCCTATCCACAATGGACAGGGAGAGAAAACTATTGTCTTTTCCTTTGCAACTATGCTTTAAGAATCTGAAAAATAATTTTTTGGTCCACTTGAGTCAGATACCATTTTAGTAACCAAGCCCCTTTCACATTTCTCTCCACTTTCCAGATATGTAAGATCCCATTTGCTACATCTTTGCTTTCTCGTTTGGTCTAGTTAGATGGCTTACGTGCTTCCTGGAGGATACAATGTGCAAGTCTTGATGCACCATTTCTGTTGAGAATGTATGAGCTCAGAGGACAATAGACAGCCTTATCTTTTTTTTCTTTTTTTTCTTAACATCCATTTTAGCCTTTAGAACTTCAAATATGAATCCTCTTCCTCACTCGTCTTTCTCACTCCTCTAATGTTGCAGACACTGTTCTGAGAAAGACACTCTCACAAAATTGCACAGAGAACTGGCCTCTATTTCTTTCAGCATGCTGCTGTCATTTGTCATGATCATCCCAAATACAACACTCCAGTGTACTTTTAATCCTCTCACCTTTGCTTCATCTGAAAACTCAGTAAGGATTTCTCAGCTGGTATCAGGGAATTTCTCTTTTCTATAAGTTTCTTTTCAGTGTTACAGAATTCATAGCTCTGGAACAAAATATACCTATTTCCCTTCCATTTTATCCTGAACACTTCCCCTGCTGCCAGGCATACTATCACCGAAGTAATGTTCCTGGTTTTTATAATAGTTATACAATAAGTACTAAACCTCTCATTGCTGAAGGAGTTGACATGTGACAGTTTGCCCCTAATACTTTTGTTATTGTGCAACTTAATGCAATATTTGCCTCTAAAAGCCTAAAATGTTTCTAATGTTGTATAAGCATGGCATTGTAGCTGTTCCTTGTTGCAGATAATCCGCTTGATATCAATGCAGCTGTTCATATGAGTTACACAACAGATTCCAAAAAAAAGCTATTATTTCTTTGGTCATGAAGTTAACACATGCATAACACAAAACTAATCGTGACATATTTTAGGGGCAGAGCTATGCATGTTTCTTGCTCAAAGACCCTAGTCTGTGTGGCTGCACTGCCTAGTATCAACGTGTTTGTGGGACCCAACCTTCATGCAAACTTCTTGCTTCAAGTGATATTTCTTGTAGCAAAGGCCAGAAGGATGGGTTAGTAATTTCATTAACATGTCCTGCTCTGGTGCGAATACTCTTAATTGAAGTGTGGAGAGGGCCTAAAGACATTTCAGATGGGAGGCTCTGTGAAATAAGGCACGTAATTAGGGAATGTCTCAGAATGATTGAAAGGGTGTTTTTCATCAACACCATCTCCCCTGTTTGAGGCCATTCACTGAACTTTGCAGAAAGGACTTTCTGAACAAGAGGAATGTGGAACACAGCTATTATTACTGTCAAGTATGACTCATAGGTGAGAAACAAAAACTATTCTTCCATTAGTTATAAAATCACAACTCTGGCTAATAAAAGTGCTACATTTCATCTGTGGCCTTTACTACAGAATTCTTTAAAACTATTAGCAGCATCTTCTGTTTTTCTCAGAATGAAAGCTGATACATTAGCAAGACAGGGAAGAACTCCTAAGCTAGACAGTTCACTTGGAGTCGTTATATAAATGGCCTTTCTGAAATGTGTCCAAGACTTAAATTACTCTGATGAGTTGATGTCTGTGGAACTGGCAACAAGCCTTTTCACTGTTGCTCTCATGGTAATTATTATTCTTGTTTCACTGCATATTTTGATAGCATTTCTCAAGTGTGTAGTTATAAATCTCTTAAAAGCCTGAGGATGGTTGAATCAGTAGAGGTAAAACAAGAACAGATCACAGCTGATATGGTCCTTGCCTTCTCTGTACAACTATTTTTGAAGTTGAAAATAAGTGTCTTCCTATATCCAACCCTGAACTGATCAGAATGTGCTTCAACAAAGAAACAGGGATGCTTTTAAGCCTATCCATTACATTTATATGTCACAAAAGCATGCATAATTCAGAAGAACAAAGTTATGAGCATAGTTTGCTTCTTTTTGTTGACTTTTTAAAAAATTAACAGTAAAAACAGCATTTCTAATAGCCATCATCACCACACATTTTTCCTTGTAGATAACAGCTCTTCAGATTCAAGAAAGCTCTAATAGATCTCATTTATCTAATCTTTCAGAGCCAATTAATTTTACCAGAGAAATATTCATCTCATATCCTCAAACATCAAACCTTTCGTGTTCCCATAACTCATCTCCCCAAACTGCTATCAACTGTGCAACTGGAGTTTGTCTCTTTGTTCCCACAGTTCTTTCAAACAGCATTTCAAGTCCCATCACTTCTCATTAACTAGTAAGTTCTCCAAATCTCTTTGATAGAAGAGTTAAATCCCCCAAGTCAAAACTTTGAAAATTAACATTTATTAATCCATATTTCACCCTGCTTTGCATTATCTGCCACTGAATCAGGAATAGAAACTGCACTCTCAGTTTCTAACATGTTAAATGACTTTAGAAAGCTTCTGTTTTCTCTGTAAAAATCACTCCTTTGCATCCTGTGCTATCTAAGAGCAATGCCCAAGATATTCCTTTAACAACATGATATGACATGCCATGGAAAATCAGCCATGAAGTACTTTTTGATAGATGCTGCAAGAAATTTTCCATGCTATATGATGCAAGCAGCTATAAGCAACCTTTTAATAACTTGCACCACATCTAGCTTTTTTCCTTGATTGTACACATCCAAATGGGTAAAGGACTCTGGTGGTTTTGAAAGATAAAGCTGAAATAAGCTTAAGTTAAATATCTCTTTAC
>CM031858.1:18823099-19224430 GCA_018697195.1 Certhia americana
AAAAAAAAAAAAAAAAAAAAAAAAAAAAAAAAAAAAATCTATATATAAACATGTATCGATATAGAACCTGAGTCTCCATTTCAGTGGGTCCAAATGGAAATATATGGTTGGCAACTGACAAAGATGCCAACTGTAAATTTTGGTAAAGAGCTCCAAGAAAATGTTCTTATTCCACTAACACCATTTTCCTTTTCAATGGTACAGAACTGAATGGCCAGAAAATAACTATATATATGAATGTCATGGATTAACAATTAAGGAGGTGAGAAGAAAATTCTTCATTACCAAGAAGTTAGATTACTATCTGAAAAATTCTCTACATGAAATACAATACAATCGCAAAAGAAAAAATGTTGAGTGGACTGAGGCATTCAGGAAGCAATTCCAAGAGCTACCAGTGCTGACAGACTTCCCCTAGACAGAAGATGATAAATGTGCAGAGGAACTGTTTGTAAACTGAAAAATCAACCAGCAGATTAGGCAGAAACAATTTTTCTTAGGATCTAAGCGGGGTTTTGTTTTGTTTCCTCATCTGACAGTATTTCAGTTATTGAGACAGAATGACAAAGGAGCATATGTGTTCAATGATCAGAGGACCTGCACCATCAAACAGGGCATCTGCTATTTATTTCCAAAGGATGCTGCAAGTGAGATACAAGTGAAAACCAGAATACTGAATAGTCCTGAGCCAGGCCAGCTGGAGCAGGACCAAGCAATTGGGCTATTTTCAGAGGAACTTAACACAGGTGGTCATAGAAAGTAATTTGTACCTGGCAATGCACCCTATAATTGTTTCATTGTATTTGATCAGCAATGTTAGAGAGATGATTTAGACATACATCCAAAGAGTGACTGCAAAGGTGATCCCATTTATCCCTGGTCTTGCTCCCAAATAAAGTGCAATATCATGACCCACCCATTAATCTGTGAACATATAACTAGATCTGGAGGAATCATATCCTTGAACAGGATGCATCACAGAAATAATCACCTAATTTATGAAGCTGAAGTGTCTCCTCTGACTTGAATTCATTCTATCCTGATTAGCACCTGCCCCAGTCTGTCTTGAATTGCTCACTCATTTTGGAAAATATTATGGCTACCAACTGCATTCGCCAGCTGTAACTGCAGCTGTTATTTCTGTTGCCCCTTTCTGCACAAAAAAACCCAGAAAAACCAAACCAAACCAAACCAAAAAAAGTTCTTTTCATTCCACCTTCCCATGTTAACTGACAGCCTGATAAAGCACATTTTGCAAACAAGATTCTGAAGCGTTGGATCAATTTGATTCATGATATAGGAGTTGTTCAGTGACAAAACCACTAGCATTGCCTACAACTCTTTTTTTATCTACTGCACAGCTTTTACAGAAAAGATGGTCTCAATTCAATTTTTTTTTCATTAAGTCTTACAAACGTTTTCTTCTTTCATTGTTTTAGATAAATTCCTGAGTAACCCTCTTAATAATTCAGTAAGAAGGACATAATTTCTCAGATTTTATGGCGACAGTAACTCTTCATAAATGCGTGCTAACACAGCTTCTACTCGCAACCTTTGTAATCTGACCACATTGTTGGAAAGGGAAGAGGGAAAGAACTCTTCATGGAAAGCATGGTTAGCAGTGAGTCTCTTTAAAATGGTGAATGCAATCACAGAAGTGCAGCAACTGAAGTCATATGGGACTTTCAGGACTGTTTAGTGCAAACACTGGCTCAAAACAAGTCTGTTTAGAACAGGCTGCTCAAGCCCAAGTCCAGGGCTGAGTCCCCCCAGGAACAGAGGTATCACAACCTCTCCATAAATCCTATTCCAGTCTTTGACCATTCTCATGGTAAACACAAAAATCTCAATAACTAATCAATATTCTACATTAATATATTTTCTTCTACCCAAACTTTTAAAATCTATGACTGATATAAAGTCACACTAATCACAAAAAAATCAATGTCCTATTCATTGCTTTGTGCCTTTCAAAATTTGATTTGAATTTCTTTTCTCTCTTCATTGAGTAGCCGAGTGGCATATGGAATTTTATAAATAAAATGCATACAGGAATTCTGTACAGATATAGAAGGAAAAAAAGATCCAGAATAGAGCACGAACATGGCAGTACATCACCCTACAGACAGAATAAGCTTAATAATTGTCCAATTAAATATTATTGTAAGAAAGGTCATTACCCTGCCCCTACCACTTCAGTACATGGCATGCAATAAAATCCCATGTTATCCTGCTCTGATCATCAGGATGACTGAGAGTAACACGGAAGAAAGAAATCAGATATTTAACCTGCTAGTACCTCAAAGCAGACTTTTTTTTTTTTTTTTTTTTTTTAATAACTACTGCAGCTAGGGCTCTAGGAGGCCAGATAAACATTTCCAGTCTTGGGTAATACTAATTTAGTAATATCAAAGGAATTACTGTGTATGAAATATCACCCACAGACATAAACAAAGACTGCTGAAGAGTTTACTGAGTCTTTTCCTTAAAATGCTCTCATACAAATGGGACTAAATGCAGATATGATGGTAAGAACAGGAGGCTGAACAGAGGTGAGTTTGTGAAATGTTATCTGGTTTATGGGGTACAAATCATCCCTTAACAAAAAGTTTTAGGAGATCCTTAATATCTCTCTTGAAGGCAGCAAAACTTCAGTCTCTGGTGCTGGTTTCATTGCCTTATTTTAGCTGCTAATTGAAAGCTAATTGTAGAGCAGGTCACATTTAAGCCAGTTACTTTTATGGTGCATTGCCAAGATCTGAAAGTAAATAAGAAAACCATTAACTGAATCCATTTAAAAGGAAAAAATAGCAAGAAGCAAACACAATGGTTATTGGAATTACATGTAATTTTAACCAGTGATGGTTATTTGGAATTACATGTAATTTTTCTAACTGGTTCCCAGGTAAACACAGTGGCCATTGCTTTCTTAAGCTTTATAAAACCCAAACTACAAAGTACCACCTGTTGTGTCACACTGCCACACCTGGCTTGGCCTTTATAATCACAGAATTTGGGTTGCGATTTGAAGACATTACTGGCATTTTCTCTTATCCGTCCCTTCTTTTCCCCAACAACATAGAAGACAACTACAAAAGCAAACCTGAGAACTGAACTGCTTCCTCTGGGTGCAGTGCAAAAAGCCCATTATCAACAGAAGGCAAACATGCTTCTTTTTTTCCATAAATGGGGAAATTCAAAACATGAAATAATTAACACATTTCTGGGAGTTTGAGTGCACTCAACCCAAAAATACTTGCTACAGAATATAGCATCATCACTTTATTTTCATGACAATACAAAGAGTCAAAACATTGCCTCCCTTATTTATTTATGTGCAACAATAAACATCCTTTTCCAGGCAGCACCAAGCATACCAGAAAATAGAGTTCTGTCTCCACTTCTATTCTGTGGCTCCAGATTGAGAAGAGAAAAATCCCAGCAGTGTGGTACAAGATAATTAAAACACAATAAAATATAACTCAGCTTTACAACCAAAGTAATCTGTTCAAGAGTGACAAGATGCCAAAGCTCTGACACCTACAATGCCCAAACAGGCAACATGTTCAGACTGGGCAAAGCACAATGTCTGCTCTTCACAAAGCTATGTGAAATGCTTACTGAGACCTTGGATAAAAAAATTTACCTAGTGCATTCCTTCTGTTCATCTAACATCAGGTTCACTAAAATGAACAGGCTTTGAAATCAATGGCTTCCAAATTGTTCATTTGTAGGAGAGGCACAAAACTGTTTTATATAAAAGAGACTGGACTGCCAAAATTTCAATGAATCTGAAAGAACTTACCCAAAGCCATTGACCCAAAAATATAATCAGCATGCAGTGGTGAGCACCCGATGCTCCCCCACTAGAGAAATTGTTTCGTAATGGTGACATAACCCCTGGATTCTGGGTCATCAGATATAAAATAATCATTACTGTTCGGTAACTATTCAGTGACTCAGAGGACACAAGAAGAGTTGGCAATCACAGTCCTTTTTTTTTGGGCTTCTGATGAGCAATTTCTGGCCAGACACGTGGTTCTCTACAGTGGAAGCCTAAAGAATGTCAAGTCTATTTTGTTCCAGCCAAGGACTCACACAGGTATTTCAATGGGATTACCCGAGAGCTTGACAATTGATTACAAGTTTGAAGGTTATGTTGGACTGGGACCAAAGTGCTCAGTACTGAATCTTTCAGGATGAGCTTCTCTGTACAAACATGTATTGAGGAAAAAAAAAAAAAGAATAAAGAAAAAGACCTAGATCCTGAACAGTGTTTAGATACCAAAATTATTCAGATACCAAAATCCCATGGACTCTGTAACATCCTTAAATATATTTAAAGATAAGAGGCAAAACCACCCTCTATACTCCCAACTACTCTGTTTATTGTGAGCGAAGAGGCCAGTGACAGAATACACGTGCAGAAGGCAAATCCCACATGGCAACCTGGCAGGCTAGAGAGAAACACCATAGTTTACAGTACCATAGCTCAGACTGTTTTGTGACCATCTGAATTTATGCTTCTCTGATTTGGCTGTCAACCATAAGCATTAAAGACTCTTTGTAACATAAAAGAAAATGCTTCCTATATGACAACTGCCCTGCAAAAGCAGTTGTAGTTCAATCACAGTTGCAAAGCAACCAATACATTACATTAAGTCATATTCATCACTTTCCCTGATCTGTATCAGGGAAATATCTACTTTATTTATAGAAACTTGTTTTAGTTTAGCTAAAACTCTGTTATAGCTGCATACCAAGGAAAGAAGCCACACTGGCTCCTTAAATGGATAGTCACGTAGCACTTCCATCTGTGGAACATGTTTTCTCTGTAATTTCTCTTTGAGCGTGGAGTCTTTGACATGTAGAAGAATGGACAGCACTTGTCAAACTATGAGTACTTCAGAAATTGAAATACATAAAATAATAACCAAGGCAATCAAATGCACACACAACTGTCATTTGCTTGGAACACAGACAAGTAGATAGCAAATGATTCAATTTATAATTAATTCAGAAAAAGAAGGAGTTGTTGAAAAAAACCCTATATAAATACATTCTTCAGGACTTGGCAGAAAGTAATGACTGAACAAGGATCTCAAAAGGAAAATTAATGAATGACAAGAAGAGCAGCACATGTGTAACGTGAAGATAGACTACAAGAAAATTAAACATGTTGCTTATGGGAAAATAACCACCTTCCCCTTATTTTGCTCAGAAGAAAACACATGGTTCCTAATGGAATTCAAGGCTATTATTCAATCAGAAGATTCTCATGAAAGCAGAAACTGTGAAAGTATCCTTCCTAAAGCAGAGCCCCAGGAGCTAATTGAAGCCTAGAATCATAGCAGCGATTCTCTTGAACACTCATCCCCAGGTTAACTTAAAAATAAATCCATCAGACAAGAACATCCAGTGCAGCAACATAAAGGTTACAGTCAGTGAGATGTAAATAAAAAAAAAGTGAAAGAAAATAAAATGCCAAAAAAAACCTTTGGGGAGAATTATAGGTAAGTACTTGCATATTTATACATGCAAATTGAACTTTACTATATAAATCATATACCTGGAAAAAAGAATATTTAAGAAATCCTAGTTCCCTTTTGAAAGTACTGTCCAGAAATTTCACACACCTTAACAGGGTTTTAAGAGCCTTTCAATAGTTGCAGTTCTCAGAACTCAAGAACAGTGTTCAAGATCACACTCAAGATTTGCTAAGAGAAGCACTGAAAAAGATGGACTTGATGTGTAGGAAGGCCTCAGATGTCACAGCAATGCTGTGTGAAGAGCCCCAACCTCTGGTCTAAACTGATGGAAATTTAAATGGAATGACAAAGCAGATCCCAGCCTGACAATTCACACATTGCAATAATCTCTCTAAAAGCAAGAAATATTTTTATTTGTCTTCCAAGTTCCCCCACCACCAATGAACTTAGCACTGCTCTGAAGTTATGGCCAAAGAACAGCAGGGACAGAGCTGTGTTTCCATCACTTGCCAGTTAGTGCAACATATAACCACTGGACTTATCAAAGCTACATGGCAACCCTGTGAAAATTCCATTGTCCTAAGTCCTGCAGCCAGAGGGGCTGATGCAAATCTTTTCCTGAATGAAAGAATTCAGCCATTCTTCAATTCCAAGCTATACAGAATGCACACCATACATCATAAAGGGATGCAAACCCAGCTCCCTCTGCAGCAAGGTGAAGCACCAGCAAGAAAGGGTTAGAGAAAGGATTATCAGCCTAGGGTATAGTACATAGCCTGGCACTGTCCCATTTATGAGCTAATAAGTCTGTGGAGAGACCTTAAAATAGGGAAGCAATACAAACCATTCAAAGTACCTAAGACCCTAAGACTAAGAGAGCAAAGGAGGCCAAACAATGGCAAGAAATTAAATAGGTTTAATATATTACTGGGCATTCACAGATAAGTGCCATTAGTTCCCACATACTTCATTTTTAAAAAGACCAATTACAGAAGTCCTGCCACTGAATAAAGATTGTAGCTTTTACTGTGGCTTCTCAGGGAGAAAAGAAATTAGTCTGGACAACTTAGAAATTATACAAGCAAATAAAAAATGCCATTATTATTATTTCTTAACAAATTCCATGATTTCTTGAGCCTTGTGGCATTTAATTTTGGAGTCAGTTGCATGGTAAAGCTTGGTTCATGAAGGCTGTTATAATCATCATTGAAAAAGCCTGAACACTCTACCAGAGTGAATTTATTGCTTGCTCAATCTTTACACTAGAGTAGGAGATATATATTCCAACATCACCAAAGATAATCTAAAAGTTTACATTCCTATTTTCTACAATTATTCATAAAAATCACTTTAAAGAGTACATTAAACTAATGCCAGGCCAAACACTGCAGCTCTTGCTCCTCACAAAGAGAAGCACAGCCATAGCAAAATTTGGCTGCTAAATGCATGTCTTTATTATTATAATTTTTTTTTGTGACATCTGCTGCCCTATAATCAGTGCTTGGCTGCCAAAAATTACACGGGATATGATACTGTACATCTAATCAGTGCTTTAGTGAACCAAAGAAAAAGACCAAGACAGAAGCAAAAGAAAGATTTCAATAGCAAACTTACACAGAACAGAAATTCGGGTTCTCTCTCAGGTGTTCCCATTACCTGATGTTTTGTGATACAGAGCAAAGAAATTTTATTTGTACTAATGAGGCACTACCAAAAATCCATTCCTAACCCACAATTGCATTTAAAACAACTGCTGCAACACTTGACTTTTCTTGGAGTCCTAAGGACAGAAGAGCTCTTACAGTTTCTCTTTGCATGATGCAGAAATGTGTGCATAAAAAGCTCCCTTAGCCATCTTTCTCTTTCTTGCTAAATTCTTTGGACATATATCTTTATTTGTGTGTGGAGAAAGACAGGCAGCACAAACAACAATTTCCCTGAATCCTGGATCTCAAAACAACACTGTTGTGATTTCACTCCCCCTGCAATTCAAACCAGGTTGGTAGCTTCCTTGCTATAAAAATCATGCAAATGCATTAAAAATTGTCATCACCCTCGAAGACAAGAGCCATAAAGAAAAAAACAATGTCCTGAAATCTGTTGGAGACCAAGCACAAAACCTGACTTTTTTGTTAGGGTCCTTTACAGAGACAATACTAGAAAGAACTGGGATTAAAAGTGAATCACCTGAAAGTTAGTTTGGCCACAATCCTAAAAGTGTAGTATGAAATTAAATATCATAATCTTCATTACTTGAAGTCTTTCAGTCAGATTTTTTGTAAGATACATGTATACTCAGGTTTTAACAATAGAACACCAAAGTTACAAACTCCCTAGGAATGGACACTCTTTTACTTTGCTGCCCACCACAGAGCATTTGAGTCAGTTTGATGACGACATGTATATATTCTTAAATCTGTCTTCCAGTTTTTAAATTAGCCTGTACAGCCATGTTATCCCTTGGATACTCTAAAGAAAGACACTGAGACACTGGACTATGGAAGAGGTGTTTAGTGCTCTTTGTCCCTTATAAACAGATTTCATAAGACTGAAATCAGCTCCAAGAAGACAAAAGCAAGAAAGCACACTCCCAGCACCTCTGGTGGCTTTGTCAGACTGTCCAGCTGACAGCTTCTTGGTCTCGCTGAAGCAGCAATTTGGGCCACCAATTCCACCACTTTTCAAGATTCTTTTTGCTACTGAACCTTATTTCAAATCTTTCTGCTTTCTTTTGCTTAAATAACATTTCAGAAAGGGAGGAATGACACAGAGTAAGGAGCTGGAATCCTCTCATTATGCTTCCCAAGTTCAAATGGCAGAGCACTGCTCATTTGTCCTTTCAAAGGTGGCTCTTCTCCTGTCAGTGAGTGCTGGGACACACAGATATGATGTCCCTGTCCTGTCACCCTCCCTCCCCTTATTTTTCTTCTTAATATCCTTAGATCTGTCTTGATTATATTAAATTTCTGGATTAGCTTTAAGCTGCTTTTTCTAGTTAAAAGACTAATAAATAATGATAAAATTTTACTATTTGTTATCACCTCAACTTTGCCATGACAAAATGTATTAGTCCCATAACTGAAATTGCATCATCTTCAGGAGCCAACACAATCTAAACATGGTATTTGAGCACAAATTAATTACAAGATTAGGGAACAGGTTTTCTGATGTGCGTGGCATACCTGTATTCCTTCAGGGGAATGCTTGAACAACTCAAACACAGTGCTATGATGCTTCATTTTCAATCCTCCACTATACGGGAGCCACAGTGGTTTTAAAACCCAATGACCAGAGCATGAATATCCTCTTGATATTCATGCTGCAAGGTTTGGACAGACTGAAAAGTAGTACAGCAGGGTTATATAAGCACCTATCATAATATCATTATGGGAAAACCTTGAGTGAAATCTGTAGATTTATGCCACAAAGGCTGTGCAGAAGCCAGCAGGTTAGACACACAACTGTGATGCTAAGAAACCACTCTCTCTGGGAGATCTGGAGCAGAAACAGCAAAGTTATGATATAACCCGTGACCACAGACAGCACTGTCGGTGAAACTGCAGGCCAAGTCCCCTGGACAAAGGCCCACTGGGATGCTCTCCAGGCAGCAGAATCTGTGGCACTTGTTTAGAGTCTAGCACACACGATTTAAATGTCTTTTCAGATTACAGCAAAAAAGAAATTTCAAGCCAGAATATGCAAAAAAAGTGGATTGCCTGTGAACATCTACTTCTCTTCTATCTCCAATCATTGGGCAACCCTTCCCTCATACTGCTCCTGAGGGTGTTTATCTGTGGCAGACAGACTGAGCAGTGTTGAAGGACTGACTTATTTCCTCCTGAGATGGACAAAACAATTTCCTCTACACTACTGCACTACAGGACTCAAAAGGAGCAGGTGAAGTTTTGCAGCAGTAACACCAATTTAGGACACCAGTACCCTGCAGATGTGTATCACCTATAAAATATTCCATAAAGTTTAGCTGTGCACTCATTAGAAATCTCTGACTTTGAAAGAGAACCACATTCAGAACCCCCCTTCTCTACTGGTTACTGATCTTTGTATTTGCATTAATTTATTTGTGTATGTATCTAATAATCTAATATGTATCTATTTGCTCTTTACTTCAATCTCTTCTTCTCTGTTTTTTTTCCTCCCAAAATATATTTACAGAAAGGTATTACCACTTCTTCCAGACTTTATTTTGTAAGACTAAAGAAATTTATCCAACCTCACAGAGAATGGTTTGTCCTTTTCATCCCAAATAGGCTTCCCCTGCTCCTTGCAATTTCAAGGAGTTTTTACAGAAAATGAATGATCAGAACTTTATGAAATATTTTATGCTCAGTTATATCAGTGTACTTCTTTCTCACTGCTGAAAAAGCTGGTTCTCATATCTTTCAGTAGCACAGGCACTTTTTCCACATCCATCACACATTTTTATGGTCCAGTCTTTTCTCCAGTAAGGAGGCAGATGATAAGGGGTTTTTGTTTTTCAGTTTAGAAGCAGAAATTTTATCAATCAATCACCAAATGTGAGAATTTTGACTATGTTATATTTCATGCCTTTTTCATGCTTTGCCATCTCGTAATTTTTTTTTTAACAGGAATTACTAGTCCTCTGACACAAATTAAAAGGAATCATCAGCACAAGAGCAGAATTTACTAGCATACTCCCAGTTTTATGACAATTTTATTATGGAAATACTAAAGAACAGTTCCCAAAGCAAATTTATGAGAATGTCTGTTTGCTTGGAGAGAAGCTGCTTCTGCTTTCTCCTTCATAGAGTCTTGCCATGTCCATTAAAGTTCTTCTGTTAGTAATAATTTTTCCTGTTTAAACTAACAATTTCTATAAGATACATAATAAATGCCTTTGGGAAGAAAAGTAGAAGAAGATCTACCACAAACCCTTTTCACGAAACAGTAAAGAAATTATCTTCCCTTTCTTAAGTCACCTAGATTAAAAAAAAAAATAAAAAAAAAATAAAAAAAAAATCATTGCATAAGTACATAACTGAAATTTTAAAGTAATGTCTAAAGTTTGAGTATAATTGCCTGCATCACTGTTTTTCTCATTTTGACAAATGAAATACATGACAAAACGTCACCTACTACCAAACTAAAAAACAGTTCTTTTTTTTTCTAGAAAGAAACATTGAAAATCAAAGGGTAAAACAGTAAAAGCTTCTTTTTCTTCCCTAGAAGGAATATATTTTTATGATTGAGTCAGCTTTAAAAAACAAAACAAAAAACAACAAAAACATGTTTCTTACAAAACCATCTGCAAAACAAGCAACCCACCAATTAAAATATAGATTGAGCCTGGACTGATATTTAGTTGAAAATGTTTTTGATTTGTACTATCACTATGGTGTTGAAAACAGTAGGGAATTTCTTTGCTCCAACTGTTGGATACATTTTAAGAGATCTTTGAGTATGTATGTTTTAAAAAGCTCCTCTTTCAACAACACTTTGTATAATTTGCTTCAACATCTGTTGGCCTGCTGAGTTCCTTCTTTATTCACATTTCACTAGACCCATAATTAAACCCTCTTAAAAAATGTATCACTTCAGGTGTCCTAATGAAGAAGCTTGAGAAAGCTGGTAACAGTTTGGCTAATGGAGAGCAACAAATTTCCTTCTCTTCTTACAACTATTTCTGGCAAGATTCATTCTCTTCAGCAGATGGAGGGCTGCAGTAAAAGACAGCAACTCAGGGTTGAAGAGGTCATAAAACTCTCAAGAGCAGGAAATTACATAGGCGTATCTCCCAATGAAGTCTATATCTGAAAAGTCATTGAGCATTCCCAACCTTTTCTGTTCCTGCTTCCCCACATAAGAGAACAGTATTTTAAGAGTAGTAAACCCCAATCATCTTGTTTCAATTTAAGCTTATTCCTCTATTTTCTTTTTTATGCTAAACATATAACTCATGTCAAACACAAAAAGTATCCACCTGCTACAGAGAAACTAATTAGCTGTATAAGCAAGCAGGGGATTTTCCCCCTTGAAACTTGATCCTGCAGCCCATGGAGAGTTTTGAAGCAGTAAATACTTACTACAGTATTGATACCACATGATTTGGCTTTTGTTTCAACATGAGTTTTATCCCCCAGGTTTAACAACCTTGGAAGGCCCCACTTGATTGTGCCACAGCCATCAGACTCAGGGAGAAGAAGTCACCCACCTCCCAAGAGCTGTGTCACTCACTGGGTGACCAGACTCATCATCCTCCCGGGCTGGAGTGGTCTGTGAGCTTCACATGCCTTCTTCCTCTTGGGACTACAGGCTTCTCCATCAGGGACAGGTATAAACCTTAACAGGCAAATTACTACTGAAGCCACAAGGATTTTTGCCAGAGTACGGAAAGCAAATTTAGACTAACATCTGTAGATAGAGCTGTGTACAATGATCTTCAACATGTGAAGCAGCTTGTATAAAGACTAGCAAAAACCAGTCAGAAGTGTCCTGATGTCACTAGGTAGTCCCTTTATTTGAATGCACTATGAGGTATTATGAGAAACTGTATGAGTTAATAATAGAAGTCAAAAGTGGAAAAGTAAAAGTAAACATTGAGAAAAGATGATCTTTGCAGTCTATTGAATTGTGAATTATTGAATTATGACTTTGATTAGTACAGAGTATTAAAAAGATGAAAAAATACTGAAAACAGCAATTCAGCTAGGATAAAGAAGGTTGTATTTCCTTAATACATGACATTCCATTAATAAATAAAATCAAAACTTGGAGTGGAATGTGCTCTGACAATAGTAAAAGGACTGGTACCTCTGGAAAGTAAACACACCAAATATTCAAAGCAATATCCTTATTTTAAAGGCTGTGAAAATCAATGTAGGAATAAACAAATAAAAAACCAAAACAGAATATTTACTGTATAATTGATATGCAGCCTTATCTTTAAATATGACAATATTTACACATATACTCATATAGCTCAGTTAGAAAGAGCCTGGTGCAAATAATGCCAAGGCTGTGGATTTTCCCCTGGATGGGATCACCTGGACTTGATGATCCTTGTGGGCTCTTTGCAACTCAGAATATTCTGTAATACTGTGATACAAGAACCTACAAACACCTTTTTATCTTTTCATTTTTATAAGAAGTTACATACTGAATGTCAAAATGGGTTCATAAGTATTTTCAGTATGTAAATTCACAATGTCCCACAGCTCCTTCGAAATATTTCTAATTTATTTTGCATCCTTCCTACATAGCTGGGAGAGTTTACATTTCTTTAATAATTATTTAGCAGCAGAAGTGGACCATAAGACCTGGAAACCTCTTGTACATAGAGCTCTGTGCTTCCCAGATCAGCAGCTTCCCCCCAACCAGTGACAGCAGCAGAGCTGAGCTCTTCAGGTACTGGTGGGAAATGTGCCTCAAGAAACACATAATCAAATGTCCTGTTGAGTACAGCAGACTGCTGATCAGAAGTTATTGGTCCCAAGACTATTATCTTTTCTATTCTGATTTCAAAAAGACTAAATGGCTGAAATTCAATTTGCTCCCAAGTGAATGGTTTACTAAGCTGCAAAATGTCCACATTATCTGGCATTATTTTGAAATTGAATCAAAAATAAGTGCATGCAAAAATAAACTAAATGCAAAATATAACTTTGCATCCCACACATCTAGAAGTGCTTAAGGAGATTTTGGGCATGTTGTTACCACTGACGTCAGTGGTAAATGCCCAGGATTAAGCACTTAGGGAACTGTACAGTAACAGTTGCAGAATTGCATGGCACAACTGTAAGTTTATATTCATCTTATTCATTAAAGGCTCATATTTTCAGTTTTGTGGAGAGCATTCCAAATGTATTGTGGTTGTTGTAAAACCAGACATTCCAAGCTAAATGGAGCACATGTTTCATGGAAGTTATTAAGCAAAGGATTAGAAAACTTTTAACATATTTTTTCCTAGAAATCTGCTCTGAATATTAGCAGAATTGTATATCTTTTAGAAATGAGACAATAATTAAACTCAATGGCTTGATTAAATTTCCAAACCAGGTAACTGTTCTTTAGGAAAAAAACCCAAAACATCTGATGCATCTAATTTATAGCTGACCTTAAAAAATAAATCATACAGGTCATTAATTTCATATCACAAGAAGCCTTTATATTAGATTAAATGCTCAGATGCATTTATTGCAGAAGAAAATTAACAGGTCACATGTGGCTGCCTCTTCTTGGTCATCATTTATTTGGGAACAACTCTTTGGTGACTTGGCATTATCTTTTCAAGGTAAACTGAGCTGATGAGGGATTCTGTGATTTTATTTCTAAACTACACCCTCTATAATCTTTCCATCAAGGAAAGACTCTCAGAAGTTATTGTGCTGGATTCTACATCCTAAAGAATATGGGCCTCTTCTAATATCAGAGCTTAAATTTTGGAGTACCTCTGCTGCTTATAGGTCCCAAAGCCAAGCTCAGTTACAATATTAAGTAATTTTTGCTGCCTGTAAATATTTGGTATAATATAGAGAAAGATCAGGTATGTTTTATGTGTAGAAGAAATATTAGGGAGTTATATAATTTTTCTTTTCCCCTTGCACAATGAGGAAAAGGAGCTCATACTCTTACTTAACAGCACCTGAAGGCAGCATTTGAAAAAAGACCTTAGTAATGTAACTATCCCTGGGCTATGGCATTTCTTCAGATTTCTTCTCTTCTAAGATTTGTAGGACTTTCATTATATCCTTCACAAAGATGCAAGAGATGCTGAATGTAAACTTAGCCCCTTCCAGGCCTCCACTTCCCTGCCAAACCTTTGCTCCAGGACAGTGGAGGTCTCTGCCTGTTCCTTTGGCCTCACATAACTTCCATTTCTACTTCTTGCTCACAGCGTTGAAAGAAAAAAAAATTAAAAAGTAGAAAGAGGAGAAAAAGGAGAACAGAATTTCATAAAAATGTTTAAAAATCTAAAATGGCAAGTAAATGCAATCCATAAATAAATTAATAACTTCAGCCAGAAGCTTGGGGTTTTTTTTGATTTATTTCTTTTTGTGGATTTTTTTGGTGCTATTTTTGTTGTTGTAGTTGATTTGTTTAGGTTTCTTTCCTTTAAAGCATATGTTAGTATTCTCATGGAAGCAAAAGGGATTCCCTAATTTAAGAGACTGCAGCTCTACTCAGCACTAAGCTTGAATGCCATCTTGCAGCAATAGGGAGAGTAAAAAAACAGTCTTGGACTGCCAAATATTTAAACGGAAGTTCAAGAGCTGTTGGCAGGATGGTGGAATTCTGACAGAAATTGTAAAGATGCTATTGGCTTGTGTTTTAATGAGTAGTTCTTGTATATTCAATTTTAAGTTTGTAGTTCTATCACTACAAAGCATAGGTTATCTGCTTTGAAGGCTAAACATGAAAACACAAATTAAAACTGTGATTTTTTTTTCTTGTTTCTATGCTGAATTTGCAGTGTGTGATCTTGGCAAGTCATTCAATACTTGGGTGCTCCTTTGGTAAAATGAAAATAAATAATAACAGTTATTAGATGTGGCAGTTCTGTTGCTAAATCCATCAGTCTTTAAAAACAACTTTAATAAATGATGATGATGAAACCTATAGAAAACATTATAAACAGTTATTTCAAAATTCAAATCCATCCATTTTAAATCCACAAATGGTAAGTAAAATATATTACAGCATAAATACCAAGAGAGATGGGAGAGAGAAAAAGCACATGACATGATTTTAAATCATGAAATATACACAGAAGTTTTCATTGAGTATCTAGAATGATGGCTATCAGATGCCAGCTGGCTGGCTGAATATAAACAGCAGGAATAGATATAGTTCAATGAAGTTCCTACTAATACCTTGGCAGGTGGGTATCAAAATCCCAAAGTGAGTAAGAGCAGAGATTCCTTGTTACCTATAAAAAGACCAACTTGAGGGAGATGAGCAACTCTGATCAGAAACATGTTTTAGGATTCCTGGGAATGTTGAAGACTGGAGCAATTTGCCTCAGCAAACAAAGGTAAGTGATTTACCACGTCAGTTAACAAGTTACAGAAATACAGCCACAGCTGCAGAGGGATGTGCAAGGAGAGCAGAACAAGTTTTAAATTCAGCATCCCACGTTTTATGAAGCATTATTTTGGGTTATAACTTATTGTTTTCTGCTAGGATTTACTACCTCAAGGATGGTCAGAGGCTACTCTGTCAAGCTGCAAGCTGAACTGCCATTGCCACAGTACAGCTGGAAATATACAGGAAGTTACCATAGGGCCAAACAAACTTAGCCTGCAGTTTTCTTTATCACTATTATTCAAATTTTTTCCTCATTTCCCCTCAGAAAACATGTTTACAGAACATGGAAACAACTGGACCTTTGAAGAAATGCCACAGACCAGAAGGGTCCTACTTTGCCTTCCTGGCCTGTGCTCCCCCCATCCTGTGATGCCTAGCTGAAACAGGTGTTCAGTGATGAAAAAGGAAGCTCCTGAATGCCTAGAAGCATAGCCCAGCAGACCTAGACAAAAAGTCTTTTCATTACTCATATCTTTTTTTTACAAGGCAGCCATTGATAATAGCAGTCACCTGGCAGGGAGATAAAAGTTGGGAAGCTTTCCTTCCCAGTTTACCTGTCCTATATAATTTAGAAGTTTCTAACATTCCTTGAACTGTGCAACAGACACTTCCTTCCTCCTTTCTGTGATTTTCAGAACAGAATCAGAGAAGGTACCTTACTTTTTCTTATTTTATTTTTTAAATAATTACTTTTTAATACTGAAAAAGAAACCAAATTAGAATAGCAAAGGCAGAATTTTCCCCTAAAAGGACACAGCTTCTCTATAGAGCTCTATAGAGCTTCTGAATATATCTTTTCCTATCTTCACTCTCTGGCTTCCTACAGATTTAAATTACAGAAACAGAATATTTGTCCTCAAAGTAACCTATTTTTTTAATTCACATGGATGTTTTGATCTCTCTCCCTAGACTTCCAGGCTGAATAGCCCCACAGAATTAATACGGCTGCTAAAATGTATAGAGGGAACTGAATCAGGTCTTTCATTCCTGCCCAGCAAATATTCTCATAGCTCTCACAGTCAACTCATGGACTCCTGCTTGCTCCTCTTTTTTCCCATTTTAAGAGTCTCAAGCACTCTGAAACCAAATGCACTTCCTTTACCCTTAGAATTAAGCAAATTAAATTATCATATATTATAAATAAAAAATACAAATTACAATATCAGCAAAGAAAAAGGCATCCAGGACCTTTCAGCCTCCAAATCCTGAATGCCTTCAAAGAGTATAATGAACAACTTTGAGGTATGGAGTAGGTTTTCAGCACCAAGGTAAAAATCCCCCCCATTCATTCTCTCTCCTCCTGGGAGCACACAAGCCACGCTCACTGCCCGTGGGAAAGTGGCATCAAGCTGCACTGTGACCAAAGATCCCACACTGTAATACATCACATGCACTGGGCATTGCTGAGCACACTACAGAATTAGAAGCAAGGCTTTGTGGGCTAAAGACTCATTTCAAATTGGCTCAAGCTGCTCTTTTAGGAGTAAACTGTGGCTGTGTTGAGGCATGTGAGGGTAGAATATAACCTCTTTCTTTTTCCCTAAATTAAATTCTACATATAAAAGGCCCTATAAACATTCTAGCAACACCTACTAGCATGTTCTAGCACAAGTCATTTTGGTGAAGGCTTTACATATGCACTTCTATTCAAGCACAAACTTAAGGCACATTTTCAATGCTGTGCCAAATTGAGACTTGCAAGGGTAGCAATGATTTTTCTTTTTTATATTGTATTTAAATCTTTTAAATTTTTTCTCTCTTTGCCTTCTCCTACTTTATGGCAAACCTCAAAACGGATTTGAATTCTGAAGTCAAAATTTTAAAAGTCAAAAATTTCCTTAGATCTCCAAACAATAGATTTTTGGAAAGAGAGGGACAGCTGGCTGGCTCTACAGCTGTACTAGCATCAGTCTCCGACTCCCAGGTAGAGAGTCAAAGTTAAAACTGCAGTGCATTTATGATGATCAATGAAACATAATTATGACAGCAGAAAATATAACCAAACACTGGAGAATCTCTCTAGCCACAGAGTTTTTAAGTTTCACTAGGAATGCTGGCTTGGTATGCACCCCCACTATGCTGTGCCATAAAACAGCAGAATAGGGATAAAATAATGAAATTCAAATACAGGCATGGGAGGGTCAAAGCTAAAGCTAAAAGAACTGATTTCACTTTACAATCTGCTCTAACTAGAGCAAACTTCTGAAAATAAAGCTGGGTATAACTTCCTATCCTGAAGATCTCACCTTCAGTTTATTATCTATACATGCCCAGGGATAAAAATGTGATTCATTAACATCTCTGGGTCATCCCTCTAAGCTAAGAGCAATGTTTTTGTGCAAAGAGCAGAACAATAAACCATAAATTTGCATTCAAGAAGCAGCATGTAATAAGTGTTTACACTTAAATTTGATGTGAGCCATGTGTGCTTATTGCTTCTCAAGCTCAGGCCACATTTCAGTCCCTTGGAGACAGATCATAAAATCTAAGTGAATATTTAGTTTATGCATCTCCTAAATGTGTCTTTCACATCACATTAAAAAAAAAAAAAACAAACAAAAAAAACCCAGTGCCCAGCTCTTAAAGAAGAATGCAACATGCATTAGAAGAGAGATGACTCTCTGCTGTTATCCACTACAACTTTACAGGAAGGTCAGTCTTTTCTGCCTGCTGAAAGATCCTTTTCTCCTCAACCATTTCAGGATCTGCAACAAAGCTGCAAAAATTATTGTCTCTGTTGCAAATGTCCTGGGACTTCTGGGTCAGCTACATTCCAAAGTCCAAGATCAGACAAAAATCTTAAACAGCTTCATCTTTTTCAGTCCACTCATCTGTAGGACACGATTTGTACAGGATGATACTGTTAAGCAAGCATTTAAGCACAGTTCAAAGTAAGGGAAATTTTCTGCAACAGAAGCCTAGATATGCAACTCCAAATGCTCTAAAGTGTGCAGTCCATTTGAGGTTTGGTTGGTTATTTTTTTGGTGGGTTACTCCTTCTCCCCCTTCCTCCCACCTACCCTCCCCCCCTTTTTGGTTTTATTGTTGTTGCTTTTTGTTTTGTTGGGTTCCCCCCCCACACACACACACACTGATGGGCCTATTAGATCTATTAACTAAATGATAAAGTAAATTTCTTTTCAAATTAGGTGGGAAAAGGGAAAGTCGTATATTTAGCAAGATAAGAATAACACCTGTTTAAAATACAGCTTTTTAAACTTATCACTATTTGCAGAACAAACAAAATCCACCAACAGTGACAAAACAGCACATGCTGAAAAGCATCAGTCTGCTGATCTATCAGTTCTGTTTTCAGCAAGACACTTACTCTACAGGAAACTTCAACATGATTTATGGCTTCAGAGGCACAGTATTATACATGTGTGATGTATACATACATGTGTTTTAGACCATTTGTCAATAATCTTTTCCTTAAAAGGTCATGAAGATACAGTCCCAGTAAAGGCTGCTATCATACTTATCAAGCAAAATAATAATCTTCATCTTGAAATGATTGTTTTCTTGGGATGATAAACTTTTTGAGCAATCAAGGTCAGCAGGGTTTTAAACTGAATGCTTTGGAATTCTTTCTTCTGACTAGCAATTTCTGAATCTGGATTGTTATTTTTAAAGTTTACAGGAAAAATAATAATAATAAATTACAGGAAAAATAATTTTACAGTTTATGGAACACCATCGTTCTCTTCTCTCCAAGAACTCAATGACAAAACCAAAAAGATTTGGACACAGTCTTTTCAAGTTGTCAAAGTGCCAACAGGCAGAAATCTGACACAGTATTTCTCTATTTGTCTACCCTTCAGACATGCTTGTGTTTAGCAAAAAGAACTTATCACACTGGACTATAAAATGCTGAAGTTTGGGATATGTTATATAAACAGCTGAAAGAAAAAAATCTCTCCTGATACAAGCCTGAGTGAAGAAAGGAATATCAGAAATGGAAAAATCTACAGCAGTCCTAGAGTAAGCCTTTTGGTCTCTGCACTAATCAGAGCCTTCAGCCAACCCTAATCTGGATTTTTTTCCAGACAGACAGGTTACTTGGTCAGAGGTCTGACTGGGATTTAAAATTTGAGATTAGGGAATTGAAGGATAAGAACGCAGAGTGAAACTATGCCCCTGAATGAAGAAACAAGGGAAAACTCAAAGGATCTGCTATTGCAGAAAAATTCAGCTCATACTTTGATACACAAACGAGGAATCTTTAATTTTGGCAAAGTTGTCACTTTTTAAAACCATCTTCTTATTCGTAAAACTAGGATATTACCTGACTTCTACAAGGTCTTCCAAGAATAAGAAAACTATGAATATAAAACACATATCTATGATACTGGGAACAATCAAGCAAACTATAAGACATGTATGGTCTGAAAACAGCAATGGAGAAGTAGAGCAAACAAATTGCTTGATGACAAGTGATGGGAATCAAAAGTCTGAGGTTCAACATCAGAGCACCTAAACAGAATTTAGAATACAAGCTGGATCCAAGCTTGCAGTACAACACAATATGAAATGGCAGAACTGCCAATCCTCAGGTATCTCAGCTGAGGTGGAGCATAATCCCTCCTCCTTTCAAACACTACACTGCTTTCCAGGTGTATGGGGTGAGTTCAAGAGGCTGACAAAAGACAGTGGTAGTTTCTTTCCTCCATTCAAATGGACAAGTTTTTCTAAGAAGTCATTTTGCAGGTCCTTAATGTAATTCTAGAAAATGGCTCTGAATTGAATCGAAACCAGTGTTACCAACTCTGCAATCATTGTCCATGTAATTGTGCATGAAACAAAACAGGGGCTGAAAAAGCCAAGTATACTAAGTCAAAAAATACATGGAAAAACAGGCTAAGCAAAACCAGATAAAGACCAACAGGTCTTTGTCCTTCAAACAAAGCATGCTAGAATTAATTTATTTTTTTATTTTGCTACTGTAGCAACTCAAACTTAATGCCCTTGTCACATTCTGTGGCACACTATACTTGGGTCTGCTGAAATATACCACGTGCCCAAAGGTTGTTAAAACCAAGCACATTCCATGGGGGCATGTGACTTTCACCACACAACTGTTTCTCACCTCAAGGAAATACTTGCTAACCTGAGTAATCCCTTCTTAGCTATGCTGTCCTAGGTAAGAAATTGTTAGGACAACTTATTATTGTTATTTCAACATTTGTGCATTGGAAAGATAGAAATGTCTCCAACAGCTTACAGGAAAGGTTTGGGAAGGATAAATTCATTAACATTAGCAAAACTGAAAGCAATTATGTTATTGTTTGGTGTGATGTTTAATAGGAGAAAGAATACTTTGGGTTTCTGTTGTTGAATGTAAACATGAAAAGCTGTGTTGTTCAACAGCCTACGACTGTGCATTTCAATTATTAAATCTTGCATAATTTGCACAATAAACTAAAAAGCATTGCATTACACATTCTTAATTCATAAAAACTTTTTAAAAAATAACGTGAATAACAGACATAATAAAAAGTAAATGGGAACCACAACTGACAACAATCTATAACAGTGATTCATGCTAACCATTTTATTTGAGACTACAATTTAGATCAGTGTATATATAAGTTCAAATAGGAATCAGTAATAAATTGTGTTGATATTGAGGTCAGGTTTCTGCAATACACGAAATGCTAAACTTCTAGTCCATAAACACCTTCACTGCAAATAAAACAAATCTATTATCTTTACAGATGGGAAATCTGAAAAATGTGGTCTCTCTTAATTTTGTTGCCTCATGTATGTCCTATTAACCAAGAAGCAACCCGAATGAGAAATATATTATAAAGCTAAAAAATCAAAACCCCAAAACTCTAGCTGGATGATCATGAAAACTGTTCTTTTCAGCCGTTCTCACTTTTCCTGTCATCAAATAAAAGGTTTTTTTACAAGATAAAAATGGCCTGCTCTTACAGACCTTATGTAGCCAAACTCTCAACAGCAATGTCTCAATTAGAGATAGCCAGAAAGTTAATTTCCCACCATCATCAAAATTTTGATCTGATTCAGATTAAAAGTGAAGAGTCAATGCTTGCAGAGGGAAATTAAATGAAAAATATGCAGATATACAAACACAAATTTCAAATCAAAGTGCTTTTTAATTGTGTTTATATATAATATAATAAAGGTCAAAATACAAAATTTGAGATATTTATCATCATCAAAAGCAGAATCAATAGTTACTTGTTTTGTCACTTCTCAGTGAAATAAATACTTGACAAGAGCATGTCAACTTTGACATAATTTTCCAATTTCAACTGGATTTTTCTTTGAAAGTTTTTTGAACAAACCTAGATTGTATTTGTAAAACTGGTAGTATTGATTAGAATTCAGTTATTCTACTTTTTCTGAGTTTTTATACTGTTCTAAGAGGATTTATAATGTTCAGAGGTTTCAAAATACTACATTCGTCCTCTTTATAATTTTATTTTCACCTCCACTACCTCTTCTGAAATGTAGTCTTTTCTGTTTCTCTCTCTCTCTTTTTAAATCCCACTTGACTAACAAGAGCAGGTCTGATCCATCTAACCTAGGGCATGGCCACATAAGCTATTGAAACAGTGCAGGTGAAGTGAGGAGGAAGCAATCTCTGAAAGGAGAAGGAAGGGCAAGAAAGAGATTGCAGGATGGGGCAGAAGAGGATGGACCCAGGAAGTCAAACCTGCTCTGCCACAAAGAATTTACTTACAGAGGGCCTTGAGTTTCTGTCCCAGGGGGCTAAGGTTGAATTGCAAATGCACACTGTTTTGCTTGCAAATTCAAAAGGAGAGTCCTTTTAACCCACACAGGAAAGCAGAAACATGCAGCTGGAGAATATCATGGAGTAACTATTGCAGAAAAAGACTCATGACAGCTCCCAGTTCTCTATGGAGGCCAAGATCACGATTTCCAATGGATTTTTAGTTCAGCTGCTGACTCATAAAAGAATCTGCATAGTGATGAGCAAACTTTAACACTTTACCCTTCAGAAAACACTGAATTTACAATGGATAATACCTGCCTTTTACAACCAGCCTAGTAGCAACTCCTGTGAAAAGATGCAATTATTCAGCAGAGATGCAGTTTGTAAACTATGACTAAAGAGGAAAAAAAAAGGGTAATGCATAAATAGAAGAAAAAATTAAATACCACTCTAAGTGCTTATTACTGGGTAACCACTGCATCCTATTCTGCTACTAAATTCAGCTGAAACTTCCAAGAGAATGTGACCTGTGACAGCAGTTAAGGAAAACTGCAGTAAATACTATAAATGGCATCTCATCCCTGAAACATAAGCAGCCCTTTGACACAGTTCAATTACATCTGTAAAGCAAAGGAATGGAGATCCCAGCATCAACTCTGACACAACATATATTTGAAACACTGCCAGAGAAAGGTTAAATGGAAAGGTTTATATATTCCCTTTGTGGAACTCTTCCTATTCATGTCAAGGATTGTTCACTGAACGAAACGGCATGAGATAAGTGATTCTGCCTAAAGACCAAAAAAGTCACTATGAGAATATCTTAAAAAAAAATTATCTGCCTATAATGGAACCTAGACAGTGTTCACATTAAAAGTTAAATGTCCTAAACAAGTACGAACAAAATCTGATTTTAAAAGCTCTATTTCATCACATAAGAACACTAACATACAGTAGCATTTTAAATGCCTTTAACTCCTCTACAGCCACAGAAAGTGTATGTTGAAATCACATTAAAGCCACAGATATCACTGGAAATGAGAGACAGAGGCCTCAAGCTAAGCAAGCACTGGAATTCAGGCTTGTATTTTATCAAGCTGCAGAGTTCAAGGTGAACCCCTGTGTACTTAAAGCTATCCACATAGAATGATTCCAGATAGCTGGGTGAGACCTAGAAAGGTCACATTGTCCAGCCATTTGCTCCAAGGCAGAAACAGCTGCCTTTTTTGATAGAATGACATTCTGGACATATGTTTATCTAACCTGTTTTAGCGATGAAGACCACTTATAGATAATCTGATCCCTTACCCTTATCATATAATAGACTGCCTCACTGCAATTTCAGTCATTAGTTGCAGCTGAAGACAAAGTTATTCCCTCCTCTGTGGAAGCCTTTCATACATTTTAAGATTGTTACCATGTCATCTCAGTTTTATTCTCTATAGCAGCATTCTTTCCTTTTTTCTTCACATGACAGTCCTCAATTACTCCATATATTTCTTAAAGTGAAGTGCTTGAAACTGAAGAGAATATGCCTCTTGGGATCTTACCATGGTTGAGTAGAGCACACGCGTCATTCTTGTCACGTCTTGTACCTATCTTCATATCAATCCTTTTCTCTTGATGCATCATCCCATCAAGATGCTACTTTTGAAACTGCATGCTCCACTCAAGCACCATGCCTGACCCTGGATCTGGCCTCAGAACCTGTGCCATTTGCCTGTTGCAGAAGGTTGGGTCAAATCCAACTCAGACACACATTATAACACACTGCCCTTTGGTTGAGGGAGATGAACAGGTTACACAAGCTCTTTCAAACCCAGACACTTAGCACAACTGATTGCTCAATGTTGACTGCAAGGAGTGCTAATTGAAGTTAAGTTTGTTGGTTGGATGAAAAAAAAAAAAAAAAAAAAAAAGGAAAGAAGAGAAAGTGGAGGAAGTGTTCCATGATGAGACACAGTGCCCAGCACTCACAGATGTTACTTCAGGGCAATGTTTTCTGCTCATTTGTGAGAAACCACAACCAAAAACAACCGTCATGTGCACTTAGCATGGCCTCTCTGCATACTTCTCCATAGAAAGCAAACTCAAAGGTTCTTCTTGTTCCTGCTGTGATTATGCAATTCTCAAATTTAGTAAATACAGCATCTGCCAATAGCACCGCATTAACACTCCCAGCTCAGCCCTCATCAAACCTAAAAGTTGGATATAATTCCACACTGCTGGCAAGCTCGCAGCATTTCCTTGTACTGGATCGTAAAAGCTCCCATCAAATTACCTTTGTTCCCTCTGTAGAGAGTCCTCAGGAGAGATTACCTTAACCACAGCCACCTTAAATTCCATTGGTATTTATTTTTCTTAGGAAGTATGAACCACACTGGGAATGCAAAAAGCAGTGACCCCAGCTGTGTTCTCAGACTAGCAGACTGCAGCCTTGGTAAGTTTTGAAACTGACGATGTTACAGAGGTTTCTTTTTTGCAGGGCTTTTAAGGTTACAAGCAGCAGAACTGTGCAGTAATTCAGAGTCCAATGAAACCACGGTGACTTCTACAAAAAGAAGGGTCAAATGATGCTTTTATTTTTATTTATTTTAATATGAAATTTTTATCTCCTTTGTGGAGAAAACCCAGTAGGATTCAACAGAGCATGTGATAGCTATATTTGGCATATTTCAAAGCAACTTTTTCAGGCATAGCAGCCCTGCAGGAAACACAGGTTTCAGGTCCAAAGCTGTGCCTCCTGAGGTGTGTGCAGGTGTAGGGACCTGCAGCACTGCTCCACCAAAAAGTCCTTAATGAAAAATACTAAGGTCTGTGACAATACTCCTCAGGGAGTTTCTCATCACCTGACATTATGCAATTCTTCATCTACCTCCTTCATGGTCTCAGGAGTCTCTTCCTTGAAAGGAAACAGTCCTCCTGAACTGCAGTTTTTTAGAGGAATCTGATCTTTAGTAGGGTAGAAGATGGCACAAGATTTTGCTCTAAATGGCCTATATGTGTTGCTAATAAAGTTTTGACCAGACAAAATTTTTTTTTCAAATTATAAAAACCTTTTCTTCATTGACTACATTTGTTTACAATGTAGAGAGATAGTTCCCCTGTTATTTATCATCAGCTCCAAGTCACATGTCATACAAAACCTAACATCTGAGTCAAGTATTTGCTGGAATTTAGGTGTCTGCATGAGGATATAAACTCTAAACAGGAATATTCAGAACCAAACACAAACACTTTTTCCCAAGGGATTTTTAAACTTTCAATGCACTATAAGTATTGATTTTATATTAAATCTGTGGAAATGAGTTTTTGTAAAACTGAATTTAAGACCTAAGTCAACCTCATTATAGTCTTAATTTACCCACTATTTACTAGCATTATTTCAAACCATTCTTTCAGAGGAAATGACAAAAAACAAAAAGCCAAGGAAAAAAAAAAAGAGAAAGAAGCAGTATGAAGTTGAAAAAAAAGAGATTACTACTTTAGAGAAAAATCTTAATAAAATATATATGATATGTAAATAGGATTTGCTCTCAAACATTCTTTAACCCAATAGTCCCTCTTTACATATCAAGTACAGAAAAAAATAAAATACTTAAATGCAGCCAGAGAAAATATACATGGTATGCACATTGTCCAATCTTGTATTTCTTTTGATACTTCTAAAATAAAAGCCAAAGGTCCCAAAGTACAAAGATGAAAGCTTGGTCTCAGTTATGGATTTTTAGTTTTTTCTTTAAACAGAGTAAAAATTAGGCAATATACAAAAAGTTACTATTTCGGCAGTAGATAAATGCTAGATAAATACTCTTTAATAGCAGTTTATCCTACAAAAAAAAATTTTACCTCCCCCTCTGAATGATGTCTGGAGACAGCAAAGTTCAATGAATATAAATTATATCAGGATTTTGGAACATACTTTGACAGAGTAAAAATTACAATAACAGCCTCCTAATTCTGACTGATGACATTTGCAAAAGAATGCAACACTTTCAAGACTGTGGCAGCACTTCAACAGTGAGCCCCTCACTTACACAAGCCTCAATTGTTTTGCAAGCTTTCAAGAGACTGTCTGTTTCACTTCACTTAATTCATGTCATATTCAGTTTGGCCGCCGTAAAACACAACATACACACAAACCTCGTGTTTAAGAACCTCCATCCTGGATTTTTAGCATTTTTGTTTATCAAAAGGGAAGTTCTGCGCGGGGCGGGCGGGCGGACGGATGGATGGAAGGACGGACGGATGGATGGAAGGACGGACGGATGGATGGATGGATGGATGGATGGAAGGACGGACGGATGGATGGAAGGACGGACGGATGGATGGAAGGACGGACGGACGGATGCATGGATGGACGGACGGATGCATGGAAGGACAGACGGATGGAAGGATGGACGGACGGATGCATGGATGGACGGATGGATGGATGGACGGATGGACGGATGGACGGACGCTGGAAGGGAGCCGTTCGGTGCGCGGCCGCCGCTGCGCCCTCTGGCGGGGACAGCCCCGCTGCGGCAGCGCCGCCTCGCACCCGGGCACAGAAGCCTGGGTTTAGAAACCCCCAGGGGCAGACTGGTAAGTCAGGGCATGCCTAGAAAATCATTTCCCTTGAATCGGTCCGACTTGATTTTCAGCGTAAGATAATTCTAACGAGCTGGCAAAAAGCCCCGCCTTTGCATTTTTTCCCATCTCTGCTGAAATCAGAACGTATCCCTTTGGTAGCATCCTTCGAAATCCTCCCTGGCTCCAGCTCTGCCAGGGACTACTACATGTCTCTATTTCTTGATACTGTTATTCCTTCAATAAGGTGTTTTGTTACTGAGTATTTGACAAAAAGGTAAAAACAGCATCCTCTTAAGAATTTGCAGCTGCCTCAAATATTTATTCTTTAATTCTTTAAAGGTTTTATCTGAGCTGATCCAAAGGGATACAGTAGATGCTAAATAACGCAAAACTTTGAAACATCACTTTTTTCATTTTGAGTCACAAAATCTAAAGTTGAATTTCTGGCTTTACATATATTGCCTTTCTTCTCACTGATTAGACAACAGTCTATCATTGCCTTTTTTTTTTTTTTTTTTTTTTTAATAGCTGCAGTATTACAAACAAAAGGAAATAAAATTCTGATTTTGAAAATGACATTTAATTATTACTGTCATAATATAGATTTTTAAATCAAGAACTATGGAAAAGATGCCAAAGTTATAAACATCTAGATGTCAAAACTGACTTCAGATTGCCATCTTGCTATTTGAAGAAAACTATTTCCTGTATTTTCTTCAGAATGTATTTAATATCAAAATAATAGCTGTCTGATTATAAATTCCTTCCTACTTCATATCACATTCAGAAAGACACAAGACATTATTAAATGATTTATGAATAAGCAATCCACGGGCAAACCTTCTTTTTAGCACCTGCTGGTAATAGACATTGATAACTCCTACAAACTAATAGCCTAAATCAGGAATGTGTGGTGTTTATTTGCCCACTGATAAATTACACTTAATTTAGTCAGCACCAATATCTCATTGTCTGGATACATTGGCTAGAAGATTATAAACTTTGTTGAGTTCAGTCCACTACCACACAAGATTGCAATTCTCTTTTTCTGATACCACTACACGTTTTTTCCCCCCTTATAACTAACATTAACAAATACCAACACTTGTTGTCTACAGCCCTGAGTGTAACAGCATGGGATTTGCAGCAGTACATGAAAACTCTCCTCCTGGTTTTTCCCTTTGGCCCCAAGTGACATGTGAGCCCCGGCAACCTGCCGAGCTGCCCCATCGTTTAGCAATTCCAAACTCAGTGGTAGGCCCCTGCCCGGGAAACTCCCACTCTGTCTAGCGCATAATCTCACTGGACATTTAAAAAAAACTACCCAGTCTCTCTTGTTCGGGTCAGTCACACAGTGACCACAAAACTTTTCACACTTTTATCAAGCCTTTAAGAAAAAGAAGAAGGGGCAGTTCTGTTTAACCAGGGAAGCCAGTGGGCGTGTTCCATCTGATAATGATCTAGCTGGTATTTCGAATACGCAGGCACAGCTTTTGAAAATACCTGTAAGCCAGAATCTGCTGCAGACACAAACCCCACGACTTTTCTCACTATCCGCAAATGTGCCAAGATTTTCCTTAGCAGCTTTCCCCTCCACAGCACAGGAATGCAGGATACAGAAGGCTTTAGTGATCAAAAGGGAACCCCATGCTGTGGGAAACAGTGGCCCAAGAGAAAGCACTACAGGTGCTGTGTGTCACGCATTAACAGGTGTCTCCGAAAAGGACTTGACAAGAGGACCCTGACACTTCACAAGCAAACTTAGTCAGCAGAGCCTCTCGCTCCTAACGAACAGGTCCCACAGCCCCTGGGGCTTCTCCCTTTATCTTTTTCTTCTCTCAACGCCCACTTTCCAGGGAAGGCTGCAAGCTACCGACTTCCGCGGAGGAGGAGAGTGCCCGCTAGCTCTCCCAGGCAGAATCTGCAGGGAAACTTTGCCATCCCTCCACGGCTCGCTGCCGGGAGAGCAGGGGGGCCCTGCTCGGGAGGGCGGGCGGGGGAGGCTGTCAGGGCGCCTCTCCCGGGGACTCCGGGGCGCTCCGTCCCTCCCTTCCCGGCTCTCGAGGGGAGAGATCTCGCATCTCATACTCTGGGAAAAAGGCTACGGGAACCCTGCGAAGGGGCTGGGGAGGGGAACAGCACCGGCTCCCAGGGATCGCGGGGCAGATTCATTAAAGGAGGAAAGTCCCGAATTCTCATTAAAATAAGAAATGAAGTCATAGAGAGCTCTTTCCGGAGAAGCCAGGGCAGGGAAGGATGAGAAGCCGGGACCCCGGGCCTCTCTCTGGAGGAGGGGGAGCCATCCCCGAGCGGCGCTTGCCCTCTCCGGGTACGCGGTCCCTGTGGCGGCCGGCAGAGCCCACCCCGCCGGGGGCTGCGGAGGTGGCCCGGCCCCCGGCCCCGGCCCCGGCCCGACCCCACCCCGGCCGCGCTGCCCCGGGCTCCGCGGAGGAGCCGGGCCGGCCCCGCCCGGCAGGTACCGGCCTCGCTTACCGCGGCTCTGCCTCGGCGTCTCCCCGCCGGCGAGCTGGCAGCGCTCGCTCAGGCACTGGAAAAGTAATAGAAATCCAGCGGCTAGTTTGCTTCTCCGCAGCCTCGCCATAGCACGGAGCCTGCCGAGACAACTCTCCGGGTGCGGGGTGCGCGCCGCTCCTCGTCGGTGGTGGAGAAGTCCGGGGGGCGGCGGAGAGCAGCCCTAGCAGGCGCCAAGCCGCCCTGTCCTCGGAGCAGCGCTCATACAGTGGGGCGGCAGGGACGAGCCGCTGGGGCTGAAGGCGCTGGACCGGGTCTGGGGGGCGCTGGAAGGTGGTGGTGGTGGTGGGGGCTCCGTCCCCTTAACTCGCGCGGCCGCGCCGCTCTCAGTCCAGCAGCATCACCGCTCGGGAAAACAAGCCCAGCCTCGCTGCGAAGTGCCAAACTCTTCCCTCCTCGCAGCCTGCTGATAGATTTTAGGAGAGCCACTGAGATCCTCCCTTCCTGGCTTGCCCCCACCCAGCTCCCTTCCCCCCCAGGGTGAGGCAGGGTGCCTGAGGGACGGAGCCTCTCTCCTCGGTGTACCGCTACCGACTAAACCTCTCCGAGGAAAACGAGCGGGGAAACGTTCCAGCGGAGCCAGCGGACCGGCCCCGAGTACGGGGGGAGCGGGACCCGGAGGGCGGGCGGATGCGCCGCGGGAGAGGATGCGCGGGCGGCGGGGAGGCAGGCGGGGATGGACGAAGAAGTTCTCTCTCTCTCTCTCTCTCTCTTTCGGCGGTTTCCGCGGCCGGCGGGGCCGAGGGCAGCGGCGTGGGGCGGACGCTCCCCCGGCCCGCAGCGCTGCCGCCGCCGCCCGCCGCGCCTGTGCGGGCAGGGGGCTCGCCTGAGGCCGGTCCCGGCCGCCACCTCGCTCTGCCCCCCGCCCCCTCCGCACAGCGCGGTGGGGCGCAGGCGCCGGGGCTTCCCCGTCTCTCCCGCCGCTGCCGGCGGGTCCCGGGAGGCGCTGCCGGGCCGGGCACCTGGCCCCGACACGGCTCCCGAGCGGGGCGGGTCGGGGCACGGAGCGGCGGCACGGAGACCCCCGGGCCCGGCCGGAGCCCCGGCGCTCGGCGGGACGGGAGAGAGAGCCCGGCCCAACGCCGCCGGCTGGTTCAAAAGTTACTGTGTAAACGTGCGTCAGTTTCGCGGATGACAACTACAATAACGCCAAACCCCCACTAAATCCCGTTCCCCCCTCCCAAAATTTCCCCGTGTTTTCGGGTAAAGCAGCATACATACCCATACACATTCCCATCCCCGTACACACACACACCCTTCCACCCCCTCCCTTTTATTTTCTACTTCTCTTCGCAAACCAAAGAGTTGTTTATGTACGCTCATCCCTTCAAAAGTGCAATGGCTGGGAGGGTTTTCCCCTGAATAAAAAATTATCTACATGCTTGATTAAACGCACCGTGAATAATCCCATCCCTTACATTAATCTGTGAACGACGGCTCGGAGACAGAAGCGAGCAGAGGGCACATCAATCAAACCCAGACAAGCGAAAGGGGCACCGGGGACCGGGCGGCGGCTTTTTACCAGTTCAGCAAACTGTGGAGCTGGTAATCGGCTGAGCAACATGTAGAGAACCATGAATGCACCAGCCTCTCAGCACTTGCTACCAAATAATTAAATTAATTAGGACGACAATTAAATTAATCAAATAAATAGGTCTACAGAATGTCAAACATAGCAGATAACTAATACTTAATCACAAAAGAACAGCCAGTAACAAGACCGTGTTTTTCTTTAATTTATCACTGCTCCTGAGATTAAGAATTCATCAGGCCCATTGTAAGTGTCTTGCTCTTTAATCATTGATGTGTTTATGTGTAAATCAAAGCATAACATCCATGGGTTTAAGAAGTATATTTGAAGTATAAGCAGAAATTTTCTAAACCTTCAATTTATATTGAAATATGATACTGGAGGATATTATCAATTAGGTTTGTATTTGAGTTTATAGTGGGCCTTTCTAGTTTCAAGCTTCATGCACATACCCTTAAACAAAACAAAGCCAAAAGCAGTCCAAGTATTGCTAAAAATGACTGCAGAATATATATTCTATATTCTCTGTACAAGAGAAAATAATACTGGAGATTCTATGCATCAGGAATGAAATCCCGGCCTTGCTGAAATCTGTGAGGATTCAGAGGGTGTTACTGCCATGTGTACCAGGTGATCTGGATTATGCCACAGGCTTTTGTGCAGATTTGGTCAAGTTAGTATTAAAGCTATTGCTGCTTCTTAAACAAAATGGGAGACACAGGTTCCTTCATGCTATTGGAATACATTTCTCCTTGCTAGGTTGTTCAGTTTACCCAAAGTTTTGCTGAAGTTGCTGAGAGAATGGTTGAGCTTCTGGCCTTTACTGGAAGGGGTAGGGAGGTAATCTTAAAGAAGGGCTGACCACTCTTTCAGCTGTTTTTCTGCAAAACTATTAGCTGAGAATAAGAACAATAAGGTCTCTAAAACCTTCATGATCTGTTTTCATCTTGTTTTGTCCTTTGTAAAAAATAATAATAAAGATTAGATTATTGTAAAGTATAGTAAATCTTAAAAGATTTAAATGAAAAGATTCAAATGATTCAAGAAAAAAGTTTACATGTTGCAAAAATAAGTAATAATTTGTCAAACCTCTTATGTATATTTTAGAGAAGCCTAAATGAAGACAAATTTTCTTTTTCATTTGTTCTTTCCTTCTCAGTCCTATAGTTTCAGATTTAAATTCTTCATAGATATACTACAAAAACTGCATGTTGAAGTGAAGGATTAGCAACAGACAGCTGAAGCCTGCAGTTGCAGATTAAAGTGTCAGCAACATACTAGGTCCCAAAGTCCTACTTTTCTGTGTTCTGTGTCGTTCTGGGACAATTTTACAGTGTGCCTGCTGCAAGGTTAGCATAGAATCACAGCATTCAATATGTCTTGTTTTCCACAGAATAAAACAAACTGCATCCTCCAAAGAAGGCTGTATGCATTGTGCTTCTTGTACTACAAAACATAATTAGGGCATAGCTTATCTTGGTCTAATTGTGTGTAAAAGTACAGGCAAGACTTTTTATTGAGAAAATAACTGGGATGAAAGTTAACAATAAATCTTATAGGGATTAATGACAACATGTCATTGCTGGAAAGGCATTCACAGCACAAAGGTTTATGCATTTGTTGTTACTTATAAAGCATAAGTAAAACTGAAAGAACCGCTTCTTGAAGGCTATCTGAAGTGATGAGCTGTTTTTACTTGGAACTCAGTGCCTGTGATAAGTTTTCATTACTCTTATGTGTTTTTCCCTTTGCCATCCTTGCGCATTATCTCACCTCTATTAGGTATATACCTTGCAGTGGCATAAACAGCAGTGATTCAATAGAAATAAATGAGAACACTTCCACTTTCACCAGTCAAGAATATGGCATTATAATCTCTCTTCCTGTTTTCTCCATCCCTGTTTGTACCATCAATCACTCAGGAAAAAAGGGTGGGAACATTCTCTTTGTTCATTGTGTTGTTCTACTGTCATACTGCTCGCAAGTGCCTGCTCTGACAATATTCAGTCAAGAATTTGCTGCTTCTTTTTTTTTTCTTTTTTTTTTTTTTTTTTTTTTTCAACCTACACTATTTCTGGCCTTATTGCATTACTGAGTCTAAAAAACAGATTTTTAAACATTTCTTTTCTATGTCTTTTTTAGCATGTTTATAGACATGAGAGATACCTCTCAACTGCACTCCCATGCTAGCCTGGAACAATAACTGCTTTTGCATTTGAGGAGTCAGGGGAGGATATCTGCTTAATTTAGGAAAAAGAAACTGGTAAGGATAATTGCAGCATTCCTGAGAAAGGGGAGAATATATCTGTATTCTCTTCCAAGAAAAAAACCCAGAGTTTTCCTGTTTGGTGAACTTGCACTTGCTGTTATTCTGCAAAGGATTGTGTCTGCATATTAATAGACAGACTACAACCATCTGTATTTTCTGCTGGAACTGAGTGGTGTCTATCAAATAACCTACTTTCCCAACTGCAGAGAGAAAAAGTTCTAGATAATTAATTTTGGAGCCATAAATAATACTTAATCTGCCAGGAGCAGTCCACACAGGGACAAAATGGATTATAGGACCCTTATGGAGCAGGTACTCCACAGCTTTGATATTGAGTATCACATATTGAAGCTGCGCACGGCCTTTAATCCTTGGGGGTGAGTTTGCCACTGAGATTCACCTCCATCCCTTTGGAGCTCTGCACTGGTTAGGACTCAAGAAGGTGATTTGTGTGGCTATTGGGAATTTGGCTGAGGCATTAGGCTTAGTTTTGTCAAAAGGAGGTGTTAGAACTGTGAACTTAGAGTGCTGCCCAGCTGGCAGCCGCCTTTGATTTTGCCAGTTCAAAGGAGGAGCACAGCATTTTAGTTGAATCACTAAAGGGCACTGCAAAGCTCAGATGTTAAGCATGAGGCAGAGAGGCAGCTTCTTGTTAAACAGGGAAATACAGCAACTTTCCAGAGAAGCTGCATTGCACTTTTAAACAAGCCTTTGCTTTTTTTCCTTTTCCCCTGGCTGGGAGAGCTTTGAGTCTCACCACTCAGCTTTATTTTCTGGGAAAAGCACTGAGGTTCCTTTTCTGGTTAAGTCACATCCAGTAGGCTTCTAGATTGCCTGTAACTCTCTGCGAGGTGCTATACACAAATACATGAGTTTGCATAATTGTGCGTATTTAGAATCTGTCCGTAGTGTGGCTCTAAGAGCTGTGTGGTTAATGCCAGTGCAGCTTTGTTCAGCAGAGCTTTCTGCTTATCTCTAGGACAGCAGGACTGCAAACCTCCCACATGCACTGCCTTTTGCCTGTGCCACGATGCATGGTTAGGGAGAGTTTCTTTTGGAGTAAGGAAAGTTCAGATTCATGGAGTGGCAGACACTTTGTGATGTGGA
Organism: Certhia americana; assembly: GCA_018697195.1. NCBI lineage: Eukaryota > Metazoa > Chordata > Aves > Passeriformes > Certhiidae > Certhia > Certhia americana. The sequence continues at coordinate 18,857,365 of CM031858.1, forward strand.
AAGTAGAACTCAGTCTCATTATCTCACACACTGATAAAGTGGTTCACTGGAAATTTGAGGAGGGGAAAAATTAAAGAGGAACATTTCAGCAAACAATGCAGCATGAAGAAAATAGAGTTTGAGGTTAAACAAAAAGTTTAATTCAAAACAGTTTTGGTATTTATTTGAACTCTGAAATTATTTTAAAAGAATGGAATTGGTTTTGAAATGGAACATACTTCCAGAATGAGAAACCAAAAAGTTACAGCTAAAGATCAATTGTTTGAACTCAAGATGCTTCAAACTTTTTCTTTCAACGAATCTGCCTTTGTAACAACACTGACACAGGCGAAAACAATGCTGCACCAAGCAATGCCTTTGCCCACTTGTGATCGGGTCTATGAGGATATTACTCACCTTTGAAAGCCACAAGGCAGCAAATCCCAAAATAGGGCCTAGGAATTCCAAGTCACACACCCCATCCCTGCAGCTCCAGGAAAGGCTGTGGTTGTGACCCGTGCTTGACTTAATGTCGTGTACAGTGATAGCTATGGACTCAGGACTGGAGGAACTAAAAGGTTTCCTGAACACTTGTGGCAGAGCCAGGTTTAACAGAGAATAATATTCAATATAGCACTGGTCAGCAGGCTACATTAAATCCATAGGAGAACTGAAAGAGGCTAAAGGGTGACACAGAAGAGAGAGCAAGCATGGAAATGAAAGTGAGAGAAGAAAAAACCAATTTTGTCAGTGGCATTTCTCTATTGCTGTGATGAAAACCTTATTTATATATATGGATGTAGAATTTTGTGTGATGAACCATATATGCACAGGACCCAAGCCTTTTTTCATGGATGGCTACAGCAAAAGTAGAATGGTGGCAGAGCAAGTCATTAGTTCTCATTTAGCCAAGGCAGTGGAGCTCAGCACATGCTAATATTCAGAATGGACATGTTTCGTGGTGGGCATGGTGGTACCAGTAGTCACTGAAATAGTCATAAAAATCACTGAAATATTCATAAAAGAATAGTCATAAAAGTCACTGAAATAAAACTAAGAACAAAGATTTTCAACTACAATTAAAATTAAATCAATCTCATTCATAGATTTTCAGTGGCCACATTTTCCATGGGAGCAATCTTTACTAGAATCTGCAGAAGCATGCTAAGCTATTCTTCACTAAGTCCTTTTTTTACTCATGATCTGGAGTTGGTAGGAGGGCCTGAGCGATTACTATGGCCCATACAGTTGTGAGGAGAGTTAGCGTTTTTAATCATTTGAGACCAAAGAAAGAAATCTGCTGCTGAGCACAGCAGGTGAAGGCAGACTGGGGTTGGGGCTGGTGTTAGAAAAAGTAATTGGCTTGGGATTAGGTTTTAGGTCAGGAAGCCTGGGCAAACTTTAATGCTAGAATGATCTTAACAAGTGCTTAGCTGAGACAACTGACACAGGAGTAGCTGTGACACTGACCTGTAGAGGGTCAATGCCTGGTGTTAATGATGGTTGTGGGGGTGGGGGAAAGGGAGAGTTGCAAAAAAGTAGCCAAAGTTTGGGAGTTAAATATTGAAAACAAGTACCACATTTTTGTGCAGTGGCCCCAGCAGCGCAACAGTCTGCTGCATGTCCAGGAGCTTGTTACACGTTTGTCTTTCCAAACTTGCTTGCACATGAAACCACACCACAGGTTTCACCACACAGCAGTTTGTGGCCAGGAAGAATTTTGTTGCTTGGATTGCCCCAGTGTGGTCCATTGTAGCCATCATATGTGCAATATGTCCAAAGTGCAGCTCAGATATGATGCTTTTTCTTCAATTCAACACTTGAAAGAAATGATACTCCTGAACAACTGGCTCCCTTAGATGTGAGGACTAAGCAGCACAGAACTTTGGCTTCCTCCCTGCTACACGGGCTGATGCCTCTAGGCACAGCTGTCATATCTGATGAGCCATAAACCCTGACACCTGCTTCAGAAGAGTGCCAGCATCCCTAGCACAGAGATTCCAGGACCACACTGAGGTAGGGAACTGGCCAGTTAAACTGACCACCGAGGCCACAGCCTGTGCAGGCAGGGAATGGAGTGTGTCAAAAACATTCTTTTTAACAGTGCTTCCATTGAACTGAACTGAATCACATTCACTACAGAGCTGATCTGGCTATGGAGAAATAAGAAATAAAATTACTTGAAAGTTGTGTCATTTAGTTTGTTGTCTTAGTTTCAGCTTAGCGTATTTCCTGTGTGTTGTGATGGATCTTAAAATGCACTGTCAACATTCAGTATATAGGAATGCACAGCTGATATGCAAAATGTCACTGTGACCTGTGCTGATAGCAGGCTTAAGGACGGGATATATCTTCAAAGAAAAGTATAACCTAGCAAGTTTACTTTAATTCAGCCACTGTGGAAATACTTCCTTTGCCAGGGAAATCTTTAAGAAGGGAAGGACTCTCCAGGAGCAGTTGCATAGTAAAGCAGATGAATGTCTCATTTTATCTTGTTTTGAAGTGATCCTTTCTTGATTATCATAGGTTGAAAAGGTTTCTGCAGTGATCCCTGTCTCCAAGAAACACAAGAATTATTTAGTCAAAGGTAGGAATACCCATCTGCCAGGCAACAGGCTTCCCTCAAGCTGTAAATTCTGCTCTCTGAAGCTGCTACCCCTCTCTCCAGTAAGGCTTCCCTGTAATTTTCCCCTGCATGTTGGTCTGAACTGCTCTTGAACACTTTAACCACTATATAAACATTAAGATATGTTTTTCTGACTTCCACATGCACCATGGATCCTTACTGTGTGCCTAATGAGAAATGGTAAGTAACTGACCAGTGAAGGGCAGCACTTATTTGATGATTTTTCATGTCAGAAATCCACCCCAGATAAGTGTTTATTGTGAGACTTTGATCTCAAAGATTTAGCTCTCCCTGCAGAGCAAAAGCAGATGCTTGGTAAGCTGTAGCTGTAGTCCTGACAACCCTTTCAAATGTCTAGACAGTGGAAAGAGATGATTACATCCTCTTTTAAACTCAACTGCAACAATTCAACACGCTTACCATGTTTACTTCAGGATGAACCTATTTACACTGCTTTGTTTCATGAAACTGCAAGAATCTAATACTATTGAAAGATGCAGGATGATAAGGTGGTTAGGATAAAAACCTGCTTTCATTAACAGTAATAAATCTGACAAATGTACTAGGTCACATATGGTCCTTCTGTAGACTTTAGCAGTGACCTAGAGATTAAGGAGTTTGATAACATGCATATGCAGCTAATACTTATCATTTAAGAGTCTTGAAAATGTTAACACTTAGAGAAAGCCTATTTAATTAATGCTCATTGAAGAACACATTAAATCCCAGAGACAAGGCTGGGAAATGTCCAACATTGCTGATTTACTTTATGTCGTGTATTGAACAGGGGAAGAGACAACTGAGTTATCATAGTCATAATAGATCAAGAGCTATCTTAGTCTTACAATACAACAGACTTAAGAGAAGAGATCCGAAAAGAGAAGGGAAGGAAATTTCACCTTAGTCAGCATCCTCAAAACAGATAACAGTTCAGCAGTTTCTCCAAGCAAAGCCAGCCATGGAAACTGGAGATGTTAATGTACCTCTCATCAACCACATCACTGAAGCAGGTATGGAAAAAAATTCTGGTAATGTGATTCAGGACTGTATTAGGTGCTTTCCAGTTTTGTAATTAAGAACCTAAAACTTTTCCTTTTGGTACAGTAAAACTTCTGATTTTCTTGTTAATCTGCTGTGCAGTTTAAAATTATCTAAGGTGCTTCTGATAAATCAGAAGTACTTTTCCCTCTGGGAAGCCTAACAAGATGGCATTGTCAACACAGAGTCACAAAACAAACTCTTTGAATGCTAGAGAACTCAGAAAAATTTGTGAATCCCAGAAAATTTATCTAGTTCAATACAATTTTTTAAACAAATATCAAAGTAAATATAAACTGCAAATATATTAAATCTTTTTCAATGGCAAGCTGTTGATATCTTCAGAAAAACTCATACCATGGTATGCTTCTTTATTTTTGTAGTCAATTGCCCAGATCAGAATACTTGACCATGTGGAAAGCTGAGGATATTGTTGTCAAACTGTGATCTTAGATCCAAGAAAGTTTTGTGGACTACTTTGCCAATTTCTCTGTCTCCTAACATTCACTTTGAACAGTCTTATTTCCTGTGATCTGAAAAATCAGTTTCCCAGTAATGTTTGTAAGATGCCACTAAGTGATATATCATCAAATCAACAGGAGTTCTTATTTTTGAGAATGATTTTCTAGATGTATTTTAATGCTTGGTTACAATTTCAGTTTGTTGCATCTATTTCATTCATATAATGAAGAAATAAGTCTGCAAAGATGTTTCCACTATGGTCGTGTCATCAGTTCAGACTGGATTTCAAAACTCAGTAGGTAGTAAAAGCATACAGGATAAAAGCTACTCAGTAAATAGAAGACTTTTCTGAGATCTCAGTTCTGTGCTTCACTGTGAAGTCTGATCTGAGTTTCCCAGGTGCAGCTGTCTGGGAAGTTGTTCTGCTAACATCAATAATATTTTTTTATGTCTAGTGCAAAATGAATCCTACATACAGAAGACATACTGTGTATATGAAGATTGTAAACCAAACATTTTTTAAAATTAAAATAGCATCTAAATATGGCAAACAAATGGAAAAAAGAGGATAAATTTTAAATTTGGAAGCACTTAGTGAACCTTTAAGGACAGATAACACATGATAATGTTAACTGAAAACTGTTTAACTCATGAAGTCATAACTTGGTTTCTTCTCAAACCATGCTGCTGTGCTGGCAACAAGTAGTTCTTTAGCAATATCAAATAAGCAGATGATGCAAAAGAAGCAATTCCCTTATGTTCCTTTCAGTAATAAAATAAGAACTCTATAAAGCTAATACCTTTGCCCACAGTCTCAGAACTTTTTTGTATTCTGACTAGGTATTTTTGCAGCTATAAATTTCCACATGTAATGGAATGTATCTAAAAGATGCAGGTCAGTCAGTGTCACAAGTCAAAATATGTTCTGAAAAATAAACTTCTTTTTTTTATAGTGCATCATCCATTTCTTTCTGCCTTTTTTTTTTTCATTGCATTTCCCTTGTTTCTTTTTCTTTTTGCTTGTGAAGAATGGTTCTTTGAACCAATAAGTTATAAACCGTAGGATGTATAAATAAGTTTTTGTCAAATATATTTCAGAGATTTACACTCTCTTTATCATTTAAGTGAATTGGTTTTCTGGGGTTTGACAGTAGTTGTTTTGTCCAAACATTTTTCAAAGTGTTGTGTTTTAATCCCAGTTGTCAATTAAGTAGCACTTGTTGACTGCTCCTAATGCACTTCTGAAGGAGGAAGAATCAAAAAGAAAGGTAAATCTCATGGGTTGATGTAAGTACACTTTCATAATCAAAACAATAATGATAATGATGAAGATGATAATAATGACAGTGGCAACAATAACAACAACAACAACAACAACAACAATAATAATAATAATAATAATAATAATAATAATGAGAGGGAGAGAGAATAATAGAATAATAGAATCCAGGAGAAACACATGAAGCACAATACAATTGCTCACCTATACCCAGCACATCCCTGAACCGTGAGCAGCTTCCCCCAGTTTGTGTACAGGGCATGATACTTATGATGTGGAATATCCCTTTGGTGAGTCCAGGGCAGCTTTCATGGCTGTGGCCCCTCACAGCTTTTTGTGCCCCTCCTCACTAGCATACATGAGACACTGAAAAGTCTTTGATTTAGGGTAAGCCTTACTTAACAACAGCTAAAATGTTAGTGTGTTATCTACATTATTGTCATACAGAATTAAAAAAAACCACAGCACTGTACCAGCTAGTAAGAAAAAAAATAATTTTATCCTGACTAAAACCAGGATAAAAAGAAGACTAACAGGGTTTTTTTTGTTTGTTTGTTTGTTTTTTTAAATTATAATTTGAGATTTTGGATACATCTGCTTTTTTTGGTTCATTTGTGTTTTTGCTTTGTAAAGATAACAACAGAACAGCACATTTTTCTAAATTCAGAATTTTCTTCAACACTAATTGACCCATTCCAATGCATGTAGCTTAACCCTGTTTCTTTCAGTCATTGAAACACAAATAGAAAGTCTTACCTTCCCCTTTTATCTGTGTTCTTTGTAAGTTCAGTTACATTGGTCTGAATGGGAGTTAAATATGCAGGACCACAGGGAGAGGTCCTTGGCTGGAGTCAGTCACATCACACTCTGGGTTCAACACTGTTAAGTAATTTAGTCAAGAAACTGGAAAACTAAACCAGTGTGTATAAAGTAAGAGCAAGTTGTAGGCTAGGGTGAAAAAAACCCCAAACATATGCAACCGACTTGGGCTTCCTGATTTTTTAATTGTCTATACTAGTTCACTACAACATACGCTTTCTTGTATGGTTGAAAAGAAAAATTCCTCCTGGAAATCGGTTTTAGAGGTCTACCCTGATACCAGGCAAAGAAGTTTTATCTAGTTAAGATATCTGAGCACAGTCTTTAGATTTTGTGAATTGAAATACTTAGATGTCAAGGAGAGTTATGTCTGTTCAAAACATTTGAGAATCTGGAATATAGTGGCAACACATGGCTGGATTTCAAGGCCTTCTCTGGAACACCCCTTTGAGAGTTACAGACTTGCCTGGAGTCTTTCAGCAGGTGAAATGGTTATGCAGGGGACAATTAAAAAATAGCTGTTTCCTTAATAATATCCAGCCTTTAAAAAAACTGTCATTCATATTTTCATGAAAATGAGTGAAGTCTAACATATTACACTACCCTTAATTTTGTTGAAAATAATCAAAAGAAAAGTAATTGTATCAGCTGGCATTACTTGGAGGGTTTTGCAAAACTGATTTGTGAGGGAGAAGGGAGGGTAGGGGCTTACAAGGTGTGTGTGTGTGTGTGTGTGTGTGTGTGTGTGTGTGTGTGTGTGTGTGTGATGTACATAGACCTCTGCCTGCTGGAAAATGTGAGACCAGGCTTCCCTGGTAGCAAGAGTGTTGTGAGCTAAGTTTTCCTCATTTGAACTTGCTCCTAGTTTTAATTAGCACTCTCTTGGGTTGTGTATACTGTCTTTCTGGACACACCTATTTAAATCCAACTTTTATTTTGGCAGTAACATGATAAAAGGCAAGAAAATTAAAAGCAGCCCATATAAATGACACATGGACACATAGATGTGATGTTTCTAAGTCCCTTTCCTTCTTTTTGACAGTTGTAGTTTGTGGACAGATACTGATTTTCAAAGAGGAAGATGTTCTAACATATGCCTTTTCCTGCTTTTCTCTTCTGCTGAACTGCGTTTTCAAGAAATGAAAAGTTCTTGAATTTTTCATATTATGACAAAATAAGAAAAAGTTGAAATTTTATATTCCTTTCTAGAATGGGAGTTATTTTTAAAGATATACAGTTGGATTTGAATAAAGTTTAGTCTATATATCTTCCCTTACTCCTATAAATATGTGTATATAAATATACACTACTCCCTATAAATTTCCTTTGTCTCTACTTTCTACATGCAATGCTAGAAAACATGTTTTCCTAATAGAAACAATCACAGTTTTTCTAATTCCTACAAAATGTGATGCAATTGTAATTGAAAGACAGTGTAGCTCAAAAATGGAAAGGTAAGGGTAAATGGGTTGCCTAGGATTAAAAGAAAAAGATATAGGTGGTCTCATTAATCTGATATATCAAGGTTCTCAAGCAGATGACACTTCATAGTAGGAGAGGAAACAGAGCCAGAAGGTATAGCATGAGCTTGTCCTTCAGAAGAATTGGGCTCTGTTCCTGCCTTATCATTGGCTTTTCCCAAGTCACTAGGAAAGCAGATTGCTCCCTCCTAATTCAAGCAAATACCCTATCCTTACCTTACCAAGCTGTTGTGAGTGCCAGGCAGTGGCAGCTGTGAGGTCTGGTACAAGGTAAGGACAGCCCTGCAATAGATGGTGCTATTCCCACACTTCAGAATCAGGATGTCCTGTAGTCTTTCATCTACAAGTCATGTACTGAGAAAGTCTTGAGGTTTTTTGGTTTTTTGGTTTTTTTTCTTCTATGATATTCTTACAAAAGACAAGATTATTAAAACATTTCCCTTCATCTTCCTCAAGTAGTATTCAGCTTCCTTGCTTTGGGGTTTTTATTTGTTACCTACTATTATCTCTCCCTATAGCAGTTTTCCTCTACTAAATCAGCTCATTATTCATCTGTTTCCACACATTGCCTTCTCTCCCTAAAGCAAGTAGAAGCTCATTCATTCCATTCAAGTATGGAAAATACATTTCCAAAATGCTAGTCCTAACTGCTACGTGTCGGAATCAGCTTAACAATTTGTATCAAATCCTTTGTTCAGAAGACAAAAGAACCAGCAAAGAGGATAATGGATTACCCACTGTCGTGTCTCATCTGGAAGTTATCTAAAGGCTGCTTTGATAAGTAGAGTGAGAATCGTTGGTGTGACTAATGTTGCACCATTATATTGCTATAACCTGTAAAACACAGAGATACCAGGATCCTAAGAAATACTGCTGCAGAGCAGCCAAACTGGTTAACAACAGTGAAGGAAACACTGGCATCTAATCTATTACATATATTGCATTGATATAAAAAATTGGATTTTTTTCTAGCCAGAGCGAGGTATTAGAACTCTTTATACAAAACACCTTCTTGTTGATGAGGAGTTAGATGTTTTTAGCATGACATAATAGGTTAATTAGATGAATATAGACATACTCAAACCAAAACATTACTTGGTTGTCTTGCAGACACTATAATAATATGTACCTCTGTCAGAGAATGTAGATACCAGCATTTAACAACAGAGATATTTAGGGTAATGTGCTGGCCTCAGCTCTGCTGATGCCTGGAAGTAAAGGTGTTAACTCCACTGGCCAACCATTTCCTGAACAGTTACAACACCAATTGACTCACAGTACTTTAAATCACTCATAAAAAACTCCCCATTAAAACAAAGAAAAACAAACGAACAAACAATCAATCTAGTAATTTTCAAATGCTTTGCAAAAAACTTAAAAAGTATTTTGGTACTTTGTCTTCTTTCTCCTGGTTAAAGAATCTGTGATATACAATAGCAGTTTAACTCAATTGGCCCAAAGGACAGAATAGCATTTGTAAATATGTCCTATTAGCTCTGTGCACTGTGTTTCTTTCTTTCCCTGTTATACATTGTGGTGTCTGAAATATTCACATCTGTCACAAGCTTCTCAAAATCTCTTTAGTACAAAGTGGAGAACCTAGATATTCATAACAATTGTTACATGGATTTTTTTGTTCCTGCATTTAGCAAATTGCTTTTGCCCTAAAATTAATCATTGTTCTTAAAGACTTGGAAGAAAAGAACAAGAAAAATAAATTTATACATAAATAGTCCAGGAAATAGATTGTAGCAAAAAACTCCAGGAAATATTCATGGGTGAGAGGGTCAACAGAAGTTAAGTAGTGACCTTGAAGTAATAGCACATTATGGTTTTCAGCTCCAATATACCGAGTGCAAAGGAACAAATTGATTTTTTTAAAGCTTTGAAAATTAAACCAGCCACAGTAAGAGTGTTTATTATACATCAGCCAAAAACATGTAAACCCCGCCATAAAAGCTAGTCAAGTAAAACCAAACATCACCACAGAAACAGAAGGCAAGATTCCCTTATTTCAGGTGATTCCTCCCTAGGGCTGTGATTCCCTAATTGCTTTATTGCTATCACTGATGGCAGGATTTGGCCTAGCTCTGGGGACTAGTGCAGTGTGACTCTACAGAACTAGCTTTCTCTTGGAAAGGGGGAATTGAATAAAGAGTTCTGAGGTGAAACAGAAGAAGAAATTAATTGAACAATTTATTCTTAAAATTAATAACATTTAAAGCCCCATTTCAATCTATTCACATGTGTTCTTAAAATCTCAGGACAGAGTACTAAAAGCCAACATCTATGCCTAAGGCATCCCATATAGTGTCTGCACAGCAACTTCTCACTTCTACACTCAGCATGTATCACCCACCTCTAAGTAACTTAAAACCAGGCATAGATTAGTCCTGCTTTATCAATCCCTTCACCTCAGAGCCACTATTTCCCCTTTTGCAGGTAAATCCAGACAGCAGTTCAGCTTCTCTTGCAGACTGCAAGCTGTGTTAGCCTGCTGATGCCTCCTGCCCTGGGCACGGCCCCTCTCCACACCTAGCTGCTCCAGCAGCTCTCGAGGCAGTTGAGATATCACCATCCATCGCCTTTGCACAAGCTGACTTTTGGTCTTTTATAGCACCTGCCCCTCATTAACTGCTTGGTAGAGGAAAAAGCAGGAGGAGTGGACACGTGTGTTATTAATGTGTTCACTGCTGTGCCGTGAAGTGCACACGCTTCATCATAATCTTTGGTAGTTCCAGCTGGTGTGACTGGGTGAAGAAGTTTCTGATTGTCAGATAAAAGCTAGCTGAAAAGTTTTATCAGCTCCATTATGTTCTGCATAAAGATCAGCCTGTGCCCAAAATTGTTAAGTTAGCAAGAAGAGAGGGTTTTAAGTATCAAGATGCACCTACATTGATACTGGTCTCAGTAGTCATTTCTTGAAATCCAATCTTCCTACGTTGCTCACAAAGAAGTGTGTTTGAGGTTTGGAAAGAATGGTGTGGCAAAGATATCTGTTAAGAAAACCTGAAGTATCTTTTAAATATTTTACCATTGTTCCGAAATATCAACGCTAAAAGATCTCATTCTACTTTTTGATTGATTGCTGTGGTTATGAAAAACCAAACAATTTCCTCAGATCTTGGCACTGCATTGATCATGTATTAAAAAAGCTGTCAGGAAAGTAATTGAATTTCAAAATGTATAAAGCATGTGCAAATTTGTGTTTATCTGTATTAGTTCTTATGCATCTGTATTCCAAGTTTAGAAATAGAACAAGAAAATACATTTCAATTAACAAACCATCTTTATTCTGGGTACATGTGGGACCCAAAATATAACAATTTGGGGGAACTATACAGTAGAAAACCTGTGCCTTTTTCCTTATACAGTAACAGTTTTTAACAATAATTCTCTCCTTCCCCTTATTTCTCTCCTTCCCCTTTATTAAATAATGTGCTGCACAAGAATAAAAGAAAAAAAAAGTCTGAGTACTCAGGATTGAAGGTAAATAAAGTCAACTTGTTAACTTTTAGATATTGTAATAAAATCACCAATTAGAAATACTGCTGGAACAATATATTAAATTGAATTTTTAATATATATAGCTAGATGCCAAATATAGTTTTATCTGCTGGGAGGATAGACAGATATTGAATCTCTGCAGACACAAATAAACATTCCACAATTTGGTGGATTTTCTACAATAGGTTCAATTAACCCTGCATTGTAAGGCACTCTGCACATCCAGTCTCTGACAACAGGAAAGGCATAGACAAGTATACATTGCATTGTTGAGGTTCTTATTTCCAGATGGCAGCATCCTTTCACAGGCTACTTGTTATTTATTGAAGCAACTCCTGCATCTTTAAGTTTCAAAGTTTTGGGAGAAAAAGTAAATTCTTTGTCATTTATTGATACTAAGCTAAATCTTTCTTCAGCTGTACCTACTGATGACATTAACTGAGGAAATCAGTTTGACTAACCATGAGAACCCACAGGAAGTGGTCTCTTATGGTTTGTGGTCTTCAGTAGGCGCTGGACTCAAAGGAGCCAGAGAGAAGCAGTGTGTTCACTATTTCACCCTGTGGCCTGTTTGGTCCCCAGCACATGGTCAGCTGGATTAGGACCTGCAACCACTTGAAAACAGGAGGCAAAGCATGTCAATTACAAGCCTGGGAGCAGTGGGCTTGAGCAAATCCCTGTGGTGTGGACTCACAAGCAGTGTCCCAGTGGAGCAGGATATGCAATGAGTGAGGTACTGCTCTGGGGAGGTGTGGGGGAAGTCACCAGCCAAGTCTCCCTAAAAGTAAACAAAGTAAGCCAGTTCCAGAGGAAGATGCTTTCCACTAGGCAGCACACTAAGGAGAAGCAAGCAAGCCTCATGGTGCGAAATCCTGAGGGGAGAGGAACATTTCTGCTTTCCCAGAGCCTTCTAGCCCTTAGCCATGCACCTGCAAACCCAAATCACTAAATTTGCATTCATAACATGAAAGTTCATTCCTAGAGCTGATTTTGGATAATAAAAGAACTTCCTTCAAATCTCTGATAGAGACTGGGTCTTGATGTCTGATGCTTGCTTCTGAAAGACATTTCTTCAGGTGATGAGGAAGGCCTTTTCTTTATGGATGAAATTACATGATGAATAAGACCCAGAAATCAACATCCCTATGCAGCAATCTCTTGCTTCTAATTGTCTGGCAGTGGACCTCACATTTACTCTAAAAATGTGTGTTTTCAAAAGAATTTGTGAAGAACGTATATAGCTTGCCCTTGCCTATGTACTTTTCTGGAAAATGTGTAGATAGGGGGACAACAGCTACTTTGTTTTGTCTCTCATTTCTTCCCACCAGAAGAGAAATGTAGTGTAGGAATCCATCTCACCATTCTGAGACAAATGAGAGAACCAGCAGGTAATTTTCCTGCCCATATTTGTGAACATACACGTTGGCTATGTTTCATCCTTCTACGAGGGAAGTTCAGCATGAGCCAGTGACCAGATTGGTGCAGGCAGACTGAAGTTTTCACAGGTCTCAGGCAGGATATTTGGCTTTATGTGCTCGGATAAAGTGGTTTGAATTTTGTGTTGCACTGCATAAATCTCAATCCTTACAGCTGGAGAAGGGAGGTAGATCCAGACTTGTACTCTGCCTCAGTTCTCACATTTAAACTGAACCTCAGCTACTGACTGCCCACCCAATAGTTTCATTATGGATCAACCATCTAAATAAGGATCTTCTAATGTTAGGGGCCATGTAAGTTCATTTAATCATTATGACAAATTTAAATATTAAGGTAGAATACCTATTTTTTTTCACCAAATTCCCTGACAGAGTGCAGGGAACTAAGTATGTTACCCAGGGAGAATATCTGTATGGATATCTGTTAGTTCCAGGAATTATTGATTCGTATTTCCACCTATAAAACTAAAACAAGGCTTAGCACAAATGTAGTATCATTTTCAAACCTGAAGGAGATTTAGCTTCTTTTGTAGCTGAGCATTTCTCTTTTTTGCTAGTTGAATAGTAGCACAATTTCTTTTAGTGAGGGGGAAAGGAGAAAATCATGGATCATGCTGGGGCCGTTGCTTCTCTCATTTCCCTTGCTCTGTTCCCTCTCTATGCTTGTCTTGCTGTGAGCAGTTGCCCCATGTAAGCACCCTGCTTCTTCCTCTAGTGGGAGCAGAGACTGAGGGGTTTGATGGATGCAGCTCTGGGAATACGTTAAGGGAAGAGGTTTGTGTGCAGAGGGGCTAGGGGTGGTTATGGGAAGGAAAAAAGGGAAAGGAAGGAAGGGGTTTTTTGAGACCAGTAACTGGGGAAGAGGAGTTCTTTAGAGAAGCTGGAGAGCAGAATTTGTGTTTTTAGGTTCCGTAAGGCATGCAAGGACACAACAACCCAGGTAGCCCATTTTGACTCTTACATGCAAGGTGCACATGAGATGTCCACCAAGTGATGGAGGCTGCTGGTTGAAATGAAGAGGTTAGGGGTGTGAGCTGGATGAAGGTGAGGGTAACTGTTGTGACAAAGGAAAAAAAAAGCAAAACTACTCAGTCATTAAACAGTTAAGAACAGCTGCTTTACCTGCTCAGACCTTTGGTGCTTAAGGCAGTTAAGAAGTAAATCACAGCAATGAAATTGAAGGATGTAAAGCTCAAGCAAATACCTTCAACAGATGCTTAAAAGTTATATGTGTGCTTAAAAACATCACTGAATTTTCCCCTTGAACAGAACTAGTGTGAAATGTGTCATTTACTGTAGTTCCATTTCTAGCTTCATATGTAAAACTTGTGCTTCCCAGCATTTCATGGCAATTAAAGAGAAGCTGGCAAGCAGTCCAGCTTTTAGGGGATTTAGTAGGACCAGCTAATATCTATTACTGCTTAGGAAAAGCTAGTTTCATATAAGAACAGAATTTTGTGTTTCTGAGAATGTATATTAGTATTTTAGTAGTCTTATTATGTAACATCTTTTGATGCAAAAATTAATTGCACCTAAAAGTATCCATGATTGTTCACATTCTTTAATCACCAATTAGTGATGGTGATTCTTTAATCACAAATTAGTGAATACATGATGTATTTTCTGATAATTTATGGTGTTACTAATCACACAAAAAATAACCAAACAACTGTGGCCATGGCTTGTCTTAAATGGTTTGTATAATCTTGATTTTGATGCACTGCACTGGAATGACTGCCATGACTAAAACGAAGCAAAAACTATATATTTTGCTGTAATGTGATCAGAGGAAGGCCTGCTAAGGCATTTCACTGGCGTCCTTGTGTTAGCTTTTGAACCAGTATAACTGCTCTTTTTTAATCAATCACAATCATGTTGAACAAAAGTACACTAGAAACTGAGCTGCTGAATGTGTAATTATAAGTTGCACATAACTTCAAGGTCTATTTTTACTTTTTTTTAAAGATCGCTATGAATTTTTAATAGCAACAATGTGCAGCTTTTCAACTTTCTGTTGAAAAATAATGTAAAAAATTTTGTGTCATTAAAAATAATATTAACAGAAAATTACTTTGAAGAACTATTATTCAAGCTGATTTTTTTTAATTAGGCCACTCTTAGAATTTAATTTAACACACACCTCAAAATACAATACAAAATACATATTTTATATAACATTTATATATAATGCATTAAATATATAAACAAGAATAGAAGTAATATATTATGCATGTATGAAAATTAAAATTTATTTACAATTTTGATTGTGAGGATGTTGTTAAAAAGAATTAATTTCATATGGAGTTGTTAAATACATAGAGATAGAACATATCCTAAAAAATGCCAGTGCCTAAATTTTTCTTCTAGACAAGATATTTTTAGCAGTAGTTATGTCTTTCTAATTTTTTAAAAAATTATTCATGATTGTTAAGGTCAAGAGTTCCCAGTGTGCTACACACTGTCCTTCAACATGTCTCAGATCAAATATTTTGGGCATTTCCTTTGGGCAGTTTGCCATTGTTCTATTGGATTGGAAGTTACAGCAATTTGACTGGTATGTCTTTTAATCTTTTTCTTCCCCCCTTAGCTATTGAAAGCAAGTATTGTTGTATCTGTGCTGCAGCTGAAGCAATTTTGCCATTGAAAAGTTGCATGTTTGCTTTCTGCTTACACAATAATCTATTTTGATCCAGGGTTCTGTTGACTGCTGCATAAAGCAGCAAGTGCTATCACCCCAAAAAATGTACAGCTTTAAGAGAATAGTAATACTTCACTGTTATCTTGAAAAGGCTGTCTGTGTGATTTATATTGCTGGCAGTGTATTAAATGTGTCATGTGGGTGTCAGAGAAGTACAAAATATCTTCTGTTATACAGGCTCCTCCTGTAAGTCTGTTCTTGGGTCGTTCTTAGCATATTTACTTTTTTAGCATAATATAAATGGAAACATGTCGTGAAGTACTTTTGCACTTTAAATCTGTAGTTAATAATTTTCTTATATAAAGTAGTCAAGCAATATGCACTCACTATTCACATATTATTAAGAACAGAATGTGTCATGAAACTTGAAGCTATGTAAAGAAAAATAGTTAAATGAAAAAGAATTTCTCCTTAGTGGGCTATTCCTTTTCTTTCCTCAAATGTTTCTTAAGGAATTTTAATTCACTACTTAAAGCACTCATTAAGCAAATTTTTACATAGTATGGTATTGTCAGTCTCTAGAACACTGTTGTTCCTTTGGGCATAGTTTCAAACAGATTAGGCCATTCTAATAGATTGAAGCCAAAACCAGAACCATCTGTCCCCATTCCTGTGTCTGCACACCATGTCTCTCCCAAAAGTAAGCAAGCAACCAATTAATCTTTTATTTTACTGCCTGCATTTCTCCACCAACTCACCTGAGCCTTTCTAATGGCAACCCCATTTGAGGTGTACCCCCAAAAAGAGTGAATTTGGGCATTTCTGATGAGTAAACCCCAAAATACAGAGATACAAGTAATTTTCCTTCATGTGAACTACAACCTTTTTATTCAAGAAAGAAGAATCTGCTAACAAGAATACGATTTCAGACAGGGTACAACTTTTCTTTTTAAATTAAAATTTACAGGGGATTTGAGGGTACCCAGTTAAATAAACAAACAAGCAACTAAATGAAACTCCACGTATTTTGTCATTCCGAAGAAGATATCACTTTCGTAAGCCATATTGATAGACTATTAACATATTTGTGAAAATTATTCAGAATTGTAAATATTTGATTCTGTTGGGTTCTTGCCATTGGATAAACAGAAGTTCCATAGTTATTAACTCTGGTATCTGCACACCAAGTATGCATCCAGCTTCTAAAACTGTTTTTTTTTTTCTGCATTCTCTAGATTCCCACACAGACTCACAGACCACAGAGGATATTTGGATTTGAAAGGTACCCACAAGGTTCATTGAGTCGAACTCCTAAGTGAACAACCCACACTGCTGGGGGTACCAAAGGTCTTTCCCTGGGACTCAAAGTCTTCAACTTTGTTGAGGTGACTGAGTTGGTTTTGCATGGCCTGGTTTTTGGTAGCAGAGGGCCACAGAGGTGGCTTCTGTGAGAAGGTGCTGGAAGCTTCCACCATGTCCAGCAGAGCCAATCCCTGATGGCTCTGCAGATGGACATGTTGCTGGTCAAAACTGGACCAATGAGAGAGGCTGGTAACGCCTCTGTGATGACATATTTAAGAAGAAAATCAAAACAAAAGGGTCACAGTTTTTCCTAGCCAGAGAAGATGAGGAGGTGAGAACGTGTGAGGGAAACAACATGGAGACACAAAAGTCAGTGGAGAAGGAGGGCAGGAGGTTGTTCCAGATTCCCCTGCAGGCTGTGGTGAGGCTGTGGTGAAGCGGTTGTGCCCCTGCAGCCCTCGGGGATCCACAGGGGATGCAGAGATCCCCCCACAGCCCGTGGGGGAGGTTCTCACACTGGAGTGGGTGGATGCCTGGAGGAGACTGTGATCCAGTGGGAGACCTGGCAGAGAGAGAGGGCCTCTGCTCCCATGCTGGAGCAGCCTGTCCTTGGAGGATTGCACCCCATAAAATAGAGACACCCACGGTGCATCAGTTCTGGGAAGATTGCTGCTCCTAAGATTGAAACCATGGAGAAGTTCACAGAGAACTCTCTCCTGTGGATGGGGCCCCATGGTTTCACAGAGGAAGGATTCCTCTCCCTGAGTAGCAGAGGAAAACCTTGGGTGATGAACTGCCCAAAATCCCCACCCCCTTCTCTCCCTGCACTGTTGGTGGGAAGGAGGGGTGGGCTGGGGGAAGAAAAGGTGTTTTAAGGGCTTATTTTACTTCTCATTATCCTCCTCTGATTCTGTTGGTAATAAATTCACTTTGTACCCTTGAGATGAGAGTGTTCTGCCCTTGCAGTGTTTTCTCCCTGTCCTTATTTCAGCTCACAAAGTTGTCATTAAATTTTTCTCTCGCCTCTGCCCAGGTATGGCAGGGTAGAGTGAGTGAGCAGCTTTTCTAGGTGCCTGGAGTTTGGCTAGTGTCAAACCATGACAGTGACATTGAAGCCTAAGATTTTCTCTTACTAGAAATATTAAAAGTTATGTCTAATCCTGTTATCTAAGCACAGATGTTTTACTGGCAACTGGGGCAGCCTCTGTACTGGTGCAAAATTCTAGGGTAACCAGCTGATGATCAAACTGACAGATGAGCTCCAGAACCATGGCACTTAAATTAGAAAAGTAAGTATATCACTCTTATTGCAAATTCATGCTGAAGCAACAAAATTCAACACCAAACTTGTTTATCTTACTGTTAAATGGTTACTTTGTTGTGTATCAAATGGAAGGGCATCATTTGTCTGCCATGAACTGTTCTTCTCCACCATGTGCCTTTCATTCTTTCCTGGGAGAGTATTTACCCAAATAGCAGGCAGGGTGATGGAGGAAAGCAGCAATGCTTCAAATGTCTGTGACTGTGTGATTTAGGTACAGATCCTTCGCCACAGTTTGGAACTCTCTGAAAATTATTTGATCTAATGATACAAGTTTGTGCCATGAGAAATGACAATGAAACAAAGAGAAAGCAAATTACTTAAAACAATGAAATTAAGATCCCTGAAGTTAAGAGTTTCAATCCATATTTTGTCTGTTCAATAAGAGTTTTTGGTTGTGCATGGATTTTCTTGAGGTCCCAGGACTGCAATTCTCATTGACCTCAATAAGATTTATAGGCAATTGAAACTCTTGAAAATTTGGTGACATTATTCATGATAATCAATGTAGTAGTACCTGAGGAACAAGAAAGCCTTGAGCAATTTGCAATTCAATATATAAGCTAGAGACAGTATAGAAGGTAAGTGTAACTTAACCAGCATGATTGAAACAAGTTTCCTATTGGATCAAAACTTCATTTCCCTTTCATGTAGAAAAGACAGTAAGTGAAGGAATGAATGATCAGAGAGAGAACATAAAATAGAGGATAAAAAAGCATGTATAAAGATTGAAAAGCAGAAAAAGATGGAAAGATTGAAAGCTGAAATAAAGAACCCATTGGCACAAGAAAAGAAAAGTTCAGCCAAAAGCACAGACCATTTTCTGAAGATGCAGAAGTTCAGAGATATATGTACTTTTCTTGCCTTTCCTCATGGCAGCCACTGTGTGTTTGTATATGGATGTATGATTAATTTGTGTCAGCTTGAAGAATATAATGCAAACCTAACTTAGTTTTAGATAACAAGTATGTGCAACTTGATTAATCAGTTCCATGCTAAAAAAAAATCAGAGCTATGCAATCCATGCAACCTCTTCAGTCAGAGATTTTATATTTTCTCTTATGATGATGCTAAATAATCATATTTTCAGAGTGCTCAGCATAGGAAAGACATGGAATTGCTGGAGAGAGTCCAGAAGAGTGCCATAAAAATAATCAGAGTGTTGTAATACCTCTCCTATGAGAAAAGCTGAAAGAGCTGGGGTTATTCGACCTAGAGAAGAGGAGGCTCTGTGGAGACCTTTTTGAGCTGTTCAGTATGTAAAGGGGCTTATAAGAAAGATGGGGACAAACCTCTTAGTGACACCTGTAGCAATAGCACAAGGGATAATGGTTTTAAACTAAAAGAGGATAGAATTAGATTGGACATAAGGAAGAATTTTTTTTAAGATTAAGGTGGTAAAACACTGGCACAGGCCGTCCAGAGGGATGGGCAATGCCCATACCCTGGAAACATTCAAGGCCAGGTTGGACATAGCTCTGAGCAATGTGATTTAGTTGTCCCTGCTCCTTACAGCGGGGTTGGAATAGATGACCTTTAAAGGTCCCTATCAAACCAAACCATTCTATGATTCTATGATTTTATCTCTTTTCTTTTGACATAAAAAACCTGTGCAACAACCTGAGATCTGTGTATGGTATACACTGTGTATGCCCTTATATTTCACTTTCACTTCCAGAGAGCTTTTCAGGAGTGTATGAGGTAGTGAGCTTAATTGCTATCTATAGGAGGATGACAAGCTAAATGAGGACAAGCTAAGGAGTGAGCCCACATCTACTTATAGGCTACATTTTGTGAAATTACTTCCTCTTGGTGATTTTTTTCCAGAATTCCCACTGGTATTGTGAAACAAAAGCTTTGGTCAACTTGGGTTTTTTTTTTGTTTTTTTTTTTTTTTTTTTGGTTTGGTTTGGTTTGGTTTTTTTGGGTGTGTTTTGTAGGTTTTTTTTGGTTTTTGTGGGTTTTTTTTGTTTGGTTGGTTTTTTTCAGGTAAATGCCTGAAGGATTTTTTTAGGATTATTTGCAGTGAACTTAGAGAACGAGTATGTTAGTTTACTCTTTGATTTGTGTCTTTAAGTAGGAAATGGGTCACAAAGAGAACAGAAATACGAAAATGTTTCTGTTTCTGGATACCTAATATGTTGAGTATTTACTGATGTTAATTCTCTCCCTTGCTTCTCATCATTCTACCCCAGTTTTGTTGAACTGGATAGGATTTTTCTTGTATCTACTTCTTAGTAGAAAACTTAAACACAGTCATACAAACAGGAAAACAAACTAAGACTGAATCCAAATGTTCTTTTCAATGGCTCCTTTCAAATCTTTTGACTATAAGAAACTGGCTTTTAAGAGAAATTACACACAGCTAGTCAATCAGGCAGATTTTAGAGTAATTTAAAGTAGCACTTAATGGGTTGCTAAACTACAGAAACAACACTTCTTAGAATTGCCTTGATTGGTTAACATATGCAAGGAAATTACATGTGTTGACACAAATTTCAGCCTGAGCATCCTTCAGCCAAAGCATTTTCTTAAAGGTGTCCAGAGAAACCTCCTGCAGGCTAAGACTGCTAAACAGGAACTGCAAAGTAATTTAATTCTTATCTTCTGGGTATTTTAAATAGGTGTAGGACTATATATCTAGGAGTATATTCTTTTGTCTTTTTGATTGGCTTTGTGTCAGTAGGCACTTTGCATAAGCTCAAGGCAGTGCATATCCCTGAGGATCCTACACACCCCTTCAATTTGTTATGTGAATAATCAAATTGTTAAAATGAATACAGACCCTCTTTACAAAAAGATGTAAATCATTATTAATTCCATGACAACACTTCACATGAATCACACTGAATACTTTAACTACTAAAGTAGCTGTAATACACAGTTGCATTGGAGACCAATTGTAATATAGTGCTTATTAATGTCCACTCCTGGCTAGCATGTCCGTATGATTACCAAATAGATTACTAATGCTAATGCTCTAGACACAGCATGTTTCTGATGTAGCTGTATGTTGGTGCTCAATTGTATTTGAAGCCTTGGATATCAAAACCATAATAAAGTCAACTAAAGCTTTACAAATTCACATACCATATGTATTGTAAAATACTTGTCACAGAGTGATACTGTTTTATGACCTGAATAAAATGGTTGAGAAAAAGAAAAATTAGTCACTTGAAGAAGTATGACTCAAAATTAAAGATTAAGATAAAGAACAAAATGAAAACAGCTTTCTTTTAAGAAAAAAAGTTACTTATTATTACCTCTAAATTATTTAGGCTTAGCATCCCAAACTTTCAAAATACACAGAAAAAATTAAAGCACTAGATTAGCAGGGTTTTTTTGTTCTCCACAGCTCTATGCTAATCATTGTGCTGAGTGTGAACTGACTTTTTCCTCCTGTTATGAGCAACCAAAGTCTTTGTTCTGAGAATGATCACATAATTACACAGAAGATTAAAGAATTCCCATGAATAATTTGTGCTCATTTCTCCCTGTTAAACCCATTTAACCCAGCTGAGCATGCCTTGCTGACTTGCTTCACGGACTCACACTTTCATTAGAAAAGTAGAATATTCACGCTCCCCTGCAGCTGATAACTTTTTCTGGCTTATCTTGGTGCCTGAACTTGACCACTTCTCCAAAGTGTAATCATTTGACAGTGTTCATAAATAAATTATAAAAGTAAAAATTAACTCCTTTTATGATGACATGGTGAAAGAAAAGATAAATCTTTAAAAATTCATTGAGCTATCAGAATGGAAAATTCCTTCTAGTGGATGGAATCAATGTTGGGAGATGTATTTTAGCTTGTGGTCCATGGAGGGCCAGAGGACTGAAAGAAATTCATTGTCACATCACAATCTACTCTAGTTTGCCTCCTACACCCAATTTTCACCACCTGAACATTAAGTCAAGTTTTATGTTCCTGTATCTAGGCTGAACGCTATATTACTTCTTGGCTATACTAAGATGAGGGCAAAAAATGTGGTTTTAGAATAAAACAGTAAATAGGCTGTAAATTCCTGATGTGCTTAAGGTTATCTTCTGATCGATTCCCCTGTCCCACTTTGAGATGCACCTTGTGTATTGTAATAAAAATAAAATGCAAACACACCAAGATTAATATGCTCTACAGTTTATCACATCTTAGTTGTCATGTACAAATATCCTGCAGAAAAGTGCACCTCTTCTTTAAACCTTTTGTAAACTTTTTTTTTAAATTTGAGCATGAAATTTATCTCTAAGAATGATTATAGCTGCAGATGGTAAATTGAAATCTAGGTATGAATATTCACTTGTCTGACATTTATGAAGGTCTGTGGATGGCTGCTGCAGGAACATGCACATTATGGTCAGCTGCATCCCTGCTTTCAAATGAAAAAGGTCTACAATATAAGAACTATAGCTGATGAAGTGGTAACACTCTAGGAACATTTTAGAATGTTGTTACTATGCATGTTCTTAGTATTGTTTTTCCTTCCTTTGCTGCACTTTGTACTTCATCCTCACACAAGTGGAGAACAATTTCCTGTTCATGAGCCTTAGTAACTGACTGGCTGATACCTTGGAGAATAAATTACTGTCTTTAAGCTCCCAGCAGAGGGGGAATACTGTTCCATGTCAGGTGCCAGAGTTCACACATGCTGTAATCTACGTGGAGCAATACAGCCCACAGTAGATTTTTCTGCTTAGGAACTTCCATTTTTGTTCTCATATGAATTCTTCCCACCCCTTCTCCCTCTCTTCCCACACACAAACTGAAAACCAGAAGATGTCAGTTTTTAACGGATGCATTACTGCAAGTTATATGTATTCATTAAGTTCTTTCCGTCTAATTTATATAAACAGAGAAGTCTGGAAAATGACTGTGTATTAGATAGCATTTCTGTTTACACTTGTAAGGAAAATTATCCAGTGAAAATCCTCCTATTACATACATACATTAATGAAGCTTGGAGTTAAAACAGTACAAATGGGACTCATATTATTAAATCTGAACATCTCCATTGCAGACATAATGTCTAGACTGTCTTTACAGGCAACAGAAAGAATTAGGAGCTGCTGGAATTCAATGTACTGCATTCTAGGGTAGGCATCTACCTGAGGACAAGATTAATTTAAGCCCTGCCAACTTGACGGCTACAAAAGTGGACATTTTTTGTAGCTTCAGTGTTTGTATATGGCAGCACGTCTGATTAAGGTGCAGCAGATCAGATCAAAGCTCTAAGTAATCCAAGAGCCTATCTCCAGCTGTGTGAGATGCAGAAACAGGTAATGAAAAAGTCAAAAGCTGTGCCTGAGGCCTCAGCCACAGCTGAGCAAATAATGAAGGAGCTGTATGGGGGAGGTGAGGACACCTTTGGCTTCAGAATGATCCCAGCAAACACATGCATGGCACAAGCTGGAGACGGCTTAATGAGAGTGAAGGTGTCAAGGAGGAACTGGGTGCCACAAACAACATGGAAAAGTAGTACTACAAGTACATTTAGGTCATAAAGGACTTCTGGATGCCATCCAACCCATCCTCTAGATAAAAATCACAATACCTTCAAAACTAGAGCATGTGGTTGCACAGTCAACAGGCTGCTGCAGGTGAAACAGGGTAAGGATGAGAGAAAGTCACCATCAGAAAACCCCTGGACTACATCCTTGGGCATGGTCACTGTAATGAGCAGCAGATGCAGGAAAACATGGAGGCATGGGGCACCAGTGCAAAACACGTATACCCTTCACCAGTGCAACCAGCAAACCCAAAGGGGAGCTCTGAACAAGGCTTGAGCCCCTCAGTATAGGCAAGGAAAAAGGTTCACAGCCATGTGTTTTACTTCAGGTTTTGCAAACAGGAGATAAGATCCTGTTCCCCTTCAACACCTCTTCCAAAACTGCAAAGCAGTAGCCATTGGCAGATGTTGAGGCAAGTATTGGAACTAGCTGCAAGTGCGGTGAACCTTTCTAAGATGTGATCTGGCCATTGGGTATGAAACATGATTGTTGATATGTACCATAAATAAATCCTGCATTGAAATGAAGATTAGCCAAACCCAAGAAGCATGGATGCTTGTATTTATGATTGTGAGACCTCAGAAGCAAAACAATTCTGAGAAGACCATGTAGACCACACTGACAGTAGTACTGGGTTTTGTAAAAGCTTTTCTTGTAGTTTATTTCTGCTGTTACCTTGGATCATTGATGTATAAACATGTTTAAATTAGACTAATTATAGTATTAATTTTCTGTATAGAGTATCCATCTTCTATTTTATTCCCAGAAAACAGGTAATTTGAAAACAAATAATTTTTATAATATAAAGTTTATGACAATAACATCAGAAACTTACAGAGGATATTTAATCAGGGGATATTATAAATTGGAAGAAGTCTATTTAGAATGAATTAAATGAAATCTATTTAGAAAACTTTAACAATATTTTTTCCTGTATATTTATATCCTGTATATTTACTTTGGATTTGTTCTTTAGATTTTGAAATTTAAACTGTGGAAAGGATGACTGAGAATATAAATTTTATTAATTTAGTTTTAAATATTGAAAAAATTCAGAAAATTTAATAAAAATTAAGAGTTTTGTCTTAAACATTTTATTCTGGGGCTGTTAGCTAAAACAATAACCACATATTGAATATAATTAAATCTGTCATTCTTCATAAAATAAGAAGAGAAAAAAAAATGAAGTTCAGGAAGATTAAAAGAAAGAATTTCAGCACTTGTAAACATTCTCTCAGTTATAAAAATTGAAAATTATTTTGGTGAAAGGCTTACCTTGTTTCAGAGATTATCCAGAAGAGTCACAGTTCTCTCAGGAGGTAATTACTGATGAGTAATATGATGTTCCCTGAGCTGATTTCAAATATTACTATGTTTTGAAAATGCACTGGAACTGATCTGAGTACTGAGTTCTTTTACAATAATTTTTTATAATCATCTACTTTTATTTGGGACATTAAAGTATGAATACCATAAATAGTAAAATAAATACATTTTGTTTCTTAATGTGATAAAATTCTACCATTTTTAATTTTATCCTTTTCATTAATGTAATTTTTTACTGATACACATAGCATGACACAGTAAATAGTGATTAAAGAATTATAGCATAACCAGCATTTTAGTGTTTAATGAAATTCTGCAAGCAGTTCTAGTCTATTGCAGGATAAATGAGAATTTGAGTACATGGGCTTGACTGTGTAAGGATGTTCAATGCCTGTTTATAATGTGGAGATCAATCATCTCACACAGATTTATCAAAATATCAGAGTTCAGGAGCTGGGGGCACTTGGCACTTTCCTAGATCAAATACGTTCTCTGTGTCTCAACCTAACAGGTACAAGTTTAATAAGAAAATTCTATGTTTCAGTCACACTGAACTTGTTTCAGAAAGAAAACAGCCTGTCTGATCACATTTCTTTTTTTAAAACCTTAATGAATAACATTTGTTAACTTTCAACTTGGTGGCATTAAGGTAGGTATGTGTATGAATGCAGCAGAGAGGCACTTACGAGGACATTGCTGGAAAGGTATGGCAAGAATGACGGGCAAACGTCACGCCTTGCAATTCCTACTGCCCGTGAAAAAACATGCCAGTCAGAAAAAAACTCTAAGTCAAAAAACAGTCCTGTGGCCCCAGGTAGAAAGACATATAGATATATAGAAAGATATATAGATATATAGAAAGATATAGGTTATGGTTATTCTACGAAGAAAAAGTGAAAGAAAAACAAAACACCAAACCCAAACCAAGGAGCCCTGTGCATGATGGAATGAAGGCAGGCAATCAGTATGCTTTTCAGTCTGGAGTCTCAAAAAGTCTAATATATGTCAAGCAATTCAGGTTTCCCTGAATAAAGATATTAAGAGAGATACCATCTACAGAGCAGATGTCTGTTTTTATGCAATTTGTAGGAGTTTAGTAACTTTAAGACTTGGAAATGGGTTTAAAATTAAGCAGGCTGTAGAAATACAGTGAGGCAGAAAACACAAGCACAGCAGGAACACTTAAGCCTTCAAGCTAAAAATGATGATCATGTAATGCAAGTGGGTATTATGGAAGATGACATTTTGTCAGGTTATTTAAAGTGTAAACACTGTTACAAGCTATGCCTGGTACCCCAGAGGTTGACAATTGAAATCACAAGGCACTCTAAAATTCCTCCCCAATATCTTTCTCATGGAGGCATAGGCTGACATAAGTTTCAGCTGTGTGGGAGGCCAACCTATTCAGCAGAAATATGGTTTCCTGAACATGCCAGTTTCCACCCTCTGTCAACCACTAAGCTAAATTTATCTGTAGCACTGTGGTCAGCACTACAGAACTGTCGAGCTGACCAGAGGGAAATTTGGTCAGATATAACTATCAAGGTTAATAATAAAAATATTTTTTTAAAAATAAGTTTATATACTGTTGTGTCACATAGATGAATCACATGCTGAGCCAATATACAAATCCATGATTCATGACCACTCTTTATTTAGTTCGATATGTTTCTAATTTTATAAAGACTTTTCTTTTGCTTCTGCATCTTGGAACGCTTAGAGTCAGTTAAAATTACAGAAATATTTAAGTCATCATTTCTCAAATAATGGACACAAAATTATGATTCCCAAACCTAAAGAATCTGCATTTGATTAAACATTTTATTAATATACTGAAAATTGAATTGTACAAATGTAAAATGAATTCATAGTTATAATTATCAATCTTTTTGCACCAACAGAAATGACAGATGACTATATATAATTACGGTTTACTTATGTATGGGTTCCATTTTTAATATAAATTTACTTTCTGAACGTAATTGTTTTAGTAAGACTTATTCTGTGGTGAGTTATTAATTCATATTGCAAATACTACAGTATTAAGACAAAAGTATCTTGACATACTTCCAGATTTTATAACAAATCTTCAGGTAAGGAGTTACAATCACTATTGATCCTGCTTAATATTTATGTTTTCAAGGAGCTACATAATTTCTCCATGTCTTCTGCTGCTACATTATAGAGAGGATTCGGAAAAGAAGTAGCATTCACATTTTCATTAAATGGATACTAAAAGAAAAAAGAGAGAATGTAATTTAAAATGCAATTGATTCAATTAAATTTTTAAAATTCACAAACAAATGGCTGTAGATTCATTATAGAAGTAACATATTAAAGAAAACTATAAGATCTCTAAACATTTTTAGACCAGAATTTCAGCTGAATAAAGTTAGCATTGCTCCACCAATGCAATTACCTACCACATGCACCTATCAAATCACTTAACTCACTTCTGCATCTATTTTCTCCTTTTTTTGCCTTGTCTCCAGAGCCCTTTATCTAATACACGTTTACTGTTATTTTAGGCAATCTGTGTACAATAGTGCAGTTGCAGTGGGTCACTAAATTCGGTACATGGCATTGTAATTTCCTTTTATTTGAGGAAATGGTTATCATTTCCTTGAATGAAAAATGTATGAGAAAATAGGTAATATGAACCCTTCAGGTAAGGATTTCAGTAATTCTAAACATTTTCTTCAGCATCTGCCTAGACTGGAATTTACTGAATTAGTGTATGGTGTAACAAGTAGCTGTGATGAGCAGCACTACTAGAATGGTTATTATGAGGTCCTTGCCAACCAATTCATGCCTGGTCATCTTTCTCAGATTTCCAGACGTGCTAATAGTATAAGTAGCTATATACCATTGATTTAAAGTGAAATTTTTCCTTTTCCTCTGCAAATTAATTTCCTTCACTGGCCCAACATACATCCTAGAAATGTATTATTACATACCTCATGCCATGGAGAAACACTGATTTGAACAGCAGATGAGGTGGCATACCCAGGAGACTATAAAAAGAAAAAACTGATTCAGAATATTTTTAGTGAGCTGAAAATGATATATTTTACCATGTGGTGCCTGGGTAACACACTCCATGGATCCAAAATTACAAAGCAGTCTTCTGAGTAAGAGTGTAGCTATGCTAAGCCCACATG
Source organism: Certhia americana (assembly GCA_018697195.1). Lineage (NCBI taxonomy): Eukaryota > Metazoa > Chordata > Aves > Passeriformes > Certhiidae > Certhia > Certhia americana. Next base: position 18,885,245 of record CM031858.1, read on the forward strand.
GTTTTGGTGTTCAAGAAGGTTCAGGAGAACTGTTCTTTATGATGCTCAGAGACTCCCACAAGGGCATAACTTCTGAGTATTCAGCTGGAGACAAGAGCTTTTGCTCACATTTTGTCATCTCTTTTGATTGATGATACACCATTCAGATTTAAATCTCATCAGACTTGGAGAAAACTCATAATGCCTGTTTTCTTTTAAAAAGAAGAATTATTGTAAACATATATTTTCCCAGTCTTAGAGAAAATAGAGGAAATTCTGGTACGTGGCTGGACTTCAATCACAATGCCTGGGGCTGTCTTCCATGAAAATGTCTCTCCTGACTCTGTGCTTCTGTTTTTTAACTTGCTATTAAATGAAGCCTGTCAGGAATCTATTTTAACTAAAATAAAAATGTCCTGATGAATTGGACATGATTGTGATGGGAATGTTTCCAACTTGGAGCTTTCACAAACTCCAACCTCTAAGTGAATTCATTTGATCTAATGTCTCTAAAATCAGGTGTAAGGACCTTTTTTCAGAAAGTAAATGGCATGTCATAGTTAATCCTATTCAAAGCTGCAGTGGAATCTTATATCATTGACTGTGCAAAAGACAAGGAAATTTTATTTTCTATTTCAAACCAAGCCTAGCTCTTTCAATGCTAATAGGGGTAGTATCAAAATGAAGGCAGGAGTATATTTAAAATATAATTTTTGGCTTTTTTTCTTTTTAGTCCAAGGTTCTTTATCTATATTATTTTAATTATAAACAAAATATTAGAGATACCTTCGTTTTAATTCAGTCATTTATTTCTTGCTAAATGTAACACATGAATTTTAGTTATCATTGCAATTTGATTATTAAATCTTGCCTTTAATTCTTTTGCTGCAATATAGTGCACTTTTATATATATTTTGTTCAAATATTTCTTTATTACTCTACCATTCTCTTGATTCTGATCAGGAAATGGTACTCAGGAAATGTGGTCAATTGCTTGTTTAGTGAATTTTACAGTGATGGGAATTGTGATGTACATTTAAGATGCTGGGAAGGATTATAAACTGTTTTATTAAAGCTGGGTGAGTGTGCAAAGGCAACTTGGCTGCTGAATCATGCATTTTGTGTTTTTATTGTTGTTGATGTGTTTCCGTTGTTGTGTGTTTGCTTTGTTGGATGGTTTTCTTGGTTTTTTGTTTATTTGTTTGTTTTCCAGATACAAAAGGAGATAAATCCCAGTGAGCTTCTAATCCATATGTGGGTAAATATTTAATCCAAAACACTTTTTCCCCTCCAAATCATCAGCCCACTGTCACAATTATAAACATTGAGATGTTGTCAAAACTGAGCTGATTTCAAATATTACTATGTTTTGAAAATGCACTGGAACTGATCTGAGTACTGAGTCAATTTTTAATTCTCACTTTTATTAAATAATACTCACTAAGAGATTACATTATTTAAATGGGAAACTATTTGAGGACTACAACCTCACGTTTTTCTGAACATAAAGAGGCAGCTATTACTACTTACCTTTACTTTCCCAGATGAATTAAGGTCTTGGTACAATGGATTGGCAAATGAAGAAATAGCAGTTTCCTGAACTTTCCTTGAGAAGTCAAACAAAAAAAACAAACCAAAATACACACAGGTTGTCAAAGAATGAAACAAATTAAAGTTGAAAATACTTGAGTCCAAAAAAATAGGTAGCTAAATATATTTACAACTGAGCTCTACTGAATTAATGAAATTAAATCAATATTCTGGATAAATAATGTCTAGGTTAACATAATAATTTTTCATCTGTTTCTTCTAAAAATATGTATGCTTCTGGATGTGCATAGAACTATTTAGTATTTACAAAATGCAGGTATAGTGCTATGCAGTAAATAAAATATGAGATTACCTTACAAGTTGTATTCCTATAATTTGTTTGCATGGGATGAGATCATGTTCTTCCTGTGTTTTGCTATCACACTGACAATTCAGTGATTAATATGATCTTAACCTCAAAGTTCACAAGCACCTTAGTTATTTAATTGTTATAAGTACTCCAATTTTCCAATTAATTGGGAAAGAGCTTGCATTTTGGGTCAAAATCATCAGCATCAGTTGTAAAGTTATACAAGATACCATACCTTTTTGCTACAAAGCCAGGAATAAATAATCACTTCAGGTATTGAAGTGCAAATTTTTCATTAATTAACACAATGCCTTAAACAATTTATAATAGCTTAGTAGGGCCAATTTTGCTATTTATGGATCTCATGTCCATTACCTCATCTGGAGTTTTAAAGATATGTTTTCCTCATAGAAGTCTTAACACATCCCATTTTCTTTTTGGAAGCACTTATGACCTATGTTGTTAATCTCATTTATTCTGCAAAGGCAGAATGGGTGTGAAATTTGCAGCCTAGATCTAAATTTTTTTCCCATATAGATGACTTGTTAATATTCCATGGTGCTTGAAATCACAGAATCATAGGATCATTTATGTTGTAAGAGAACTCTAAAACCACTGAGTCCAGCATCTGACTGATCACCATCTTGTCAGCTGGAATAAGTGCCATGTCCAGTCCCTCCCTCCTCCAGGTTCAGTGACTCCACCTTCACTGGCAGTCTGTTCCAATGCTTTACAACCCTTTCGGTGAAGAAATTCTTCCTGATGTCCATCCTAAAGTCCCCTGGCACAGCTTGAGGCCATGTCCTCTCGTCCTGTCACTGGCTGCTGGGAGAAGGGACTGCCCCCCACCTGGCCACAACCTCCTACCTCAGGTAGTTGTAGAGAACAGTAAGATGTCCCTGACCCTTCTTTTCTCCAGATGAAACACTCCTGCTCCCTCAGTTGCTCCTCATAGGACTTAATCTCTGACCCTTCACCAGCTTTGTTACTCTGGACTGACTCCAGCTCTTTAATGTCTTTATTGTAGGGAGAGGCCAGAATTATGTCCCAGATGCGTTCATTAAAATTAACGAAGAATGAAGCAGAAGCTAATGTTTGCTTCTGAAGAGATGCATTTGGTTTGGTTTTGGGTTTTTTTTGTTTTTTTTTTTTTTTTTTTTTTTTTTTGTTTTTTTTTTTTTTTTTTTAATCCACAGTTTTTATGAATAAGAGCATATGCCTTGTGTACATAGAAAACTGTACAATATTCTAGGACAAAAATTTTCCCTAAAGCTTCCCATCAATCTTGATGATGGAGAAATAAATTTTGTTGTGCTAAAAGTTTCTATTCCAAAACTGCTCCTACAGGTGGTTGAATCCTTAGAATCTGATAGAGAGGCTCTGTGGTAGGCAGGACTGAGGGGACAAGAGCAGTCACAGGAGCAGAGCCCATAGAGATGTTGGGAAGGGAAGCTGTTCCTCAGTGGGAACCACAGAGGAGACACATTGAATGATTTCTGTAGCAAATAGCTAAAACCAGAATGGCTGCTTGGGAGGAAGACACAAGTAAGGGCCAGAAATATTCTACCTTATGAATTAAATCAGTGCAAGGAACTAAGTTTGGGTTTTAGACTAAACCAGACATGTCTCCCTAAAATTTTTCACAAGAGGACTGTCAGAAAGTAATTGCTTCTAATGCCAGTCTCAATTTATTTTGATAACCTGACACAACAATGTGGAAAGCTGAATATTTGAACCTGTTAATTTTTTCATTTGATTTAATCTTAATGGTAATAAATCATGATATTCTGATTCATTTAGTTTGCTTAGTGAAGCAATGACAGATTATTTATATGCCTACTAAATGTATATTTCCATCCCAGTCCTCCTGAATAAAGTCCAGAAAATGTGTACAAAATTTATATTTTACTCTAAAATGAAAGCATGGCTCACCAAATCTGAGGCCAGAAGCAAACTCAGATGAGAGCTCAGAGTCTGGCTCTACTTCTAAACTAGTGCCCAAAGGGCCAGACTTGAATGCCTTAATTTTGCTGCCTCCATTAGGCATCACAAACCAACTGTATGGCCTAAAAGCATGATACAGAATTAAGCAAATCTGTTCTGCTTAGAGTCAGTCAAGACACTTCCAAAGGGCAACACAAGTCACACAGTTCCCAGAGTGAACCATCCTTCCTGTGCCAATAGCAAATGGTAAGGATAGGGATAAGTCTGATTTTCTTTCATCACTTCATTAAACTCGAGCAGCTTGTGCAAGAGATATACACAGCTAATTTGGGCAAGATTCTGAGTACTTAAGTCTGTCCTGAGGGCAGGAGGGTGCTGAACTCAGATCTCCAGCTTCCTCTGCAAGGAGGAGAACAAACCAGAAGGATCCTGTGCCAAACTGTGGGCACCAGAGGGCTGGCCAAGTTCTTCAACATGTTTGTGGTTGCTGTGCTTAGTGCTGAAATCTGTCCTGTCTCTGTCTCAAGCAATAAAATAGAGTCCAGCAGATTTCAGGTGTCCTCCCACTCTAGATCTGAATCATGAAAACCATATGTATTGGTCACTGAATCAGGGATAATGGGAATTTTATGGCCCAATATAAGGGTATTGCTTGAATTTATGCACGAGAAACTTAGGTGGAAAATTAACTTTCTCAAGTTCTCTCCTGTTCTTAGGAACATTTTTGTCAAAGCAGGGCTTTGAAAGTCACCTTGAATATACTACCTTATGTAACTTATGCTACACATACATGCAACATACATAAACACATAGATGCATACATATGAATATGTTTATGCAAACATCTATATGGTTACTCCTGTTTGTGAATGCAGCAAGCAATTCTTTCTATGGGATATCGATAGATAGCCCTAAAATTTCTGAAATATTTTCAAATTACTTATAAGGCCTTTAAGAATTTGCAAGCAAAATTTTAATCACATGTTTACATAAGTGCTGTAATCTACCAATTGGATGAGGTAGTAACTGTTGTAAAAAAAAAAAAAAAAAACCAAAAAAACCAAACAAACCAAACCAAACCAAACCAAACCAAACCAAACCAAACCAAACCAAACCAAACCAAACCAAACCAAACCAAAAAACTCAAATGTGTGTAAGGTAGTTTAGACAGAACTGGGTTTCCTAACATAACCAGAAATACCACAATAAGAAAGGAGAAAATTAATCATCTTACGTTAAGATAACATGGGGCATTTTAAGCAAAACTTAGCATGAGTTTTGCTAAGCTCATCTGCACTCCTTAGTAGCAAAAACTACTGCCTTGTCAGAGGGTTCCCACTACAGTTTCACAAAGGCAGGAGGAAGTTATATGCTCCACAAAATACCCACTAGTGTATATACAGACTGCTGGATAACATAATTCTTGTTAATGGAAAATTGAAGTATCTATCTTTCTTTTTTTTTGGGGGGGGGCAAGAGCTTATAATTTTGTACTTTTCAATGTAACTTCCAAAGAAAAACCAAAGTTTTTATACAGAACACAGATTTTTAGGAAATACAGTTCTGAAGGAATGCTTAGCATCTGTTCCATAACAACAATGACAAAATCCTAGTGGACCAAATATTTATATGCAATTAAACTACTAATTAAAATAATCCCTTAAAAGAATTTTTGTAGGTATGCTAAAGCTTCTGTTCTAAACAGAAATTAAAAATCAAGATCTTAATTTCCAAAGCATATTTAAAATCTTTTCAACTAAATTTAGGTTTGCTGAAATAGGTTATATTTTGTACATCCCATGAAAGAAATAGGAGACTGATGCAAAGAGAGAAGACTTTCCAAAAATAATGTACAAGTCACTAGCATGTTTAATTTGACTGTTAATATGATGTCTGGGTTTCCTAATTTTGAGCCATTCTAGGGAATTTAATTTTTTTTAATCACTCTTTTGCAGCTTTAATGTTTGTGAACTTGAAGGCTACAGACTACAGAGACTGGGTCCTTTTCAGTGTGTTTCCTCTTGCTTCTATGCAATCGTTCCTATGTGGGGTGGTCTTCAAATGTACATTTGAGGAAAACTGAAAACTTCTGACTATAGTACTCATCCTTCAGGACAAAACTATTCTGCAGAAGAATGAATGGATTTGGATAGCAGCATTAGTCTAATACAACAATTCCCAAACAACAGTTATGGCTGATGCTTCCAAATTTTGGTTTACTTTTTCCCATAAAACTGCACATTTTTCTCCCATTATACATGAACTGTATCTGTCTCTGTTTCAGTTCACAAGCTGAAAATGATTCAATAAATGTTATTATACTGTCATTCTGTTTATCTCTTTGGGATATAGGAACAGAGGCACAGCCAGCAATGACCTCTGGCAGCCCTTCAGATCTGTTTGGAGAGCTTCCCTTGGAATACACCACTCGTTCCTCCACCAGACATCCAGAAGGGTATGGTCTAATTGCAGAAAGTCTGGCAAAAGAAACTGGGAATCATGATAATTATAAGTAAACCTTAATTATGGAGAAAGGCAAAAGCACTGAGCTTGTTTAGCCTGAAGAAAGCAGCCTGTAAGGAGGCATGACAACTGCCTTCAAGAACAGAAAAAGCTCTCTGCAACGAAGAAGGGAATGATCTGTTATTGTCCATGGTGAATAGGAATGAACTTAAATGATAAACAGACATATCAGCAGTTGGAAAATAACTTTCTTTCCACCCAAGGTACCAATATATAGCCTGAGGATGCCATCAAATTCATGTTGCTAGAGGTTTTTAAATGCGAACTCAGGAATGATACAATTGAGTCTGTGATGTGGCAGGATGAAAAATGATCTCTGTGGGCCCTTTCTTCCCGTGATTTTCTATCATTTTAAAATGCTTTCTCGGAACACCTCAGTTTTTCACTCTTTTGCTCGTGTGGCAAGATACACTGTTATATGCTTTGGAAAATTTAATGTTCTGTGTTATTAAGATTGACAGGATTGATAATAGCTGTGGTACATTGGCCTTGCAGCTGATGGCACAGTTCAAGAACAGGAAAGAAACAAACTGAAATGATCCAGGGACATTGACTGCTTTGGAAGCAATAGCAAAAAGTTGGCTGGACAGAAAGTCACTCACTTTTCATACTCTCTCACATTTCAACTTACAATGAAGTATTAGAAGGCAGCTGCAACAAAATGGAACCTAAAATGAAGCTTTGCTTCTGTTTGGTCAACAAGGACAGATGTCACTGATGGAGTGGAGCAACTGGCAGCCTTCCCTTCTGGATTAAGGAATACCATCTCTATAGTGCAAACAGGAATGAGAGACACTCACAAGCTTCCCTGATTTGGGGTTTCTCTACAAAAATTTCACATATCCCCAGCTGGGGACTGGCAAGTATCTGGCATATCTGAATGCTGTCATGGTAATGAAGTATGTTGCTGCCAAACCATGTAAGGCTGCTTTTGTCCATTGGGAAGTAAACTTACATGATGATTCCAGTAACTCCTACTCAGCAACAGCAGTGTTTAAAGCCTGGAGATCAGAAATAAAGTTCTGCAAAGGAGAAGGAGAAGAAGAGAGCAAAAGGGGGAAAGGGGCATCCATTCTGGGTTGAAAGGAAGAGTTAGGGCACTGTTAATGTTTCCACAGAAGAAGAGGGACGAATGTGACTTAGGTTCTCACTGGTGTTAGTGACAATTATATATGTATTAGTAAATACAGCTTCAAGTGTGTGAAAGCTTCCCTGGAGTGCCTAATGACTTTAAGAAAACAACATGGCTCAGGAGGGCTAAAAGCAGACACAAGTGAAAATTAACTGTAGGAAAGTATCATTTATGTACCTCTCATTCATCAAATCCCTTAAAAAAAAAAATCAGGAGTAAAGTCTCACGCCTCTGTGTGGTGCTGTCACATTGTACATTTTACAGACTTATGCAAACACAAGTCACTTCTTATTATAAAGCCTTACCCTAAAGATCCAAACTTCAGTACATTAACAATGACTGAATTTTGACTATCACTTCTGATTACTGATTCAGCAGTTCAGGAAAAAATTTGCCTTAATTTACTACTATGTTTCCAGCTGTGATTTTTGTATTTCAAATCATGGCAGGCACTAGGTAGTTGAAGAGGAAGGGCCTAGATCAACTTATCTTCTCAAATTCAAGGTTTCAGACTTCATTGTTTTCACAATTTCAAACAAATTGCCATTTATTAGCTAGACTATTTCTTAGCAAGATGCCTATAAAAGCATTCTAGCTTACATGTTAAGTCGACTGTGATTAAAACCAAGGAAAATAAACATTTTTATTTGTAGCGTGGGCAAAATGATTTGACAATCTCAGTTTCTAATAGACAAAATTTGTAGTCACAAAAATTTCCATCATCATAACTTACCTTTCTGGAAGCTTTAATGAAAACAATCAACACCAGAATAAGCTTTGTTTTGTAAGCTTGTCTAGTCCTCTCTTTCACAGCTCTGATTCTCTGCATATCAGGGCTGTGGTATATTTCTAGAGCCATACTAAGAAGATCCTCATCCATCCCTGTTTTATACATAATAGAACCATATCGCTTAGCATCAGGTTACAACAGGGTACAAAAAAGACTCCTTTTTTTTAGCATATATAATTAAAATAAAAGAAAAAATATTCCTTTTAATATAGATATGTGGGTAAAAAAGATGTGAATGCAGTGCCATAGCCTTTCAGTAGACATATATGAAAGGAAAAGATAGAAGGGAGAGACCACAGAAAAAGTAGCGTAACAAACAACAATATTTTTAAAATTAAAACATCATCAAACATGTTTTGAGAAATTAAACTCTTTTTTTTCAAAGATAAATATTGAAATCACAAAAAGGAAAATCTATCATCTCTTACAATACAAGTAATCTTGCACTTCTGAAGTGCTTTTCCATATGTGTGCCTTAGCAGGTTGCATTAATGTGAATGAATTAAATCTTAAAAGTCCCATGAAATCAGATAAGGAAATGTTATTCCTGCTTTAAAGAAGAGGAAGGAGATATAAGGAAAGCAGGTGAAGCTTTGCACTCGATTAACAGAAGCACAACCAATAAAGGTTTCCGCTTCAACATTTTGTTCTGTGTCCACAGACAGCTCTACCTGTCAGGGGAGCATGCAGAGACAGGAGACATGTCAGCAGCAATAATGTCAGGACAGGAGTCTGCACAGTTTAGTAGATACTTTGGGAGATAACAACATCCCCAAAGAGAGGAAAGTCTATAGCAGAGAACAAGTTTAAAGGAAAAGAGACAGCTTTGAAGATGAATTCTGGAGAAGAAAATGAAGGGTGAGGATGAGGAAAAACTAACAACACAAAAATGGACAAGGAAATGTGCAACAGGAATTGCTGAAAGAGAGGAAGGGACAGTGCTAGGTACTTGCTGACAGAGAAGGATCTAGCAGAATAAGTTGAGAGATAGGCAGAGAAGCATACAGAAGTTAGAGTAAGATAAACAGAAAAAAAATCTTAAATTAGGAAGGAGAGAAAAAGCTGAGATTATCAGAGGGATGACAGGAAGTGCTTGTAAATATGTCTGTGAAATACTGAATTGTCAGTTGAAGGCATATCCTAAAAATCTCTGAATTTTACCATTTAAGACTACTCATACAATGCCACAATCAAAATATTCTAGGCAATCAAGCCATTGCTCATAGTTTCCAGACTTGGGTCCACTAAGGTCAGCTTTTGTTGAAAAGTTACTTTTTCTGCTTAGTATTGCATATGAAGACAAACTGTGGGGAGATTTAAAAGTTGAAACCAATAAGCCTAGGCAGCTGGCCATTGTTTTGTGCCACATTTGTGTCTGCTATATGCAAAATAAAGGTTTCACTTACATTTCTGGCACTTTGTTCTTCAAAAGAAAATACAAGGCAGCAGCTGTAATTTTAATCAGTAAGAAACCGATACCCAAACCAATCCAAATATCTGCAAAATCAGAGTAATCAAAGACAGAAATAAATAAAATGAAAGACACAAAGACTGAATTAAAAGATATTATTTTCTTTTTACAGACCTACCATTTTGTAGGAGACTTGAAGTTGGAAGCTGAAGAGGCTTAGCACTTATGTGACAACGGTTTCCTTTCCATCCTTTTCCACATCTGTGAATAAACCAAGAATTTTTGAAGAGGGAGGTGAAAGAATCATAAACAGTGATGAGCACAGACGAAATGCCAAAGTTTTGCGCACTTTTGTCAGTGACTAAAGCTTATCCAGGAAACCCAAAGAGCAGCATCAAAGTAAATGTAGTGGAATCTAAGTGAAAAATACACAAAGCAAACTAATAAGAGAGAGAGAGAAAAAACCCCTAAGTTCACAGATTAGAATTGACTTCATTGTCTATAATGCCATCATATTGTTCTCTCACAGCAAAAGAAATTTGACTAATTTCCAAGTACTGCCCATGTGAGGGTTAAATACATTTCTGATTTGAGGAACTGGAACACTAACATAGAGAAAGACAAGCTATTAGAATATGAGAAACATGTTTTTCTCTCATCACCTAATTTCCCTGTCTTGTTTTTCTTTTTTTTTTCTTTTTTTTTTCTTTTTTTTTTCCTAAAAATGATACCTCTCCAACAAATATCTTGTCAAAACCAAAACACTTGACTGCAGCCATGTAAAATTATTCCCAAGTTTCTGTTTGGTAAAATCCAGTCTTGATTTGAGGTGACCAAAATATAAAATATCTGACACAAGCTTTGCTGTTTTGATTTACACTTGTTGCTTAATAGTTAATCACATTCACCAAAAAGGTCTATATCATTTGTCACTTTAATTTGCCTCAATTAAGCTTTTGTCTATTTGCTTTTATTGTGGCTTTCTGTCTCCATCAGAATGAGGGGACCCTGGACACCTAGGTGAGGGTCAGCTGCCTTTACTGGAACACATGCTGTTTGGGGAATCTCAAAGTGGCTGCAGCATAAAGGGTTGTTAGGGGGATGGCCACATACTGATATTTTAATTTCAGGCACCCCACATGGTGATTGAACCCTATCCTGAGTGTATTGATGGAATGACTTCTACCAGCTTTCCAATTATATGCATGCCTGGTGATTTATGAGCTTCATAAATTTTAAACTTTTTTTTAGAAGGGAGTATCAAGAAAGAAGTTATGGTAGTAGTCCAGTTTCAGTCCTACTAATGTCAAATGCATGGAAAATTCATTTCACTTATGATTTCTTTCTTTACAGTTTCATAAACTATTAATATGGGTTTGAATGCATATTGAGATGCTTTCTAACTCTAACACCATGATTTTTTTCCAGTCACCACTTTTTAAGATGTAATTTTGAAATTGTAGTTTCCTCTCAAATACATAGTATGAAACCTCATATATACACAATTAAATCTTTATGTTAAGTTTCCTTAATTTGAACATGTGAGAGAGGACTTCATGCTATTTGCCATAGTTTAACACAAGGTATTGCCCACATGTCTTACCCTAGCAGCTGCACACTGAGTTAACTAGGCATTTTGGAGGGACAGGAGTACTTCATTGTCCCAGAAAATGACTTAAGAGTGGTGGGTGTAGGGAGAGGAAGGGTGGGGTGACGGGAGCAGCAAGAATCTGTAGCTGCAATGATAATTAGAATCCTTAAAGGATCAGGGCATGTCAGAAACCAGATCAATATCCCAGTTTTAGACATGACAGGAAGGTGACTTCACTAAAGACCAAAAGAGACTGGTGCAGGATTTGTTGCAATTCAGTGCCTGATTGAAAAATTCTGGGCAGAGACTATGCCAGAAGGGAAGTACCACCCCTACTCAAACACAGTGGGCGGAGAGAGATTTTATTTAACCCATTTACACCACAGATGGGTTTTCTGTGGTTAAAGGGTTATCTTGTTCAAGGTTAGTAATTGATATACTAATGAATCCTAGCTTAAGAAACTGGAGCCAGTGGCATATTCTGACATGCTAATTTTAAATAAAAAATGGTATAATTCCAGCTGCCAGCTCTGGCTGAGCTGGAGACCCATTGTATTCAGTGACTGAAAATACCTGGTCTCTTCAATCCTCCTTCTTCTTCAGCATACTACAAAAAAATCATGTTATTCATAAGGTGCTCTTTTATGCAGACTGATGATCTTATAAAAATGTCAAATTGCAGCTGGGCTGATACCAAGCTCTGTGGATCCACATAGAACATTGCAGTCTGATGGTAATCACCCATCAAAAGAATTTTCTGATTACTCTCAATTGTATAATTTTCTTTCTCCCCGTTTGCCAGATATTCTGTTGAACTAGATACGCTTTTAACCAAAATTGGCCTTTTTCTTGTTACTGCAGAACTTACTTGACTGTAAAAGAAAGAATAAGAGAGCAGATTTGCAGCTGTGCACAAGAACTACCCAGAGTGGCAATAAGAGGTGCCATTTGCTGGTTTGGAGGCACCAGGACATAACTCACCTCAGAGCTGCAAAGAGGTAGTTCTCATAAATCAGGTATGTATACTGGTAGGACTATAGGAAAGATCTACTACACAGAAATATCTAAATATAACTTCATATGCTGTGTTTCCATTTATTGATGGAGTATTTCCACATATTTGTGCTATGTTTGGATTGTGGATAAAAGCACCTTTTAGTTTATCTTCTTACACACACAGGTTTTATTGTCTACTACTAACTCTTGGCCTCATTCATTCATCTTCAAATCTCTGAAAGCTACATGACACATACCACTTAGGAATCTGATGTCAGACTAAAAAGGTGTAATTTTGGCCAGTGAAATGATTTTCCACTGTATCTATCTAGGTTGTTACCATAAGTGTCATTGACACTGACTGGGAAAAAAAAAAATAAAAAAAAAAAAGGTAAAAATGGATTAAAGTAGAGCAAAGATAATATCTCTGGAACTTGGTAATTTTTAAGGACAAATTAAAAAACAAATAGATGGGAAAAATGTTGAAAAGTATGATGCAGGGGCCTATTTTCTAGGGAGAGGGAGGAGTCAAGGCAAAAAAAGATGAAGATAATAAAAACAACATAGCTAATCCTTAAAGACCAAGATGGAAAAGGACTGCTAAACAATGAAAAAAATTAAAGAGTGAGGGTATAAGTTGGTTAAGTAGTCCCACCTGTATTTTCACACATAAATTTATTTATTATTTTTTAACTTAGCCATCATCTCTGTCACTGAGGTAAAATATAAGACTCTCAGAAAACACTGGATTATAATTTGGAAATTCATTCAACCCTTTATAAGATTCGTTTTTTCATTACTATCAAAATTCTATCTTCTCAAGTAAAAGAAAAAAACCCCCACAAAAACCCAAGAGAAAGTAAGAGTTACAGCTAGTTTAGAAGCCTGCAACTTTCAGTGAGGCTCTATGAAAAACATGGGAAAATTGCTCATTAATATCCTTGGCTCTCAGCTGATACAAAAACCACCTTTGGCTTTTAATGAAGCCAAGAATTTATGTTCCCAAAATAGAGGGAAACTTTTCTTAAATATTCAAAACAATCTTGTTTCATAGATGCCTTGCAAGATTTTATTCATTTTGTATCTATCATCTCTAGAAACTCTAGCTGACTACAGTGATAGTTGTGGTGGAGAAGTCACTCTGTAACTCAAGAGGAGAGGATATAATGAGATTTCTGGCACCAATATCTGCCAATTACTTAGATTAGAGAAGAAGAGAAGGTAATGGTTCTAGACCATGAAGGTAAATAAAATATAAATATTTTTAATCAAACTACTCCTGTTATTTCACTCTACTAGAAAGCTGAGGGGTACTTTTGAAACAAAGAAATATTTTAAGCATGGTCTTCTATGTGATAGTTGGAGGTTTTGCTAAGAAATGCAGGATGACAATCTTTTACAGGCTTGAAAATCCTATACCACTATGCATTATTTTATATTTAACAAAATTCAGGAACTATTGGAGGCAATAAACAACCAATCAAACTAGTTGGTTAGAAGCTATGCAAAACTTATGCAACAAAACACAGAACCTATCATCCTTAAGAAATGAGACACATGTACCCCCTTCCCTGGGTCTGACTCTCCACAGCATTCTGCCTGTGCAGACCTTTGCAGCTGTGTAGGCTGGGTGTTGAAATTATATTTTTCTCATCCAGTGACATTTCCTGTAGGCTTCACATTCTGTCCAATGCATGAAGAACTAGACAGTTGATAAAAAACTGGAAGACTCCCTCTTTTCATTGAGACAGAATATAAAAATTTTGGGGAAAAAAGGCAGCAAGGACAATCATGTTATTGTTTTACCATGATTTTGAGGAGATGGATGAGTATCCCTAGGTGTTTGTACTGAAGGCACAGAATACACAATTCTATGCTTTTGCAATCAGAAAAAAAAAATACTCTCAACCCTCAGACTTGGTCCTTCAGCTGTTACTGCAAAATTGTATCAGGGACTAACAGTAATAATACTTTTAGCTCTTTCTGATAGGAAATCAAGTCAAACTTTACCTTTGTGCTGTGCAATCCTTGAGACAATCAATCCTGAAGTGAACTTTAATTGCTCTAACAGCACTAGATCAGAGCAGTCTTTGCATGCACCCAAGAGATGACTGCCTTGAAGTCCAGATAATGAAGGAGAACACTCTTAACTACCATCCACTGCTGAGCATGGACTGTACTTCTGGGAGGCTGATAAGTTGCTTCTTCAGAGTTACGATTACTTTTCTCTCTGACGAGAGCAGCCAGGGACACGCCAATGTTGTTGTGGTGTAAGGACCTGAAGGCATTCAGATCAACCATGTCTTCTGGGTTATGTGTTAAATCTTCATTAGCAGGGTAATGGGAATTTTGAAAAGCTTCCTTAATAATCCTCTTCTGCTATTTCATTTTTAAGAGGGACAATTCTGAAAAGACTCTGAATTTATCTCTTGAGCCATGAAGCTGAAATTCCACATTATTTATGTACAATTAATTTCCTTGGACTAATGACACCTTGACTAATTAGCAGCACCACATTTTACACAAGTCTTAAGCTTTTCTGAAATACAGATATAGCCATTGCAATCCATTTAGACAGGAAACTCCTCCTAGCTGAAAGAGGAAGAGCAACAGAGAAAGACAGATGAAATAGCACTTGAATACTTCCATCCCAGTGCACATCTTAATCTACCGTGCCTGACAAAATGTCTTCTGCTATTAGCAAGTTCTTATAGAAAAGTCACCCTGGAAGGGAGAATGTTAACCCTTCAGATTTGCTTCCAGGATTTCCAACTCATTATTCCTCATATGCATATTGGTAATGCAGAGGATAGAACTAAGAATTGCCTGTGTTGCTGCATCCTGTGCCTGCAGTTGTGGCTCATCTCACTCAGAATGAAAAAGAAAATCCAGACAAGGTGTCCATTGTTTACCATGTTCAGTCAGGGCAGGAATATCAAAGCACATCTCCCTTTCCTATTTTTATCTGAAAAATTTGCTATACAGAAAAACTAATCTGTTATTCCTTGTGCATGTTCAGAATGACCAAAAGTTTTTCAGCCAACTATTCAGTGCACATGCTATCAATAGTATGTAGATTAAAGCAGTAATAAATGGATGACTGTAGCAATATATTCCTCTGAACATGACTATACACTTTGCAATATCCTTTAGAGAATGTTGTTACAATGTACTGAACCAGTACCTTCTGTGTGAACTCATATTTGCCATTGCCATGTTTCTGAAGCATTTGCTGTTTATAATACATTACATGGGGAACATTACATGTGAGTGCTGACGTTGTCTGTGAGCTGTGCCATGCATGCCTACATGCTGGATAGCTGCTGGATTGCAGTGCAGGCTGCTCCAGGAGTGGTGTTGGATGATACAGGGTTAAAAACCCACCAAACCCAAAATTCTAGTTCCTTGTGGAAAACAGAATTTACATCTCTTTGCCATATCAGTGTAGAAGTTTCTCTCCTCACTAGTCTTTGCAACTGACATTGTGCAAACGAAGCTTCACTGGGCTCTTGATGAAAACAGCAACTCTTTATTCCATTATGAAGGAAGAAGCAATTTCTATTTCAGTAAAGCAGTTATCCTTTTGCACGCATACTCCTCAGATGCTGTGAACTCCCAGCAGCACAGCAAAGAACAAGGAACAAGAGCTCCCCATAAATGGTCATAAAAGAAAGCTGACTAAACTTCTGAACAGAATTATATGATGTGACTGTGTATGGTAACAAAGGGCGGTAATTTGAGGACCTAGATATGGCTTCTATTCTGAAAAGTGTTAAAATTCATAAGTGGCAAATACAAATGAATCAACATGGAGAGCAATACAAGGTATAAACAGATTCCAAAAGAACTAAGTACTCTGAGAAAAGATCTATGCATCCTCATAGATTATTCAAGGAAAGTAATGGTTCACTTTGTATCATAAAAGCATGCAGTATGCATAATGAGTAAGATAGAAACCTTTAGAGATTACAGTGATTAAAGTCATATGGCAGAGACTGAAAAGATCAGATTTAATTTACACAGAAGATGAGTGGGAGTAGTTATGCTGAAGGTAAACAAAATGATATATGGTAAATGGAAGAAAAGTCGCATGTTGCTGTCTACCTTCTAGAACATTCAATCAAACTGAAAGGAAATCTAAACTAATATTAAGGGACCTATTTGTCACACAGTTCTTAACTGACCTAGGGGAGTCCTTGCCCCACAGCAAGTCTTAGAAGCCAAGAACTTAGTGATATGTAATAGAGAGAGCTCCTTAAATCAAAGAATGAAACTCTTTAGAGATTGCAGAGCTCAATGTGATAACGGATGGCAATTTGGAAGAAAATTCAAGTATTGCCATCGTTATCTTTTACATGTATCTTTTCCCCAGCGTGTGCTGGGAGCTGCTCCCAGGTCCCTAGCATGTCACACTGATTGCTCATTACTCTTACAGCCACAATGAGGGGTTCTAATTACAGCCTGAGTTGAATAGAACTGCTCTAAGGAAGGACACGGTCAGTGTATCTAAGCACTTCTTACAGGAATACACAATGAAACTATGGCAACCAGTTTAAAGGTTTAGAGGGGGACTTAATTTTTCTAACATTAAGCACCTGAAATGGGAGGTACCTAGAGACAGGTTTGGACAAACTTAGACTGTGTGAGATAAAGAGACCAATCCTTGCTGGGTCCTTTACCATTGTCTGTACAAATAATTCTCACTAAATAGATACGCTTAGCTTTTTCACAGCTAGGCAAGAGAAAAACCCCTTAATGATTGCTGTGAAATGTTGAAACAGAAATAAGAACCTTCTGGTTCTAGAATAAGAGCATGAAGTTGAGATTTCTATCATGGACAGCTCGTAGATGACTTCCTGTTATGTGAAGGCAAACCCTTTTTTATGTGGGGAAGGGTAAATTCTTTCTCCAATGTCTGTCATTTTGAACAGAGAGGTTGGAAAATTTTAGAGAAAATATTTCTTCACTGAAATTAGTTGATACATAAAAAGGATTATATTTCATGGAGAATTTGAATTTTAAAGAAATCCTGTCAGTACCTGAAACTTGCCTGATCTGCTAATTTCTTTCTGGCTCCTAACCTAAACACCTCAGAACAAAGAAAAATTTTGAAGTTATTCTGATGAGAATTACACTGATCTGAAAAACAAGTTACTTTATTGTTTCCATAATTTTTTCTGTTTCAGACCAGTGTCTGATAGTCTTGCACATGACAGAGTTTTTTTCAGGGTGTTTAATCCTATCATAAGGAAATGCAGACTTATATGGAAATTATTTACTATGTCATTTGCCTTTGTGCCTTTATTGTTGGACGAAATAGGTCCCAGCAGAATTCATTGAAGGTTGGTATGTGACATGCACTGTTTTATGGCAAATTTATTCAGCTACAGCCATGAAGCAGAAGTATGTGTTCACAGCAGATGGTCAGACCTGAAATCCACCATTTAAACAGTTACACTATTTTTTATGCTACCTTTTCTGACCTTCTTAAATAATAGTTTTCTGATAATGGACTTTACACTATTACATCACTGAGTTAAAAGCTCCAGTGGGACAAATTGTGAAGCTACTCCTGGCACTAAGAAAGAATTTGGTGCTCAATTCAGCAGGTAAATGACTATTCACTTAGCTAGATAATAAATTTAAAGTATTAAGGCTTATTAAGGAATAAAAAAAAAAAGGTGCTTTTTAAAATGAAATTTTCTCTAGGACTAAACCAGTATTTCAATCCTACTTTACTTGAAGGTCAAGCCTCCAGCAAGCATGTTAATTTTAACTGATGCTGACATGAGACATCCACACAACAGAGAAAGAATGAAACAATGTAGTAGGTACACTGCTCACTGATGACTGGAGGTAGGAGTCCACAGCTGAATCCTGAGTTTCAGCCCACTGCTTCTGGAGCTGTGCTTTGCAAAAACTGACCCTCAGAATAAATTACTTTGTCCATAAAATAGTCTTATCATTTTAAGCCTGGATAAACCAGGCTTAGACATTTTGTGAACTAGAATCAAAATATGGCATACTGTGAGCACAGGGCTGGCACCTTGTCTGCTGAGGGAAGTTTGGTGCAAGTACTCCAAGCGATGTGCTTAGCATGTGGAGCATCTCACTAGTGAGAAAAGCAACTAATCTGCACCTTCTCTCATTCTAAGGAGCCTTGGAGATTGAAGCACTACACATTACCTTTTGCCATATGAAGAGAACCCACCCAAGATAGCAGCACCTAAACTGTTCACTGAAGAGATTCGCCTTAGATTAAATCAGCTGACAGAAAAGAAGCAGTCCTTCATGCCAGCCTGCTTATCCATCTTGTTTCCCAGTTCTTTCATCCTCCTTTTTATTTTCTTGTCCAATCTTGCATGCCTTTCTTTCTTGGACCCTCTTACATTTCTCTTCTACTCTTTCCCTCCTTCCCTTTTGCTCTTTGTGGAATGTGCATTTGGATCTGGTCTTTGATTTGCTGTTGAAGAACATTCTGAGTAAGAGAACAATATAGAGAGAAAGAGGGCAAGAAGAAAAAGAGAAGCAAAACCTCTAGAAAACACATTTTGCATGTGTCTGTCTCAAATATAGACCTTTGCTGCAACTTTTCAAAGGCTGCATAGAGATTAAGGAGTAACCTGACAGAAAGTCTGTCTGTGCAGTGGTATTGACAGCTGGTAGCAAAATTATTTTGCTTTCAAAACTAGCACTGATTTAAAATTTTAGCAAGATTAGGAAATAGTGCACTAGGTCATAAAAGAGACCTGTTAATTTCACAGAAAAATAGCTTTTTGCTTAAATTACAATGTTGTGATGGAACAGATAGGGTTCTCTGTAAGTAGAAAGCTTGATAAAAGATCTGAATATATTTACAGTAGCTACATTTTACCACAGAGGCCATCCTTTTATTGCTTTTTTTTTTTTTTTTTTGCTATATTGCGGGTTGGGATTTTTGGGATGTTTGGTTTTGTTTGGGTATTTTACTTTTTGTTTGTTTTTTAGGTTATTATTATTGGTTTTGATTCTGTTTGTTAATTTTTTTTTGCTCGTTTCTTTTGAGGATTTTTTTGGTGTTTGTTTTTTTGGTAGAGAGTTCTGTTTGTTTTGTTTTTTAATGTTTTGTCTGACAAACATACTACATACTCATTACATTATTATCTGCACTATAGCTAAGTAAGAAAGAATGAGTATTTATTTTAGTCAGGTCATGTATCTGTTTTTTAATGCAGTTTACCCTCTGAATAGCTTTCATGTGAATGAATCTACAATCTTCATGTGAAATTAAATAGTTGCTTTAAAAACTTATTCCATGGAAGTGTTTTGACTATATTAAACTACACACTTGGCACAAATAACATAAAAAAAGCTTAAAAATTATTTTCTTTGTTTTTCTGCTTCCCCTTTTCAGTGTTAGTTCAGTCATTTTATCAGCTGAAATGGTCAGCTTTAACCACAGCCTGCCAACACTAGGCATTGCTCCTGGCAGGTAGATTGTTGTATATATTGGAGATTATAAATCATTTTGTCATTCTGAGACACTCAAATTTATCTGCTTGCACAGGGTACAACACTGTACAATAACATCTGAATCTGCTTCTCACTGTTGTACAAGGGAAGTACACAAGTACAGGCTAAGATTACATCAACACAAATACATTCTTTCAAATATTTTGCTTGTGTTTTAAATGTATGCTTATATAAAACAAAAATCAAATCCAAACCAAACAAAAAATACACAAAACTTCTCTTTTGCTTACCATTCATGTACCACAGAGACAGTAGTTTATGCTCTGAATTGCACACCAGAACCCAGAAAAGACTTAAGTTCTGCAATGAGTTCTACACCTGCCAGTGTGGCTCATAGAAAATAATGCAGGGATGTTGTCTCTGCATAATTTGCAGGTATTAGAGATGATTTTCACAGATGCTTGGGGAAATCTGTCTCTAGTTTCTTGTTATCAAGTCAAATTTATGAAATCTTCAGAGGAATGACCTTTAAACAATTTATGAGAACCTAAGACACTTTAGATGCAATAAAAATAATTTCATCACAACCTTTCTTCCAGCTCCACATTCTCTTAGCGTTGTTATGGTTACAGAGTCAAGACTTGAGAATTTAGGAGAAGCTGGAACTGAGGATTCCCATGCAATTTCAATTCAAACCCTCAGGTATGCCTGTTCAAGCACATATTTAATTGTAAGAACACAAACTTGCCATGCACCTCCCTCCCAAATCTAAAGCTTAAATTCTGGTATTCAGGGTTCAGCATTGCAACATGATTATAATCATGGCGTACTGCAGAGATAATTCACAACACCTAATAAAAAAAGAAAAAAAAAAAAAGCCAACAGAAAAAAATCCCAATTGTTGTTATGAATAGCTAAATCATCACTTCTGTTCTTCAAGCTTCAGCACTTAAAACTACTCTGTTTGTTGATATGAAGAAATATTTGAACTCCAAGTGAATTCTTAAAACTTCTAATGAGGAGAATAGGTAGGTCTAAATGTGGCTTATTCGAATTTATTTAATTTCAACTGTTATACCTGGTAGTTTGATGAATCAAAATCTTTCCTGTGATTCACACATCACATATTTTTAATGACATATGGTGAGCTATAGCTAATGATAGAAAAATTTCTAAGAGCATTCCAGCATTCATTCAACAAAGCCTCTTCATTGTTATAGCCATGGAATATGCAGTACAGATGAAGAAATGAGAACTATTCCCCTGATGTTAGCACTACTGTGCAACGAATCACTGTACATAAAACAATTCAGAGCAGCCTTTATGCTCCTTTAGCATGTACTTCCAGACAGAACAAAAGCCTAGTTAGCCTGCATTCCTGGTCAACAGCCCTAACAGACAGAGGCTGTATCCAAAGATCTGTAAGATCAAAGAATCCTTGCTATGTTCTGTTTTTCTACTGATGATTTTATGTCAGCAGCTGGGACAAGGTGGCAGGGAGCCATGACAAACATTCTGTATCAATAAGGGGCAGATTTACATTTTGTAAAGCCACAGGACTGAGGTGTTTATATAAGCTGAAGTCAGCTTTTATATAGCTGCAAAAGTGATTTCATTAACCCGCTTCTCATCATCTAAGGACATTGCAATTATTTTATCTATTTGGAATAAAAAGGGTAAATTTTTTTTTCTGCACAGTTCCTAGAGCATGATTTTTTTTTTTTTTACTGCTTTTGACACAGTGTTACAAAGCTGGTACAATGCCTTGCCTTTATTCTTCAATATCAAATATCTGAAACCCATGACAAAATAATGTACTTTCACAACCACCTTCAAAGAATGAGAATAAGAAATGTATCATATTGATGCACATCAGTTCCTTTTTTTCTTTTAAATAAATAAATTAAAGAGTAAATAAATTAATATATTATATTGCTACATATATGTTCTAAAATATGACTTGAGATAATCAACTCTCTAATGTATTAAAGGAGACTGAACTTATTTGCATATGATAGTTTACTTTTGAATGAGATTAGACATTGATCTTTTTAATTTATTTTGCTAAATTTTTTTTTTACTAGAAGGATTTTTTAAGCAGTTTTATTGACACTGTTAAGGTAAAAAACAAGAATAACCCAAAGTTTTTCCTTCTTTTTGTGAGGTACTTGGTGACCTGCTACTTTACAATTTTCAGTTTTGTCAACTAAGTTTCCTGTCCATTTTATTCTTTTTCTTGTTTTGGGAAATAGTATAAATGTTAGAGTTCAGTAGTCTATGGTACCCTTTTTCTCTATCTAAAACTTGTATAGTATAACTTTTTCAGTTAGGTTGTGATATTAACTACAACTCACCGTCAGATCTACATCTGGACCTTGTTTATTAAAGCCCAGAAGAAATGTTGAGGGCACCAGGTACATGTAGAGAGCTGTGAAATCACTACAGGATAATGCAAAGCTAATTTGTTGTCCATTTTTGCCATTTTATCCAGGACAGTCAATGCTTGATTTTCATACTGAAATTCTGCAGGTCTCAGACTGTTTGTTTCAAAATATAAATATGTGTATTAAGTTTCAGCTTTATGTAAAATTAATTAGTGTGATAGCTTTGGCTGAACCTCTTGATGGAGGGAGGAGGCTGTGTTTTTTTTGGGAAACTACTGACCAGCCAGAGGAGAGATGGGGAGAAGAGCAGAGACTGTAGATGAAATCACACAGGGCAGGATGGGGAGACACTGGAAAGCTGCTGGCCTGTGGTGCTCAAAAAGACTGAGAAACAGCTGTAAGGAGAGGAGAGAGGCAAGAGGATGAGCCAAGGAGAGAGCCAAGGAGAGAGCCAAGGGGGGGGGGGGGGGAATGTTTCTTTGGAAGAGAGGGAGCAGAGCTTGCAGTTACTCAGAAAATGTCCAAATTAACTGCAACAAACCGGGAAACAAGAACACATCTGTGAGGACAAGTAGGAAAGGGAACAGCTCTGAGTAAATGCACTTATCTCTACTTTATTGCCCCTACTCACACTGAGCTTTCTCAATTTAAATAGTGTTCCAATTCGAATTCCAGTAAAAGCTGGCTTTTAGTTTAAAAGCCACTTTGTGTTTAGAATGGGCATATCCACTTTTAAGATAGAGCATTTTGCAACTACATCTTATGGGATCAAAAAATAACACAACAATATTATTAGGGGACCCCCCCCCCCCCCCCTTTTTTTTTTTTTTTTCCTTGGCCTGAATTTAACCTCAGGGTAGGTCATAATATACTGTGACCTTGCCAGTCACAGAACTAAAGTTTCCTTTAGGAGTTTCCATCTTTTGGGTGTGACAATATGGTAAAACACCCAGTAAAAATGATTGGCTAAGGTAGCAGCTGTGTCTGCAGGTGTTTTCCCATGCACAATTACAAGAGGAGACATGCAGCTACTATGAAGCAGCAAGAGTTTGAACCTGCCTCTGCTTGTCTAAAAAGGTATAAAGCAGAGGAAAATGTCCTGCATTATGGACTTTGTTTGTGAGCCAATGTTTGGGACTTACTTTCTAAATTTTTTTTTTTAATATACAGTACAAGTGATAAACCCCTGCATTTTCATTATTTTCTAAATTAGAATCTTTATTTAAGACTTAAATATCTTTAAATATTCAATTGTTTATTGTGATTATTAGTAAATGCAATAAAAATATGTTTTGCTACACTGGATTTAATCATGCCTAATTTTTAATGTGCTTCCACTCATACTCAATAAATTTCTTTTCTCATGTCCTTATGATTTCTTCCACTTTTAGCTTATTTCTTCAAGCTCTCTACAGTACTCTCAATGATCTCACATGAGCATATTGACAAGGCTTAGCATTGTGTCATGAGGTGTGTGTTGGCAAATACACGCAGGGCAAACTGGATAGATTAACTATTGAGGCTCATGCAGCCATTTTGCCTTAAAGACAGCAGAGGAATAAAAATTAAGTTTTCAGGTCATTCTTCAGTAAATATTTTTTAGAAAAAGTTCTAGGGATATCACATCTTGGACAGCTCTCTCTCTCAAGATTGGTCAAATTTGACCAACCAGCTTAATATGGACTTAGGTGGAAAGAATCGTGGTCTGACGAATAGAATAGCAATAGTTACACTAATTTTGTTTCTTTATCACATCAGGATAAAAAGAAGCATAAAAATTACAGAATTTTTCTGTTCTGTTTCCATCTGTGACCAGTGTCTACTAAGACTTTTGTGTCCCAAATAGACTTACCTTTTCTCATAAGTCATGGAGTCTGAGTACACTAAGGGAAGGCTCAGCAGTTGCTTCCTATAAATTCCAGAGAGCAGCCCTGTGCCAGAACTGTATATTGATGAATGGCACAAGAGGAAATCTCGATGAACAAACATGCTTTTAGTGTAGCCAGCTGACAGCATACACTGTGTCTTCCTTCCTTCCTTCCGTCCTCCCTTCCCTCTTGCCCTCTCTCTCTTCCCTGAAAATTAGTTGTCAAAAATCTTGTATTCAGGCTCACCCCAGAGGAAATTGAAAGGAAAAAGACTATCTATTTTCCTCTCTCAGCTCTTACACAGTAAGGAAGAATACCGAGACAAAATAATATTTTATAAGAATTTACACCTCTGTCATGTTATTGTTATTAATGTGCTACCTTCAACTCAATTTTTAGCTCTTCGGGTAATCTCTCTCCACATCTATGATTGGTATTTCCCTATTTCCATTGTTAACTAAACACATGCCTTGGTTTTTTCAAAGGTCTGTGGCAGCGATGAGAGATAGTTGGGTCTACACCCAGGTCTTTGCCCCCTTCCCCCCTCACATCTCTAATGGACAATGTGATTTGCCCTAAGATGAGAATAGCAGCTGTCTGGATGCTTGCACAAGAGTGGGAAAGCTGTGATAATTGTGGTTGACTTTGGTGCACATTAGCCTGCAAGTGTATAAAATGCTGCTGGAGACTGGGCCAGCTGGACTCATGAGGTCACAGGCATCTTCCAGGTAGAGCCTTGCAGTGGCAGGGACTCACTGTTGAGCAGGTGAGTAAAAGCACTAAGATCCAGTCAAGTACAGAGATAAAATTCTAAAGAAACTACATAGATGCTTTGAAGCCTTTTAACTGTGCAGGCTTCAGAGCCAGAGACTGAAACTTGTCTGTTTCATGGTGAACCTGCTCACAGTATAACCCTTTAGGCTTGCTTGCGTTATATACTGCATTGGCAGTATTCACAGACTGTATTAGCAATAAACTTAACCATAATAATTCACATTATCAGGATCATAATTGCGCCTGATTGAGAGTCTTTTCTCTATTACTCTGGCACAAGGTCTTAGAAATGTTATAAAACCTCTGAGTTCCACCAGTTTAGAAATACGTCTACACATCACCACCAGAGAGATTTCTCTGCTGCCCTGCCTGATCCTTGCATGTCCTTCTCCTGAGCTTAACTAAGCCAAATAAGTACAGAAAACTCAGCTCTTTGCCCAGGCTGACCTCATGAAAAGTTAAATTAATTAACTTGAAGGACAGTGAATAATTTTCATTTAAGAGTAAAAGCTATTTGAAATGGTTCAGAGAACAAATGTTGGCTCAGGTCTCAAGCATGTACATGCCCCTGCCACCCACCTCCCCCAGCTTTTTAATAAACTCTAAAACAATTTGGCAGAATAGAAAGCCAAAAACTGAACTCTAATCTTAAATGCATTAAAATAAACAAACATAATTAAATTAATAAAATGCAATAATTTCTTTTTCACCTGTTTATAACAAGTAAGATTTTTAAGTGGCAGTAGTTAAAATACCTTTTCAGGTGCTGTACAGAAATCCTCAAAGTTTAATTTACATATATATATATATATATATATATTTAACATTTTATGGATATAGAGATTTTCTGCTGTAAGCAGTTAGTTATGGCAGACTTCCATTGTGAGGAATTCAATTCAAATTCTTTTTCTCAAATATCCAGGAGCAAAAGAGAAGTTTACTGTTATATTTTATGTTTCAAGATTACTTTGAAGGCCAACAGTTGGATAGGCATATAATCCCAAACACTGGAGCAGTTAGGATTTCTGAAGATGGAAGAGTAAAAGTGCTGACCATCCATAAGAGTTTACAGATTATAACATTTTATGAGCCTGTTCACTTGATTTCAATTGGAATTTCAGCAAAAAATATTTTCCTAAATATTTTATATTTATTAGAAGATAAATACCACATGACTACTTTGTAGGATATTTCCACAGAAAATCTTATGAAGTAAAAAAAATGAAGAAGAAAGTCCAGATTACCAACAAAAAGCCAAAATAATGAGTTGTTCTAAACAACTAAACACATGAAAAAGAACACCCATATCACTGGTTTCGTATAATAGAGACTTGGCTTATATTACTTTCAAAAACAAACAAACAAAAAAAACCCACCCCAAAAACAAAATAAAAAATTAAACCCAAAAAATTACCATGCTGGATCTGAAGTAATCTAAGTAACAAGACATTAAAACTAAAGCAAAACAAGATTATAACAAAGAATAAAACTGAATTAGTTATGTTAAGGGTTGCTAAAAAAATCCAAGAATTTTAAAAATGTGAAATCCTTTCATAAAGATTATAGAAATGATTCTTTGAACATTCAAAAATGGCAACTGCCAATCAAACACAGAATGTTTACTTGAAGGTCTGGGCTTTGTCAAAAATTTCAAATCAGAGCTTGAAAAAAGTCAAGGTCAAGTGTTGTAGTTTATACAGGTCAATAAATGTCTAACTCTGTGAAGGACTGTTTAGAAACAAATTCAAAAGTAAAAGGAAAACTTAGATCCAGGGTATTATTAAAATCTCTTCAACCCTAACACAAATCAATTGAAAAAACTTCTATTTCAAAGTATTTGCTTCTGGTAAGACATGAAAAAAATCTGCCTAATTTATGAAGTCAACATTGTTGTAAGGCTGACTGGCTTTTTCACTTTACATTTACAGATGGAGAGGAGAATATTTACATCCGCTGAAGAATTAGTTCTTTTATTGCTGTCATGTTACTTAATAATAATTCTTTTAGTGTTTAAGAATGAATGGAAAATAAAAAGCTTGTGGGGCCAAAGTATTTTCAAGATTGGAAATGGGATTTGTTGCAGGCATATACATATTGTAGAACCTGTAGTAACATCAGTTTGAAGGATCAGTTTTATAAACTGAGAACTGAATATTTTTTTTTAATTCACTAGTAATTTTATTATTTTATTTCACTAATAATTTAATTATTTTATTTTAGTATTTATTTATTAAAAAAAAATCTGGAATTTTGCTAGTACCTCAGACTATCAGCCCTTTCTTGAAGATTTAAGGGTTAACTTAAGATCCACACTTGGTGTTCATGCACTTGGCGGTCTTGTGAATAAACCTTTATGTGATTTTATTTATCTTTGAGGTTAATTATTTTTTCCTGAGCTTGTCCCTAAGCAGTTCCGTTCCAACTCTTCTTTTATTTCTCCCTCAAGAAAGAGACTTTGAGAACTTACTTTCCATGAGGATTCAATAAAAGCAGCCTTCCTGTTGCTCTGGTCACCCACACAGCAAAAAGGAAGTTAAACTGTTTGCTGACATATCTCTTATGGTTTGGGTCTGAGCCTTTGCTCTTGAGCCTGCTGCCAAAGTCTGACTTGCACAGACAATACTTTGTGGGTGGTGACTTCACTGGGAATCCTGAGCCAAGAATTGGAGAAATGTCCTGTGTGCCATATCTGTGGTGGTTAGGAACGCATTACTGGATCCACACTTTTAAAGTTGGAGCAGATGTACTTATTTTGTGGTAACCATGCAGTGGAAGAAATTCATTCTCTGGCCCTTAAACTCCAGCTTAACTAATCATAAGGAAGTTCAGTAAATGCAGTGTTTCTCTCATGACATTTTATAAACATAGGGTTTCAAAGTGAATGTGGATGGAAAGGCAAATAATCCTTCCATGCCTTTATGATCTGCATATAATTGTGGTTTGCCTGAACTGGCTGAAAGCTTAGTGTAATTATTTGGAAAGATTGTAACTGTTTAGAGAGCTATTCTATCTGCATCAATTCCTAACTTACTCTTGCTTTCTTTGGAAAATACAGATGAATTTTGATACATTCATTGATAACAGATATGTAAAGTCTGTCCTAGATCAAGATGTGGTATTTCTATTAATATCATTGATATTTTCCTACAAGGAATTTAGTTCACAGTCATCTCTAAGGAAACAGAAATTATCACACACACCAGCATTTACATAAAAGAAGTGAGTAGAAATTAAAGAAAGAAAGATATTGATAGCATTTTAGGATATCTGATTTATTTCTGCATATAATATGGGACATTATGAGCAAAAAAGTAAAAGCTTCATTGAAAGTTGATCACAGATTCCAGGCAGAATAAGTTATTCCAGTTTTACTTTAGTATGTTACTGAAAATAATATTTACTGAATAATCTTAACTAGAGTCTACTCACAAACTAGAGTGCTTCACAAATAAGATCCTACAGAATCTATTCATCAAACTATTATGTACATTTATCACTGCCTTATTCTGATCCTTCTCTTCCAGGGCCTTCAGTAATATTAAAAATAAATAGCAAAAAAGTGTACTGATAATTAATTTTGTTTTCAATTTTTTAAATCAAAGTACATAAGAAAATACAAGTGTTCTGCAAAGAATGTGTTATGCTTTCACAGCTACAAAAAAGATTTTTTTTCCAAAAACTGTTTGGGAATCAGAAATTTCTAAGCATGTAGAAACTTAACATCCATTTAGGTACTTAAAATTTACTACTGCAGTGCTTGTGATTGTCATTGTCTGGATCTGATTTCATCAAGGCAAACAAAAATCCAGAGTCCCTCTTTTGAAGAGCTTGAAACAAGCACACTAAAAGTTCTGGAGGAGAAATAGCACTATTATAAGCTTGTAACTGATGAATTCATGCATGGAAAGGGTGAACTTTATTTATATTTAAATGACATTTCATCAAAAAGACTCTTAAAAGTAGGTAGGATATGGGTTTCTAAATTGCTTGTATGCTTTGGAAGGCTTTGTATTAGGGAAGCTGCACATCCTAAGCTCAGAAATCCTCAATTCCAGACTTGCACAATTATTCTCAGGGCTGCCAGGCTTCATAAATCTGTGTCTGAAACTGCTGCTTGAACAGCCCTAAAAATAACAACAGCAAAAAAACATTTCCATGTGGGTTCTTTGTTGCAGAAGAGTGAAATTGGTCATAAGGAATGCACACACTTGGCACTGCTCTGAATACTTAGCTTCAATAATTTTTTAAACTCCTAAAAACTGTGGTTTACAGTTTCTCTGTGCTTCCTGTTTCACTAATGCTACATGTTTTGGGTATGCGTGGCAATGTTTTGGAAGTGGGGGGGCTACAGGGGTGGCTACTGTGAGAAGCTGCCAGAAGCTTCCCCTGTGTCTGACAGAGAAAATGCCAGCTGGCTCCAAGATGGACCTGCTGCTGACAAAGGCTGAGCACATCAGGGATTTTCCCAAAGTCAAGGTCTGTTTTGCCCGTGATGGTAACTGGGGAGTGATGTCTCCCTGTCCTCATCTCAACCCATGAGCCTTTCATTACATTTTCTCTCCCCTGTCCAGATGAGAAGGAGAATGGTAGAGTGGCTTTGGGGGCATCTGGCATCCAGCCAGGGTTGACTCACTACACTGCCCAGCCATATGAGCCACAGAAAAGAGTCTTCTGGTACCTTTGTATTTTGGTAACATTAGAAAGGAAACTGTTATGAGATATTGGATGGAAATACTTTGTGTTGAGGACTACATTCAGATGATGAAAAATTGTTTATTCATATTTTGAAAAATTACTCCATCTCCTCAGAACCTGTCCCTTTTGTCATGTAACATATACATGTCCCTGATGTGTTTGTGCAGTGATAGCCTAGGCTTGTACAGAAAGAAACAGTCTAGGAATAAATACAAGTACTCTTCTAAATATTCCAGAGGTTTTGGCTTGGTCAGGTGGGATATTTTCTGTCAAAAATAATTACATAGACACTTTTCTGACTAGACAGCATTTTTCAGAATATTTTATAAAATTTCTGTTTTTCACCAGAACATTTTAAAATGGTTTTTCTCTAGTTAAAATGATTCCTTACCTTGACAATTTAAGAAAGAGTAATGCTATGAGCAAGAATAACACAACAATGACACTAATAAAGACATTAAAGTGCTAGAGTCCAGAGAAGGGCAATGAAGTTGTTGAAAAATGTGGAGCCCAAGTCTGATGAGGAGAGACTAAGGGAGCTGGGTGTGTTCAGCCTGGAGAAAAGGAGGCCCAGGGGAGGCCTTATCAGTCTCTACAACTGCCTGAAAGGAGATTGTAGCCAGGTGAAGGCTGGGCTCTTCTCCCAAGTGAAAAGTGATAGGATAAAAGGGAACGGCTTCAATTGCACCAGAGGAGATTAGAGTGGGTATCAGGAAAACATTTCTCACTGAAAGGGTGGTCAGGCATTGGACAGGTTACCCAGGAAAGTCGTGAAATCACTATTTCTAGAAATGTTCAAAAAAATCGTGTGGATGTGGCATCTAGGGACATGGTTGTGCAGAAACATGGTGGCAGTGGGTTAATGGCTGGATTCAATGACCTTGGAGGTCTTTTCCAGCCTTAACCTTTCTATGACTGTGATTCTACTCTCATTTTCATTAACATGTCCTTGAGAGAGAAAGATGAAAAGAGAAAAAGTGATGTACCTTCTAACTAAACTTTAATTCCATCATGTAATATTTAACAAAGTCTAAACCAATTGGAATTTACAGAACTAGGGCAAAATCTGCCTTTTTAAGAAATATCCTTAATATTTTCTAAATTGAATGCAAATTGTTCTTCTCCCAGTTCCAAGGAAAAAGAAGAAGGTATAAATGAATGAGTTTAGCCCATGATATTTACTGAAGTTTTGGTTGGGTTTGGGGGAGTTGTTTGTTTTATTGTGTTTTTGTTTGTTGTTTTCTTTATTTTTCCAAAGACCTTGTGAACTAAAAAGCAATTTCTTAAGGCAGCCAAAAAAGGGGAAAGCTCAGTTTTGATTAGTATTGCAGCACGTGTCCTTCTGAAATATCAAGACAGCTTTGAATCTTGCAGTCTAGCCTGCCTTAACAAATTAATTGTACAGTTCACTGATGTGCATTTTTTGTGACTACTTGGGCATTCTTCATAGATGTAAGAAGATATATTCAGATAAAGATAATCTTGAACATTTACCAAATCATTTGTTCCATCTTTTGTATGCCAATATCAGCTGTGAGGACTTCATACTACTGGAAAAAATTAAGAAATTAGAAACAAGGGTAGAGACTGAAGGAAAAAGAAAAATGTAAAAGCCACTCAAATGTCAAAGATAAGATTTTTGTCTGTGCTTTGATTCTCTGAATTTATGAGGAAATCATATGCCTAATTCCTTCCTGTGCTCAGTCCTTTTTTCAGGAACATTTGAAATGAAGGTATTTTGGAAGAGAAAACTACTGTCTGTTCAGTTAGTAAAATCAGTTTTGTCTAATTATACTCTACACTTTGTCAAGAGTGCAGATCTGTTAAAATATAAACAATCTATTGCTATTCTGCACTGGGTAGGGGACAGGTTATGCTCTCTGCCCAAGCAACCAGTATTTGAAACATTCAAGTTATACTTGCTAAATAAGAAATTATAGATGAAGTTGGAATAAATTATGAAGGCTAGGAAAGCAGGGAAATATTTAACATTTGATGCAATAAGGGAGAATGAGCAGAGACAAAAAAATAATCCTCTCTGCAGCTGCTTTTGAAGACTTTTGGCCTAAAAACTTTGTAATCTTCCAAGCAAGGAGGGTCAATGCTGCATTAACTGGGATGCACAATGATGAAAATTTTGGGAAAAAAAATAGTGAGGTGTGATGGGTAAGAACTCATCTTAAAAGGAAAAATCAGGAAAGAATGTGCAAGGTGCTAATGCAACTTGTACCATTAGAAATGCAGAGTAGTTAAGGGTGACTAAAGAAAAGGGTTTCTGGAAGACTTTTTCACAAGACTAAAATTCAAGTGACATTGGCCTTCTAGTAGGTGTAAGACTGCACAGACAAAGTTGATTAGTGTTTCACCATCTTTTTCAAATACACAATGGTTCTATCATATAAAACATATAACAGAGAAATAAGATACTGTAAGGTCCATTGCTGTGGTTGCATTCTGACACTTATTAAAATCATACTTTGGTCTTACTCTCCAATACATTTCAAGGAAAATATAAATAAATATATAATCTTAAAAAGTTAAGAAAGATTCATTTGATAATACACCAACTTCTATATTATATTTAAATGCACAATTGTGTTGAATGGTTCCACCTTGGAACGAGTTGTGCATAGTTCTGTGGCAGTATTCACAACAAAGCAATCAATATATCACCAAGTCCTGGGGTGACTGAAACTTGTATCCTGCTGTCTGTAGCAACAGCATACTGAAAAGAATTTTAAGGACAGAAATTTTCAGAAAGATACCTGTAGAAGCATTATATATATATGTAAATATATATATATATGTAAATATATATATATATATATATATATATACATATATATACACACACACATACATACATACATGTGTGTATATATATATAAAAGCTAATGGTATTGGCTACACAGTTGCATGTTGATTTTTTAGCTTTCCTATACTAACCTATGATCTGTCAGAAAAGCAGTTCTCAGCTACTTCCATTAAGTACAACACTCTAGGTATGTAGGGTTTCGTGCTGATCTTATTAGCAATAAAAAAAGTGATTTTACTGATATCACAGGGGAAGTTTATAAATGAAAAAAATTTGATGACACCTATTAAAGCACTAGAACTATAACAATGAGTAGCTGCTATGTAGCCACTTGAAATGAATTCTGCCAAATCATCTCAGCTTAAACTTTAAAAGCCACAGAGGCAGGAAGATAATCTTTGTGAGTTTCTGTGGCTATGTAAACATTTTATATTTTCCACACATTAATATATTAACAAGTTTTAGGGGATCTTTCTTCCATTTTCCTAAGTTCCAAAAAAAAATTATATTAATAAAAATATTGATTTTGTAAAAGATAAAGAACAAAGGGTAAAGAAAATCAAGGCAAATAAAAACTTTTTCCCCCATCTGCTGAAGTGTGTTAATAACTCCTGATTTTTAAAAATTTGATAGACTGTAATATAAATCAAGCCATGCACTTTAATTTACCTGAAAATCCATAAAAAACAGGTGAATGCAGAAGAGTACTTAAAATCTGAAAATGAAGCCACCAGAGAAGAAATAACTGTTTTTAAACTGGAATTGTGCTCTGTGAAAAGCAAACATTGGGATATTCAGTTCCGTTTAGCACTGCTTAAAAAATGTTTTGTTCAGCTCCTAGTCATGCAAAGTTGCAGTATGAGTTGCTTGCATAGGAAACTCAGGCATGCAAGGACTGTATAACACAGGCTCCATTTTGTGGGTAGTCAACTTGTTAGCTCCATTTTACAACTCTAAGGAATTTTCTTTAATTTGCACAATTTTTGCAATCAAACTCAGTTGAGCAGACATTTCACCAGTGGAAAATGCAATAGTTAATAAGGATGAATGGCAAAAATATTAAAGTAAGAAATTGGAAAGTTCTAAGTGGAAACAAGAAACTCATGCAGCAATAAAAATAATTTTCTAATATAGTAAGTTAATGACCCAGAGCTCCAACACATTCAATGTTAGATTTTAGACAATCCTTACTGCATAATCTCACCTAGGACCTACATTAAAGAAACCATTGTCACATGCTGTTGGCTCCAATATTGTTTTCTTTTCCAGCAAAGGCACTTGTTGAGGTTAGCCTAGGTGCAATGCATGTGTTTATACTCAACTGATATAGTCCTCTGGCCAAGGCATTTATATGGCTGCCAAGGTACCCTAAATATTTACAGAACTACAGTTAAAAATGGAGAAGACACTTTGGGGCTTGATGACAATTCTTTCTTTCTGACTACAGAGAGAATGATCATGGTTCTGGCTTTCATGTGCCCAAAAGGTGAGATAAGACACAGTTTAGTTCAGCATAGTTAGGAAGCCACATGATAATTTATCTATGTCTGCTAATACAAAAACACACATACTGCAAATAAAATATAAAGCATTCTGGTCAGTTAGTTTTCTCATCCTCAGGGAAAAAATTTGTGGTGGGGTGACCCTGGCTGGATTCCAGGTGCCCACCAAAGATACTCTTATCACTCCCCTCCACAACTGGATAGGGGAGAGAAAATATAATGAAAGGTTGACAAGTTGAGATAAGGGCAGGGAGAGATCACTCCTCAGTTACTGTCAAGTGCAAAACTGACTTGTCTTGGGGAAATTAGTTGGATTTATTACCAATCAAAATCAGAGAGGACAATCGGACACAAAAAAATCTTAAAAACACTTTCCCAAACTCCACCCTCCTTGCCAGGCTCTTTCCCCTCCCCTTCTAGTGGTGCAGGGAGATGGGGAATGACCATATTATCAGTTCATCATAGGCTGTTTCTCATATTGCTCAGGAAGAGAAGCCCTTCCTCTGCTTCACTGAAGGGTCCCTCCCATTGGAGACAATTCTCCACAGCCTTCTCCAGCCTGGGCTACAGCTCTTCAGGAACTGCTGCAATATAGACCCTTTTCTATGGGTGCAGTCCTTCAAGAACAGCCTGCTCCAGAGTGGGTCCCCCATGGGATCACAGCTCCTGCCAGAAAAGTTGCTCCAGCATGGGCTCCTCTTTCCATGGAACCACAGGAGCCTGCTCCAGTGTAAGCTTCCTATGGGGTTTCACAACCTTCTTTCAGGCTTTCACCTGCTCTGGTGTGGATTTCTTCCATGGGCTGCAGGTCAATCTCTGCATCCCCACAGATCTCCCAGGGCTGCAGGGACACAGCTGCCTCACCATGGTTTTCACCATGCAGGGGAATCTCAGCTCTGGTGTCTGGAGTACCTCCTGCCCTTCCTTCTCCACTGACTTGGGTGTCTGTAGAATACCTACTTTTACATATTCTCACTTCTCTCTTCTCTCTGTGCAATTAAATCTGTGCAATAACTTTTTTATTCCTCTTAAATAAGTTATCACAGAGGTGCTACCATCTTCTCTGGTAGGCTCATCCTTGGACAGTGGTGGGTCTATCTTGGAGCTGCCTGCCATTGGCTCTGTCAGACATGGGGGAATTAGCTTTTCACAAAAGCCCCACCTGTAACCCCCCTCCCAATTACCAAAATCTGTTCACACAAACTCAATACACAGTTCATTTAAATCCAAACCTTTCTCATCTCTATCATTTAAAATCAAACAAACAAAATCTCAGCCTCCTGCAGTTTACTGAATTCTGAAGCCTAGCTTGATGATTGATGCTTTATTGGGTTTGTATGGCAAGGTTTTGGTATCTGCTGAATGGGGCTACAGGGGTGGCTTCTGTGAAAAGCTGCCAGAAGCTTCCCCCGTGTTCAAGGGAGCCAGTGCCAGCTGGCTGCAAGATGGACCTGGCCCTGGCCAAGGTTGGGCACAAAAGCGATGATGGCTGCCCCTGTGATGAACTTAGTGCAACCCTCATTCCTCATACCCCTGCTCTGCCAGAGGGGAGGAAGCAGAGAAAATGAGGAATGATAAAATCAGTTAAGCTGGGAAAGATCTCTGAGATCATCAATCCAACCTATAACCCAACACCATAATTTCAACTAGGCCATGGCACTAAGTGCCACATCCAGTCTTTCCTTAAACATCTGGAGGGGCACTGACTCCACCACCTCCCTGGGCAGTTCATACCAATATC
The DNA here is from genome assembly GCA_018697195.1 of Certhia americana. Taxonomy (NCBI): domain Eukaryota; kingdom Metazoa; phylum Chordata; class Aves; order Passeriformes; family Certhiidae; genus Certhia; species Certhia americana. The sequence continues at coordinate 18,920,742 of CM031858.1, forward strand.
AAAACACCCCTTCTATGAAAGGGTTTTCTTCCTAATGTCCAGCCTAAAGACCCCCAAGAACAGCATGAGACTTCTCTCTTGTCCTGTTGCAGAGTTTACCTAGTTATCATGGAGCCAAGTTGAGTCTGGGAATAAGGAAGGGGTGGGGGGTAGGAATTTTAAAATCTAATTTTTATTTCTCATTGCTCTAATCAGATTTGATTGATAATAAAATAATTTCCCTAAGTCAACCCTGGTTTGCCTGTGATGGTAATAACTCAGTGACCTCTCCTGGTCCTTGTCTCAATGCACAAATTTCTCATAGTTTTCCTCCCCTGTCCAGCTGAGGAAAGGAGTGATATAGAGTGGCTTTGGTGGGCATCTGGCTCCCATCCAGGGTAAACCCATCACAGACATTTATTCCAGCAGTAACTCTGGTGTTGAGATCCATAGTGTAATTCTTGCATGAGCTACCTCACCTTGATGTACTCCAGAGGACATTTCAAAGTTCATTTATGTCTTGCAAGCAAATACAAATTTTTAATGAAAAATATTTCCATACATTGAAAAATATGACATTCACACCAGATGCAGACAAAATTATTTTAGCTTAAAGGTATGTGTTTTTTCCCCCCAAAGGACATACAAGTCTTTGTGTGGGAAAAGCACATAGTTACTTCTCCTTGCTTAGAGACATAGCCTAGTAGCTGATTAGAGCAATAGCATGCTCTAATCTAAACATGAAAAGCTCCTTCCAAGTATTGAGAAAAATTCTCAGTGTTTGTATGTGTTTAAAATGAAAGTTCATGGAGCTTTCCAGATCAGTCAACACTGCAAAAGCTGGCAAGAAATGTTCAAAAGTTCTTAATTTAGTAGAATTTGCTGCTTTTAGGAATTCCCTTAGCCACCTAGCAACCGCACAAAAGGCGTAATTCTTGGAGACTCAAATTCTCACTGACTGAACAAGAGGGAGAATTGCAAACGTGCAAGATAGCTTGATGACATTGTGACAGCAGCATGTCTAGTGGGTCAGACTGAGCAGGCCAAGTGTCAGGACGTGGTTGGTACAGAATACAAGATCGATGTCTTTTCTCCAGGATTTACATGACAGCACAGATCCTCAAATACACACCTCCACCATTCCCATCTTTCCTGACATCCACAGCCCGGACCTATCTGTATCAGAGTATCCATTTTAGTCACACTTCAAAATTCTTGTCAACATGCTTCACGATATGTGTGTTTTCCAAAAGTCTCCCTTACAGCTTTTATGACACATTCTGTATTGTATTAGATGCATCCAACTGGCAGCCTCCAGGTGCCTCCTACAGAGAGGACTCTATTGCTTGAGCTGATTGTCATTCTAGACAACAAAGTCTGATATGCAGACATGCAGGTCTAATCTTAGTGAGTGAAAATACTGGTTTTCATTCCAAGTACTGCTTCTTACTTTCCCTTAAATCCAGGAAGACTGAATCTGGAAAAAGACTGTTAGTCTAAGTAAGACTATCTGAACCCAGACATCTAAATTATTGTTTGACTTAATGTAACCCAAAAATTTAGACAATTTATGTGCCTATGAATACATATACCCTAAGGTTTTTATATTTCTGTGGACAAAAGACAGCCACATGAATGTGAAAGAGGGGTGTCTGAAGCATAAGAATCTTTGAAATCCTTGTTTATATTTCCTCAATTGTTCCCTTTTTTCTCTCCTTTTGAAAAGTATTTATTATTTTACTGCTAATCTTTCCTGTTTTGAAAAAGAAAGAACAAAATACGGTTTGATTTAAAGCTTTCTATCCATGTTTCCTACTCTTCAGCATCTGGTATTAGTAGGAGTAACCCTTCAGGGGACCCTCCATACTCTGGCAAATATCCAATATCCAACATTAATTAATTTATATTTATATTAATTTATTATTCTCCCATATAAAAATTTCTCATTACTCAAAATACATTCTTTCCTACACATACACTTCCCACATCCTAAACTTTTCCTTACTGAAGACAAACCTATCTCCTGAATTTTAAATGTAATAAAGTCTAGAGTTTTGTGTACAAGTAATTTGGAGGTAAAGGTTCATTGCACTTAGTATTAGTAAAAAATCCAGCTGTGATTTCTTACACCTTGTAGTTTCCTCATTTTGCTTTGAATCGCTTAAAAGAATGAACTGAAAATCAAAAGAGAAATACAGAATATTTATCAGAGAGGTTGAATGCTTTCAATAACTTAAGTATTGCTGTTCCAGCTGAGGAGAATTTTTTCATTAATCATTACTATATGTCCAAGTAATTTTCACTGTAGCTGCTAAATGCTGCCCTTCTCAATTAGATTATAGTATCTTCAAACTAAACCATCAATTATTCTGTTCAGGCATTAAAGATAATTCTCTCTGTGATCTTGAGAGTTGCAATGACATTGGTAATGTAAGAAAATCACCTTTTATAATAAAATATGCAGTTACTTTTATTCACAAAGTTGTGTTAGCACCTTTCCACTCCAAAATTTTGCAAGAAAAGGTTGTACATAGTGTTCATCAAGTTCTTCAACTTATAATTGTCCTAGAAATTCCTTGCTGATTTTCTCTACAGGTAAAAATCTCCCCAATCAGCAAACATATCATGAAGAGGCAATTTGAAAATATGTAGTCCACAGTTTGTTTTCCAGAATGACCAGTTGGCTATATTTAAAATAAGCACTTCCTCTATGAGTGCTCTTCTGATTCTATCAATTCAATTCAAGCAAAACTTTTCCCATTTGTCACAGTAATGTTTCACCTCAGGAAAAAAAAAGAAAGACTATAAGTTACTTAATTTGTTTCCAGTTTAAAAAACCAAAAAACTAAAACCTGAGTTAAATGAGAAAGTTTGATTTACATTTGAATAAAGTGTTAGAGATTTCTAAAAAACATGATCAGAAATGTGTTGTGAGATCATGCTTTGTGTCTATTTAGTTGTATTTATTTAATTGACTCTAATATCTGGCTTTTGATTATGTGCAATTTAGCAGTTACATAGAGACAACCTTCTTTTAGTTCTATAATAAAAAATAGAAAAAGACAGATTCCTTCTGAAATCATTGAATTCAGCAATCAACTGATTCAGACCACTCACAAGAGAACTTCATAGCATATCCCTCCCTCACTGCAGAAGGTGGCAAACTGCCCTATGTATACAATTAGGTTTGACTAAGATAAATGAAAGGGTTTTTTTCCTCATTTCTAGAAGTTACAAATGCATGAAGCAGCTGGCTTCAGTGTGATAAAGAGCTGACCTCAGGATCATACTATTATCTGCAGAGGAAGAAGAGCAAAACTTGAACTAAACTGCTTCTAAATACAAAAGATAGCCAGTGTATGCCATTGATAATTGTTCAATGACAAGTTTCTCACTAAGTTAAACTGATTTGGCCAAATGTATTTATGTTGAAGTTACTTGGTACCAGTGGGGAAAATCTAAGTGAAAAACATTCCAACTTATTAAATAAATTTGACATATATTTTCCTAAATGGAGGAACATTATTTCCTGAATTCTGATATATGAAGGATTCAAAACATTTCTTTTTTGCTTGTTTGTTTGTTTTGTTTTGTGGTTATTGTGTAATGATCACTGAACTTCCTGTGAGCAGGCAATCAGCATGAGAAGCAAAAGCTGTTTCATCCCAACTGTTGAGAAATAGACCAAATGCAAAGATTTTTGAATCTGACTTTCTGTCACATTGCACCATAATCCCTACAGGATTTTCCTTTGGAAAAGGCTATGAAGTTAGAAACATGAAAAACTAAAAGGCAAGAGTATTATTGTATCAAGCACCTTGATTTAATGAAATGTTACCAAATAAGAAAGGGTTAAGACTGAACAAAAATAATATAATAAATAGAAACTTTTGGAAAGAATTTTCTGTAAGCAAATATTTAAAATGCATTTCCATCAATTTATTGTATATTTTCTTTCATGACAAATTGTGTCTAATCTTTTCTGGAGAATAGATATATTAACTTGTCTTCCTATTCTTAATTTTACCCAACTCAGGTTACCTGAATTCGTTATTTAATTTGCACCATCATCACTTTTGAAATGAGACTTAGGTGAAAGAAAGATATGAAAAAACCCCTCCTCCTCACTAGCTATGTATGTTTGCAGATATGTCTTTGCTTCCCAACATCCAAATCATAGCATGACATTTATTTTCAATGTCTTATCTTTTTGACTGCTTGTCATGGCTTTTGTTTTTATTCATGGCTCCATCCTTATTTCATGGCTCCTCAATGTATAATTGATTTTCACAACCACAACATTCCTGAGTAGGGGCATATGCTCAATATAGCATTATCAATTTACTCATGTCCTACTTGTTCTATAAATCTAAAAGAAAACTATTAGGAAAGAAGTGAAATCAAGTACCAATTTGCTTTGTTTGAACAGTTAATAATCTGCAGTGAATCAGCAGCTGCTATGTCAGCAATCCTCCCTCTGAGGTGGGGATTTCTGAGAGGAGCAGGAGAAAATGTAGCTGAAATGGAAACTGCTTTCTTTTCTTTTTATAAACTCTCTTTACTCATGAATTCTTGTTTCCATATGATCAGTGTTTAGATTTTGTATTTCCATCAAATCACATTCCAGATGCTTCCAAACATTTTATTTTTTTAGGCTGGAATACTATTATCACTCTATTTTGCTGATACCCTGTGTGATATGAAAACAATCTTCCCACTTTTAAAGATAACTACTACCATCAGTCCTCAAAAATCCAGTAACACAGAACAAGTAAGAGTAGATCCAAAGTCAAACATGTTTAGGAAAGAAAACAAGACGAGCCATATGCTCTTCACTGAAAGATATTGTCCAGTGAGGATGTAGTATTTACTTCCTTTGACATATATGATATTTAACTGGAAAAGGTGTCCAACAGTCTACCAAGACATTATGTGATCCTGCATGCCACTTGCATGGCTCCTCAAAAATGTATCCTGCTTACTAGAACCTAGTATTTTGAAAACAAAACCAGATTCTGAAAAAATGTCTCAATTACCAAAAAACCCACCCCTTTTTTCTTTAAATTTTGTGAAATACTATTTGCTATTGTACTACTCATGATAAAATACTTTGTTTGCAATTTAAAACAGATCATTTTTGTTACAATAATATGCTCATTGTAAAAATGAGAAGGAAAGAAGTAACACATAGAGGACCAATTAACCTGTAGTTTTCTAAAAAAGAATAGGCCAGAATTCCACTTCTCTGAATGAATGATTACCCTGCAAAACCAATTCTTTTTCTAAAAAACAAAAGAAAAAGTAATCTTCTATACTTTTATCACATAAAAAGAAACAAACAAAATAATTCAGTTTCTGTATTTTGGACCAAATCAGCATTTAGATACACATCTACAAAGACAACAATATTTAATTATATATTTATAATGACTCCTTACAATTTCAATCTCCACAGCTCAGTTAGCTACATGTTACATATTCAATGAATTTATAAACTGTTTAATGAAGATTTATTTCTAATCTGTAATATGTTTGTTTAATTAAGTGAATGCAATTACTTTTTTTTTTTTTTTTTTTTTGCTAAAGGATAGAACCATCTTACAGTTCAGACAATAATGAAAGTGCTCTCATTATGCTCTTTAGCACTAGTCACTGTAACAATTCTAAAATTTGGTATATTACGTTGAAAGTATTTGTATAAATCAAGGTAGAGCCAAGCACTCTATTATGTCCTTTCCAACCTAAACAATTCTATTTTTAGCAGAGCCTGCAGAAACAGGGCCAGGAATACTGTTTTTGAAGTGAAGAATGGGAGATTCAGACTATATATAAGTAAGAACTTTTTTTACAATTAAATTTGTGAAATGCTGAAATAAGTTGGCTTCATCAGGTTGGATGGGGCTCTGGGCAAGCTGATCTGATTGAAGATGAAACTACTCATTGCAGGGGGGCTGGACTAGATGAACTTTACAGGTTACTTCCAACCCAAACCATTTGATGATTCAACACTGATTTAATATTTATTATATGCGATGTTTAGTAAATTTTGAATGTGCATGTTTAGTATTACTCTTGTCCAGTTGTATGAGAATGAAAAGTATGTATGAAAAGTCTGGTTTGGTGTTTTGGGGTTTTTTTCTGTTCTCAGTGTTTTGGGTTTTTTTTCAACACTAGTAGAATCTTTGAAGCCTCACCCTTACACTTTAGTGTGTTAGAAACACACTTTTCCCTTATTGATTGTTCTCTTCTGTATTCCTCTCCTATGTTTCCAGGAGTCTGTGGTCTCACTTTAAAAGAAAAATTTTTAAAAATTTAATAAAATTTTGTGAAAAAACACGAAAAAACACTGGACAAACAGTTGGGGAAAACATACAAACAATACATATAATCAAGGGAATGATTTTGAAATTGGAGGACCAATATGACAAAAATTCTAGTCATTATTGCTCAAATTACCATGATTTGCTGGTGCCACCACAGTAGCTGATTGCCAGCACTAGCCACTTGGCTGTACACTGACTACAGAAGAGACCTCAGTCAGAACAAATAGGAGGCATATTTTGTCAAATGAGAGTTGCCATAGAATTTCAGATTAAAGCTCCATCTAGTTTGGCAGACAAAGAAAATACCCATGAAATAGAAAGTACAGGATAAATGTATTTGATATGCACCCCAATTACTCTCCTGACCAAATAGCAGAAAAAAATGCAAGTGACTTTCAAAGCTAACTCAAAAATTCAACCAAGCAGGACCAGGACAGCCATCAAGCTGTGTTTGGTTCAAGATAACCATCACCCACCAAGCACCACTGCCCTGCATTTACTCACATACCCTCACTGAGAGCATACACCAGAAACACCAACCAATAGTCGCATTCTCAAATACTGGGCATCTCACTGATGTTATTGCAGTCGTTTTGCACCAGCCTAGAGAAGCTGTTTTCACTAGCATGAACAAAAATTACAGCAACCTGATACACATACTTTCTTATCCACTCCTATGTGTACTGAAATTTCATCTAGAGTTGTATCCCCTGCTTTCGTTTTCACCAGGTCTACAAATATCCTATCACAGAGGGATGCCAGAGCTCACCTTCCACTGCTACTGGTCCCTCTTAGTTACACACTGTTGAAAGACAGAGTGATGACCTGAATATTTACTTTATATATATCTAAACTACACTACTTCACTCATGTATAAACATACAGCATTAAAGGAACTGGAGAAGTACTAAATGTAAAAAAATCTACAGTTTGGTTTCAGCCTCTTTAAATAGTTCAAATGCTAGTGCTTTCTTTTTCCTAAGAAGCTACTGCAAATTCACTCTTCCTATGCTTGCATGTTAAACTACTGGAAGAAACCTATACAGTCAACTACTTAACTCCATTGCACTAAAAACACAGAAAAACTCAACTGTTATCACCAGCAAAAACTCTTTTCTAGCAGTGTACCTCAAACTAACCTAAAATGAGCAGCAATTTCAGTTCTTATAGGAATATGATGGAACAAATGAAGCTATGAGACCTGTCCAGTCTATTTTTTGCTAAACTAATATTATCAGGGAAGCCAAAATGACTTTTGAACTCCAGACTCAGGTTTTATTTTATAGAAACTAGAGCACAATCATCACATGGAAGAGACTATTTTGCCAGGTAAAATAGTAAGAAAAGGATATGTTAGCAATTTTTTTCCTTTTCTGCTGTGTCACTGAATAGGATTAGTCAAACCCAGAGACTTTTAAGAGAACTTTGATCACACAATTACCTCTGGGTATCTAGGAAGACTCTGTCACTTCTGTGCCAGGGCAGTATCTGTACTCTATTCTTTTCTTGACCCTCCTTGCTGTGCAACAGGCTCCCTGCACTCTTACACACTCGGCTTCTTCTCCAGACATATTCTGCAGTCTAGGAGAACAGTTGCTCTCAAGGGAGGAAGATGCTTCTAGCTAAATTTATAATTTATTTTTCGGGAAATTTAGAGTAAGAACTGAGAACTAAAAGGCAAAAAATATTGTGTACTTTCATTATAATTTCTATTTTTGGTCTGTTGTTTAGGGGGGTTGTTTGTTTGGTTTTGTTTTTTCACTATTGTTTGGGGGTTTGTTTTCGTTTTGTTTTTTTTCCCCCTGGGTACTGAAAACTGATATACTTCTACATTTTAAATTATTTTAGATATATTTTTGGTGTTTTTTGGTCTTTTTATGGTCTTGACATGGAATTTAAAAAAGTCATGCAGAATTTTATCTTAGTAATGTTTAACTATCCTGTTATTATATGTATAAGTAATTCCTTAAAATTATTATAAAGCCTTGAATTGTATTGATATCAGACTGTTGATCTGGCAATCCCTTTTCTTCTCCATTTGTTGTTCTCTAGCCACTTCTCCTAGAGGCAGTTTTCAGAAAGCCTATTGCAGCATGCACTGGTGTTCTGTCATTCTTCAGCAGAGATGACCAATTTCCCCAACACAAGCACGTACAGCTCTTGAAATTATGTTAACCCCTAAGTTACAGAATTTTTGTTTGTGTGCCTTTGCTCTGATTGCCTTTGCATTACATCAGAATGAAATTGGTTTCTTACTGAATGCTGAGACAAAGTACCCTATTTACTAGTTTAATTTACTATTTTTATTGCAACTGTCTTTTATTTCTGTGGATAGTTTGGGTTACTTTCTTTTAAAAGTCTGAAGAGAAGTTCAATTCTCATAATCCTCTCGTATACTTAAAATCTCAGTTACTCCCCCAGAGCTTTGTCCCTACAAGCAATTTTATTTTTGATCAATGATTTAATCGAAAAATTAAAAACCTCCTATTGCAAATCCCTTTGTTTTCTGCTGACTTTTCATTCTGCAATCTTTCCTTATGGTTTTTGTCCTCTTTCTCTCTTTATGTATTCAAAAAAATTTTGAAGAAGCCACCTTGATGAAATTTCAAGATTCTGCCATTCTCTGTCAAAAGACCATTCTCTGTTCTATTATAGTGGACATTTTGGGGGAAATCTGCAGGTAATTAACAGTATTTTCTGAGACCCAAATTGAAATACCCTGTATGAATGTCCCAATATTTTCTGAGTATGTTATATATTACATTTCTTAAGCCAATAAAGGATAAAACTGTCTTGAAAGACAAAGCAGGCTTATTAATTAATGTGCATTTCCTAGTGACTAGGAGACAAACCTTACCATCTAATCTTGACTAAGATAGCTACTGTGAGGAAAAAAATTCACTACTGTGAGTTACTTCTTTAATAATAATTTGGCAAACTCTGGTAAGCTCCACTGAGGCATGTGAAGGACAAAGACATGATAACACATACCATCACTTTTTTTCCACTTAGAAAATCTCCTCTAATTTCCCAGTGGGAAACAGAGTCATATCTTGTGTAAATGAGTTGCTTCAGATAGCCTTAGACTCTTTCTAATGGCTCATACCTTCTACATCAGAATTGCATATATTATTTTTTTCATCAGAGAGTACTTCCACAAAAAAATGCAAGCATATTTTTAACCCATTTTTTTGTGGGGGGAATAGGTGGAAAAAAACCCTTTCTTTTTTCCAAATACCTGAAAGGAAGATAAAGATGAGGCCTGCTGTAAAATCTCATTTGAAGTATACAACACCCTGCTGCAAGGCACAGAAACACGTGTTTTTAAATGTTCATGTGAAACATGAGACAGAAAACTTAGGGTGTCAGGCCAACAGGTTGTCTCATGTAATGACAGATGAAAGTTACAGAAAATTCTATCTGATAAATAACATTCTTCTCAAAATATGGTTTAACTAACCAAGTGTAAATAAAAATAGTGTAGACATACAGGGACTTTGAAAAATACACTTCTACCAAATATCATTTCAATCCCTGGGGAGCAAACCACCTGTATCAACAACAGCTTTTTCCAACCTCAAGCACAAGTAAATTGTCAATGAAACTTACTGGCATAATGGAATGTCATCTTTGATGATGCATTTCCCTCCATTTTTGCAGTATTCTTCAGGACAAGCTGTAAACATAAAGGTAAAAATTGTGATTTCTCCCTCTTTTTTATAACATTTGTCATTATCTGATTTTCAAAATGGCAAAATATTCACATCTGTCCTTTTGAGTGCTTAGGACTTCCAAAACTTCTTTTTTTAGACCTGGACTTAGTGTGAAGTCATAAGAATATTACAAGCAATGGAGTGCTCTTGAGCTTATTGAAATCCTGATGCTGCACTTGAACAGGCTTCAAATTTTTCTCAAATGAGATCATCATCTGACTCCAGAAATGGAATTTTCGCCATTTACTTGGTTTTCGAACAACGGGAATATGTAAAATAAGACCCAAAAGAATTGAACTAATATTTAATTAGTACCTAAGTCTATGTTATCTTTAATAGCTTTTATATAGGGTTGGTGAAGAGACACTCCTTTGTGACCAACCCTTTTATTAAAGATATTCAGAATTTTAACACTTAGAGTCATATTCTCATAAGAACAAGGGAAGTCAGGCTTTAAAAGACAAAAGGTGTTTAAGTACTTAGTGATATTCTCTTAAAAACTCTTGATGTCCCTTAGATTGAATTTCCACATCATCACATTTAGTTTTATTGAAGCTTAGTTTAACAGTAGTTGAGCAAGAAAAAATTCAAAACCAAAAGAGAATCCCCTTAATCTTCTTTAGTATGAAAATAACTGGTAATATACAAATTAGACCTAAAGAGTTTTGGATATTTGCATAATGAATTTGTTTATTGCAGCATATAACAGTGCTATTCAGTGTGAACACCTCCAGTTTTAGGATTAAATTTTGGATCTGCTTTCTGAAATAACAGTGGAAGATTTGTAAATTACTGTTACGCATGTCTACTGGTTAATGTTCTATATTCTTCTATATTGAACTAATTTCTGAATAAATTCCTTTTAATTTAAAATCATTTTTATAAATCAAATTTACCAAGTATGAATTTTCTCATCATTATAGAAGCAGTATTTTTTAATGTTGAAGTATGATTCCTTCTCTTACATAAGCAATCTGGGCTTGTGAAGGTGTCCCTGCCCAAGTCAGGGGAATTGCAACTTTTTAATCTTTAAGGTCCCTTCCAACCCAAACTATTTTTATGACACTATGAGAAATAGTGTCACAATACTTGTGGTCAAGTTTCACTCCCAGAGAAACTTGTGGATGACTCCTACCAATACATGCTTATAAAACTTTTAGTTTGTGAATAGATATTTAATATATTGTAATGAATTATACCATTGCAATGCATGTAAGTTGTGAATTTTATCACAAAACTCACAAGAAATATAAAAAGAGAGTTAAATTCTCAGCTATGCAAATTGAGCAAAGCTGGCAGAGTACTGTCAGCACAGAACAGTTCAGGAGTTTATAGCTGTCCTGGGGAAGAGCTGCAGTACCTTTCTGTCATTGAATGGGACATTTTAAATTTAGATTTAATTATTTATATCACCATCTATGTGTTAGATTATTTGTTATCTATTTCTTAGATTTTGTTAATAAAAATCTAATTAACATTGAATGTGCATTATTGTCCTGCACTTCTCTTTCTCTACCAGTTAACTATTGCAAATTGAACCTGAATATTGTTTCAAATGCACAGTGCTAAAGGAAATACTATTAAGTTTATTTTTCAACATGGATTTTTAATACAGTTGGATAAAAAAAACCTCCCACAAATAAGCAAATTTTACTATAAGCATATTTTACTCAGAAATATGGGTTAACTCAACTGGCTAAAATCAAGGGAAATCCAAAAAGAATACTACAAAGGGTTGGCGTTCTTTTCTACAATGTGATGGCAAGAAACCCCTCTTATGAAAATGTTAAGATATTAAGCATATAATTATTTTTCGTCTTTTTCTCAGTTTCATCTGTGTCATACTTTCATAAGGAAAATTCATGCGTAATATAATTTAACAAAGTTTTAGCAGAGGAACCTCAGTCAAGTTTGAGGACTGCCAGAAGTTTTTAATGCAAAACTAAGTACCTGAGCAGCCTGACTCATCAAGGCTGGAACCAATGCAGTCTGCAATTCCATCACAACGCTGGGAGAGTGGTATACACTGATTAGTTGAAGCACATAACAAAGAACCATTGGAACAATCTTTAATGGCTGAAATGAAAAGTAATATGGTTGTTATCATCAGCTGTATTTTTTTTCCTCACTGTTCAAAAACTAACAGAAAACTTTATTCATATTATTGTAAGACAAACTTCCATCTGTGTGACCTCTACAAGCTTTCATCTTCAAAGACATACAACTTTACTGCTGAGATGCTAAATAAGTAAACAACTACAGAGCACAGATGGCACAGAAACCAAATCTTCCCATGTAATATTTGTGAAGAAGAGGAGAGCATATTAACTTTCAATGTTGAGAGCATATACTGGAAAATCCCAAAGAAAACCCACAAAAAAGATGTCACAAAACATAATTAGCTCTCATTCAACTACTAGTTTCAAAATGCTAGAATCAATTTTTTTCATACATTATTATAACACAGTACAGAGGGAACAGTCATAGCAATGGATTTAGCTGCTGAAAATTTTTCAGTTAAGGACAATGACACCAAGTTATTGGTGCTGAGGTAAAGAATATGAAGACCACATGGAGGTACTAAAAACAGTGAGGATATAAAAGTAAAAATTTCCAATTTTCATCTATATTTAATTTTCCAGGTGCAAATTAAACCTGTAGAAGGGAATAACAATATCACAGCCTGTTTGAAAGTATAAAATATTTAATACTTTATGGATATTTTAAACTTACCAGGACTACAAGAAATACATTTTGGTGTGCTGCAGAAAACTGAGAAATTACTTTTTATTCATTGCTATTAGCACTTCAATCAGATGATGCAGGTGGGAAAGTATGTTGGTCCGTGGAAAACTAATGTATACATCTTACTGGTGTTAATACATTTGTTTTACACCCTTACTATTGTAATCAGGCAAATAAAAAACTAAATAGGTGAGGTAATATACTCTTCACTAAAACAGACAGCAAGAAGAGATCCAGCCAAGTAGAACATCTATACCTGGAAAACAGTTCCAGAATTTTCCTGTTGATTGCAACAAGCAATAAAATCCACTACATTAGTAGGAATAAAACTGTATTAGCATAACATTTTACAAACTAACCACAATGTGAACTCTACAGAAAAATCTGTCCACAAAAACCTTTAAATTGTGAAGAAAAGCATTTCTGTGGAAGAAACTGTGTTTCTAGTAGGGACTTGAATGATTTTTTTTTTTGCTTTTTGTTCTGGCCTCCTTTTGGGTTTTATCCTTAATCTCTGCAAGATGCATTTTGACAAGCAGTCTTTATTCTAATAGAAAAATTTCCCAGATGAATTCCTGAAATCAGAACCCAGAATTTTTTTGCTCTACACTTAAGTAGTGTTAAGTGTTTTGTGTTACGCTTACATGAATAAAATTGCTATGGCACACAAAATGGAAAGTGCCAGTAATTCCTGAACTGAAGTCTTCTAAAATGAGCAGGTAGATTTGATCTGCATCAAGGAAAAAAAAAATCAATCTAAAATCTAAAAATATAACCCCCCCCACTTTCAATCTGTGCCATTATTAGAGTACACATATGTTGGAGTTACTAGCACAACAATCAGTTTTATACATCACGCATGAATTTGAATGAAATAACAAAATTTCTGAGATATTTACTTTTTCTCTCTGACCTTCCCCAGCTGACAAACTTCTATGACTTTTCACCTGTTGAAAGGAGGAAGCTAAAGATTAAACATTGTGCTCTTATGGCAGACACAGCTGGATCTCAGCACCAGCTGTGATGATAATCAGCTTTCTACTGATTTCATTCCAAACTAGCACGAATCACTTTCTTTTTGTTTTGCCTTCTTCGCTGCTTTGCTTTGCTTCCCTGAAGTAACTTCTCCAGATAAGAAATAAGGATTACTTCTTCTGTATTTCTATCTTATACTGTCAATGCTTACTTATGTATATGCTATAAACCAAATTCTGGAATAACAATGAAGTACAGACTTTACTAAGTTTCATTCAGACTGAGAACCCCAAAACTGTGAAATATCTATATGGAGGATATTTGTTCTTTGAATAGATCAGGACTTAATTTCTTCTTTATCCCTGGATTTTGTTTACAAGCCAAAGCAGCAAAATAAACAAAACAATTCAATTTCTCGGGTGTTTGGGTAATACAGAAAATCATGGAAACCTTTTAGCTTTCAGATTTTGAGATTCACATCAGCTTCTGTTGTGTGTCTGTTCTGATGCGCATGTGATAGAACACAGCATGGACCAGAGGACAGATTGAGGAGGAAACAAGGTCAAATGAAGATTAACCATGAGAGGTTTATTTGAAGAAAGGAACATGTAAAATTTCTACATGTCTTTAGGGTATGTAGAATTTAATATCAAAGTTATCTCCAAAATCATGTCTTCTGACAACAAAACAACAGGGCTCACTACTAAATAAAAGAATTACACAGATAGTCTGCCAAGTCCATGCCAGTCTGGTAAACTAACTCGATAAAATAAATGGCATGTGCAGTAGCATGTATTTATATTTTTTATAGTTTTGATAGAAAATATTAAAGAACATGAATTTTTAATCAACCAGAAACCGATAATTTTTACCATTTTTTTTTTCATTCTGATAAGGATGAGAAAAATGTTAAAAAAGTTTTACAGCATGACAGGTTTAGGAAGAAAAGTGTATGTAAAAAGCCTCTTTTTGTGCATTTTTCTATGCTAATTATTTTGAAATTCCTGGAATGAAACTTTTGGCCTCAGTTCATCTGCTAATAATGTAATGTTTTTAAGTGGTCAGACACTTACTTTTGTGTCTATCTGTTTGAGATGTTTCTCCATGGCATCTCATTGCAGTTACATTTCAAAGCCTATTGACCTTGTGTTTTGTTTGTGAGCCCTTTTCCTTGCTTGGGGCAGAGATTGTTGCTATTTCATGAACAGACTTGATTTCAAAATCCTTGAAAGGTCAGGACTGCCTTAAATGTTATTGAATTACAGAACGGCAGAAGCGTATCTTTCTGTCATATCATAATCAGAGGTTACAGAGGCAATGCAAATGCAGATGACTGATTTAAGGAAATAGTGTGGAAATGCTTGTACATATTAAAAGAAAAAAAATTGCATTTTTTAAAAACATTTACCAAATGATAGCCAGAAAATTAAATTGCATCAGCTAAATTATTTAGAAATGTAAACTATCCCTTCAATTAATATGACACAAAAAGGGTTGTTTTTTTTTTAAAAAAGGGAATGATGAATTTTACACTAAACTTCACTATGTAGCTCTTTTGCTTTCCTAAAATATCACTGGCTGTCAGAACCCTGGACACAGAGGATTTCAGGCTTTCTGTGCTGAAAGGGACCGATCCTCAAACATACACTACATTTGAGCTGAGGCCATGGAAAAGGCTTCCAAAATTGAGTGAGAGCACTGAAATCATGAGCATGTAGTTATCTCATGGGATGAAAAATTTAGTTTGGGGTTTTGGGATATAGTAACATATATGTAACAAGATGGAGGTTTTAGGGTGTAGTCTTCCTCTTTTCTTTCTTCTTCACAAGTTTGAGTGATTTTGTGTGGTTGGTTGAAAAAATCCGCAGTGTGAAGCATGGGTAATAAGTTATTGGGTTAAAAGAAAAAAAAAAAATTAGTTGGCATCTCATAATTGGGTAGTTTAGGCTTAAAAGGGCCTTGAAGGCATAACTCTGTACTCCATTTCTACTCTGTTAACTTAGCCTGTAGAAGCACTCACAGTCAGTGAGGCTGTAACTTAGATAAGAAATAATAAACATCCAAGTCCAAACAAGAATTCTCTCTTGTGCTTTTAATCCTGACCTTGAGAAGAAGAACGAAATAAAGCCAAGGAGTTCCCCACAAAGTGGTGCCTCGTGTGAGGAAACAGAATTCTGACAATGGGTTTAGGCAGGTAAGTTAACATTGCCATAACTACCACCATGAAAGTGACTTACGGCAGCCTACTTCATCTTCACTGAGGTGGCAGTCTGGCACACCATCACACAGCAGGAGGGACAGGATACAGCCCTGGGAAGGACACAGGAACTCTGTTTCCATGCAGGAGCCTGGAGATGTGGTAGTAGGCATCTCCGTGGGACAGTTCATTTCATCACTTCCATCCAAACAATCTCCAACCCCGTTGCACCGTGAGGTGAGGGGCAAGCACTGCTGCACGTACGCACACGTGAACTCCTCTCCACTGCAGGTTGGAGGGTGCGGGTCAGCTGATCCTACAAGAAGAAAGGAAGGTTTAGAAGGTTTTCCATTCTTTCAGCACTGCCTTCGAGATAGACGTAAGAGCTGCTGGGAATGCAGCTGATTTTGGTTACAAAACTCTTTCAATAATAGAACCCAACTTTTATAAGAACACAGCTCCTACGTGCAAAACACAGTATTAAGAATGTTTTGTCTCATGCTAACTCCATTGTTGTTGTTGCAGCATTTTGCTTCTAAAGCTCAAGTTCTGCATTTATTTTGATCCTATTACTTCTTTTGCCATGTACACGTAGAAGGGTTAATACCAAAATATTAATAAATCTTGTCTTCCACCCCGTATCTGAAAAGCCTTAAAATCACTCTCAAGGTACAATTTTAAGTTAAATTTAGAAAAAGATTTTTATAAAGTAACAATAAAAATTTTTACTGATCTAGTTTATTGCCACTCTGTCTCTTTAGCTTAGCTTGATGTGATAGAGAATTAATTTAAAAAATAATAGATAGGTTCCCAGGACACAAGCTTTTAGAATTTTGAACTTTAACTAATTCAGACAGCTGAAAAAAAAATTAATAAAATAAATATATAGATAAATAAATAAATTAAATATTCCATGCTTACTTGCATTGCTGGAAGAAAATACCGGGGAATGCTTTTTATGATCATATATATAAATAAATTGTCCCAGATACTTAAGTATTTCTATTTTCCTATGAAACCATTGCAACTCAATTTTATCATCAGAAGCATAAGATCTATTTGTGAAAACTGATTTCTAAGGAGCTGGGTATGCTAATGTTATGTTCTTTATAGCATCAGCATCTCCTGTGGAAGCAATGTGATGGATTCCTGTACTTTTTATATGCAGGGAAAAGAGAAAAATCTCCAGAATTTAGCTCCATACATTTAATCTTTCTAGGTCAATTTGCAGCAGCTGAGTAAAGAAATATAATGTGATTGTTAGAGGCAAGGTAAGACAAATTAATGTCACTTCCTCTGTAAAAGACAGGAGGAGTTTTGCTGTTGTCTTGGGCTGAGGCAAAGGAGATAAGCACAAAAGTCATGGGTGGGTTTCATCTTGTCTTCTGAATGGTGCAGAAATTGTTCTCTGACCCCAGATATCCAGCATTACTAACGGCAATCCATCTAAGGGAGTAGATGGATTCTGGCATGATTTTATGATTTATAATCCACTGGACATGGCAGTATGTTTGTGTACTTTGCAATACCAGGCTGGGGTTTTACAGCATGAGGACTTTGTTGAAACATGTTGAGTTTCAAAGATACCTCCACCATAAATGACAATAGCTTTTTGTATAAATAAATGAACTGTTAATGCATTTATGTAAACAGAATACTAGCATTATTTCATCACCCAGTTGCTTATGAAGCAGCTGTGAGGAGAAACAGCTCAAAATTCTGTGTAATAAAGATCTTCTATTGATAAAAATTTTGGATTTTCATGTTGACTTTATATCAAAAAATCATAATTGAAAAGCTTCATACAATAGAACATGCCTGATATTATTTCAAGCCCCTAATATTATTAAATAAAATTGTTCCACTAGAAAAATGTATTTGATTCACTGGATGTAACAAAAAATAACAAGAATGGATATTGACTCAGTGAAAATAATGTTTGTTCTGTTTGTATTCAGAATTATGCCATGAATACCTCAAAGATGTGTTTTTACATGGGATTGAAAAGATCGTTGTTTCACATGTGTTTTATAAATGTGCAAGTCTAAAAAAAAATTATTTATGCTACTTTAAAAGGCTTATGTAAGTTGGTTTTAGATAGTTGATAACAGACATTTAAATCACATAGTGGATTGATTTTGTACAAGTTGAAAGTATTCTAGATGGTGCATTTTTTCTTACTTTTGTCCTACACTTTACCAGATAATAACAGTAGCTCATAAAGATGTTTGAATTTGGTTTATCATATAGAAACTGTATATAAGGCCATGATTCTGCCAAAATACTGATGAAATATTGGGAGAACATAAAAAAAAATAAAAATTATTTTTAGTTTGCACTTGCTCTAGGAAAAAAAAAAAAATTATATTTGATAGTCCTTTTTTTTTCCTTTCTGTTATTCCTGACCCTTTCCTCACAGTGCCTAGGGGGCATTTAGGCAGTGAAAATGACTTAAGCTACAGTCAGTTCTGCTATACACATTCTTTTGTCCTTGCATAGTCCCGTGTTAGCTTTTCTGTATTTGTTCTGATACTATGGAAGTTAACTCCACACAGATGCAATATATTTGACTTTCCTGTGGTTGCCTGTTTATGTTGCAGGAAAAATTGCATTTATAATACATTTGTGAGCATTTCTGACCCAGTTTAATTTCCTGTTCATGATATGTTTACTCACTTGCTTCTACCCAAATCTGCAAACCGAAATCCCCTTTTAAACTCAATATTTCTTGAATGTGTTGCTTGTTATGAATCTGGCCTTGAGTGTTAAATTATTTTCAGACTTCTGTAACTCTGATCAGTTTAGCCTTATGAGCCAAATCATATAATGAGCTTATGAATGTAAATAATCCTGTGTTAAATTCAGTATTTAGGGAAATGTTTTAATGATTCTTTGAATGGGGGATGATTATATTATTATTATTATTATTATTATTATTGGTATTAATTTTATATCATTATTCCCTCTGGTTGTTAGAAAATAATTTGTAGGATGAAGTTCTTCATTACTGGCATAGCAATTATATTAGAGTGTGCAATATTCACCAAGGGAAGCAACTCCAGGTTGAGTTAGGGGTAAGGTTAATCAGGGGCCTTACTGGGGTCTGTTTTATAGTTACACTACATTAAAAAGTTCCAAAGTCATACCCTGAAATAAGTAAAATCCTTTTAGATCAAAATAATGCATGAGATGAGAATGTACTTCAAAAATCATAGGAATATTCCTTTTTTATTAACTCATGTTATATGTTAATTTGTTCATTAGTTCATATTTGTTTGGTTTCAGATACAACAGAAAAATTGTGCTCTTGGAGACATTCTATAAGATGTTGTTATTGCCATGGTCTGTCAATACTCTACCCCCAAGTTCAATCTATTTTCTTTACATAAAGTAGTTAATAAATGCTTTTCTTAATTAAATGTGCCTGATAAAATTAAATGTGCCTGGTAAAAATTTTGAAAATGTATAAAAACATTAATTTGTACAAAGCTAACAACAAAAAAAAAGCTAATTAAGAATATGCAAATGTAGAAAATCATTAACTAACTCCAACTGAAAAGAAATCTCAAACAACATTAATGCAAAAGTAATTACTTGTATTCAAAGCTACCATCTATGTAATTATTTATTTTTGAGCTCATCATTGCAGTATCTGCTCTACTGAAACATTTCCTTCTAAAAAGTGGTAATATTATTCTGTTTTCTTGCCACTGTGAAGAATTAAACTAAGGTGTTAACACTACAATGTGGTTTGCAGTGAAAAACGAGCTGGCACTAATGAGAGTCTCGTCAGAAACACCCTCCATGTGCTGACTCACACAGTAGTACACTCACACAATTTAGCAATAAAAACTAACTTTAAACTTATGCATATTTATGAACCTTATCTTCTCCTCTTGTATGTATATATGAAAGTTATTCAAACAGCAGAATCTGAAGTGAAGCCTTTTCAATGCAAATTGGACCATTTGTGGCCCTCACATCCTGCCACTTAATGTCCAATTCAATGATTGTCTCTAACACTGGCATGTCAAGAAAATGTTTCCCTCACCTTTTCTCAAATGCAGAAAAGATGTTCCCAAGGCAGCACTCATCTCTTGAGTGCTGTGTGACTCTCATTTTCAGACTACATTCAGGAGTGCAGAAGACATTGTACAGGTTACTTTTTTCAAAAGCAGTATCTGTTTGAAACTGTTCAAGGATTTGGAGATAAATCTACTGAAAATTATGAGTTCTAAGGAAGACAGCATAAAAGCTTTAGCTTTTTGTATCCTGACTACATGCTCACTGAGAAGCGGGAGTAAAAATCCTCAAGAATTCAGTATTTGCACACAGATAAAAAGCAAACTTAACAAAAAACAATTTCAGCAAAATAACCTCTGCACTGCAAAGCACTGTCTGAATTTAGATCCACATGAGAAACAGCAGTAAATTGTTGATGTTCCATTATAGCTAAAGAAATCATGACTTTTTAAGTAGAAAGCTTATATATTCTTTCTTAAATATAAAAAAGCTTACATATTCTTATTTATTTTACTTTGC
The DNA here is from genome assembly GCA_018697195.1 of Certhia americana. Classification (NCBI taxonomy): domain Eukaryota; kingdom Metazoa; phylum Chordata; class Aves; order Passeriformes; family Certhiidae; genus Certhia; species Certhia americana. Next base: position 18,941,216 of record CM031858.1, read on the forward strand.
ACTTACTGTTTTATTTTGTACTTATTTTTACCTTGCAAAGAAATACAATTAAAAAAGGGCTTAAAAATGTGCATAGAACATCTACTTGTATCTCCTAAAAAAGACATTTTAATTAGGTCCTAAAACCTGACATTTTAATTTGGTCCTATCACTTTTGAAACCTACTAACACAGCTGTGCTGGCTGAGTTATAATCTACAGACCAGAAGTGCTACCTCACAAGCACCTTCACACTTTTAAGAGAAGTTAAGTAGCTGAGATAGATATTAAAAAAACAAAAAAACCCCACCAAACAAACAACCCCCCCCTCCCCAAAAAAAAAAAAACCCAAACAAAAAACCCAGAAAAATCAGACCAGTGTTTAAAGGAAATAAAATTTGGTATGTACTGCTCCATGAACTGCAATAACTACAGCTGGATATCTCTATATTTAATTCTTGTCAGATCAAATAGGTGCTTTTAAATGCATTTTTATTGCAGTGTTCTAAGCATCAAACCATGTTTACAGTAAATAGAGCTTATGAGGTGATGATTTTGGAGAAAATAGCCTTTACAATATGAAAAGTGTTAAGTCAATAAGTGTTCATTATCAAGGATACAATTATATATTTGTGGGATAGGGATTTGTTACAGGCTTACTGTTTTTTGATGAACATTATCTGTACACTTATGCTTTGCTGCATTATTGTCTTTGTCATCCATGGAGCATACAATCCTATTTCCTGACTGGAAAGCAAACTCCACAGGTTGGCACTGCAAATATTTTGCTCATGAATCACAGGAATTCAGTCACAGAAAACCACAGAACTGCTATTACCCAAATGCTAGCATAAAATAAATGTTTGTATTACACAGTCATTATCACAGCAAGTAACACACAAACATGCTTAATTTGAATGAAGCAACACCCCCAGGCTCTCCTCCTCTTTTCTGCATTTCCTCTTTAAATACCAAAATCTCTGGTGCAGAGTAGGTTCCCATTTATATTTATATATCACCTGTAACAGTGAATTTTACTTAGTACTAGTGGACTTTGGCATTAGAGTCAACGCAAAGGAGCATGAAATAAAGTCACCACAAACGTTATTAGGCAGCACTACCTCAGCTGTATCAGAGCTCGCTCTTGAGCCCATTTGAATAAATGGGATAACTCATATTGATTTTAATGGTCCTTGCATCAGACCCTTGAAAACTAACAACCTGTCTGATACATTTGCATAAGTAATCTGCTTAGTAAATGCAATAAAAACAGTGGACCTATTAACTGTAGAGAAAAGAGGTCAAAAATAACTCCCTCCAATAGATTTCATTAGTCAAGAGTATAAATTAATTACAGGCTCAATCCAGTGCATTAATTAATTTGAAATAGATGTCAGTCCTCAATTTTAGTTCAGTAAACTTCAGACCGGGGCATGAAATCAACCCTTTCAAGGTAGATGCAAGGAAACAAACTTGTTACAGAGATTAATTGGACTGAAACTATTCAAATACTTATAAAAAAATTCCATGAGTTTTTATCCATTACAATAAAGCTCCTCTTGTTTATTTCCAATCTTGTAAAAGCACAAAAAAAAAATGGAAATTCAGTCTGGACAATTGAATCTTCAAGGCTCTTGCCGTCATGAGAAGACAGAGGTATGGGGCAAGGGTGCTGGAAAGGATCCCAGAGACCCCATGTCAAAGCCAGAATTAAAAAAAAGCAGAATATGGCCCAATGACTTTAGATTTTTATATGTCTGTGCAAAAATTGTTTTAAATGATCACAGTTAGCTAACATACAAACATAATGGAAAACAGACAGGTTTATTGCCAGTAATGTCAAGCTATGATTTAGTCTTCACTCAGAGAAGTACTGCTTCTGGCTGGAACACAGTAACTACCTTTGACAGGAATATGGCAATATTTGCCATATTTCTGCTAAGAACAGTCTGGGAATTGCTAGCTATGCCTGCTAATGTAATGTATTTGTTGGTTTGTTTATTTATAATAATCAATGACAAACTGGGGAAGCTGTGCAGCTTTACTCTTCGACAAAATGAAGTGTATATAATTTCTGAGATAAATCTGAGCTGAAGACTTACTCTTATTGAGGAAATGAGTAGGTTTTACATAAGGAAGAGTCTGAGGATTTTCTGCTCTTTAAGATACTAGCATGAAACCATTTCATTACAAATATTATTCCTCTCCATCCCTCCAAGGAAATATGTTGATTTTTATGAATGAACGTAACAAGGAAAAATATAATCTGTGTGATTTGAAGGTTTTTTGGTGTAAACAGATGGGGTTTGGAGGTTCAATATTAATGAAACTATTTTAATACACTATTAGTAAATTCAAAGAATTTTAATTTCCCAAAAGACATGTAGCTTGCTTCAGAAGATTTCAGTATTCTGGACAAAATATATGAAAGCAGAAAGAAACTGAAGGTTTTGGACAAAGATAGTATCATTATTTATTTAAGCATACACAATATAATTGCATTCAGGAATTGCCAATAATTATCCTAGTTCATATAGTGTAATTATCTTATCCTAAAATTATTCCCAGTTTCTTTTCTGCAAAATCCACAAAAACTTTTGGCTTTTGACACTGGCTGGGTCTGTGCACTGGAAGGTACAGGTTGAAGAAGCTCTCTAAGGTACTATGCCTTGGATCACAATTTTTAGTCTTTAAAAATGCATAAATGCCCTAACTCTGCCAAGAAACATGGACCTAAAGCATATAGTGATTCGTTTCAGGGAAAAGCTAATTGGCTAAAGAACTTATTCACAAATTTCCCTGGTATCTTCAGTCCTCTATTACTACTTATCCTTCTTTCCTCTTCCTCTCCTTTGTTTCTGTGGGCAGCCTCATCCAACAACTCCCATGACTCATCTCCTGCCCATGAGGAAAGAAACTCCCTGATTTTCTTTTTTTCTTTCTCCCAGAGAAAGAAACTCAATGTGAGAAAGATTTCTGCTTCACTGCAAGCATGAGCAGACAAGCTAACTGCAATTCCCTTGGCTCTGCAACTTAGAGAAATCAAAAGTTAAGCCTCCTCTACAGTGTTTTTCCCCATCATCTGACGCTATAGTATCAGCAGCTCAGGCAGTTAACCCTTACAGTATTTCCAGCACTTGGGCTCTGGGAGTTTCAGAGAAAGGACCATTGACTCTGTCTAAGGTTTTGTCAGATGAGTCCTGTTCTGCTGAAGAATTTTCTGTGTTGCTTCATGCATGGGCACACATGGAAACACTTGCACACACACAGACACACAGATTCACACACATGGACGTGCACTTGGACATATGGATGCATACACATACATGCTCAGCCCTCAACAAGATTCTGTCTGCACCACTCAGCTATTTTTTTGCACAAAACTCACACAAGCATCCACTCTACTTTTTGGGTTATTGTCTCTTAATTAGATAAAAATGGCATTTATGCTTTTCTCGTTGGGAAATGGGATCTACTAAAAGTGCTGGAGAGCATGTAAAATTATCCACAAATGGCTGGCTTCTGAGCTGCTTAATTTTTTTTACTTGCTTGCTTGTAATGCTTCTGTCATGGGTAACTTGGAATGTCATGTATTTCATATCTATCTCTTACTGTCTCTTTAAACCCCAGCACACCCAGAACCAGAACTGTGGAGCAGTTGGGACATGCTGGTCCCTTTAGAAGGCCAGGGCACCCAAGCTGACTCCCTTCTTTGCCTGGTGCAGTTTGCTGAAGGTGGATGTTGCCCTTTCCAAATGGTCACTTTGGGTGGGCTTCTGGGCTTGCCACTGTAGCAACTTGGCAAAACACGATTTTGCAATTAGAAACCAACGTCTTCAGAGTGAACTGCAAATCCCATAGGATTCCTTGCAGTGAAGCTTGAGCTGGTCCCATGGGGCTGGATCACCCAGTGTCAGCACTGACAGAGTGGATTCTTCCCAGCACAGCAGTGGGCCAGGGGACATCAGTGCCAGCACCACAGGGCCCAGCGGGCAGCAGAGCTGGCCCCCCACACACTGACAGGTCTTTGTCTGCCACTTGGGCAGCTCTGTAGGCTGCCACCTTTTTGGGAGGGCTCTTTTTGTGCGCCACCATTCTCCCTTTGCCTCCCAGACCATGGGCCACCTGTGCAGTGCCATCTTGGGTGGTGCCATTTTCCTTCTGTCTTTCAGGATAGGCTGGCACCATCTTGGGAAGGGTTCTTCTGGAATTTTGGGTCTCTCTTTGCTCCTGTGGGGTTCCTGAGATTTAGCAATTTTATATCTAGCAGTTATTTACTGGTTTGGGTTTTTCTTTCCTTTTGCTGTTTCACTTGTCAGTAAATGGCATTTTTTCACTTATATATACTAGTATTGCTTCCTTATTGGAGGAAAGGCATTGGTTAAGCCTAAGGGGATGTAACTCATTTTAGAGTCACCTCCTCTTTAAATTGTCCTAATTTAGGACAGTTTATCTCTAGTCCACCAGTTTAAGGTCTGCACAGAAAAATCGTCTTGGCCAATTAATATTTTGCTTTTTTTGCTCAACTCAGGATTCTTTATTTTTCTGAGTCTGAAACCAAATATGGTTTGGTCGTTTCCAAACTAATACTCAAAAATACAGAGTCCCATCCTTTTTTATTTGTCAGGTAGATAGCATTATTCAGTAAGAAGTGGTTATGAAGGTAGTTATCAAATACTTTCTAAATATTTGGACACCGTAACTATATGCTGTTTAGAAAAACTCTTCATAAAGATAAGAAATTCAGCAGTCAAAGATATATCTGAATAATGTGCACAGAGAAACAAAAATATTCAATTATCTCTCATCTCTGTACTGGGAGAAGAAAAGAGCTCTGAGAAAAATAGTATTCGATAATGTGGCTAAAGATTATGTCTTTACATATAAACACAGACCCTGTTTTGAAGCAAATGGAAATCTGTAGCAGGAAAAGCAGGGAGGTTTATAAACAATTAGGATTCAAAGACTGTGTTTCATGAAGCAGAGAAAAAATAGGGAGGAAACAGTCTCAATATGTGGCTGAGCGCTGGAACAGGGTCCCCAGGGCAGTGGTGACAGCACCAGCCTGACAGAGTTCAAGGAGCATTTGGACAATGCTGTCAGACACATGGTGTGACTCCCTGGGATGGTTCTGTGCAGCACAAGGAATTGAACTCCATAATTCTTGTGGCTCCCTTCCTACTCAGGATATTCAGTGATTCTATGAATATATGTTGTGAGAAACAAATAAATAATAACATTAATATTTCCACACATATACACCTTTACTCTGTGGTTTCTTATCTAAAATCACAAGGGGATTAACTTCTAAAGAAATGCTACTTCCATTTTTTTATTGAAAATTGGATACTTTCAATATACCAAATATCTAAAATTATAGTAGTTTAGACTAATACTGATTTTGAAAACCTCGATTCATTATCAGGTGTTTATCTACATAGATTTTGATTTTAGTACTTAGTTCTTAGAGTCACTATTCTTTTACTGAGTTATTCAATGGAAAAGTATTAGATTCCATCTTCATTCTGCTATGTTAAAATTATAAACAGTCATAAACAGAGTGGAAATTAGATGACAGTTAGAACACTCATTTCCTTCCATCTTGAGCAAAGAGACTGGCCTATAGCTCTGGCCCTTTGGGACACCTTCCTTGTCATCTTGATGCTTGAACCTATCTTGATGCTTGAACCTGCACCTATCACAATTTTTTAATAAGATATTGTATATATTCTGCTGTTGTTTGGAAGTCAATGCAAATTATTTTACTCTGAAGAAACTTCAGGACTGGGTCTATAGCATGCAACTATTGTGAGATTTGAAACTGTTCTATGGAGATGTCTTAAGAAAATAAAATGAGAAAGCACTAAAAAGTTTTTCTATTCATGGTTATAAGTCTAGATTCATACAAGCAGAGCATATAACTTAATTTCTGAATATTAAAAAATTCCCTGATGTTAAAAGGGGAGCAGATAAATTCAAAGGGAAAGAAAACACTTGAAGATCATTATTCTGAGACTATACATGTCTCAGGAAGACTGAATTACAAGTGGCTGCCAATGGGGAATGTATTCCCATTGGGGTAAAATAGTATGTATAGTTCCCCTTTTCCTGTACTCTTTCCCTCACATCCAGACCTCTTGGAGACAGGTTATAATTCTAGATGAACTTTTTTCTTACTTAGTGTGGCTGACCAGGAATTATGAGTATATCTACCTTAAATTTGATAGAATATAATTTCCTTTGACACACGGCTTTTGCAATTTCATTTCTTCTAGAAAACTAGGAAAGGTGATCTAAAGGGATGGATGTGACTGTATCTCATGACTGTCTTATGATGGTTCAAATAAATTGAAAATTCAATTCTTGGAGGATATTAGGTTTTAGGGTACTGAGATGCCTTTGTACACATTTTTAAAAATGCCCTTGGGCTTGAATGTAAACCTAAAACCTGTTTTATAATTCACAGATTCTGATTTGTTTTTTCTATTTGTTTTTTTCACAACAAATGAAAGCTTGCTCAGTATAGGGATTATATACAACCTTTACAGAAGGTTTAGTTTGTGCTTTGCTACACAGCAATGGGGAGACTTGGAAGAATTATGGCATTTCAAAGCAAATGTTTCACCTAAGTGAAAGCTGCCAAAAATCACTGCAAATTTTGCTGTACCTCAGGTCCGAAGGGGCAAATCTGACCCTTTTGCTGCTAACCTGTGTGGTGAAGTCAAGAACTATGACAACATCAGAAAAAGGCCCCAGTCCATCGCATCTGGGAAATAGAACTTTCTATATTGACAATTCCACCACAGGCAGATGGCACAGTGTTAGAGATGACATGTCCTGTCTATGATGAATGTTTTGTACTGTTTGAATTGCGCTTTTATCTCCAATGTGTCCTCACATAATAATATGTTCTACTGGAGAAAAATCTTTCAGGTGAAAGGAAAGCTACAGGGGGTATGGTGAGACATTTAGAACAGTGACAGTCCTTTCTCATGTGCTAAGTTTACAGGCTAAGGAGAAAGTTTTTGAAAAATGTTTTATAAAGAAGAGAATGGATGAAAAAACCTCAGAAGTAAAACAGATTTTAAAATAAAACAAAATAAGTTGATAAAAAGTTGTTCACAAAACAGAAGAAAGGAGAAATACTTCAGATAGTGTTGAGCATCTACAGGAAATAAACTGTGCAGCAAACATAGACTAAAAACAGAAATTAAAAGGGAGGGAATGATAAGGAAAGGTGAAGTAGAAGAATAGACACAGAAGCACATCCTGATTAATTTTATTCAAATGAATTATTTCAGTAAGCAATATTAATAGTGAACTAGTGATAAGCATGACTGATGGAGGAAAAGCAAATACTGTTTTCTCAAATACTCTGGAGCCTCAGGCACCACATGATATTTGCACTCATCTTTATACCCAAGATTCATCCCAAATATTCATTTAAAAGTGTCAACACTATTCTTTTTGAATAAAGCAAAATTACTTATGCAATTAGTTAAAGCAGTATAATTTAGAGGTATAAGGTCCCAAAGAGTTGCAGCTAAATAGGGCCTAGCAGGTAACTTGACTGTGTAAAAGAGCTGGAGCATTGTACAGTGCTGACTTTGCACTGAGATTTACTTTCTTCCAGTAGATCTCCACAAGCATAAATATTTCACTTGAGTGATCTCTGGAAGACATCACAAAATATTTATTTGTTTCTCAAGAATACTGCTCCAATACATAGAAGTGCTATTTCACTATTGACACACTCTAAATTACACTGAATTTATCCATCTGGTTTATTTCTCTAGTAACAAATGTGTGGCAAAGTATAGTATTCTGATTTCCCTAAGCAGAATAAAGTTTGGTAAGGCATCTTTGGATTAATACTAGGATTTAAATTAGGTACAGAAATAATTTTTAGAATTTCCATAATGCCTCCTATTTCAGCTGAACTTGAAAATACTATGAGAAAAACATTAATGAATATAAAATCTGATTCGATACATTGGAATTTTTGGTCCATCTGAAACTAGAAATAGGAATGTTTTTTAACATTCATTTTGAAAAATTAAGACCTTACATAGAAATAAAGTTTTGGGTGCTTTTTAAAATCAAGTTGTTATTTACAGATTTGAAGAAGATAGTTACAACTAAATAAGAATTAAATTCTTTGATCCCTAGGATGCAAAATAAGATCTTCACACAACTTCATCAGCAGAAAGTTATGGATCTTGAAATGTGGTACAAATATATCTCATTTAGCAGCTAATTCTGAACTAGATCCTGTGCCACTGACAGTTCCCTCTGCATTAGCAACAGCTGAAAGCTACCTCTGCAGTAGGCCTAGCATGACCTAGGCCTTGACAACACCTTACTTAAATGTTCAGAAATGTTCTTGGATATCTAGGGACTGTCATGGCTAATATGGATTGACTACTTAAAAACTTAAAACCCACAATTGAATTAGAGCTGCTGGCAGTGCTTTATTACTTAGAACTCCCAACCAGCTAAATTGTGATTGCTTTCATTTAGAACATGTTGCCTCTGGAAACTCAAAGTAATTAAAGGCAAGCTGAAAAATAATAATACAGCGAGAGGAAAAAAGATCTGCGGTAGTATAGCTATCTTCTGAAAGAAGGAACATTGCACAAAACCTGCACTGCAGGTAATACACTTTTCTTTGGGCTAGGTCTTTGAATAAACGTATTAAGAGCAACAGTCAAAGCAGGACTGACTGGATTAGGTAAGCTTTCCCACCGATTCTGTTACAGAAAAATGTTCTTGCTCAAATATCTACAGGACAGTGCTTTTATATTACTGTAAGGTAATGTCTTCAAATCTTACCATCTGAATATTTAAGCATCAACAGTTAATTTCTGCAAAAAAACCCAACACCTCCTCCTAAGTAGCTCTTTGTCAGGAGCAGTGTTAAAAATTCAGAGGCAGGTTATTTTTTTTCCTAAATTGCTGCTTTTTATTGTATTACAAGCATTTTATGTAATTCTCTTGTCTCTTCACAAGCTCTACCAGGCCAGCAAAGAGTATTAGGATGGGACTCTTTCAAGGACAGTATGAAACTCTTCTTAAGTGACAACATCCAGATATAGTTTTTTTTTTGTCTGGAGAAGAGATTGTGGATCAAGTTGTAATGCATGCATGTAGATAAGGCATGAGTTTTTGACTTATTCACCAGACTGTAAATAACCAATATAACTCCAACAAATTTTCTTCAGGCCAAACTTATGATATATCACATTTATAAGAGCAACAAATTATGAAACAAGTTAGATGCTTTAAAGTATTCTACAACTGGAAAATCTCTGGAGAAAAATAAAGTCATTAGAAAATATTGCTCTATTAAAGTTAATTTATTTCTATAATTGTGATTATTTCAGAGTTACTTAAAAAATATAATTTGAAAATTTCCCTATTATGCTATACTATGCATAAAACTGCCGATGTAATTCTTAAGATATAGCTAAAATGGTGATTAATGTAATACAGGTAAAACAAATGCCTGTTTATGCGCATAGTCTGCAGCTCATTTAATTACATTCCAAAATATTATTTGTTTGAGCCTATTTAGAGAAAATAAACAAAACTCTTATTCAGCCTGAGACTGAGCAAATGTCACCTGAACATATTATTTCAATTGATGCTTTAATCAGCAGTGTTTAATACCTCCAGGAGGTGCTTATCACAATAAAAATAATAAAAGAAAAAGCTTCTTCAACGGCACGACAACTAGGTCATACAGGCTGTCCTATCTGAACAACAAGAGCTGTATTAATAGAAAGAAAGGTTATCAAAGGTTTTTATAACCTTCATATTGGCATTTATTTAACAATAGTGATTTATACTTGTCTCTTAGTCATAAAGTTCTGCAGATATTTCTATCAAAATCTGTATTTGCATGTATAATGTTCTTTTTCTTCTGATATGGTATCATATGCTACATTTTGTTTTCAGAGTAACCATTGCTTTTCTCACAGAAAAAACTGGGTATTTTAAGACATTAGAGTTCTTTTTCTACATAGTTCAAGTACTTGTGCAGCAGAAGTGAGATTGTAAATACTCGAAGAAAATGTTAGAGAAGCAAACATGGTACACATTTGTGTTTTAAAAAGAGAGCGAAGATAAAAACCTAACAACTTTCTTTGAAAATAATTGTGAACTACTTTGATGCTCATAAAACTCTCTAATCCCAAACTAATATCTTCTCTGATTCTTTTCATACAGGAGAAAACCAATACAGTGGAACAGCAGTAGATTTCTCTCAACTCTGGTTCAGGCCCTCAAGGCCAGTAATATTCTGAGTTGCTATAATTATTTGTATGTTCAACATCTAGCTAAAACATAAAACTGCCTTCTGTAAACCATGAGAAAAAGAAAACATGTCAGATTTTGTAACTGTGGTATACATTGAAATATAAAATGCCACAATTTTCCTTGCCCTCTGAAAAGAGAACATGTATGATATATATTTGTGTAAAAGCATACCTCCATCAATGCATTCTGGGGTGAAAGAAATATCATCAAGAGCAAATTCTGTGGGTTGACTCCACCCCACTTCAGCTTCAAAGGCAACTCTGAAAAGGCTGTTACTGGAGAGAACTACACTTCCATACATCCATTTGTTTTCTTCATTTCTGCTGGACGACCACATAAGGATATCCGTTCCGTGTTCTTCAACTGTGTATACCTGTTGAAGACAGAACCCAAGAGATGCAAATGGATCAGCACTAAGCAAGAGGAGTGCAGCTTGGGAGAGTAACACAGCCTAAGTGCAGCAGTGCACCTCCCTGCTTGGGCAGTACTGACCCTCCTAAATATGGTTCAGATCCACTTCACAGAGGTGATGACTAAGAGTTACTGATCACTCTTGCTAATGCTAGTTCAGCTTCAAATATAAAGCTACTATGAAAAGAAAAAAAAAAAAAGATCTGCTAATCCGATCACTAATTGCAAAATCTACAAACAGTCTCAGCCGGATATACAGAAGATAATGAGTAAAGACTTAACCCCAAATTAATTTTAAAATTGCAGAAAGTTTGAGAAGGATCTTGAACTATCCTTTCATCTCTAAAAGATGACCTCCTTATAGTTAGACTGAGTGAAGGGTTTAGAGATATAAATAAAAGGCTTAGCAACTAGGGATTTAAGTCTGTCATCTGGTACAACCAATTTATAACGCAGAGTTTGAGACAGTCACAGAAATTTATTGCAGACATATTTAGCAAACACATGAATAAAAATCATTAAATACTGAAAGCAATAAGTATAGCAATGAATGAAATCCCAATTAACCAACACGTAGTGAATTTATGCCAAGAACATGAAACTGGAGAATACAGAGGTATTTGCTTTTCTCACTCGGGTGCTAAAAATCCTTATACAATCTGACCAGATCAAAAAAAAAAAAAAAAAGAAAAAGAACTGAAGTAAAGAAAGTAAGCATATTCTAACTATTCCAGATGATAACTATTTCTTTACGGGACTGAATATTATAATCAATGTCCTCATCACTTTCACAAGCATAATTCTCTTAAACTGATTTTCCAGTGACTTGTAGATTCATGTTGCCAACTGAATGCCTCAGTTTAATAATGGAACAGAAATCCCGAGGCCCAAGAAAGTTATGAACTTGAACCCATGCTAATGATCTGTATAATTCAATACTTTGATTCTCCCAATTCACCTGGTGGGACAAATAAGCTAAAAACCCAAATGGTACCCTAAATCCCACATACTTTGTAGAACTTGGTATTGATTAAAATATCTATTATGGCTGAAAACACTTGCAAATTATTTTATTTTTGGAGTGAGGGAGCAAGAAAGAATATTGATCTAGAATAATTCAAATCAGGACCAAATTCTATCAAGCCTGATCTTTGGTTACAGGACTGTAACAGCAATATCTTGTCACTGTCTTCCTAAAAGCACACCTCTTGCAGGGCTAAAAGGACAGGTGTTGAGAAATAAAATTAAAAACTGGGTGTAACTGTTTTTCACATTGCCAGGCTCTGAGGTCTTACTAAGTTGAAACCCTTGTGAGGTTAGCACAATGTTAAACACCTGTGTGTGTCTCTGGAACCATTCACTATTTCACCAATCGTGAAATACAACAATCTTGATGATCTGGAATTTTACAGCATATAACAATGTTAGCATGGTTTTAGCTATAAGCAGTGATTTTTCTTTTTGGAAGGTCAATATTGAGGTAATATCCCTTTCAATATATCCCATTGTTAAGTCTCACAGCTGCACAAATAGATATTGGGGAAATGGGAAGACTCCAAAACATTTGAAGACAATACTAGCATCTTCCTTACAGGATATTTAAAGATTGTCCCATTGTTTAAAGACAGATTTTTTTCCCAATTCTTTTGGTCAGGTTAGTAGAAGTTTCTCAAAGCACAATAATTGCTTGAACAGGTCCATCTATGTACAGAGAAATTTCATTGTGTCCGTACAAATTCTGGTCTCAAATACAGCAAGGACCCTTTCTGTGCACATAACAGAACAACCCTGCAGCTCAGGCTCAGTATGACCAATAAACCAATGAAGAATTATGCTGTACGTTCACTGGCCAGTGGGTCTGGAATGGCAGCAAGTCAAACTGGGTCTTATGTGTGACATTTTGATGACATCAGCTCCTGTTCACATAGATACAATCATCTTACATGCTTTTTCTTTTTTTTCTTTGAGATTTAACTAATTTACCATAGAGTAAGGGTATGCAGATTACTAATGGATTAGTTTGTGTGTTATGGTAATTTATGTGACTGCCCTCAGTTAGCTTTGAGTAAAGTTTAAGCCTGGTTTATAACAATCACATAGGTAATTGAGGAAACTTATATCATTTAGTATGATGGTAATCTCTAAACTGGTACATTGGAAATCTCTGTTGAACTCACAGTTCTGCTTCATTTGTCATGTACCTTCCTGGGGTAATGCTTCAATTACTTGCCAAAGTACTCCTGAGTACCTGAGTTCTCCAAACATTTTTCTTTCCACAACTATGCCAGGAAAGGATCTGTGTTCTTAAATGTCTTTTGAAAAGTTAGATGAAATTTCTAGAAGAATAACACACAACTGAAAGTGGATGCTAAGTCAAATGGGATTAAAGGAAAGTTCAGAAAAATGGGAAGCCCAAGGACTCTGTTCCTTTTGCGAGGGATACAGGTCTTATTCTCTTGGTTGTGCCCAGTGAAAGTGAGGAACCAAAATAATATCTTCTTTCCTGGGGCTACCCATGTCACTCAGTATTTGAGCATCTTCTGGATCAGGAAGTGCATCAAGTGTATGCAAGATTTTTGCTGGCCTGTGTAAACATACACAGCACATGAAAGGTTGAGCAAATTTTCATGGATAAGATCACCCTAGAGGCCTGGAAGGGTGAAACTCTGTGGTGCTTAATACCTCCAGCACTATCTTCCTGCACAATATCCTATTTAAAGGGTAGAAGCTAGCCTGGTAGTGAAAACAGCTTAAGATATGCAAGAGAAAAAAACTGACAAGATGAATCCCACTATATGGTATGTAATGGAACAAAAGCAACCACCAAACAAAACCCAACCAAGCAAAAAAACCCACAAAACCCTCAAAACAACCAAACAAGTTGTAGCAAAATCCCATTGAAAAACTCTGTATTTATCAGTCTGATAAGATTGTTCTCCAGCCTAATACTGATCTAGCTGATCCACTGAGAACAACATTCTTTAGAAAATCCTATTTACTGCCTTAAAGTCATGATTTAGTTCTAATTCTCCACAGAATATCCTGTGTGTTAGAAACTTCTGAATTATTTTTTCAGTTTCTATTTCATTTTGAGGATAGGGAAAGTAATTTTTAAGGTCATAAAATATAATCTCTTTTCTATTGGTTAATCAGCAGCTACAATTCATGGCTAGTCTGTACCCTCATCTTGACTTCTCATTATGATGTATTATCTTCCTGATCCTGCCTGAATCAAGCAGTTGGTATGCTGAAAGGTACTGTATTCCACCAGAACTGTATAATAAATAAGAAACCAATGCAGGTCTAAAGGGTGCATTATAAGAGATGGACAACTTAAAGTCTTTAATTGCAGGCTGAGGAAATAGGAATCCGATGAATAATGATGCTATGTTTTCTGCTTTACATCTTTAAGATCATGCCTTTGAATTCTTCATGTTCTTCATCAGTCATCATGGAGTGTCTTCCTTGGACTGAAGTCCCACCAGAGACAGACTGAAATTGTTTCTCTTAAGTCCACAAATCAGATTCAAAATTGTATCATATTTCACTGTCCCATTAGAGAAGCACTTAAAAAAATTACTCGCCTTTTTTCTCTTCATTCCCCTAAACCTTTGTTTGAAGTAATAAAAATTTTGCCTAAATATTAGTTGGAAGTAATAAAATATTTAGGTTCTTTTGTGTAAAATTGACCCATCTTATACCAAAATTTATTATAAATAGATTCTGTTCAATAGGTACCAAGGTAGAAAACTTATATAATAACTATATTATCACATCAGGAATTAATTTCAGTTTTAATTCTTCACTGTATGAGTATGGCAGACTCCTGAGGTAAATGGGCAGAGAATCATAATAAAAATGTTTTCAGTCTGACAGGTGATCAATAGAATTTCCATTGGAATGAAACAGATGTGAAAACCACAGTCAGTTTTTTGCTGAAAGTGCTCTCCTACACCGTTAAACTCAACAAAGTAGTCACATAAATGTAAAGAGAAATGTGAGGTTTCTTAAAATTTACATTTGAAGCATAATGCAGCAAAATTTGTTTGTATTAAGTGGTATTTTTGTCCACAGCATATTGATTGATATATTAGACCAGGCTTGTATTTAGTGCAGGATAACTCCCCTTTCAAGGACTCTTACCAAACACGTCTAAGGAAAGCTAGTGGGTTTGTTCTTAGTCTTACAAAGCTTTTTTTTTTCCTATTGGTTAATGATTGATTGAAGTCCTGAAAGCAGGAGTATTCAGATCTCTTTTAAATAGCATCCATTCTATGTTAATGCAAGAGGTGCTGTAAACATTGTGTCCTTTCTAAAAATAATAATGCCCCAGACTTTTTGGTTTCCCTATGAACAAATTACAGAGTTTATGACAATAGAATTGTGCAATTGAAATGTATATTGTGAATACAGAATAGCAGCACTTCTAGTTCCTTTTTTCCCTTCCTAAGTGACCAGTTCCTTTTCTGAATAAGAATAGGATTGTTCCCATAATTTTACATTATTTTGTGTAGTTCTACAATGTCTATTTCCTATACCATTACAATGCTCATTTTTATCTTTCTTTTAACAATTCCTTGCATATCATTTTAATCACACATCTCAGTATGACCTGTATCTGCATTTCTTTTAATTTTTTTTTTTAAATTCAGATTCAACTAGATAGCTGTCTTTCAGGTAAGAACTATATCAGCTTTTGTACTGATGTTATTATATTCTGGCACATTATTCAAACTTCCTATTACAGTTTGACTTCTTTCACCTCCAGTGCAAACTGAAAAAAAATCCTCACAGAGCTGTTGTTTTAGAAGTTTTGGGCTGTTGATTTTATTGCTTTTCTTTTTTTGTTCTTTTTAGGCTTTTTTCTTTTTTTGCTTGGATGGGTACAGTTGATTTATATTCTTGATTTTAAAACAGCAACAGCTGATACTGCAATAGCTTATTAGTTTGATAGAAAAGAGAAAAATGTCCACAGAGGTAAATTGATTCTGTGATGGGATGATATTCCTTGCTGAGTGCTTCAGTCTGTTGTGAATACGTTTCTACATAAAGAGTACATGTAGCTGAGCCATAAACAGGGAACTTTATTTGTACATGGGAGTAAGGCAATTCTTTATAAAATTGAGGCAGTGAGAGTAAATTAAACTAGTCTGCTTACAAAGAAAAAAAGCCAATTAAAAAGCAGACTCTGGCTGTCTGCCTACTAACTCACACATAGGCCACACACATCTACTTATTCACAAATACTAAGTGTTCTGTGATGCTTGAAAACATTCAAAAGCTCCTTTAAAGGGTCTCATCATCAATCTTGCATGCTGTAAGGTCCAGGATACTTGAATTTAAACAGATAGTTAATCATAGATAATCTCACAGTATTTCGGCTCTCAACAGATTAAAAAAAAAGAATTTATGTTTGCTTTTTACTTCTGCTTATATGAACTTCATGAAATAAATCTTTTTTTTTTTTTTTTAATCATTAAGTAAATTTACAACAATACTTTAGAGTAATAAACTAGGTGCTAGAGATAAAATTGATATGCAAACCCCATCCTGAAAAAATTACTAAATAAAAAGAAAAGAAAAGAAAGGTGCAATGAAGGGTAACATTATCCCTGGCCAGAATGTAAGGAGAAGGTGGAGAGTTTACCAGTGGCACAAGTTGCCCCTAGAGGCTGAGTAATCTCTATTTATGGGCATTTTCAAGACTGGGTAAATTCCTGAGCCACCCAGCATCATCTTGTAGCTTGCTCTGCTTGGAGCAAGAGGTTTTACTAGAGACCATGGGAGGCCCCTCCAGCCTAATTGCACTAAAATCCCATGGAACAGTGCTATGGTTATCTTTTCCAGTGGAGAAAACTGTGGTAAAAACCTCCTGACTTAATTCAATGTCCAAGACTACAAAAATATTTTTGTTCAATTTTGGCATAGATTAATTTATATTCTGTCACTACCTAAAACATTAACGCAACCTGTATTTTCAAAATTTAACAAACTGCACAGATAGGAGACTTTCTCAGGTCACTTAAAAAAGAACTGTGCATATTAATTCAATGAGTCACATGAAATGAATTGTTTTCCAAGGGGTCACATCCCTTCTTGGACTGTTACTGGATTACTTAGGAACCAAAAAAGTACTTGTTAAGGATGCTTGGGAAAAACAGCAAGATGACAGTTTCATGGAAACTTGGGCTATAATTGTTAATAAAGTTAAATAACTTATTTCCAATAGTTTTAATAAAACATCTTTCACACATGGTTATAGCCATATTTTTAAAACATTTAGCTTAAACCTCTAAACATTAGAAATTGCCTCTATTTTCTTTTAGAGTGATTCCACAGAGAACTGTGCTGGTATTAGGTAGGTTTTAGTGCGCTAGTCAAATGTGCAGTGTTAAATTTTTACATATGTAGTGAGAGGACTTCAAGTGGAACTAAAACTAAAGCAGAATTGTCACTTGATCCTGTCAGGAGAAGATTTGTAAATAGGTGTAACTGTAGTAAGTTGTGATGAAGTACTGTTAACATAAATTCCTGAGATTTTGGTAATCCTGAACGCAAAAATGCAAATAGTACTAAAGCAAGTATTATCATGCCATAATGTAGTAGAAGGACTTTTACCTTTAAGACTCCTGTTTGCCTAGAAGCAAACATCCAGAACCAGAAGCGAACTCTACAGACCCCAAGACTAGCTGGGAAGAATTTGGTGGTAATTATCCTTGCTCTGTTTCCTTCCTTCTGGGTGGATGAGTTGACATACAAAAAACTCTGTCCTTTACCTTAAAAAAAAAAAAAAATTAGAGTTTTTCAATCTATTATTATTTATGTTTTAGTTTCTAAGAATTTTTATAAACACAGATACTAGTATTTGTTTTTTCTTTTTACTGTATGCATGTATACCATACTATGGTTGTATGGAGATCTTCCTCACTAATGCTTTGTGCATTTCACAGAATTTCAGAATAGCTTGGGTTGGAAGGGCCCTCAAAAATCATCTAGTTACAACCTCATGCCATGGGCAGAGATGCAACCCATATCATTAGGCTTCTCAAAACACACCCTTGAACACTTCCAAGGATGGGGCTTCTGCACAATTTTTTCCAGTGTCTGACTGCCTGCTGAGTAAGCAATTTCTTCCTAATTTCTTAATTTCTAATCTAAGTCTCTCCTCTTTTGGTATAAACAGATGTTCCTTGTCCTAGCTGTCCCTTGTGCTAAACAGACTCACAGAAAAACCTGACTTGGAAGAGATGCACAAGGATCATCAAAGTCCAGCTCCTGGCCCCCGCACAAGACACCCCAAGAGTCACACCATGTGCCTGAGAGCATTGTCCAAATGTGGCTTGAGCTCTGTCAGGCTTGGTGCTGTGACCACTGCCCTGAAGAGCTATTCCAGCACCCAGCCACCCTCTGGGGGAAAAACCTTTTCTTAATATCCAACCTAAACCGTATGGACTGATAGATATTTCTAAGTATAACAGGCTGTTGGCGATTCTGACAAGAAATACCTGTGTAGCTTATGTGAGTTTATCTTGCCTGGGTAATTCAAAAGTAAATTACAAATCTGAATAATTTTGTAAACACTTTGCTCTAATTTTGTTTTCCTTCTGCTTCACTTTTTATTAACTCTGTTTTCTTAAAATTGCTGGGTAATTTCACAGAAACAAAGAACTAATTAAATGAAGAAACTGAAACAGAAAACCACACAAAATCTCTCTAAAAAGCCAGGGGCTAGTGATTGTTTTGTTATTGCATTGCATCAAAGTAACAGCAAAGCAAGTCAAACTACTTATTTGCAAGAAACAGCTTGCCTGGAATAGCTGCTATAGTTTCTACCTCTACCTTGTCTGTTCTGTTCCTTTCCAAGAGGAATGCACTTCCAGATTTACAGCCTGCAACATAAAGTAGTAGGAATGTCTGCAAAAACTGTGATTTGTGGTAGATAAGCAGTTCCCTCATGATCAGGTGAGCAGTTCCTGCAGCAGGTGCAGAATAAAGGAGAAGGTTGGATAAAGAGTTGGACAGAAATGGTTACAGCCACCCATGATAGGTTGTCTCCATTGATTTTAAAAACATAAAATACAAAAAAAAAAAAAAAAAAAAAAAAAAAAAAAAAAAAGAGTCAAAAACATGGAAATGATGCTGCTCACAAACTCAAGAGAAAAACAGTAGAAATTTTGATACTTTGAGATTGAATACTAACTATACTTTGCTGATTAGATGGAAATTAAGATGGGGACTCTAAGCATTAAGGCTTCTGGAAAGAAAGTTAACTTCTTCTCAAATAGAGATTGGTACATTTGTGAAGGAAATTAATATCCCACCCATATAAATTGTATAATATAAAGAATATATTATTTAATATTTATGTAATACAATATATAATTATGCTTATACAACACAGATGATTGTTATTACCTATCAATATATATAATTCTCCTGACAATCAACTGGCATTGTGGTAACAATGGTACTGCCAGGTACTGCCACGAAATATCTTGGGAAGAACTTCTATAATAACATTTCTGGCAAGCCAGTGTCAGGGTTGTAAGTTAAATCAAGGTAAATCAACTATTTCACACACAGCCACACACATGCTCCTCATCCTGCATACGATTTCATGTTTTTTAAAAATTCATCAGGATGATAACACACCCCAGGAAGAGTAGATTATTTAAAATATTGACAAGGAGAAGAGTATTACTATAGCCAGTTATGATTTCAGGGAATTCATCTTTTAATATCAGAAGCTGACATTATGTACCTGAAATATGCGATTAGAATTGAATACAAAGGAATAGTATTATTTCATTTGAAAGAGTCATAAAATGATCATCTAGTCCAACTGGCTTATCAATTCGGGGCTGCTTGAGATAAAGCATGTTGTTAAGGGTGTTGTCCAAATCCTCTTAAACACTGAAAGGCTGGGGGCACTGAACACCTCTAAGAAGCCTGTTCCAGTGTTTGGCCTCCCTGTTGGTAAAGAAATGCTTCCTAATGTCCAGTATGAAACACCCCTGGCACAGCTTTGAACCATTTCCATGTATCAGCTGATCTCACTGAGATGTGCTGTTATCTTGGCACTGATCTACATATTTTGTAGGGTTTTTTTTCTATTTTTTTTTTTTAATTAGATATTTTATTTTCCCAGAAGTGATATAGTACATGTGGCAGTACCTGGTGTGTGGTCAGTATGAGGGTTTGTTTGCTCTGTGACAGCACTGGTGCTAATATTCCAGTCAAAATCATCAGTAGTGTCTTGGGTTAATCCACATACAGTTGTCCACTCTTGATCTTGTGTTTCAAAGTTACAGCTTCCAGGAATACTTGTGTAGTAACCTGAAAATACAGAAAAAAGTAAATTATAATCCCAGCTCTACGTAAAGGTGCTACAGTGTGCACACTATAAATGGAAATGGAACGGATTCTGTATGGCTAACACTGTGATTCCCTGAATTCCATGCATGGACATAAATGACAAGTGATAGTTAATGAGGAAAGGAAAAGCTCATTCTTCACTTTTACTGCTAAATGCCCATGACAAACAATTAGCTAGCAAATCTGGACTGCCCTTCCACAGTGGCATTTTTCATAAACATATGTTGGCCTAGTGAATATTATGTCTGATGGCAGCTTTATGATGAGAGATGTTCTAGTGATTAGGACACTCATTGACTAAATTCAGATTTGAGTTAAACTGCCCATTTCTAACTCTGTCTCTGCTGCTTCGGGTTACTTTGGAAAAGTAATTAATCAACAAAATGATTTAAATGGTGCAGTACAGACGAATCAAAAAGCACCAGAGCCTCTTCTGTTGGTTCCAAAGCATCTTTCATGTGGTTTGAAAGCAGAGGCAGCTTCACAATTGCTGAGTGTGAGTGAAGACAATACCTGTGAAGAGACTTTGGAAAAAATGTTACAAACTATTAGACATCACAATCAGCCATACATTTTAGATACATGTCTGACTGTGACTGTTCAGAATGAGTTTGATGATTTAGACTATGTTCCTTGATCTAGAAATATTCTGCAATATTAAAATACAACTATATATGTATCATTGTCTGGATATAAAAGATATAGATAAAAACAATAGATTTAATTACCTCCTAGTAATCTGTTTTGGTTTTTCCCTATTTTATACTTTGATGCTAAAAAAAAAACTGAACCAATTCTGTATGAAAATATCATTATCATAAAACTGCTTGTGACCAAGGTCTGCACACACAATGTAACCCTGTGGGCTTTTGTTCTCTGTAAAAGAAAGTTAAAGTCATCGTAGTTACATGTATGAGACAAATATCTTAAAAGCTGTATAATTTTGATCCAATATAAGTTATTCACTGGATCAAAGTCCTGTATGCTGGGGGAGAATTTGCATTGCCTGTAATGTATTTACTGTACTGCAAGAACTCTCTTGAGCACAGACTGAGGGAGCTGGGACTGCTCAGGATAGAGATGAGAATGCTCAATTGGATTTTTTCAGTGTGTATAGACATTTTATGGGATGGTTTAAAGAAGAAAAAGAAAGACTCTTCTCAGTGGTACCCAGTGTCAGGACAAGAGACAATAAGCAAAAATAGAGGAAGCAATTTTCAAGGCTAAGAAAAAAACATTTTTTTAACTGGTAAAACACTGATGTAAGTTGCCCAGGTAGATTTTGGAGTCTCCATTTTTGAAGGCATTCAAACCCTGTGGGGCAGAGCCTTGTGCAACCTATTGCAGTGAATTGCTGTTTGAAGCAGGAGGCTGAAATAGATGAAGTCCAGAGGTGCCTTCCCACCTCAACACTTCTGTGATATTACCAGTGCTGGTCATATGCAGTGAGCATCTGCATGGGCACTGTATTATAAACATCATGTAAGCCTAATAAAGGCCTAACTCCAACAATAAACAACCTCACACACAGGTAGAGCAAAGGGAACCCATTATTTAAAAAATAAAGTAAGTTTGCTTGTGCATCTCTTACAAGATCAAGGCCCAAATCCATTTAGGATTTACACTAGTAGTAATAGAATACTTGACTTCAGCTTTTTACCCTAATATATTAACAATGCTTTCAGAAGGCAATTATTAATAAATATTCATGAACAGTATTTATAGGTTGAAAAAGTCATGTGACCTATCTGCACCTGCTGTGTGTTGTTTTTTTTTTTTTTTATTGGTAAGCATACCCTATTTAGAAGCCAGCAGAAGAAGATTGCTCCATTTATTGGAAAAATTGCTTTTATTTCAATAATTCAAGCACTCCTCTAGTTGGTTCATCAACACTGAGGTTTGCTATTAATCAAATCTATGCATAGTTGGCTGCAATTCATGAAAACTGAAACTGCTTTCATGTGTGGTTTTTTCACCTCGGTACTTCCAGCAGCATACTGAAAGAGAATAAAAATTCAGCAAGATTGCCTGACTGGACTGAATGAAAAATAGAATAAGTAATTTCCAGGAGTTTATTAAAAAAAAAGTCAAGCAGTCTACGTGGATGCAGTTCATTTCATAAAGTTCTGTTGTCAATCCTGCATACAGGAATTGCTGCTGAGTAGATTATGGTCCATTTACTTCTTTGGAGTTACACTTGTAAAAACTACAGCAGAATGTGAAATAAGTTCAGACCTTGAGCTCAGTGCAAAGGAGAAAACTGCAGACAAATGTGGCCATAACCACTTGTGATGGGACAGGTTAGGCTATGAAGGGATTTCTCTGTGCCTGTTACACTTTCTTTTCTGATTACGCAGCTCCTGTTCTCTTTTCATTAAAAAAACCTGTTTCCATATCTAGAAGGCATTATGTGCCCTTTAATGTTGTTTATTCCCATCTGTAAGACATTTGTCAGGGGAAAACTGTGTTTATCTAAATATAAGGCATCATTTGTTGGAAATAAAATAGAGCAGACAGGGAAATATTATACCTGAGGCTTATCTGAGTATTCTGAATGCCAGATAACTGTATCTCTGCATTACACTTCAGTAGAGACAGCAAGACTAAAGACTGATGAAAATATTTTGATCTCTCTACAGCCTTTCTATCTACAATAAAAAGATATATCAGTCTATTTTTTTAAAGTGAATATCAGCAATTTTTTTTGTCCCCTTGAAAAAGCTTTTCTTCAACATAGCAAAGACTGAGTTGCTTTACTGTGATTCAAAATAATTTATGGTCTGAAATGTTCCAATCTATTATCTGACTAAGAAAAGAGTCCTTCCAAAAAACACAGAACAACACCCTTCCACAAGGAAGGTACTATATTTTCTAACAATACTTAGAGAATAAGTCAAGTATCTCCATAGTTTTCTGAATATCTTTACTGAACAGTTCACTTCGGACAGTAATTCAAATTTAGTGTGTATCTATTAGGTCTGGAAAATGTTACAAGAGTGATTGTACAGAGTTTTTTGCTGCATTTACTTTCCCTAACTCCTGAAAAAGTATCAATACTTTATACAAGAAATACAGATTAGCTGTTCAAAAATCTATCATGGAGTCTACTTTTAAAAACCTATTATTTTAAAGGTATTATTCAATGTAAATTTGCATGAATATGATTCACGAAGTTCACTGCAACACAAAGTACTACAAGAGGTAAAGAGCAGAAATAGTGGCACTGTCTTCAGCTTATATACTTCAGAACTGCTATTTATCTATATGAATGGGAGAAAGTCCAAGTTAAATCTCCTATAGTGACATCTTAATATCTTTTTAAGTATGTAAGCAGCCTGGTAAAAACATTATTTTTTTTAATAAACTCCTGGAAATTACTTATTCTATTTTTCATTCAGTCCAGTCAGGCAATCTTGCTGGATTTTTATTCTCTTTCAGTATGCTGCTGGAAGTACCGAGGTGAAAGAACCACACATGAAAGCAGTGTGTGCTTTCATCATCATCATTAGTGCATCATCAATAAGGGATCATTACTTTTGCAATCCCGTTCAGATGAACATGTAACAATTCCATGCAAAATAAAAGGCCCTTGATTTTCAAGGGACCACAAAATATTGGCTGATTTCAATGAGGTACTTTTATTTCCACAAAGGATGAACACTGAATTAATGTGTGGATTCATGTACTCTGTTTATCAAGTTTACTTTTGAGCATACCTGCATTATGGCAGAATTTGAGCCTCCAGCTCAAAGATTAACAATTAGACTGATTGCTGAGCAGCATATATGGACTACCTAATCTTCCTACTCCAAATGTCCAGTCCAGACCATAACTGAAAATAAGCAAAAATATGGAGCAGGAACAAGGGCACAATGTTTTGCTGCTTGTGAGTTTCAGGTCTGAATTGGAAAGCCCATTAACTTGATCCAGATTTTTAGATGGAGCTGTGTCCTTCCATCTCAATCAGCCTCAGCAAAGAATGCCTTCAAACAAATTGTATCTCAGTATTCATCAGGACTTAGGCAAAGACTTATTTTTTTTCAACTGTTCTGTAATAGAGATATGACAGTAGAATATTTTCATAAGTCTGAGGTAGAAACAAGAAAAAACAATGAAACTGTATTCATACTACTCAAATCACAAAGGCAGAATTCATTTGAAATACAAGCTTATTTTTAAATATTCACCTTTCCATGGCAGAATCATGCCCAAATGTTGTTTTACTTTTCCTTTCAACACCTTTTTTCATTCATAAACAAGCTTACAATTTTTCTCACAGTTGATTTTTATTGTAATTCATTGATTTACTTCCTTAAGTATCTTTTTAATCCTTAAGCTGGTTTTGGCCTTGGTGTTGGTTTTTTTTTTTTTTTTCAGTATTTAACTTTTGGTTTTATTTAGTTACATTTCTGCAACTAAACCGCACTTGAATACTTTTGCAGCAAATGTCTCTGAGGATGTGAAAATGTCAGACCTTTTGAGCTGGGGAGAAGGCAACCTGCTTGTGATCATTCTCTGAGTGAATCATCTTTATGAACTCACCTAAACTATGCTGCAGAATTTAAAGTTATAATTTGAACTGAAGATTAGATTTACACACAAAGAGATACTTACTGCAGTCAGCTTCGTCTGATAGGTCTTCACAGTCTGGTTTATAGTCGCAGATGAACTGAGACTCTATGCAATTCTTATTCCCACACACAAAATCAGTGAGAGCAGGGCATTCCCTGGGGTTCTCTCCAACTGAAACCAAGAGGACATTTAAATCAATATTGCAATTGAAGTAAAGGATGCTCTTTTTAGTTTGTTACCTATTATACATCATGGCTTTAGGGTTTTACTGCTTCCGACAGCTATTATTTGATCTCACTCTTTTAATGTTGCATTATGTATTTCTAGACTACTGTATTTGCCTTGCCCAGAGCTTCAAATATATATTTTGGCTGGAAGAAAATTCAATTAAGCATCAACATAACTGTTTCCCTGATATATTTGTTGTGGACATTAAATAAAAAAGGGTTCTATGAGCTGTTGTAAAGTAGACAGGCAAAAGGCATTATTCTGTTCATAATTAAATTTTTTTGAAAATAACATTTTAAACTGAGAAAAATCACTGTTATACACATTTGCATAATAAATAAACATTTAGAGCCTTTATAAGACATTTAATCTTGTTTTGAAGAGTTTAAACAAACTGCTGCTCTGATTGTCTGAACCACAGAGAAATTTCTCTTATGGTATTTAATATACAAACCTGTTTTACAACAATTCGTGTTTGCCTCTGAGGGTGAGTAAAAATAATTTCATGAAATGAGAGTAACTTAGTAACCTGCATATAAAACATTAGTTTCAAATCCAAAGTACAGAGATCCAGCCATCCCTGGACTGTAAGACTATAAAGGAACTTATTTAAGTTATTTTTTAGTTCAGTGCACTGTGTGCATAATTTCAGCCAACAGTAATTGAAACAGTTCAGATAACCCCAAATGCAACATTTCAAAAGCACTCTGATAACCTTAGATTGCCTTTCAGTCTAGAGCTACAAGTTCTGCGAAAAGACATTTAGGAGAATTTATTTTGACTGAATTCATTGTAATGTGTTTTATTTTTCCTTCAAACATGACTGAAATGTGGCATATTGTTAAACACAGTCTGATCAGAACTCCATGATATTTACATTTATGCAGGCCCATATTTCCAGAGGAGTTGTTACTTTTGTCAGGGTATTAATCTCCTCAAATAGTGGTACTTACTGAATTTTACAGACTGAGGAACTGCATTCTCACTGAAGCAGAATAGGAAGAGAACTAAACTTTTCATTTAGTTTCAACATGTACTCAAAGTAATATTAGAGTGACAATACAGCATTAAAATGTAATCCATATATTTTAAATAGTTAGTACAAAAAACAAGTAAAAGAATCACTGCTAAGATTCTTTACTTGCAGAACCTCAATATCTAAATTTTCAGCTTTGAAATACAAAAGCCCCTGTGCACTGACAAACATATACAAAAAAATCTTTCCAAACTGATATCAGTCTTGTTATTTTTTTTTTAAATTTTTCACAGTTTGATATGATTAGTGTCAGGGGATCCACATCACAAGCAAATTGTCACGAATGCCTTATATTCATGAAAAGCTATGGCTGTGTTTTACAGACAATCCATGTGGCAGAGAGCAATTACAGAGGAACAGACTCCTAAGAAAAAAAATTGATTGAGGCATTTGTGATGGTTATGGCAGTTTTCACACCTCTCCAAAATGATGTGATAAAAACTGTTTGAAGAGATCATCAAAAACTCATTAGTATGGCTCATCCTAAAATCTGGAAAGCCACATAATAGTTGAGGTTGGCAGAGACCTCTCAAGACCTCTCAACCCACTGCTTCAGCCACCTCTAGTATGGCAGGTTGTGCAGGACTGTGTCCAGTTTTGTTTTGGATAATAACAATGGATGGAGACTCAACAACCTCTTTGGACAGCCACTTGTGTGGGGTGATCCTCACAGTAAAGTTGTTTATTGTCTTCACATGAAATTTCCTGTTTTTTGAATTTGTGCCCATTGCCTTCTATCAGAAGGCACTTTTGAGAAGAGTCTAAACCCCTTATCTCCACTCCCTCCTCTGCACTGGAAATGATGCACTGGAAAATTAAACTACTTCCTTAAGTCATTTAATGGCTTAAATAATGACAAAAATTAGGTAATTACAGATCCATTAGCATACAGTAATTTTCACTGCATATGAAAGGGTACATTATTACCATACAGGGGAGTGACTTTTGAAAATCCTTGGCTTTGTGACTGATCATATTTCACCCCATTACCTAGACAGAGCAGCATTATGTTATGTTACTCCATCATTTATATCTAGCACTTAATTATAATTGTTCTTTTTTTTAAAAACAAGCAACTTTATAGTACTTCAAACATATCATAAACCAGCATTTAATAATATTATTAATCTCTTTGGTCATCCTAAAATAAAACATATGATTCCAACACAGACATAATGAAAACTTTTATCTCAACAAGTGTGAATGTCAAAACCACAAATTTACATATCTATGAATTTTATTCTTTTAGAGTAAGACCTTGATTATAGGTAATGTTTAGGGATATACGGTTACATTTATGATAATGATGGTTTTTCTGCTACTGTCTTTGGCAGAGAGAAATAAAATCTCACTTTAAATCAACATTCTGGCATTAGTATTGCACAATGTAAACAAATATTTTCAACTCTGTTTGGAATTATGGCATAAAACCCCCAACTTTCCATAGTACGTTCATTCTAGCCAAAACTCCTACATCAGCTAAGAATGAAATCAAAACAAAAAATATGGTGCAACTCAGCCATAAGATGAAACTTCAGTGTCAGCAAAGCCAAAGACAAGTTCA
Source organism: Certhia americana (assembly GCA_018697195.1). Lineage (NCBI taxonomy): Eukaryota > Metazoa > Chordata > Aves > Passeriformes > Certhiidae > Certhia > Certhia americana. The sequence continues at coordinate 18,968,697 of CM031858.1, forward strand.
CACAGAAGTCGTAGCTTCATTTTTAGAAGATATTTATCAAATATAATATAAGAAACCCCAATTTAATCAGAAAAAAATACACTGAAGAACATATGGGAAAAATATGTTAGAAAATTCTTTAAACAAAGAAAAAGAAACGAAATTTAAATTATTATCTTGCCCATTTTTAATTTTTGCTTTCAAAATTACAAGGTTGCTGAAATCTGAGTTTGTGTCTATTAGTACTGATTTTTTGAGAAAAGTAATCTAACATCTTTCCAGAGAGTTTTAGTATAAAGCAAAACAATGTCTCCTAATTAACTGCATTATTTTTAAGCTGATATTTCAGATAAAATGAGAAATTTTCACTAAGTCTTATTTCTTTGTGCATGTTGGTTGTGTTGTGACTGCATTTAAAAATATATAGTTTTTGGTCTGATCATATTCCTCATTTCTGCTTTGATGACCAGTCATTGGAATGATAACATGTACTGGATGATGGTTGATTACATATAGCATGTAATACTATATTTTTTCCCAATAATATAGCTCACAACATTCCATGAAAATCCAAACATACAGAAAAACTCTAAGCAGGAAAAAAAAAAAGAAAAAATATGGCAAATTTTGTTTCTTGCCTCTTTCTTCTCTTAAGAGCTCAAGAAACATGTAAGGAAAAAAAACCTTCTAATTATGAATATACACCAAACAAATTAAGACAAAGATTATGGTGAAAAAAGTTACTGGTTGTACTTTATGGTGTTATTATGAAATTATCTTTGAGCAGCTACAACATTAAAATGGATGAGTGAACTACAGCAAGCCAAAAAATGAGCTGATGCCATGTATGGAAATGTCAGAGGTGTAAAAGAGGGAAATATCCACAAATGTGGATTTTTCACAAAATGAGAATGAGAGGAATTACAGGGAGTTAAAATGTTTTTGATACGTTCTAACCTCATTTCTGAATATGCTTTGAAAATTTGCAGAGAACTAGGATTCTCAAAATAAAAAGAAAACATTTCATTAAAATTTAAGAAAACTTAATGAAAATCCATAAACGTTTTTTTACCTGCCCTTCTTCCAAATCTTTGGTTTAACCCCTCAGATGAACAATTAAAAGCTTATTCAGTTTTAGACATAATTTTACATAATGAAAAATATCCTTACAGATAAGTAGTGATCTACAGGCATAACATGAGTTACAGAGGAATGGATAAGAGCTACAAAAATAGGTGGTACAGAGTGGGAACCATTTGGGTTTGGTTTTGGTTTTTTAATGAGAGCAGAAGCGCCAACTAAATTTATTAATTTCCAGCATGCTTGGACATTTCTTGGGCCAGTTACCTTTGTTTTGCATTTTGTTTTGATCTTTCTTATCCAGTTACTCAGTCCAAAAATCTGTGGGATCTTAGTACTATACAAGATATGTTACAGGTCAAAAGACCACAATCTATTCCTTTCCCAGAAAAAATAAACTTATTATAGGCAGCAAAAAAGGCACCCCAAACCAAAATAAAATAATATAGAGTATAAAATACAAACACAGATAAGAGTTGAATTGCTTATGATAACAACCAACCTTTAGATCAGCACAGAAATAATATACTAACAAGAATCAAGCGGAACAAGTGGAGTAATTAAACCATTTATTTTCTCATAGGTCAAAGGTATCTGGCAGCAGCACACACATACCCTTATAAATCACTTTTTTTCCCTTACATTAAATACTTGGGGATTAGATTTTTATAAATTAAAAACCCAAAACCTAAAAGAACAACAACAAAACAAATAAAAAAACCCCAAAATAATCCCAAACCAAGCTATTGTTATGGTACGGAAAAATTGTAATGTTTCATTGTGCCGATTTATTTGTTAACCCCTAAGAATTTCAGCTTTTCCAAAAAGCCAGGACACCATAAGAAACTAGCACAGGACATATTTTAGATGAAGTAGCTAATGACTGCATGTTATGCAAATCCCTTCAACAAGTGAATGGCAGTACTTGAAAAGGAAAAAGTAAATACAGAATATCACTTTTCAGTTAAATACAATTTTGTATTGATGAAGCAAAGAGCCATATAATCTTCTAAGTAGTTTTTAAGAGACCAATAAAGCTGGCTTGGCTTCTGGATCACTAAATCCTACAAAATTAGCATATCAATGATGGTTGCCATAGAACTTGCATTTACATCCACTTGATTTCCTTTCTACCCATTTTGTTCTGGACGATGCAATTCTCAGAATACTAGAAAAGATCTTCCCTAGTAAGGATACCTGTGTGTATTTGTGGACATGTAAGACACAGGTGCACATCATTCATACACAAATAAATTGTGACTCTGCCGTGGACACAGCACGAGCTGCAGCTGTATTTATTTTACACCCATCTCCAGTATATGTTATCTGTGGAAGACTAAGCCATATAATGGACACAGAATTTACAGACATAACAAGATTCATTTGGAGATAGCTGATAAATAAAACGTTATTAACTGAAACGTTTTTTTCCCCAATTGTCAGGAAAGGCCTGACTATGAAAGAACTCACAAAACCATTCTTCTTTCCTTTAAGTTTGTAACTAGAGGGCAGAAATAAGTCAGTTACTATTACTCTGACTCTCTTAGCACAAGAGCTTATTTGTGCCAATGCTTTGTAAGATGTAAATATTCCTGTGATATCCATTACATCTAAAATCACAGAAAGAACCAGGCATGTCGAATATCAGTCCTATAGGCTATAGATCTTTATTGTTTGAAACAAAATGGATAAGGCCAAAAATATTTAAGGTTAATAGATAGCACTAAATACCACAGATTAGGTGACACAGAGTAAATGTTTCAAATACTTACTGTGAAAGAAGTGATTGATCACACAGGAAGAGATGCTCTAGTATTAGAACACTAACGACAGAGGTTGTCAGAGGTTGTGTTTGGCCTGTGCTTTGTGTTTTTGAAAAGCATAGCATAAATTCCAAATTATTATGGTTCCTAAAGTCTGCAGTGAATAAGACCTTGAGATTTTTGGAAAGCAGTATGTGCCTCAAGTTCAGGTGCACTGAGCTGCTGTTTAGCAAGAATCTCATTTCTGCTCTCCAAGAGAAACACCTGTAGTCACTCAACAGTGCACCACCACCATATCAGCAGTATGAAATAAAACATAACATATAATGTATAGTCAATTGAAATGAACCTTTTCTTCCACTGTCTTTTTAGAAATTATGGTCCTTCCTGAGTAGAAATGTTTTCAAATCAAAGTTGAAAATTCACCTCTTTCTATTTTTTATTGTTTACATTTCGTTGTTTAGTGGGAGTACTTAAACCAGCTCTCTCCCCTCTTTCACAATACTTGAGATACAGGAATAATTAAAGATTTAAAAAATAAACAAACTTGTTGAAAATATTATTCAGTTAAAGGAAAGTGAATTTGAAAGTTTCACGCTTTGTTTGAATTGGAATTTATGAAATACACGCTCCTGGAAGGTTTCATTACTCAATTGTACTCTGAGATTCAGAAATTATGAAACACAATTTTCATAAAAATTGCTCAGTACTCTTTTCTGCATGACTTTTTATAGAACATTAGAATTGTATTAGCAAACTCATCAATAATGCTTCTCTCCATGGATGACCTTGGAAATCTATTGCAAGGAAAACTAGATGAAAAGTTTCTACTCAAGCAACCTAGATAAAATTTCAAATAAGGTTCTTTTATAATTTTTAAACCATAGAGAATTCTCCTTATGGAATACATCACTCAAAAGGCCAGATTTAATTCAAAGGTATGTTTTGACTTAGAAATAAACAGTAGATCTAACAAATTATATTGACTCTTAGGAGAGATTTTGACCTGTAGATACAAAATTCTGCCAAAGGACTTCCCAAACCTGTTCAAAGTAAGCAGTACTGTGCCTAAGGCCCCTGATAACCTGGAAGAATAAAAAATTTATTCATAGTTCTGGGAATGCAGAACTGGCTCTGGCTCAAGCAATACAAAAGATAAGTCTCTATAACTTCTAGTGCTGATATCATAGAGTATATAAATCCACAGATAACAAGGACAGAAGCTTTTGTATTTGATAAAGACTGAAAGACCAACTTTGGCATACAGTGTATCAGCAGGCTAGGGATCTCATACTCATAGTACTAATATATAGGGATCTACTAATTTTACTGAATACCAAAGGACACACAGGGAAGAAGCACTGAGGACTAAACTATGATGGTCTGATTGCTCTAGGCTTTATTTCTTTGGAATCTGCAAGTGGTAAAAGAAAGGGAGAAATGGAAATAAGGCAAAAACCGTGAGATTCTTCTGCAGAAAATCCTATTCTCTGTAATTATGAACATGTTCAACCAGATAAAAGTATCTCCTGAAACAATTTGACACAGAGCTCTATTTCTTGGTCCTTTTCCCCGTCCCTGTCTGCCCTCTATCCTAATTATAGTGTAGAGTTACATTGCACCTCAGAAAGTTCATAAGAAAATAGATAATTTTTAGAAATTTTTGATGATATCTGCACTCAGAATGACTGTCAAACTTTTGCTTCCACTGAGATGCAGACGCTGTCACAGCACTTCCATTTATCACAGATATCTTAGAAGCATTTCATATGAATATTTTTTTTTTTAACACAGCCTTGTCCTAATGTGGTCCACAGGGGTTGTTGTGACAGACCAGGGGAGTAGAGCACATAGTGCAAGCTGCAATTATCTGCAACAAAGAGACACTTCCTCAGCTGAGTCCTCTCCCTGTCTCTGCAGAATAGCCATTAGATGTGAAATTCATCTTGAGTGTCACCTTGCAGAGTTGTGGGATGGGTTACATGCAGTTTTGCTGTGTTGGAGGGGTGCTTACTTTCCAGAGTCATTTTACATGAAAATGAACTCTGGCTGGGACAGCGGTCATTCTTCTAGTGCCACCCTTACAGACAAAGATTGTAAGTTTAAAAAAAGATAGAAAGTCCATTCACCTCTACCCTGTATATTTTATTAACCATATAAAGCCTTCTCTTGTGGCCCATTTGAAATAGGTGGACTCAAAAATCTACCACTGGAAATGAAGAGTAAGCAATACATGAAGTAAATGTCAAAATGATGAGATTTTAATTTTATGCTGAAAATCTGAGTTTACAGCCATGTGCTAGCAAATCAAATTATCTTTGGAGTCAGCAAATTTTCTTCAAAAGCTGCCTGTGAGATAAACAGAAACTTAAATTGCCACTGAGGCTTCTTCATGAAAAATGAGGTAAATCTTATTTCTTGTTTCTCATATTCAAAGTCTCTGGCATTCCTAATGCATGTCTGAGAATTGCAAAAAGATGGTGAACAAATCTTTTGGTTAAGCTCATGCATTTTTACATAAGCCGAAACAGAAATCCCAGTTTACAGATATATCAATGACTTCTGAACAATGCAGCATAGCTGAGACAATTCTGTTTCAAGTTGGTGCCATGTTTCCCTTTATTCCATTTTTAAAAAAAATTTCAGAGAAGTTGCCAAATGCAATTCTTTTCCCGTATCTAGACTGTACATATTCACCCCTTTAGTAAAAATTAATTTATATTTTTCAAACCTTTCTAGAAAGTCCTGATATTCAATGCAGTTTAAGCATTTCTGCATAACAGAACTTGTGCAGGAATGCACATCTTCCCCCAGTGTAACTGGCAGCCCTGGCAAACTGGGTTGAGAGCCTGAATCTCCTCCACATCTATCCTTATACGCTGCCTGCCTCATTGAGTCCTTCCCACAAGGGCATATGGAAGGGATGTCCTCTGAAAGGCATCTGTGGCTGATCTTCATATAGCCAAAAGGGAGATTATTTCTTGTCTAGAATCAAATTGTGCATATCTGTACACTCTGCTGAGTGCAATGAGATCTGAGTTCAGTGAAATTTTCCCCCAAATGAAAAAGTGTGTTCATGCTAATGTATATTACACTAGGCCAAATTAAGTTAAAGCTACCAAAATTTCTAGACTTCTCAAAATAAGCTTTCTTCCTCTGCAATGGAGAAGATTCAATATGTAGAAGAAAAAAAAAGTTTACAGCTCACAATGAAATCAAAGATTAATTCCCTTGTAAAGGCAAATCCAAATATTAGACTAACAATTAAGAACTTTATCATTGATTTCAGCACATTTACTGAAAACTTTAGCCAGGTCATGTGATTCCAGTGCCCTATGTCAGAATACCCTGACACTGACCTATTTATAAACACAAGTGAAAGACATCGTGAATCATTAAAATATTTGAAGGGGAAAAAAAAAGAAAATTAAAAAAACTGGGAATACATTCTGTCTGAACATCAGTGAATATCCTTAGTGACTAATTTAGGTCTGGCAGCTTTCTCTGTCTGAATTCCCTTCCCTCTCACTTCAGGGCCAGATTTGTACTGAATACTTCTATTATCAGAGTTTGAATTTCTCTCAAGTGTTTGAGAAGTAGGAAATAAATTCTCCACTAAACATAAAGCTTTGCATGATACATGGTTGAGGATTCAAAGGAAACACTGGCTTGTTTTAAAAAAAAAAAAGCTGTCCTACATACACAAACACAAGGATGTTTTAGTTATTGTCTCTCTGATCTGCAAAGCTAGGATGGAATTCTAATGAGAAAGGATTTTTGTGATGATACTTTCAAAGCTTCTTGTTTATGAGAGCATGGGAGTAAAGTTGTTCAAAGGATTTCAGTACCTTCACCTATGGTCCTTACCATAAGCAGTAGGTGAGGAAGAGTACAAAAATATGTGAGGAGAAAGGGAAAGAAAAAGTTTACTGCCAAGGAAGCAAGCTCTATTATTTTTTAAGGAATATTTCCATTTATCTCAATTTGGTGAAGATATTTCCAATTAATAGATTGTGGAATTTTAACTTTTCTTTCTTTTAAAAACTAAATATAATTGTAACATTAAAAGAAGAGTTTGTAGAGTCTGATTCCAAAGAGTCAGCTGACAAAGATCATTGGAACTGTAATGGTTCTGTCTTATTCTTGGATTTCTATGGCACTGAATTTCCAGACTATGAAAAAATTATATAAATCAACTAAATATCAAAATTTTATAGAAGTTTCTGTCAAATTTTAATTCAGAGTTATGATTCTCTTATTTTTATTTATCTTCCCTTGCTAGTTTTTCAGGTGGTGCCCTGGGATACCAAAATCAGTATATATGATGTGGCTGAGTCATGTACATGTCCGTGCTTATACTCGCTGTTGTGTATCTGAGACTAAAATACTCCTTTTCTTTATAATTAAATATGCACAAAAATCAGACTTCTGGTAGCAGCATGACTGAGAATTGTGCTCTTGATTCACTATTATATGACAGTGAGCTGGGGAAGCAGATCAATAATGCCTGAAGTGCTCCTTAATGATAGCAGACCACATTATCATGAAGTTACATGTCATAAGTGTAAAAAATAAATTTATCATTAGGGATTATTCTGCTGGACCCTCATAGATATTTTACCTTTCTATTACAGTAAAAATAGAGTACTTTTTTTTTCTAGCCTGCAAATAACCTCATGCATGGTCAAAGTCAATTAAAAAGCACAAGAAATTATGACAGTAAACTCCATTCAGGTCACATAGTCTCCACAAAGTTGTATAACGAATTATTGTACAAAGTGAAAACATATCAATACATCAGTTAATTTAACAACAATTCTTTTCTAGCTGTAATGTAACTTCAAGATTTTTCATATTTTTTAATATTACCTGTAAAATAAAATGTATCAGATTTGGAATTCAACAGATTTTTGTTACCAGAACATTGCTTACCCTCTCAAAACCAACTGATAAGACTCTTTTATATCCTTGTTTTATTCTATCTCTGACAATATTTCCTAGGGTTCATATTTCAAATTAACCCACAGTTTCTTCTTGTCCTTCACTTCCATAGAAATTGAGAACTGAGGAAAATGAACCATGAGGGAAAGGGCCTCAGAATCTCAGATCATAATAGAGTCATTTGTAGTATTTATGGAATCTGTTGACAAATTGATTTTTAAAAGGAAATAGTGAATTCTCTGTAATCAGTAGAAAATCCTCATATAAAATGAGTAAATCAGAGCTATGTAAGTGAAGAGCAAAGAATTCATCTCAGTGGAGATACTCTTGTGATGCATACAGTGTATAACACACTACATGCAAGCTAAGGGAAAACACATGTAAAATAAAAGTATTTAGATATACTAAACAATGATATCACCATTGAATATTACCATACTGCAGAAAAAAGATCTAAGATTCACATGCAAAAATTCACACTGGTTGCCTCTTCTTCCCTTTTCACTGTCTCAACTTGACTACATAATTTCTGCAAAGAGGCAATTATTTTGTTATGCTGACTGTAAACCATGTTCCAGGAATACCATTCAGCGGCTTCCAAAAGGACAGTCTGTGAGGAGGAGGCTATCCCAAAATATTTGAAAGCTCCAGAATTGCTCTTACATTAGTTTTCACCACTAAATGCTGTCTTCTGAGAAGCAACTAAATACTCATCTTATTTCCCCCATGCAATTTAAGGCATCTCATTTCAACGCCATTCTGGTTATTTTAAACCTCTTTTCAAGTTTTAATTATTTTCAACCTCCTAGTTTTTTTCTGTGCATGTTATATTTCACTATTTATGTAATTAACACATCCAGAATACCCGTAATATATAAGATTTTAGTTTAACAAAATAAGACCAAGTAGAAAATACAAATGCAGCTTTAGTTGTGCTGGAGGCCCCTTGTCATATGTCAAGCCCAGAAATTCTGCAGCTACAAACACAGTACATGGGAAAGTGCTGTAAATCAAGTCATTTTGTCGATCAGAGGCCCCTGTTCCCCATCTGCTTTGTATGCTACTCTTCTTTTTGAGTTTGGCCACAGTAAGATTGTGTTTGCTGACTTTTAGCTTTGTTACCACAGACACAATAAAACTGTGAACTCTGTGCTACAAAAAATACAATCTGTACATGACATGCTTTCTCCATCCTGAATGCCCCAGGCTTGGGTCAGGTGGGAAATTTTATTTTTGAGAAACTGGCAAAATGTGTTTTGCTTGTTTGTTCTACAAAGGTAAAGAATCAATAACAACAAGAACAAGAAAGGTCAGACCATGCTCCTTCATGTCATCATGCCAACAGGAAGATCAGCATACCAAAAGTCTTGAGAAAATTAAGCAGGAATCAACTTGTGGAGTAGAAGGCAAAAAAATCATATGCAGAGTGCAGAGCTGATGTGAAAGGTGCTAAATGATTCCCTTTTAATATAGGTTTGAGGTTAAGTATCCTCATACAGATAAGAAAATTGGAGTAGAGGTGGGATGAGGTGTGGTGCAGTGTAGGTTTTTTAAGGTTCTGTTTGTTTACTTTGCCTTTTTTATAGACGTGCTTTTTCACGGATGCACACAGATACAGCTGAAAAGTGAACAAATGATAGGGCTCTGATCCTGCTGGGAGGCAAAGGTGCAAGCATAAACACATTCTCATGGGATACATACTCCTAAACTTTAATAATAACCCTGCTGAACTTAGCATACAATACCAGAGATGCTGTAAGAAAATGATTCCTGAGTGTATAAAGACTCTCTGCACCTTATTAAAATGCAAAAGAAGTGACCATACAAGTGACAACTCTATAAAGGACCAACAATCTCGGTTCTCCAACTTTCCTAACTCAATCTTTAAAATATTTGTATTGTGTATCGTGCTTGGATTGTACATATCAAACTTCTATAAGAAAAAACATCCTCTGAATCATCCATCTTCATAAACCATAATTTTCTGCAAAATACATAGGAATATGACTATACTGGAGCTGTATGTGAAAGTAGTTGGAGCACTTGGTGCAACTGCTTTCCCAACAGAGCTTCTTCCTGAAGCAGTGCTGTAAAACAAATAGTTGCTATAAAGTAATAACCAAGTTACTTTCTGAACTGTTTCCCTGCAAATGTATTTTAATGCAAGACTCATTATAAAACACTGTTAACATTCAGATTTGTAGGGTCATAGACTATAACAAATGTAAATTTCAGCAATCTTAACATTTTAAGAGATTGAGAATCCTTCATATGACAACTTTCCAATTCTTTATTGAAACGATTTCCTGCCTCGCAATGACAATTTCCTTCCTTGCAATATTTCCAGTTATGCTTATATGATGTAATTTACAGGTTATTATAGAATAGGTAGACTTAAGAGTAAGAAAAAATATTTTTACACTATATTAAGGTATTTTGATACCATCTTTATGAATTTACCAGAGATATTACTCCTTCCTTAAAAAAATAAACTCTACTATTTTTATTTGCTGAATATGTTCATGAATCCGACTGTGAAATGTCTAATTTGTTGTAGTCCCCCCAAAACAAAACAGAATCCCAGAAATGTGGTTTAACTAGACCACTGGTATCAATTAATACCTATGAATACAACTGGCAACAAATTGCAAGATAGACAAGCATCCACTTTGTTATTAAAGATGATAGATATTGACTTACCGCCTCCTACCAGGGAATCCTTACCTATCTATCCTTTATTTTTCGAGAACAATCACATGCATAGCGATGGGGACCACAAAAATGACTGTGAAAGGAGACAAGAGGCTCACTAATGCTGATGTGCTTTGTAGAGCTTTTAAGAGTACATCTGCCTTAGAGTTTTATTAAAGTGCAGTTCTGAGGAAGGTCCCAGAGAGTATGAAGTTTCCATTCTTTGAATTATACAGCAATTTCTGAATGCAAACCCTTCATTTTTTAGATGAAACTAGATGAAGAGATGTTCTTCAGAAGTTTATTTTTCATACTTCAGTTGATGATGGGCATCCAGTCTATGGCAGGAGATTAGAGCTTGATCAAACTACCACAGAACTCATACAGTTTTGGCATCAGCGTGTGGCATCAGCAATAATCACTTCATTTAACAAAATCACTTATGTTGTGTCACACTTTTTCCTACAAGATAGAAAGACCACATACTTTCCTGAGAGAAGCCATGATCTACCTATTCAGTATTTATCTTGGGTTTAGGAGTTTCTTTGTTACTGGTTGTTTGGTGTTTTGTTGGGGTTTTTTTGAATGTCATTGTTATTGCTGTTGCTTTTTTTTTTTTTTTTTTACAGTTAATAAGGACAAACTTTGATGTCCACAGAGATAGGAATTAAATAGAGTATTCTATGAAGGAGTCAAAAGTTTTATTTTGCTAACCTTAACACTTCAACTGAACTGGGATAAAGAGCATTGATAAAGGTTCATTTGTAGTCTCCACTTATATTTATGGTAAGAGACTTTACAATAAAATACAGAGGCCACAGGTTTCATATAATATATTCTGACACAATTTATAGGAAATGGTTATGTACAACATCACAGACTTACCAATGGATTAAAGAAAGTTCTTACTCAAAACGAAATAAATAAAGGAAACAAAAACTTAGTAATTTCTTGGATTTATCTGCCATAATTTAGTGTAGAACACCACATGAATGTATGTGCTGAAAAGAGTATTAAAATTACAATTTATTCAGAACTGATTTTATGTGCAGTGAAATTATGATGAAAACAGTAAAATTATGATGTATTTAAAAACAAACAAGAACTTCCTACCTCTCATGTAGCACCCCTCTAGAAACTTTCCTCTTGAACTTACTTGTAGAGCAGTTGTGGAACTCTATGTCATCTATTGCTGCTCCTCCTCCCAGGTCTCTGCTATGGATGCCTTCAAAGATAATTTCAAAATTCCTTAGCTTCCCCAAGTGTAACTTGACTTTGTTCCATTTGTCACTATGAGTTCCTGATTCACTCCATATTTTCACAATCCCATCATCAGTCTGAAATTTGAATAAATTGTATATAGTAAGATAAATGCAAGTATGGATTATCAAACACAAGTTTTGGGGGAAAAAAACCCAAACAAAACAAAACAGAGAGAAGACTTGAAGATGCCCATTCAGTTGTGTCAAGAACTGGCAAACAGATCCATTGCTAGGAAAACAGGAAAGGTAGTGCAATTAGATGAGTACTGTGCAAATAACAACCACCAATACCAGATAAAGTCTCAGTAGAGAAATTACTTTTTGTGTGATTGAACTGCAAAACCATCCATTTTGTTAGAGTTGTATTTAATTTTATACAAAACCGTTTTTTGTTTTTAGTATATATTACTGGATGCAAGGCTACTCTACCATTTTAAATTGTATCCATCTATCTTTAAAAAGCTGTGACGATGGTGATAAAGGGGAGGAAAAACTAACAATTATGCGACACCCATAGATTTAATACAGCTTATTTGAAGGCAAATAAGAATACCCTGACTCACAAGTACACTAATATATTTTAAAGCTTTTCTTTAGACCTCTTTTCATACTACCTATCTGGCAAGTCAGCAGAAAAAAACATGTTTCATTTTATAATAGTAGTGTTAGAATGCAGATGCACCAATTTTCCTTGCTGTGAAGGGATGACACATATATATGATGACATCAAAAGGAAATATTTGCAAAATTTTTTATACGTCTAAATCTGTTTTTCTTTGTGACTGTCTGACTAACCATCCAAACTGTAAATAAGAAAATTTTTTTTACTTTTTACTTAGTTAAAGACATTAGTACTCCAGCTGGGGTTAGGAATAACACTGTGAGATGCATCAAGTAGCTAAATATAATGCATAACGAAGGTTCTAAGACTGTAGTACATGAACAAGCAAAATATGAGGAAAATAGAGACAGCAGTAAAATAGACAGGGAAGAAAATTAATTACATTTCTTTATCCATGGTGAACCTGTTAGATCAGATTTATGTTAATAAGAATGTCTTATGCATATTTATGATGAGAAAATGAATCTTGGTGCTTTAGATATTTTATTCTGAATAAGAAAGTGCAGACAAGCATGCACACAAATATTACATTAGTTGTTTGTGAATCAGGGAACTCACAGAATTGTTAATATCTTTCAGAAGGAGGTCCTCAGACCTAACAAAGCATAGAGATACTTGAAGTGTAGCTTGGCTAAGGTGTTCTGGAAAATCATAATGAACATTAAAGGAATTTTTGAAAACAAGGGCAACTTTACTTTAAAATGCTAAACACAAAAGAAAAAAACAGAGATGAATTTCCATAACTTCATGTAAACTCACAGATATCCAAATGAATAACTCTATTTCTGCACATAACTAATGATTTTAGACCAGTGGTGATAACAGCCATTTTTAATTCATAATGTCTGAGCATACAAGATGCCAGTTTAGGCATTGCCTCTTCAGTTATGTCTCATTTGTTTAAAGCCAATGACACAATGCATTAAAGTAAAAATAATGTAACAGGACTGTAGTAGTGCTTTGCACCACTAATTCCAGAGTTGATGACAACTTGTTATGACATTCTTAATGAATTTCTCCCAGTCACAGTCCTAACTCTCTGTGCCATCACCTCAGTAGTCCATTCTTTTAACAGAGTCATAGCACCATAGATCATCTCAAGTTGAAGGAGACCCATAATGATTTTCAAATCCAATTCCTTGCTTCTTGCAGAAGTACTTGAAAGTAAACCATGACCAAGACCATCATCCAGATGCTTCTTGAACTCAGATGTGCTTTGTTCTGTCATCACTTCCCTGAAGAGCCTGTTCCAGGAATTGACCATCCTCCCAGTGAAGAAGCCCATTTTTGGGCATATAAAAAGTGAAATTAAGGGGGACTGGGATCAGAATGAGGGTAAGATCTTTTTTAAATCTTTTATGTACATTGCAGTATAGAAACACAGCTTAGAGGGCTCTATATCAACAGTGAGTTCAGAAAGGATAGATACAGTAATTGAAGTTGATTTCAAAAGTGGAAAAACAGTGGCAAATCTATTTTAAATGTCCTCCTATTAGTCCTGTTCATCAATAACTTAACTTATTTCAATAGCTCAGCTATATCTATTCCATTGATTCTGATATTTTTGAACAGCCTCCAAGAGAGTATTTCTTGTTATTGGGATAGTTTGTTTAGTATGCAAACAACTTCCACTTTTTCCTGACATGAATAAAATGGGTTATGATGAGTTACATTTGGCTTGTTGCATTCTCCAACATAGAACACAACCCCAAGACTTAGAAAAAATGCACTTTTAAACATTTTATCCATTTGTTGTATAGATCCTCTTCTGTCTGCACTTGACAACTGTTTGGAATACAGATAATTTTCATCAATATTATTTATAATAAATCAGTGATTAATTTTGTAAAATAGCTCAGTGCTGTGTATTAGTGGTGAATTTAGGAAACTGAAAACAAAATAGATTAAAATAATGCTGAATGATAAGGGACTTGCCTTATATTCATGCAGTTGAACATGATAGAAAAGTTCAAAACTTTTTTCTATCTGAACATTAAGCCCCAAATCTATTACAAAATTAGAGGTATTTAAGATTTAATGTATGGAGTTAGTTGGATCTTTTTAAAATATACAGAGGTAAGTATTTATATAAAATCTGGAGGTGTTCAATGTTACACAGTTAACTAGAGTATGAGACTCATATCTGCTGCTAGCCAGCTTTTGATTGATTTCACATTATATTTCATTACATGACATTCTGTTCAGACTAACATTGTGTTTATTACATTGATTTTTGAGTAAAGGATGCTGCAAGTAATAAATGACAGGGATCACATAGTTCTTTTGAAATAACCACATAGAAATGTTGTAGCAATCAATTTGTATATGGTATCATAGCCATAACACATCAAACGTTTATACAATTTTAGGCATTGAGGCATTTTTTTTATATAGTGAGACACTGAAATATTTTTTGTTAAGAATTTTTCCAGATGTAAAATTTATATGTCTCCTTGCACTTCACAAATTACTGAATATGAGTACACAAATAAAATGCAGAAGAGACATCTCTCTTCTTGTCTGAGTTCCACAGAAGGAGTTCCTACACCACAGTAGCACTTCATAAAGCATGAAAGGCTGATTTTTCACTTGCTCAGCTACAGCTCCACGTACCAAAATGAAAAGCATCCTCACCCACTGCAGAACTGTATGAAGGCTGTTCCAGTGCAGAGTGCAAAGTCCCTTCAAAATCACAAGCCTTACACATTGTCTGCATCAAACATCCAAGGGGAGGTGGGAAAGGAAGAGACAAGCAGCAACCTTGATCTTTCTCCTCTCCCCAAAGAGTGAAGCTGGCTGGCTCAGGGCTGTAAGCTATACTCTTCTGGATACATGCTTGGCATGAGAGGATCATTGCTCTGCAGCTTTGCAGATTCCATTTCATGAATTATTGTTTTGTTTTCTACATTCTCTAATTTTTTAATCTGTCTTGTACTTTGGCTTTTTTTTTTCATATCTTTGGAATGTGTTTGCTTCTAAAACAAGCACAAATATGGCCTGAGGGGGATAGAAAAATTATTCTGTGCTTTGACCTGCCCATTGCATCCAGAAGTCCATTGAACTCTTTCACTCTTGTATACATGTATACATGTAAAGTAGAGATATGTAAAACAGATATATGACAAGCAGAAATATGTTCAATGTTGAGGAGGCTGGAGATCACAGTGTCCCCTTTTTTTCTGTTTTTAAGAGGTTATTCTTTCACTGAGACCTACTCATAAAGTGTAGATTTCTCTTCAGCTTGGGCTGGTTGGTGACAAAAGGCGCAGCCCAACTCTGTGCTCCGACAGGTTGCTAAAACATGGCTCTGATCTGGGGCTTTAGGGAATGCTCCTGTCCGTGTGTGTGTGGGTTGACTCTGCTGGCTGTTGGTCAGGGCACCAATCTCATTTTCCTGCTACTCTTCAGGAGTTTGGCTGCATGTAGGCTTTATGCAGACAGAAATGGTTAAAGAGGTTTGTTGGTCATATTAGAAGTTTTACAGGATGACTGGGCCGCAGGATACAATAGAACACATCCTAGATTTGCATGTATATTTCTACTTTAGAATTATTGCTTCCCAGTAGATGGTTTATTATTTATCACTGCAGGCTTTATGAAAAAATACTTCTACAAAGAAGCTCCAGAAATTTCCCCAGAACATAATTTTTACAACCTATTTTGTATTTCTGTACTTTGTAATTCCTTAAATTCAACCTGAGAAATTCCAAGAGTTCAATGTTATTGACAGATCAAGCAAATAAATTGTCAGTTCTTCCCAAAAATACACACTAAGACTGCTAAAAACAGATGGTGTTTTCATTTAAGACTCTGAAAAGTTATTATTAATTGCACATCACTGCCCTCTGTGGGTTGAATCTAGAGAAAGGTCAGGCTGAGGTGGGGAGCCATCATTAAGGAAAACTTGACAGTTAAGGGCATATTTTTACATTGATTTGCATCAGTGGGTCTCATCTTCCACTGGCACATCATGCTGAGTAATAAATACTCTCAGAAATGGCAGAATTACTTCTAAGGAGGTCACAACCTATTTAGAATTGTAAGTCCATATGCCTAGCCCTATCAGAAAAATCATATTCAGAGGATTTTAATCTGCTTTCTGATGGTCTGAGGGGACTTCTTTCTTAATAATTTTGTTCCACTCCAATTGAGAATCTTCTTCATGCTTGTCTTCATCTGAAGTAAAATCTAAAGTGTTTATAGCCTCTCTTTTGAGCACTTCAAGGGGTAAGGTGCAACTTACTAGGCTCAATATCTTCATTAATTCACCTGGGGATAGTGAGAATAAAGGAGAGGAAGGATTTTTTTTTTGTCTTAGAATTCCTTTCATTTTGTGCCGGAGTTTAATACTTTCTCTATCCATCAGAGACCACCATTATTCTCAAGGCTACATTTCTAACAGAGTCAGAACAATATTAGGAACTGACTTCAAAGCATGCACAAGGAGTATGGGATTTTCCATTACAAGATGTTGCAAAGAAACTTCCTGTGAATACACTTTCTTTCAGAGCAATACAGTAAATATTCCAGATGCAATTATAAAGATTCTACTATGAGGCAATCTTCCTAGTTGCCTCTGCAGTGAAACAGCAATGAAACACAGATTTTGTTCTTGATCTGCACCTCTCCTTCTATTTGTATTCCAAGCTGGCTTCAAAATATTTTCCTGGTTCATTCCCATCAGATATTTTTTCCAGCAGAGCCACAGGAAATGAAGCAGAGCTTACCAAAAGGATAGAAGCAATGAAAACAGTTGTTAAATATTCCTGTACTCTTAAAACCAAATATACTTGAAGGCTTTTTAATCAGAGACAGAATATTTTCAAATGATTCATCAAAAAACCATGAACTTTTTGTTATTAATAACTTAAAAATACTTTCCAGATTTACTGTATTGACTCCCCTTTCTACAGCACCTTTCAGACTTTTTAGAGAAGTAAAACTATTTTAACATACTTTTATAAAATTTAGAAAAAATATCTCTGCTTTTAGGTTGCTTTGAAAACAGTATATTCCTGACAAGCTCTGAGGATACAGAATCTTTTAAACATGATATATGTTTTGCAAAGCATAGAAAAATTGTGTAGAATGAGCATAATGTGATTTTGTCACTGTTCTGTGCTCTAGTTTTGGATGCATTGTTATCCCTCTGTTATACAAGAGTATTTCAGGATAGCAGTTTACATTCCAGGCATGAATAAGTTAGTTTAGAATGAAATGTATTTCCATGGTGTGCAAATGAAGTTAATTTATAAGCCTGGTTTTAGGAAAGTTTTATTTTCTTTGGTGTAGTAACATTATTAAAGACTTTTCATGGATCTTACCCTCATTCACCAAGCACTTTAAAGATGAAGTATTTCATGACAAGCTGTGTTCTTTCCATGCTTCCTCCTTTTCTCAGCAAGGAGTGGAGTGCAGTCCTGAGCTTTACATGCACATCAAAGAAACAGGGGGCAGTAGGAAGAAAAGTCACAACTTTTCTTTATTTGTCCATAATTTAAAGACCTTGTCCCTGAATTTGTATTTCCCCAAATCACAGAACAATTAATATCTTTGCTGACACTACTAATATCATCTATCTACTTATTTCAGTTCCATTGCTTGATAGAGAGTCCTATTTGGAGAAGGTTCTGAGCACCTTCCTTATAGATTTGAGTTGATGCCACCTCTGCGCTGCAGTACACAGAACACTTGCTTAGTTTAAAGATCTCACCTTCTAGGCTTAAGTCTCTCATAAGTATCTTGAAACAAAAGTGCATTAAAATACAATGAAACTAAAGACTGATGCTATACGGCAAAATCTCTTAAAAAAAATTATTGTGTCTCCATCTGATGCTATATTCAAAGTACGAGATACTCTATTTTTTTCATTTCTCCTGATTTTCTCTTAAAAATTCTTGAAATGGTGTTTTACCTGAAAAAAGTAAATTAACCATAAAGAGTTTGATCTTATATTTTATTATATTGCAAGCAAACAAAAGCTCTACATGAGCTAAGTTGTCAGGAGTATCAAATTATCAAACATATTTAAATGAGTCAAAAAGTGTACTGAGGTCAAGATTTGTTCATCCAAGACTTAAAAGTTAGTTTCAGGCTAAAATTTCTTTCTGATCCTCTTCCCTATTTCATTTGTTTCCTTGTTTCTTGTTTTCTCTTTTCTCTCTTTCCATCACAGTTACACGAAGGAGAATGAGAGCAGCCAGTAAGGCCATGAAGATGCGGCTTTTGAGCGAGCACCTGTGTCCTCTGGCACCCCTGTCAGTCACCAGTCTGACAACAATCCAGTACAAACAGCTCAGTGGTACTTTACAACAGCACGAGTTAAAATAATTCAGCTACCTTGTTTTAGGGAAAGGCACACACTCGGAGTTTTATGGGTAAGGTTGACAAGTGTATGCAAACAAAGCAAACAAAACATTTGCACATGTTGTTGTTAACAATGTAGGAAAATCTGGGCACAGGAGTAGTTATTTATTACTTTGCCCTTAGCTAATGTTTTGAAAATTGTTGCTCCTATTAAATAATTCTTGTGGTTAGTATTACTGTTACATTTAGAAAATTGCTGCTAATTATCAGAAGGTTGAAGCTCTGCATTAAACATATAATTCCAAAAGCATTGTCTTTCTAGAATAGCTCTGAGACAAATAGAAACAATTTCAATGTAGGAAGAGATTTTAAACTCAGAATTTATCTTCCATCACTAATCTGAAGGATGCTGCAGGAGGCACGCTATGGGATTCTGAATTTTTCAGCAATTGAGGTAGCAGAAATGAAGAAATAACATCAAAGAAGCCGACAAGAGAACTGCAAGAATCTGCAGAGTAATGCTTCCAAAAGGCAGGAGCAAATTAGGTACAAGCATGCAACAGGATGATTTTTACTTTAGGAACATGATACTGATGAGCTTAAGCTCCAGTGACTTCAATGAAAATTCATAACTCTCAACAATGAAAATATGCATTAAAAATCTCAACATTTTCAGTGTTACATTATGGCAGGAACAAGACACGCTATTTAGTATGTCTCTGTCTTCAGTAAAAAGCACTTTAAAAGGAAACATAAAGCTGATCAAATGATATGTTGGAGAAATTATTTTATCCAGGCAATATACATACTACCTATGTACATCATCATGCATGAAAATTTGGCTCCCCTTTTAAGAACAACTTAGAAAAATCACACAAAAATTGAATTTTCACAATGCATTATAGAAAGAAGGAAAATAGCAAGATGAAACAGTGATATTTCAGCTTTCAAGCCTTTTATTACAGTCTGTGTGTATTAGTCTCAGTAGGTTTTCATAATAAGAGTTAATGACAAAACCCATTCAGCAACCCCTTTAATTTCCTCCTTTGTGTAAAGTTTAAAGATGATTTTCATTCTCTGAAATATCTTTTCCTCAATTTTCATTTCCTAAATTAACACCACTATAATAAAGGATTACGTACTTCAGCAAAAATAACCCCCCTGCATTCTAATGAAAAAGCTAGATAAATAAAAGTGCACCTCAGATAAAATTCCTTTCTTTAAAATGCACCAGTTTTGTTTGGAATTCTGGAATCTCAGTGAATTCCTCTAGAGCATCAAAAAGCATCAACACCTCACCTCTGCCATGGGTGCCAGAACTTGCAATATTTCCAGAAGTAAAATTCTGAAATAGTAGGACCCTTCTTTTTTGAATTGCTCTAAGTGCTGAGCTGAGAAAAGTCAGTTTAAAAGATGCTTTAATAGAAAGTGATTGGTAATACACCTGGATACAGCAGTTTGTTTCAAGCAGGAACACATTGCAAGGATTGACTTGTTAAAAAAAAAGACAGAGTTATACTTTAAAACCACTTATTTTGGAAATCTATAATGGGAAGGCAAGAATAATTTCTTGTTTTTTAAAAAAAATTATTCTGTGTATTTCAATTTCTTATAATGTTGATTTTTCCAGTCACAACTATTAAATATCATGGATATCATTATAGCCAGCTTTCATTTATAACCAAGCAAACTTTTCTGGCATTCGTATCCCGTATTCCCATGACAGTATTTCCATCAAATATACTTTGATGTGCTTAGGCTCTTAAAAAATATATCTTCATTTCATATGTTATCCTTACCAGTTAGAAGAGAGAAATAAAACAACTCACTGCAAAAGAAGATTCATTAGGTACTTTGTACTACTTCATCCTCTCCTCATTTCCTAACCCTCACAGCCCTTCTTTCTCCACAAATGCATATATTTTTTCTTCATTTCCTGTTATAATCCACCTCTGTGTGATTTTGGGGTTTAGGTAGCTTAAGGGATACAATTTTGATTGCTTGGATTACATTTTTTCCTTCAGTTCTGTTGCTAAGGCTAAGTAACAATAAGCATCAAAGCCACTTTATAAGATCATTAGCATTTCAAGCAAATTAGTTCTGTTTTGTCTCAAACCTTGTTACACCTTTTTTTAACCACATTTTACAGATCTCATTGAAATATTCCCATCTCAGAGTTGAGGCAACTGCAATGTTTTGGAAATGCAAAGCTTGAAAGAGTAATAATCACAGTTACAAAAATTCTAAGATTCTAGACAACTGTTATGACCCTCCAGAGTGCTAAACAAGGACAGTGTGAGGCAACCTCAAATCTGTCATGTTTTTCCTCCTGTAGGGAATACTTTTAATATCATACTGAAAGATAGGAAGCAAAAGTCACTTATTAAATTTCAGGGCTTTTTATGCATCTTTAATTCATCTTCTTTTTTTTCCCCCTCAGTTAATTTTTTCCTGACTCAGTTTGGATATGGACTGAGAGAAGGAATACAGAGTTGTTTTCCAAGTGGGAGATGCTTACCCCTAATAACTCTAGAACCAGTGGTGGCATCCATGAGGCATCTCGACCTCAGAGCACCCACCAGGAAGGACGATGGCAAGGCACAGCCCCCTGAGTGCCTTGGGAAGTCTGTGCATATGACCAGCCACAGTGAAACTGGGACATGGGTAAAACTCACACCTCAGGTGCGTTTTGAAGATGAATGTGGTGACCTTCTGGAGAAAAAGGATGGTGAAGAACCTTTCCTTTCACATGTCATGGATCAAATTATGGTTTGAGTGACAGAGTGGGCAGGCAGAAGCTGTGCTGGCAGGACAGCTTTTCTTCTCTGACACTTTGACAGGCACTTGCAAAGGTCAGAAGCATTCTACTCACAGTGTCAGAGTGTTTACAAGATAAGTTCCACAAAGCAGGAATTATGGAATCAGCCTGTGTGAAGGTCTTCTCAGCTCTTCAAAATGTGAAGATTTGTGCATGAAGAATTAAAGAATTATCACTTTAGCTGCCTTTTATAAAAGCCCCAAGGCAAACCTAATTCAGCTGAACAAAGCATCTGGAATCTTCTAGAAACTTTGTTTTAGTCGATATTTCAATTTGGCAATTCACCTCTAGTAACATTTTGATTCTCTGTAAAATACTGAGTGGAAGAAGTGGGAAAGCATATTTTTACAGACATTCTGGTGAGAGAAAAATAAAATAAAATATGATAAAACAAGGAAAAAGAAGTACGTATCTCTGATGTACAAAAAACACATTTAGAAAAATTAGGGTTCTTTTATGCAGGACAATATAATTAAAAATTAGTAATAATTCCTAAGACTGACAATAGTAATTCTTAATTCTTGTATACTGTCATTAAAACTTTTAAGGTTTTAATAAATATTTAATCTGCCACTTCTTCAAAGTGACAAATCTTCAGGACAAGGATTGACATGGATATTCCCTATTAATCATTGAAGTGCATCATATGCTTTTTCAGATGTATCAGAGAGTGATTAATGTCAGTCAGGTGTCATTCCTACTTTGATGCAGCGGAATGTTCTCTGGGATAGAGCTGTACTTCTTTCTTTGTGACATCTACTACACAGCCTATCTGTATTCTATTGGAATATTCTTTTCAATTTGATTGTAGCTTTTGGGCTTATAGAAATATAGAACAGACCCTCTGGGATATTAGATGAGCTGGACAGCCTCAGGGGACTCAAAACATTGAGACTGAAAAAATAGTAAGTTCTTTATATAGTCAAAGCTCAATTAAGTATTTTAAGCCTCACTGAATTGATCCTGGACAAATGAGACATCTTTAAGAGAAACGTTTAAGTCCTGTCTCAACAGCATCTAATAAATATAACTATTTGTTTCTTAGAGAATTCCAAGGAAACAGAAATTTAATTTTTTAATCTGCAGTTATGAAATGTATTCTCGACAAATTGAGGGCTCTTTTAACTGACAGATATTCCTATAATAAAACACTTCTTTATCCAATAGTTATCACCTAGTATGTTGAAGGAGAAATGAAGTTATAAATATGTAAATATACATAGTGTGGTAGGGATGTACAAGGCAAAAATTAACAGATATTCATGAGATCTTGGTGCTTGCATTGCCAACAAAGATACTAAAAATTTACATATGACAATATTTAGTGAACTATTCTGAATTTAGATATTTATCCAGTGACATTCCTGATGGTACCCAATACTACTTACTGAAAGGTACTATATATAGTTACAAAACTGCAGGAAGTTGTAGGGAAAGTAACAGCTACCTTTCCTCTTATAGATGTTTGCTCTACAATGAGACAAATCATACTTAATATTCCCTCTGACATGGGAATAAAAACCCACCATGGACAAAGATAGGCTAAAGTGACTGCAGCAGGGCTGCTCTGGGGGGTGTCTGACTGAAAGTAATAGGAATCCCACCCAGACTGAGACAAATTGCATTTTAACAGCAAGTCCTGTGACCTTAACATATTTCCTAGGAAAAAATCTCCCTTCTGGAGTACAGAGATCTCTTTTTTAAGATGTCTTTCCTGTGGGAACAGGTGGAATTTTCCAGAGAAAGGAAAAATGGCTGATCTAAAAACAAACATGGGAACACGTCAGCCACACTTCAATATGTATAAGAGAATTTGTAATACCTTTCAACCTGTCAAACAAATACAAATAAATCTAAGGTAGATCAGGAAATTCAGTGGCACTTCTTTCTCTTGCATTAATTTTTTTGTTTTCAATTAAAATCCCTCAGAGGTCCTTCATTTTTTTTTTTTTTTCCCCAGTGCAACAGCTATTATATATATTGCTCACTTCTAGTTTATAGTAGCTGCGATAACCTCAATTCTCTGGTTCCATTTCTTTACTTTTTCCTTAGATCTTGCAGACAGTGCAGAAGTTTTGTCTGCATTTTCTAAATGGATTTATTCCCTCCAGCAAATAAGCACAGAGCTAATTATCAGAAGAGTATAAACCTTTTAGCGTGAACTGAGGAATTATTGCAGCATTAAAAAAAGGCAAATCAAAGAAAAATAGAGCCACTAAATGGCAAAAAAAACAAAAATAAGAAAACTCCAAGGGATTTGTGGAAGAATATGTACCTTCCCTACCACTTTTACACTAGAAATTCAATCTCATCGTGTCAGCTTGGAAGGGATATTTCAAGAGGGTGTTTAAGAAATTTTCATAGTAATGGCATCCTCTGCATAAAATCTGTAGGAGTTAAATTGGCATACTTGAAAAACTAAATGAAATGCCTTAGGATATTTTATTATCATTTATCATGATGTTCCTACTTTGGTCCTACCCCATGGTCATCTTTACCTTTCCTTCTCATATGACCACATATTCTGTGGATATTATTTATAAAACAATTCAGGTTTCAACTACATACAGTGAAAATTCTCTTGACAAACAGTTTATCATTGCTCTTTTCTAGACAGGTGGTCACTTTAAAAGAATCTTACTGTACCATCTTTTGTCAGAAGATCTCAGATCTAACCTGAATAAACACCTTTGTGCAACAAATCTTGGTAGAACTTGGAAGGAGGGGACTGATCTTTTTATAGAGATTAAATTACAGAGATGCTGACTTTAACAGACTATACTTTTAAGTAAGAAAAGGTCTAAGATTAATTAATGTGCAGCTAGTGAGTCAGGGGAAGATTTTCATTAGTTCTTAATTCCTTTTCATAGCCCACATACTCCTAAAACAGCTAGACTGGGAAAAGAAAAAAAGCAGAACTCTCATTCTTTTAGTAACTCCTGAAGAATAGAGCTGGTGCATAAAGTGTTAAAGAGATGGAAATCAACTTAAATAATTTTTGACTGCTAATACACTTTTTGATAACATACTCCTTCTGAACTCCCATTGAACACAATTCTGAACTGAATCACACTGTCAAAATGCTCAGAATAATGTTGTGCACTGCAGAATCCTTCACGTCTAATGATATTTCCATGTCATAAATAACAAGAGTCTTCTAGTGTTCGCTGATCAATGAAATGAGTTAGATGCTTCGTGTATCAAAATTTAAATAGTACCTCTTCTGGATCACATTGGAAATTCTTATTTAGCAAAGTTTTTCTTCCATGCAGATCAAACTAAATTAAACTGGAAAACAGTAATATACTAGAGTAGTGCTATTCAGTGGAAAGCGAGGAAGGCAACAGTGAGGTGCTGAGGGGAAGACTAAATAACATCTAAATATAGGCTGAAGATTCTTATGGCTTGAATGGCAGGGTAGCTTTGTCATTCTGTCACTTAAAAGAAGAAGCACTTTATTCAGATGCCTAAATGAGATGGTACAAATGTGCAGAAAACAAGTGTAAGCAAACTATTTAAAAGCTGAAAGATGCTTCACATTTGTGTCTTGATTTATTGATTCAGCCAAATATAGATTGAGTGCCTGCTCCACTGTAATTTCAAACAACAAAACACAGTTTCCAATAAACTGAGAAGTTAAGTACATAAAATAAAAGTTATACAATTGCTTTAGCTTAATTTTCCACAGTGGTTTCATATGACTTTTCCACAACTTCTCTCATCTCACATTTCTGTGAAAGAGAAATTGACATCTATAAAATTGAATTACAAATAATAATTTAAATTATTAATAATAAAATGGTATGAAACCGTATCCTATCATAATAAGAAAGGTGTAGGTGACATCTAATGATTTAGAGAAAAGAGATGATTTTGAAATGAAATAAAAATAAAGTTTCTTTAATTTTATGTTCACACACTTTTAATTGTTTTCCTATTCTAACTGTTAAAATTGAAACAAGTTTAAAATATATCACTGTATTTTTATTCAATGACTCCTATGCAACAAACAGTAATGCTTTCCATTATACACATTTTTTTACTCTTGTATGAATTTGAAAATTAAGCAAAAAAGTTTGGCTTATAGTTTTCATTTAGAATGAAAATCTGAAAAACATCCACATCTTGCTTTGACAGATACAGTCTCAAAGGTTTTGAGTTGTTTGGTTGGTTGGTTGGTTGTGAGTTTTTGTGGTATGCTCAGTCTAGAAAACAAGACCTCAATTCTGCCAAGAAAATACTCATATTTCGATTATACTCAGTTATTCCTGGTTCACATTACAGCTCAGCATTACAGCTAAATGTTAAACAATTCTTCTCAGTTTTTAATTTCATAAGATCCATATTTATAATAAAGATTTATTTATTAAAACAAACAAACAAAAACCCCCACAAACTTTCCATATCATCTAAACAACTGCAGCTAAAGAAAAATTAGGATCACAGACAGATTAAGGCCCTCTATTAATCTTGTATATGGGAGCTAAGAAATGCATTTTTTAGTGTTCATCTTCTTTTAGTGCTCCTGCTGAAGGCAAAATCATACCCTGCAGACCACACAGTTACACCCACATATTCCAGACTCAATGCAAATGGTCTGTAATTCCTGATATTGGTAGTATTACCGTGTCATCTCTCATGACTTCATTAACTTAAACAGAAAATCATGCTAACATGGTTTCTTCAGTTTTGAAAGTAGTTAAAAATTCCTTTTTTGAGCTCTTTGATTTTTTCAATTTTGCAGCTATGGCCTGGCAAACCTTGCAGAAATCACAAAAGAGCAAGGAACATAGGGAAGTGCTGAGGGAAGCTGGAAATCTGAGGTGTATGACTGAACAGAAAGACCTATTGGAAGAATCTGAGCCTATGAAAATGAGAAACTGCCATGAAGGGACTATGGAGTTTCCACAAGTGGGAAGGAAATTAATCTCTGAGCTGCAATGACCCTTTCAAGAGCAAGCACCATGAAGCTACCGAGTTCTGGAAGGTTTTGTTTACATAGTAAGATGATGGGAAGAAACTGGCTTCTCTCAAAGCTCCTACTGCATTGACCCCATTATTCTCTGCTCCAAATAATACCTGCTCTCTACAGCCCTCTTGGACGTTAGTGCATGCAATGATAAGACAATTCTACCTAATGCTATGGGGCCAACCTACAAACAAAACCACTTAGGGATTATTACAGTCATAAACATGTGTACTAAAAAAATCCTAATCTGACTCTCACAGGAAATTACCAGAATCAAATCCTCTCATTTTTGTGAAGTAAATTATGGAAAATACAGAAACACAGCTGGTTTGGGGTGGTTTTGAGGTTTTGTTGGTTGGTTGGTTTGGTTTGGTTGTTTGTTTTGGCTTTGGGTTTTTGTTTGGGGTTTCTGGGGGGATTTTGTGGGGGTTTTGTTGGTTTGGTTTGTTTTTTTTTCTTCCTGAAGCTAATGAGAATTCAAATCTTAAGGTCAGAAACTGAAAAAAAATCTGCAAGGATAAAAATTAGACTCTTCTTTTAAGAACCCTTATTGATTAATCTAAGTAATTTTAAGCACACTACAACTTGATACTGCAAGTCTGCCAGAGATCAAGGACTACCTTGATCTTCAGGACACTAAAACTGATCTGTGAATTAAAAATAAAAGTTGCATTAAGAGAATACAAAACCTGTAACAGATAAATGTTCTTCACCATGAGCGCTAGTGCTGCATTTCATCTTGAAGTTTCATCTTCTGAGCATCTGCTCAGTTCAGTATTTATTTGAAAAAAAAGGAAGACACTTTTCTCAGTGGAAGACTAAGGGGCTTTGGGGTGTAAAGGAGAGAGAAAGAAAAAAACAAGAAGGATCTTCCATTTTTCTGAGGTCAAATGGAACTTAGAAATGCTCAGTTGTTTTCTTAGAAAATTTCTCAGAAATTTGGGGAGTTTTTTCCAAGTGGGGTTGTTGATTAGGAAAATTAGATACTGTCTGGGGATTTTAGATCTGATCAATGCTTTATGCTTTGTAAAATGTATCAGCAGGCACAAGGTTACATCTTGCATTATTTATTATCTCAAAAAAAAAAAGGTTAATTAAATTTCTCAATTCTTTAGAAGAAGAGGTATGGAAAATGCTCAAAGCCCAAGGCTATACCTCAGAGGCTATCATTCAGGCAAAGTCCTATATGCCTGTTTCACAGTTATTATAAAAAGATCTGGTTTTGATGTCTTTTGCTGCAGTAAAAATCATTAAGCACCAGCTCTATGATCCTTCAAAGAACTCTGCCCTGAGACCCATATAAATCACAACTTTCACTGTTGGATATGCGCCCTGAAAAGTATTAGAAAAGAGCAAAATATGTATGACCAGCAAAGATCCCAGAGTCACTTCAAAGTCTCATATGCTAAAGAGCAGCAAAATGACAGCACTCCATGAGATTATAAAATGACAAATCAATAAAGTAAATAATTCCCAGAGATCTCTGACTTGAGGAATGGGTTCAGTGAAACAACACTAGGGAGCTGTGCAGTCTGGAGGAGACTGAAAGTGCTTTTGTTGTGTATGCCACATTTTGCTGTTTGGTGCCAGACTGGGGTGGAAATTAGGAGTGGTACTAGCTCTGAGACACATGGCTTGTGACTCCAGGTGGAGTGTTGCAGGACATTGTTGAATTGCTTCAGTGACTCTGTCTAAATCTGTCAGACTGCCTGGTTTTGTAACCAGGCACTGCCCTGCATGACAGACATGCCCTAGTCACACTAATTCTATACTCTTCATCACCCTCACCTCCTAAGGAAGGAAAAAACCCAAGTTCTCAAAGAATTTAAGGGGAAAAAATCCCAATAATTCACATATGAACAATCTCACTAATATGTGTTTCTAGAAAAGCAATGATAGTAGGTTAAAAATCCTCTGATAAACCCATTGTCTTCACAAGAAAGATGCCAACATACAAGGGTGATTCTTTAGCTCCTCTTTGAAATACTTTTTTCTTCCAAAGGGTTTTCAAATATATTATCCTTTCTCATCAACACTTTGGAATGAATGCTTACATCTAGTTGCAGGATAGGAATACAATGAATTATGTTCTTCCAGTAACTGAAATTAAGAAAATTGAAATAACTTTTTAATGTACTCATCTGGGAAAATAAAACACACCAAATGGTATCTGCATTTCCTACATTTGTGCATACTTGTTTGTACCTTCTATGTAAGCTATTTTTGAAAAATTATGCTTTCAATGAAAACTGACTTATTTCTATTTAATCAGTCCCTCATTCTCAATTTGCTTGGAAATATGCTTATGTCATTGTGTCAAAATCAGGCCTAAAAAACGCTGTTTGAAACAATGTCTAAAAAGATGAAAAGTGTTGTTTGAGATTCAGGAAGTAAAATAAATTTTTTTCTTGCCATTGGAAGTAAAGATACCATAAAAGTTACTCTTGACTAGTAATACTGTATTTCACAGTATCTCCACTGATTTCCTTCACAATTCTTGAGTTTAATATTTCTTTACTCTCACTCACTAGTCAGATGAAATGACTTTCATAGACTCAAATACAAGTTTTAATAAAGTTCACAGGTCAATAGTGGGAGTAAATAGTTTTAAAACTGTGTCCGTTTGAGAGTTGTAGCTACTCATTAAATAAAGGCCATTACCACTATGCTGCTGTGTGGAACTAAATACTAGGAAAAATTACTCTTTGCTATTAGTTTTAAAGAATTTTCCTAATAATTTTGTGTACAAAATAAACCTCGAGTCTGTTTTTATTCAATCTAGACATAATCTACTTTTTTTTCTGGAGCATGATTTGAAGCTCAGTAAACTCTCTAAGTAAAGCAATCAAACAAATCTTTGAAAACTTAATTTTTTCCTCTAGTTTCATGGAGGTCAGATAACCTGCTTTGAGGCTACCTGAACTCAATGCAATCTCTAACTTCTACATAAATGTGAGTGGTTGGTTGTTTTCCATGCAGCCAGTGAGAAGACTCAATGTAGAAATACACATTCTATTTTATGCTGTGAAGTAGAATAAGCAGTTACATTAAGCCTTATTCTTGAGTGACTTGCCATAGAAGTAGGGTCAATTATATTGATTTGTGAAAATATAATTTTAAGCTACTTGATCCTACAAATACATATGTCCAGAAT
This sequence comes from Certhia americana, assembly GCA_018697195.1. Lineage (NCBI taxonomy): Eukaryota > Metazoa > Chordata > Aves > Passeriformes > Certhiidae > Certhia > Certhia americana. The sequence continues at coordinate 18,998,282 of CM031858.1, forward strand.
ATACCAGCTGGCATCTGCAGAAGCTCTGCTGGAGATTTTCATGTCCACAGCCTGGGATGGTAAAATCTAGCTCCATTAAAGCTAACCAGGGAATTAGAAAATCCACTGTGAGTCATCTATACCTGAGCTGTGGCACCTGCCAAGGCAGACATTTCTACATGACCAGCCCTCTCCTCTCTGCATTAGGCTGGTTAAAAGCAATAACAATACAAAGGGAACAACTGTGATGGCTTCCAGCTTTTGATGAGAAGCAGGAGCCAGGTGACAGTGTCTGTGCAGCAGCAGCCCTGAGCAGCTGCAGGAGGATGGGTGCTGGCTCCAGCTGCCTGCTGCCCTGGCCAGGTCAGGCTGTTGCTGCCGCAGTATAGATGGGGCCCAGCGTCACCTGCCATGCACTGGTCAGGACTCCTAGTTTTTCCTGAATATCCTTATGTCTTTGCCCATTTGTAACTGGATGGAATTAATTAAATGCCTGGGTACAGTCCACTGGAACTTCCTAATGAGATCCTGTATGTTTTGGCCTTGTCACAGTCAGCAGAGGGAGTTACTAATGACAGCGTTCACCTTCCTTATTCATCTGCATCTTTGTTTTTGGAGGCTTGTCTCAAATCTTTGAAAGAATCTTCCCCTAACTGTACTAAATCCTAAATTATCTTTTTAAATTAAAATGTCTATATGCAAAAGCAATTAACATTGATACCACAAAAAATATTCTCAAAAAAGGAAAATTTGTTGCTGATTTCTTTCTGTGATATCTAGGACTTGCTTCTGGTTTTTTGTTTTTTTTATAATGGCAGAGAAAACTTGAGTGGCAGTAGAAAGCCCATTTTAGATCAGCAGAGTAATTAAATGTATTATCCCTTTCACCTCATAATTCTTGCTTGCCTCTGTATAAGCATGTTCAAAAATACATGGTTTCTTCTGACTCATAAAATAAACTGAATGCTGATGAGGTGCCCCACCATCAACACTAAAACAGACACAGGGAACATGCTGCACTTATCATTGAAATATCTCCTACAATGGATGGTATTCTCTTACAACTGCCACAGTTAAGACTAGAATGTCTCAAAATCTCACTGGAAAAAGTTTTGATTAGTTATATCCAGATCTCTTTGGGGAATATTCTGTTTGGTTTTGCACTGCTATCAAAAACTTTGTATTTCAGATTGTATATCAATCTGAATTGAGTTGGATATTTCAGTCTTCATAAATGCACTGTCAATATCTTTTGTTTACATAAATGTTGAGGGGGTCAATTTGAAGGAATAATAAATGTTTAGTTCAGCAGCCCATCACTTTGGCTAGATTATTATTATTCCATATATAGATGGTTTTCTTAAAATATGTAGTACAATTTCAAGAGAAAAACATCAAAACAACAGTAAGTTCAGAGAAATTCCATTAGGAAAATGTATTGATTTTCTCCAACTGCAAACTTTAACAAATGAAGTTCATTCTTGGCTATAGTACCCTTTTGTGATCTTTTAGTTTTATTTTTAGTTGTTGTTTATCTCATAATCTGAGATATCACTTTAGTAGTATGATAGATAATATTCTTAGTCTTCCTGAATGTGGACAAACAATGCAGGTGTTAAGAAAGGACACTGATGCATACCATGAATTATGATTTGTCTAAAAATAGCTTTTTACCTTTGATTACCATTTTTGTTCCACTGTGATAATTCTGGAAGAAGAAAAATTTTTTCCTCATTTTGCCTTTATAAACTATTTCCTCTTATTGTTCATTGCTGTTCCATTTTATATACAGTCTTCACTCTCAGTTAAATTTTCAATGGATGGAATGACTTCAGCCAGAGACAGTTTGCTAAGTTTGTAAATTTGAGATGATAACTACCTTCCCAGATCATCTCTTTGTCCTTTATTTTCAACTAGCCACTGTCTAGAGATCTGATTTCACTGACATTACTTTAAATCAAGGGATACTCTATCTGGATGGAAATATCTAAGTATTGCAGTTTGAACCAGCAGAAGAAGCTTCAGTATGACTTCCCACAACTATGTGTTGTTCAATTAGATTTTATTCCTACAGACACTGCTAAATAGAAATTCCAATTAAAATATGGACTTTTGGGTTCTTATAATCCGCATAAGAGGTGAAGTTAAGTTGATCTGCAAAAAAGCCCAGGTACAACGCTGAGAATAATTTTTTCCTATCTCCAGGTAGAATTCTTGCCTTCATTAAAAGAAAAAAACAACTGAATAAGTCATGACTCAAACATCTTCTATTCATACAACCTTTAAAAATACCTTTAAACTCCCTGGAGACTGGGGTTTAAAATAACATAAAAATGATGTCTTGAAAGTTTATTAAGATAATAAAATAAGGTGAAAATAAGAAAAGGGAAATGTCTCAGGGGAATAAGAATAAATTGAACACAAAATATAAAGAATATTCCCAAAATCTACAAAAAAATATTGATTTTCAAATAGAAAATTCCATTAAAGTCATATATTTGAAACTTAGTGCAGCAGAAAATAATCTATACAGGCTATTATGATAGGGATAACTATCTAGTAAACCTCTGCTTAGGTTAATATAGAAAAAAATTAAACTACTTTGTCCATTCTGAGGGTGAAAAAAATAATTACTAGACACAATCAACAGTGACACAAATACTATGTGCAAACCACTCACACATTCCTGATGCTGCTAATAGTTATTTTCCACCAAAGTTAGTTTACAAGTTAGTTTATAACTGAAATTAAATAATCCTAAAATGCTTATAATTAGAATATTTGATTATTGCAGGTTACTCAGTGAAGTAATGAAATGGAAACATAATCTGACCTTTGAGTAAAATATTTATTTTTGCATTCATTTTATGAAATGGTATCTATTTTATGCAATGGAATCTACTTTTGTTTTCATTTTTTAATACAGTAACAACTGAAAGTTATTTTCAAACAACAATTATAATTTTTCATTAATCTACTTGCCTCCTTTGCAAATTTGAGCCTTTCTGGGGAAAAGAGCTGTGTAAAAACTTACAGTTAGTTGATGAGTGGTCTATTGTTATTTGTAGGTGTTTGGACTAATTAATGGTAAAAAATCTCCTGATGCCTGTCAAAAGGTTCATTGTTTTTTCAAGCAGACCTATCCTAGGTTGTATCTCTAGATATTAAATCATCATATTTCAAGCAGACCTATCCTAGGTTGTATCTCTAGATATTAAAGTATATTGAAGTATTTTATCTCTCAGGCTTTTAAATTATTTCTATATTATCTAGAATATTGGAGTAATAATTTTTAGTAATTTGTTTTCAAGGAAAAAATATAATTTATCATTTAAAGTTAAGTCAGCCAACATCTGCATTGGAAATAAAATCGGAACTTTAATGCAGTTCACCAAGACATTATTAGTGATATCATAGGAGGGAAAGTTAACTGATATATGGCAAATAAATTGCACCATGATTTATACTTGAGTAATCAGGAGAGGGGCACAGATAAAAGTAAACACAAACACACACAATTTTTTTTGCAAAGTTTTCTAGTATGTCTAGAAGTGGTATATTTGGTCGCTGTGTCTGAAAAGTGTTATTAATTTCTATACAAGGATTAATTTCTAGTCTGAACCATATTATGATTTAAAAAAATGTTTTTGCAAGCAGTTAATCCTTTTTAATGAACAGCAAAGGAACAGCCAATTTTTTACAAATGTCTCAGTTTTCACTTGCAAATTAATAACTAAAGAGTCTTTAAAAATAATTATTTGTCATCTTACATTTAGTGAAGAAAAAATATTTCTAGATAAAACTGATTGTGTACTCTGTACCACTTTATATAAAAATATAAATTATTTAATGCAGTCATATTTTTGTATTCTATTCTCACTTTGTATATGTTGGCAATTCTTTTTTTTTTTAGTGTCAACCCATCAGAACAACAGGGCTGTACACTGATAAATACCAATAGGGATGTCAGCAAAATATGGCAATAGCCTCTCACAGAGAAATTCAAAGAGAAAGGTGCTGTATGTGAAGAGGGGAAACTAAAAGGAGGATTTTTAAAGATTTCCTTTGGCTTTTCAGGCAGACTTCTCTTGGAACAGGAATGCTAAAAGCATTTTTAAGAGACTGGATTAATAAAAAGCAGCACGGAACCAGGAGGTGCGTGGGAGCTCTCCCAGTCTGTCAGCTGAAGGAGAGAATGTCACAGTGCTGAGCACTCTGCAGGAGCACACACACCCTCACGGGTACAATATATTCTAAAGAAAAGGGGGTTTGTTACCTTAATCAGAACCTGAATATGTCCCATGGCTTTTGATGCCTTGAAGTACCAGAAGCTCATCACACAAGTCCCACTTGATTCTTTCCATATGGAACTCCTCACATGGGCTTTTTCATTTATTAGGCTTATTGCAGTGGCCTCAAGATATAGGAAATGTCCTGAAATTAAATGATGTACTCCTGAAAAAAAGTTTCACATTTTCAAATTAGATTCAAAACTCAGCAAAGTAAATGCAGAGACATATGAAGAACACTTCCCTCATAGGTCTCATACTAGTCAGCCTTTGACCAGTTCCCATTCCTTGTGCACTTATATCAGGAGTAAACTGGTGGTAGCAGCTTAAGGTTTGGATGGACTTGTGTAGAAGACTCTTCCATGTTTTCCATACTTTGATTACATGTCCCTGCTGAACTGCAGTAGTTGCAATTCTGACAACACATCATACAATAACCACATCATGATAAATTTCAGGATAAAGTCTCCTGAAAGGTAATCTTCAAAATAGCAAGTCACACTATATAAAAACTTGTGAAACAGGAAAAAAACATTTATGCATTTATAAATCTAGGGATTCTTAATGATCAACATTACCTTTGGTCATTTTTATTCTGCATGAACATTAATGAACATATAAATTATTTGGTGAGCTGAAATTGAAAAATTAGATGCCTAGAGTTAATATTTTTCAACACTGATACAGTCCTTGAGTGTTCCACCTTTATTTTTAATCAGAAGCATAAAAAAATTCTCCCAAGTTTTCAAATTGTTTTTTTTCTTTTGTACAAATAAGAAATGTTTATTTCACATAAATATAAATGTATTATAAATAACACAAAAATTGGAATTGCACATCTACTAATGTTTGTAGTAGATATTTTCCAGCATTAGGCAAAAATTGATTAAAATTAAGCAAAAAAAAAAATTACTTCATTAGATAATGCATAAACAAATGGGCTCATTCTATCTTTGACACTTCTCTGGCTCAGATACAACCAAAGATGTTTGCCATGGTATTATGGGATAAGAAATTTTCTTTTTCCCTGAGGTCAAGCATATATTTAACAAGTGTAGTGGTGTATTTGTGATAATACTTTAAAAATATATATTACCAGACAGTGTAAATGAATTTTTTTCCTGTATATTTGAAGTTTATTGGGTTTTGTCCTTCAGTAGTTTGTGGAAACATCCAACAGCTACTGTCATGTCTTTGTGCATCTCTGCTGTGAATATTTCAATTTAAGGTCAGTTCTGATCTCGGCTTTGGTGTCACCTTTGTTTGAGTTGTAGGACTTTCAAAAGCTAAATATGATGGCACAGGGTTTGGAGCAAGAGCAAGAGCAGATAACTGAGTGCTTCAGCCAAAACAAACCCAAGAGATGCACTAACAAAGGAGCTTTGTTTATTTAAATTTATTTATTTAACACTGTCTAAAATTAAAGTATGAATAGCCACTATAGGAAACTGTAAACTTCCTGAAAAATGACCTCAAGCTCCTGAGGAGTTGGACTCAGTGGATCTCAGAGCTGAGCTAACTCACCCTTGCAAAGTGCAGCCAGTCCAAATGCCTCTTTCCCGACAAGTATCAAATTACCCTGCCTGACTCATATGAGAAACAACTAAGATTCAATCTTCCTAAATTAAAGTTATTGTACAATAGTAATTAATATTTTTATATTGTAATGCATCTAATTCATTAGAAATGACATGCTGATTAGAGATTTTCATACTCCCCTGCTGCCTGTGAAGGTACAAGACATTTCATCAAGACAATTACACCTCATTTGTGAACTAACAACATACCAGTTCTATTTCCAAGCGTGTGGTCCCCGGGAGGTCTAAGACTTTGAGGCGAGCTGACCCCTAGCACCCAGTGAAAATTGTCAGCCAGGGAATTTTGCCAGCCACATCTGCCATTCTCAAAGGTGCAGGAAGTCCCACATTCACTCTCGTCTGTATTATCCCCACAGTTGTCTTCAAAATCACAGCTTTGTTCTGGTCTGTAACACTTGCCATTCTGGCACTGCCTATGGCCATGTGAGCAGTAGCCTGAAAAGAGAAGAATGAGGGTGTCCTGGTGAATCACAGTGCCATGCATCCCAGCAAGGTTACTGGAAGGTTACATTTCAGAGAGCTTAATATTTAGGAGGAGGAGGGTGGTCCAGAGGAGTTTTATTAAAAGCCTTTGGTTCCCCTGAAGTACCAATCCATTATCAGTTTATTTCTTTTGTATTTTGTCAAGTGATTGCCTAAATAAATGACTGTTTCCCTTGTAAAGACTCAGAGGGCAAGCTCCAGCCAGGCATTCCATCACTAACAAAGCTTTCTAGTCTGACTTAATTGCTGGCATTCTCCTTTCATGTGGTGTTGGATTAAATCATTTCATTTTAGCTGCAAAGTTGAGCCCCTGCTTTAGGAGCCCTAATTTGGAAGAAAATACTTTTCTGTTTTAACTACAGATGTTTGCCATTTAATGGATTTTTTTAATGGGTTCAGTAGGTTCATGGTGTCCTTTTTGTGCAGTCTTCCTGCCATTATTGAAGGATAATTCTGCTATTGTACAGCCTAAAGATTGTAGGACTCAGATCACAAGATATATTTCCAAGTTTCATGTTTTCATTTCAGATCAGTTTCTGCGGGAGTCTGAATAAAACCTAGCAACTTTAGTACATTCTGTAATCAAGAAGTGGAACACAACATTCTGAAATGGACCCCTTCCCATTTACTTTGTACTTTCTGCTGTGCCAGAAATAAATGAACAAGCATAATTTTACTTAAAAACAGGAGTATGAATACATGAGCTCAACAGACAAAATTAGAATATGTACATGTCTAAAAGTTGCACAAGTACAGGGAGAATCTGAGTTAATTGACACTGAAAATCACATGGTGCTAAAAAACTTCTTTCCATTATCACTGTATTTAAAGGAGCTAAATGACAATCACATAAGGCTGGATTTTATTAAGAGGTCTGAAAAACTGATTTATTAGTAAAAAGAGGATAAGAGATGGGATATTCAGTTGTCCTGTTGGCAACCTTCATGCCATGACATTCGTTTCAGCCAGAGTCTAAATTACAAATACTCCAAAGTGAAAAAATATTGTCAGAACACTTTGCTGTAGGTTTTGGGTAAAGTGAAAACAAATCACTTTCTTTCTAGATATCAGCTAAGGAAAACAAGTGTTAGCCTCTCCTTTTCAAGTTAAAATCCTCCTAACACAATTCTTATTAAAATAAATTTAAAATACAAATACGTATTGGAATATGGTAGAAATAGCTAGCAAAATTTCCAGGGAATTATTAATTTTTAATTCCTGATTTCTTAACAACATAAAAATGTGTATCAGGTTTGCTCCAAAGGACTATGTATGGTTTGGCTTTTAACAATTGCTCAGAGAAAGGAGGAAAATTTCCTGATCAAAAAGAAGCAGGTGAGAATAAAAATCCCTTACTGACTTTGAAAGTCAAGAACATCAGGCAAAGATCTCCAAGTCTAGGGTCAACAATAATGGGTAATCTCTGACCAGAAGAAAAAGACTTGTTTGAAGTTCATAACTACAAGCTTATAAAAATAATTTATGAGATTTTTATTAGGACATGATCACTGAAAATGGTCCTGGTCAAAAAAATGCTGTAGTAGGATTGATGACTCAGTCAATGTCCATCAGAAACTTCTATCAGTCTTCAGAATTTCAGTCATCTGTGTTATATCCCAAAAGGTGACAGAGGTTTATTATAAAATTGCTGCCTAATTTAAGTGACATATATTTTTAGGAGCTAGTTATTATAATCTTACCTTTCTCTTAAGTGATTGCAGTAATTTAGCAAATTAAATAGCAAATTCGACAACACATTTATTTTGTCAGCAAACTAGGAATTTAAATTTCAGGATACAGTTCATACCTTGAAATTTTTTCCCTTGCAATGGGAAATGATCAATTATTGCAATAACTATTGAATTTTTAAATCCCTTTGTAGCATTGTTTTCAATTTCAGGGTTAAAAAAAAAAAAAAAAAAAAAAAGCAGAGTTGAAAAGTGGAAGTCTTTGTTTCCTTAGGAAAAACAAAAAAAATCTGTCTTCAATCCTGGCATGAATGAATCTTTCCAAGCATGTGTAATGAATGATATTACACTGCCCAACTGAGTCTGTAACGTGACTTGCTTCTGGATGTACTTCCATAGTATAGCTTCTCTTTAAATGACATTTCTAAGGCTTTAAAACTGTAGAAAAAAAAACTTCACCAAACAAACAAACAACCTCCCTTCCCCCCAGAAAACAACCCCAAATCTGTATGAAAAGGAATTTTTCTTTTAGAGCTCTTTCTTCCCTACTTTTTCTCAATATTAATTGTTCAAACACTCTGTTGTATAAATTCCGGTGGGTATGAGGGAGATATTTAATTGAGAGAAACTTCTCCTTAACAAGGTTCAGTAAATTTTTCCTCCAATCAGTTTCTTGAAGATTGTTAGTGGATAGACTTTTTGTCGTATGTGTAACTGCACAGACACACTAGGCTGCAGAAGAGACTTAGGGGCTCTTAGAGCCTTTTTCAGATAAATGTCTTTAATCTTATCTCTTTATGTATCCTTCAGATAAATAATCTTTGAATTGAGGAGGATTTCTACCACAGAGGAAAACAGCTGCACCAGTTAATAATCCCCTTGTTTATATACCCTGAGCAAAATTAACAGGTAAAACACTTATATTTATATTTTAAAACATGTTTTTAGGAGAAGGATTAATCTCCTTATTTAATAGGGGTGTTTTTCTTAACTATATTTTGAAAAAAAAGAAATGTAGCTGCAAATATCAAGAGACAAAATAATTTTTTCTTGAGGACAATCTATTTTACTGTTGAAAAATTGAGGTAAAGAATGTCTCAAGTACTCAGCCTTTTCCTCATCTTTCCTCCCTGCATTCGATAAGGAATGGAGGTTTTCCTTTGTATTAATAGCAAAAGGGAGTGCCTTTATAAAAACTTTTTTTTTTTCTCCTTTCCAGAAGTGGCCAAATTATGTTCTAATTTGGATTATTTTAAAGTTGTTAAAGGTAATAAGTTGTCAATCTTCTTAAACTTATTGTATTTAATAATATCAGCATCAATGTTTTCCAAACTGAAACCAAATCAAGATAGTTTAAAATTATCAGAAAAACCCATCAATAGGTGTGAAAATCTAGAGCTGCTACACAATATTTTCAAAATATTTTATTTACGTTCAAAGAGCTAGAAACATACCTTCTTCTACATCAAAGCTAGAGCTCCTGTAGAACCATAGTCTGGTATAGAGGCCAGAGTAATTAATCAGCAGACTATGAGTGTGACAGGGGCTCTCTGGATAATTTAGATCTCTGAGTCTTTCCCTGTAAAAATTACTCCATTATCCTTCTTGCTCTGAGTTGACATTACTGCTTGACTGAAATCTATGTGTCCTTAAAAAAATAATTTGTTAACAAGAACATCTTTCCTCTAGTATCTCACCAGTATAGCCCAAGGACACAGAGAAAAGTGCTTTTATCACAATCGATGATGCATAGTAATACTGACTTGTCAGCACAGGAATGAGAAAAATGCATGTAACTTCAAAAGCAAAGCTTTATAAATTAAAAGAATTTTGAAAGACTTTTAGATGTTGGGGTGTTGGATAAGAAAAAAAATTGAAAAAGTATTATACTATATCAACTTTTCTTTTTTTTTTTTTTTTTTAAGGAAATAGGCTTTATTTTCTTGAATTGAGTGCAAACATTTGGTTCAGTAAGCCTTGCAAGTACTTTGACATATTGATTTGCACTCTGAACAACTGAAAGTTCGAAAAACAACAGCTAGAGTTCATTTGCAATAGGGACTTCTAGAAGAAACTGTTAACTGTCTAAGTTACTGCCATGCCAGAGCAAATGATTGCTCCTCAAACAACAAAAACTTCCTCAAATAATTTCTTATCTTGACCATTCCCATAGTTAAACACAAGAGAATTCTTTTCCAGTAATCCAATCCAGTAATATTCAACCTCAGAACCAGAAACATAAACAGCAAGGTAAGCTATTGTTCAATTTTTATTGTCTCTGTCCATAACAGAGCACTGAAGAGTCTTCTTTCATTTGCTGGCAATTTATTATTAGAAAAGGATTGGTTTTTATCACTTACTCAATACACTTTAAGACATACCCAATCTGTGGCACGCTCAGTTCTAACATGGTTCTAACATGGTACTTTACTTTAAGTTACCACAAATTCTGACCTGAAGGCAAGAGGGGCTACTTAGTGCCTCTTGTTCTGAGTTTACTGCACATAATATGAGCAGGGCAATGCTAAAAACGATATTATAAAGAGCAAAAGATTCAGTTTCAATTGCTTAGATGCATGTGAACATGCATTCAATCAAAAGACATAAAAAGAACAGGTTTTGATTACGGAAGGATGTACAAGGTCTTTTTAACAGCTACAGTCTTACAGTGCTGGCACATATTAATATCTCCAGTACTAGAAAGAGTGCTTATTTCCCATGTTGCTTGAATGATTCTACACCTATTTACTCTATAAAACATGTTAGTAGGGCAACTTAAAAGGAAATTTTTAGTTACTCCCTTCAGGTGGTAAATCCCTGTACTGAATAGGAAGAGACCTATGCCTGGATTCATTGAAAGATATTCCTTCCATTGCAATAGAATCAGCTGGTTTGTTCCTTGCCAGGAACAAACAAGATATCATCTGTTGTTTTTCAGCGAGAAAGAGCTGTGAGAAACATAATTTGCTCAGAATTTCTATAGAAAATGGCAACATTTAAACACTTCAGAAATACGTGAGTAAGGCTCAGGTGTAGGAGAAACTAAAACTGCCCAAAACTGTTAAATTGAATGTCATGACCCCTATGAATCCTCATCTGTCATTACTCAGAAACTAAATTTCAGGGTTACTGTATTTACCACCTTCATCTTAAGAGGACATGATGATTAAAAGATTCATTGATGTCTTGAACAGCCTTCCACACACATTTAAGCCTCCACTGAAGAGGGCGACAGGAAAATGAAAAATGCCTTATGCTTGATGGAGGAGAAAGATTCCAACAAACTCCTTAATCACACAGTATCTTATAAAATGTAGCCTCAAATATGTTCAGCTTTTCCCTTCCTTTGAGTTACATGTTTGTTCTCAGACACTGAAAGAAAGACTAAAATTATACCTATAAACTCAGCAAAAGTTCTACAAGGTGAGATCCTGAAAGCAACAAGAATTACACTTGGCACTGTTATGCTGTAATATTCTTACACTGTCTCCTAGTGTGATTAAGAAATTCTGTTCCTTTTTTTCCAATGAACAATTAAGACAAAAGCATTTTTTTATCGTTCTCATTTAATGTTCGTCCAACCCAGTACAGTAATTTATTCCTGAAAGCATTAATATCTTTATTAACTGTACCACCATTCAGCACATGCTCATGTTTACCAGCACACTTTGAGGTAGCAAGTAGTAGCACATCTGCTTAGCAAGTGACAGAACACAGAAAGAGCAGAACAGTTCATGGCGAGAAAAGCAAACCTGATAAAATTGCTTGATACCACTTCACAAGATTTCCACAACACTTACCATGTAAGCTCTGCAAGCTCCAAGCAGCTATCCTCTGCTTGGAAAGGAAGGTAAGGAACATACAGAGAAAAGTACCAACAGTCCTGAAACCCAAAAAAACAATAATACCTAAACCTCTCATATTAACCTAGCCCAAATCTTCATTGCTAAGTGCAATAGAAGCTGAGGAATTTCTTAAACAATCCTCTTTTGAAGTTTTGACAAATTCCTTGATCTACTGCTTTTCATCAGAGTGGATCTTGCAAGCAAAGTGGATATTATTGACAGAATGAACAAAACCTCAACTCTGGACCTGAGGAGAGCAGACCTTGGACTGCTCAGGGAATTAGTTATTAGGGTTGCCTGGGAAAATGATTTTTGCAAGTCCTGGGGTCCATCAGTGCTGGTCACTTTTTAAACATCATCTCCTAATAAAGGCACAGGAGCAGGCAATTCCCAAATGTCAGAAGTCAACAGGTGAGGCAGAAGGCCATCTTGCTTGAACAGGAATCTTCTCTTGGAAACAGGGAAAAATGAAATGTGTATGGCCAGCAGCAGTAAGGGCAGGTGACATGGGAAAAATACGGAGATGCTGCTTGACACTGTAGAGAAAAAATTATGAGGTAAAAGGTAGCTGAGCAGAGCTGTGGGAGGACAATAAAAAGCTTTTTCAAATATATCAATGGCAATCGACCCACTACAGGATGAGGATAGTCTCCTCACAAACAGGGACAGAGACAAAACAGAGGTGTTTAACACATTCCTTCTTGTCTGCAACAGAGATGTTAGACCAAGGGGTTGATCTGACTTTTGAGCAAAAAATGATTGTGGTCCTTCCACAGGCAAGAATGCTTAATAAATTTTGACAGTTGACAATTTTTATACCACTTATTGTTGTATTAATTTTGTTTATCCTAACACTAAAGAGCATCCAGGCATGTCTGGGGATAGTTAGGTACTTTGTGAAAGCTAAAATAACATTTTACTTGGAGGACATGTTTTGTTAAAAAGTTTGAGGGGAAAAAAAATCAGAGAATGAAAATAAAGCTGTGCAGTGAGTTACCTGAAATCTTTCTTGCTGTAAAGCACAAATATTTCAAATAAAGATTACAAACATCTTGTTCAAAACAATGTTTTTCTTTGTCTATGGTATGCCATATTGACAATGTAAATTCCTAACTAGAAATGTAAAATGCAGTCCAAAATGACTATTGATAAGCATGTAGTTAAAAAACATTTGCGTTAGGTTTTGTTTCCTACAGCTGGAGAATAAAGAACTATATTTGTCTTCAGCCTTAACCACATATAGAATTTTTGTTCCAGGATGTCTAGAAAATTCAAATGCCCAGCAAAGGTGTATTGCACTAAAGGTAAAATAGGACTAGATGTTGTGAAATATACACTTTGTTTCAGATTACTTTTGCTTGTTGCAAAGACTTAATAGTAGAAACATCTGGTATTTCTAAGAATGGTCTGTATTGTGACACCATTTCTCCACTTTTAGATGTGAGAGAAGATGAAAAGTCATTACATACAGGTAAGAGCAGCTTTTTATCTGGTTCTTGGAATGTGGAGCAGAGTAAGAACTTTGGTGTTCTCAGTTCACCCAAGGAAAGACCAGCTCTGAATGTGGAATATGTAACACATAGAGAAATGTCTAATAATGAGAGCTAATAATGACAGTAGCACTGGTGGTCCTGAGAAAGGTCAAATTTGGTAAAATCTTCTTACTTAGCTCTCTCAGTATAGAGAAAATGAAGGATCAAGGCTCTTTAAGAGGGTTCTCCTTTATAAATATAGTACTAGAAATTCCTCATAAAATTTTCGAAGTGGTTTGGTTACAAAAGCTGTTCCCAAACTCCAGCTACTCATTGCCAAAAGGAATTACCAGCTCATACTATGAATGTAGATATAAATACCTGCCCTCACCTGTGGCTCAGAGACTCACCACAAACTCACAGCATCAAAAATTCTTTTCTGCTGACCTTATACTTATTTGTATGCCTGCTCTGGAACACCTTTCTCAGAAACAAGTCAGTGGAGACCCAAGAGCTAAGGAAAGTTTTGAAGATATTAAACAGCTTTGTGAAACAGAAAACAAAGGCTGACAATGCCCTACCTCCAAGGGCTTTAGATGACATTAATCATGTTCTGAGATGACATTAATCACATTTTGTTGGCCAGTTTCTGGAGTCATAATCAGTTAGAGGCTCAATTCAGGCTCTGCTCTCATCTGACTGCTAATCCAAAGAATTTTTGGGCTTTTATTTCACTATTAGGTCTGTGAATAACTAGGGGAAGAATTTTTGTTTCTTTGACATAAAATTATAATAAAGTATTGGAAATGCCTGCAAATTATCTGTACTGCATGTTCAAATGTTGTAGTTGGTTAGGGACTGAAATGTATCCTAAATCCTCACAGAATGATGGAAAAAGTATTTTTTGCTCCCTTAAAATTACAACCCACTCTAAATTTTTGTCATTATTTTGCAAAATAGACCAGTAAAAATATATGTGATTTTCTATTTTAGTTTAGCAAATGGGCACATTGCTTTCGCATCATTATACAATCTGGTGAGGTTAGAGCTTGAAATAAAAAGACATAGATCAGCTACAAACAAGGCTAAGAATACAAACAAGGAAAGAAAATCTGAAGAAACCATGAAATTAAAAAAGTGGTGCAAGGGTCATATTTCCAGTTAAATTGATAAAGTTAAATGATTACAGTACATAGATTAGGAATTTAATTGGAGAGAACTCAATAGAATTAGAAAATAAACCACCAAAATCTGGGACAGATACTTTTCACCTTCACAGTAAATAGAAGGATAATTTTCATCATAACAGGTGGAAAATATATGTAGAAGTAGAATTCAAGTCACCCGTATTCATGACTACTTCATATTCAAAAATAGTGGCTTTATACCAGGCTCCTAAACCAATCTACACACTCTGTAGTATTTCCACCATTTTCTGAAAAATATGGAAGTAATTGTAAAATGTACCAGACGGGAAAGTGAAAAAATTAAACATGCAGGTTTCTTGGTTTTAAAATACCATCATGATAAACCTTTTGTATTATTGTGCAGGTGAAAATGAAAGTTGCCTCTAACATGGAACGTCATTCTAGATACATCTGAGAATACATTGCTGTTCAGGTACCAATGGAGAAAAAATTATTTCACTATCTGCTGCACGTAATTAACGCAGCTACATAGACAGATATAATCTTCCAAAAGAATGAGTCCTCTATACGCTTGTTTTTGTTTGGGGGTTTTTGTGGGAGGTCTTTGTTTAGTTGGTTGATTGTTTTTTGTTAAGCTTTTGCTTTTGTTTTGGGGCTAATTTATTATTTTTGTTTGGTTTCAGATTTCAAGTTTTTTTCTTGAGAAAAAAAGAGAAATCTTCCCAGAACTGGTTTTAAAATGGATTAGAAATACTACTTTATTCATTTCACATCCTGTTCTCAGTCAATGGTCAATGCTGGCTGTTTCAAACAAAGTTATAAGTATTTTGTTATTTGATTAGTTCTGCATAACTTTTTTTTCATCTTTTCAGCATATCACATTATGCACTGAAGTATAACATTTTATTATTCTTGTAATTATATATTAGTTACAAACACTGCCAAAGTTATTTCTATTTATGTGCCTGCAAACTTTTGCAGATCTAATTATAACTGCAAAAGAATGATATAAGCAATATCCTTTGGTCTTTAGAGTACACTCCAGAGTTTTGAGCAATATTTCAAATGAAAATATTTTTGCCAAATCTGATTTCCTGATTATTCTATTACTATGCATATATTTATTTTAATTTTGTTGCTGACTGAATACTATAAATTTTTAAATTTTTGTGAAGTAGAAATTTATACTTAAATGATTTAAAAATCAATATGGAACAAAAGACCCCCACCAATCTAAACAAAAAAAAGATCTGAGAAAGAACAGAAAAACAGCAAGACTATTTACTTTTACTACTACTATTTACATTAACTTTTAAAAGACAAGGAAAGTGAATGAGTTGTGAGATAAGAAACTTTCCCAGTGATATGAAGGTATTGAGGATGATATAAGCTAGGAATAACTATGAACAATAGGAAAAGTTTTTTGTAAAAGTGAACTTGCTTAATGGGACTGTACCCAGTGCTAGTTATGAATTAAAAGAACCTTTCTGACATCAGCTGCCATTGCAGGACATTCACTTTCTTATAATCCCTGAAATTCCTTATAATCCAGCCCCCACAGATATGTCAGTTATTTTGCATGGAGATAAACAATCACAATTTAGCAAACTTATTGCAGCCCGGGTGACTGGCAATGAAATGTAACATTACTGAGTTACACAGAATAATACAGTCCATCTTGCACAGGTTCTGGAATCCTATCACTACCACTTCTCAAGAACTACACAACACAGTACTGGAACAGTTCCAGGAATACAAAAGCCCAATGTTCAAAAAGGGTTTGAACCACAACAATCAGGGTTTTAGGATTTATCAGGAAAGAGAGAAAATAGAAAAAGAACCATTTTGTTATAGTATCATTCCACAGGTCACTCATTTCCTAAATGCTCTACACAGACCTGATTTTGCAATCCCAAAAAAAGTATAGTGGATTTCTTTTAAAGCCAGAGACAGGAATAGTTTACATGTAAGAAGTAAGTTGAAACTCTTCAGTGTATAATGTAGCTTAAGGATGATTGCATAGAGAACAATATGGAGTAGGTCTGTTTGGCTGTTCACCATTTTCAGTAAAAAGAGAGTAAAAACAGAGACACTTTCTCAGCAAGTGGCAGAACAGTACAACTTGCTGCAAAAAAAAAAAAAGAGAATGGGGCTATACTTCTGAATGTGTTTCTAGGGAAACTAGTCTCTATACAGAAGGCAAATACATTAAAGTTTGCTACATATCCAAACCACATTTGGTTCGTAAAGTCTCTTAAAAAGGAAATATTAGGAACATTAAGAGGAGGTATCATATATGTTCAGCATCTCACTGACAGCACTAGAGAGGATATCAAGTGTAATGGACCTTAATGTGATTCTCTGTTAATATTTCTATGCTCTCAAAGTTCTCAAAGACACGTTCTACTCTTCGGTGAATTGCTTTTGATTTGCTGAAAATAACTGTCTTCTCTACAAAACTGGAGTCAGCAGATACCAGTTCTCTGCTGGGGAATAAAGGGAAATAACTTTTCTTTATTGCAGACTGCTAATCTGATCAGGCAGCCCTTGGCAGCTGTTCTATTCCCAGGTGGGAATGGTAGGAGACATGAGCAGGAACTCTGATGGAGGGTATCTACAATTTTTACACTCAGTAACAACACTGTAGGAGGGAAGGGATAGAAAGAAGACAGGAAAACCAAGTTAAGAGATCATGGAAATTATTGTCAAATCCATGATGTCTTTTTTTAAACAACTAAAAAATATTATTCATGGATAACTTGTGGATAATTGTTCCACCATTGACCTCTGTGGGCTGCAATGACATAGTTTGACTCATAATGGTATTCACCACAGGCTGAAGGGGAATCTCTGCTCCATCACCTGGAGCACCTCCTCCTGCTCCTTCTTCCCTGAAGCAAAGCTTCAAGGTGCAAGCAAAGCTCTTTGACTTGAATATTCTTACTCTTCTCCCTGGCTGCAATTACTTTTGTGCAGCAACTTTTTGCTTTCTTAAATCTGTTATCACAGGGATGCTGCCACCATCACTGGTGGGCACAGCCCTGGCCTGCAGTGAGTGCATCCTGGAGCCAGCTGGATTTAGTCCTGTCAGACATGAGGGAAACTTCCGGTACTTTCTCACAGAAGTCAGCCCTGTAGCCCCCTGCCAACCAAATCTTGCCACACAAACCACATACAGAAGCAACTGCAATGTTCACAAGGTTCACTGTGGCCAGGGTCTCTTCCTGGGCTGAGGTGGATACAGGCAGCCTTTTACACAAGGCAGAATATAACTGAAAAATCTCACCACAATGCAGAGACACAGCAATAGGCACAAACAGTATTGCTAGAACAAAATTGTCTTTGCATTTTCTTCCACGCAGTACCATTGTGGAACATGAGAAAAAACTGATGTTCATACAATGAAAATTTGATAAAGGCCAGCCTAAAATGATGTCTATTTTTTCCCAGGTCCAGCAATTTAAGTGGCTCTCAGTGGCTTTGCAGTTCAGCATTGTTGTTGCTAAGCAGCATATTGAGAACAATTTACAATATCCTGTAGTTTACAGAAAATTACAATGCTAACTTTCAAAATTATTTTTTCTAGCTGTCCAGAACTCACTTCCTGCCTTTAAACATTACTGCATGTTTGGCTGAAAGAAACAGACACCTTAGAACATATTTTTGTTAATGTGCAGAATTTCAAGGTGTTTATATGGAGAGAGAGAAAAATTCTTCTGAACAGTGAAAATCTGTGTCACAGATGGGGACATTTAATGATTCTATTCTATTTTGTCTTTACACGGCATTCATTGCCATATGACTCTATGTACAGAAATAAAAAGCAAAGACTCCTTAGTGTACTTGTCTTACACAGTGATATGGTTCAATAAGGTTAAGAAGAATCTCCTTTGATATGTGCGTTAGAAATGTTACCTAAAAGAAATAAAAAATTGAATTTTTTCAAATTTTTCAAAAAATTGTATTAGAGTAGAGCTCAAAAACTACAAATTTCTCTCATAAAGAGGAAACATTTTTAATTTCTCAGCAAATATATTCTGTAGCTGGAGACAAGAAGGAAACAGATCTTTTCTGTATGATCATCCCAAGAAACTTTCAAAAAATTAATCAATGGATATAAGTGTTTTACTTTGGGTTAAATTTTCCTTTGTTTCTACATATAAGCAGATAAGTCTAGGGCTTCAGGTTTTTGCAGCTGATCATAATGGCCATTCTAGCAGGTTCTATTATAAAAAGTTGCATTACAGAGCACTTTTTGTGACATCCAGCATGCACTTTGCCACAGTTCAGAGCATTTCTATAGGCAGAAGAAGACCCACTTACAAACAGTGATGTAAACAGATATCACTGCTAAGTAGCAGCTGTAAGTTGAACTCCTCAGTGGGTCATGTAAACTCTTATCCTGGACAAGTAAAATTTGTCAATATAAAAAAATATGAGTTGTTGTAAGGATAAATTTAAAGCGTTGCCTTAAAATGTTGTGAACCTCTGAAGTTCACAAGGTACATCTTAGATGAGCTACACCAAGAAATCAGTCTCTGGTGGCTCTTTCCTGAGATTTTAGTATCTTTTTTATTATAAAGCATAAAAGTGTTTTGGAACATCCTTTACTATCAAAACCAAAGCTTTTAAAGCTTCTAACATTGCCAGAGGGACTTGCATCTCCCATTAAGAGGATAGAGTCTGAATACAACAAAAATAAAGAATCAGGAAGCTTGGCTAGTATTCCTCCTGGGGTAATGTTCATATAAAGCTGAACTTTAAAATACAAATCTCATTTGCAATAAATTTCCATGACTGGCTTGGCAGAAGAGGAAGCCAATAGTACTAGAACTGGCACCTTATCAGAGAGATGTCTGGAAAATTTTTCCCATATCTTTCCTGCTTATCTTGTGCTCAAAGTTCAGTGCAGTTTCTTGAGTTTGATGTAGTCTCATCAGTGTTATTTCCCAAAGCCTGAGCAGTATTTAATGATATCCTAAAGGGGAAGGCTACTCATTAGCAGCAGTAACAAAGATACTCACATAAATTAATGATCCATTCTCACGGTAATCCTTGACACTGGGAAATATTAACTTTGTTTTATTGATCAGAAAGATAGAGAAGTGATATAAAATGACTTTCTGCAGCCATGCAGGAAATTTGTAGTAGGCCCAGGAACAAAACGCATCTCCAAAATTCCACTTTAGGGGGTTACATTTCAGTAGCTCTGTGATAAATGTGGAAGGAGTGAAAAGATTTGTCCTGTTCTGTCAAAAAGAGTCTCTCCTTCATCATTTGTGTCCAAACAAATACTGCAACATACAGCATCAGTGCTGTAATGAGTAGCTCTTACCTTGGGGTTATTGGGATCCATCCCCATCCAAACTGTATAAGTTCTGGTAAATGTTTTCTCAGTCTTATTTCCCCAGTGAAGTAAGTGAGGATGGTGCAAATAATTGCACTGGTGCTGGCACCAAACCACACAGGCAGAAGATGGATATGGTGCCCAAGCAGTACTAGTAACAATTCCTACCAGCCAAAAACCATTTAAGCCTGCTGGCCTTATTGAAAACTATCCATATTAACTCTGTCCCATTCAGTTCTTTATTCTACTAGAACTCTATTTTACAACTTTTGATAAATTAATCTGACTGAGGCAAGATATTGGCTAAGTATACATGGCTGGACAAGAAGCTTTGTAGATTCACAATTGTTGACTCAGTACCCAAACAACTATTCAATAAAATGATTTTATTAGAATTTCATGGGCTGCCTAAAAGTGTTAGAATTTCTACATATCTTTAGCAAAACATGTATACTATTTCTCTTTGGAAAGAGGGACAAAGAAATGAAAATAATGCTGCTATTCCTTCTTTCCAAACTTACACAGACTGTCCACAGCAGGAACATACCTATCGGAGGTAGCTTTGTGGGTTCTGCTGGTAAAAACTCCTGGGATTGTAAGCACTCCCTGGAAAACGTGAGGTCATCAAGTGCTATGCCATCTTTGGGACCTTCTCCAGCTATCCCTTCAAAGACAACTTGAAAATCTTCATCTCCATCTCCAGACAGCATCAGTGCCTTGCGCTGCCAGAAATTTCCCTGGTTTCCAGTAAGATTAAGGAGAATTTTTTCTTGTTTCAATGTAGTTCTCTGGTAGATAATCAATGATCCAATGTGAGCTCCATACATATGATAATAGAAAATCATCTGTAAGCAAAAACAAGAGCATAAAGTATGCAACAGGTGACTTCAGTCAAATTCTGCTATTTTATTTACTGTAATTCCTAAACAGAGCATTAGTGACAGCATTCAGAGTAATCATTAATTTTACTGATTGACAAAAGGCAACAAAACAACTTACTAGTGGCAATTCTTTAACTATTCAATAAACCTAACTTCAAAACCAGCATTAAAATATTTAACAACAGATCTTGCATCCCTTTGAATGACTCTTGCATTTAAATGTAAAAGAACTAAAACACTGAAGGAAACAGAGGATTGAAGTAGTGCCATTTACAATATAGGAAGCAACTGCAGTTTACCAAACAATTTTCTGGTTAAAAACGTGTTTATGTAGATTAGAAAATTAGATAAGAAATCAGAAAATAATTTAATTACATTAGTAATTGTTAATTACATTAGCAATTAGAAAATAATCTAATCTATAATGGGAGAAGAAAATTCTACATGGACATATGCAAAAAAACCCCAAACCCTAAAAAATGTAATAGATAATTGGACTAGAAAAGAGTGATTTATTTTTAGTAAAAACGGGGAGATTTTGAAATGTAAAAGACCAAATATATAAAAAAAGGTCACTGTGAAAATTCATCACATTTAACTGCATAATCACTTTTTATTCATTTATGTTACTTTATTGTTTTCTCTGCTTATAACTTGTCCCATTGATGTAAGTGTTCATTTTCCAATGATTTTAAACAGTCTAAGATCCTATACTAAAACTGTTGTAATATGGCGTAGCATTTTCTTCTCAAAAAATCCATAGGAAGGAGTAAAATATTTCAAGAGGACTCTCTGATCTTCTAAGATGAGGTTTCAGATCTTGAAATATTTTTTTCCATTCATACAATTTCCTATACAGAAATTGCACTTCCTTTGGTCATTTGTTTTGTGCAAGTTTCAGAAGTGCTCAAAACCTTCAAAAAGTAAAATATCATAAATATGACTGACTGTTTCAGGCCACATCATGGATGTCAAGAGCTTGGTCTGTACAAGGTGCATAAACCTGTGCATTTTTGTAAAAAATTTTTCATGTGATAAAAGCAACAGTTTCCCATAGTTAGTCTTCAAGCACTTAATTGCATTTAATGTGTGATACATCATAACAGGACAGATGTCAACATGTCATTCTCAGTTATTCTGAATTTCTTTGCATATGTTTTATGCTTCGTAGAAGTCAAAAAGTGAAAAAGTTATTTTTGGATCATAAAACCTGATAACATAGAAAAAGAGATACTCTCAAATATGATGCTAGAAGTGGAAGGCCAATATTCCCATGTTTGTGCAAGCAGAATTTTTTAAATATATGTATTTTAAGCAACACAAAAATTAATAGTGTTCCAATTTTGAAGATAATTTTATGATGAATAGATTAAATTTTGCTACTGAATATCATAATTATTCAAGTTTTCTTTTGAATCATAAAATCAAACCCTTTATGTTGAATACTTCCTGTCTTTCTTATTTATAAAGAGTTTGGAGAGTTTTCAGAGAGAAGTATTTCAGTAAAATGAACTGATTAGAAATCTCAAACAGAAGCAGAATTATTTCCAAGTTACATATAAACTCTTTGCTCAGGAATATTCCTCAGGAGTAGTACAAGATAAATGAAACTAGATGCTCATGACCGGACATTTTGCATGGAGATGTCACCTACATAGCCAATAAACTGTTTAGGACTATTTCAGTCTAAGACTACCTTCATTTGATGAGCATAGTTCTATGATCACACAAATAGTTAATTTCAAAAGCTTTTTTAAAAATGGCCTCATAAAAATTACCCTCTTGAGAGGCCTACTTATTAAATGTATAACTTGCAGTTTCAAAAAAAGGCATAGCTCAAGTTTCTGGGAAATTATATTTTTAACAAAGACTATAAAAGATGTATCAAAACCAGGAAACTTTTTATTCCAGGTTTGCAAGGAAACCTGTTTGTTCAAGATGTTTGTTCACATTGTTCACAATGTGCTGTGACGTTTGGAAGATCAAGGCTTACACTTCTCCATTCTCTAGAGAGAGCTGGTGACAAAGCCTTCTGTCACACATCCTTCCTTTTGCAGTTGTATTCTTTGAAAACCAATTGCTACTGCACTTACACACACTTTCTCCATAAAATCAGAAACCATTAAATGGTAATTTGTTACTTCAGATGAGTTGCATAAGACACAGTAAATCAGACACTGCATTTATTGTCAGCTTCATCTGAATCTCACGGAGTACTCGTTTACTTCCAGAATCATTCTTCTTCCACAGCAAGATTTTTTTCTTATGGTGTCAGTGAAATAAGATCTGATCCTGACTTCTCTACAAAAGGATGGAGTTTTTTTTCTCAAGAATTATTTCAGTAATCATCTTTAATCATTTTAGTAGTACTCTCTTGGTGCAACCTAGAAATCATATTCTTCATTCCTGCTACTACCACACCCTCACATACCTTGCAGTTTCTATTCCTTCTGCTTAAGACAGGACTAGAAATCCTAGCTTTCTGTCCCGGTAGCTGAAAAAATGAACTCTTTATAAAAATATAATGACCAGATGGCTCTTGCAGTGTATGGTCAGTAGCTGGACTAGTGCCCAGTTTTGCAGTACTACTAGTTCTGAGGTGCCAGTCGAAATCATCATTTTCATCTTGCTTCCATCCACAAAGATCAAACTCAAAATTGCAATGCCCAATAGATGTACCTGAAATATATTAGCACACACATGAAAAGAGATTTATTTGCAAGTAGTTAATTAGGTACATGTAGTACAACCTAGTACTATGGGGAAAATCTCTGGGAAAAAAACACTTCACTTTAAAAAATAATATCCATGTATCTCATAAAAAGAGTATTTTTAATGTTCTGGACTATAATATTAGGATAAACCTACTTGCATATATGTGAGGTGCGTCCAGTGCTTCTTTTATTGCAGTCAACAGAATCCTTGGTATAATGGAAGCAAATTTAGTTAACTATTTTAGCTCCTTAGGGTCTTGACTGGCCCTCCATAGAGCATTCAAGACAAATGCAGAAAACTAGCCTCTTTCTGAAGGAACATGTTAAGATCAAGTGAGAACAAGAAGAAACAGCTACATTTAGGGAACAGACACATCCAAATGAATGAACTGAGCACCATTAAAACACAGCCTCTAGACAGACACATTTAGACAAAACATAATGTGAATGTGATAATCTTGACCTGACTTGCACCCAGAGTTAGTCTACTTCTGCACAATTCCTCAATTCACTTGTATTTTCCTAGCCAGTATAGAAACATAATAATATTTTCCTAGCCAGTATAGAAACATAATGATTTTGGTGGTGGCTTATGCCCAAAGAAGGGTAAAGGCCTGGGGCACAGGTCTGATGAGTAGCAGCTGAGTGGGCTGGGGGTGTTTGGAGAAAAAGAGGGTCAGTGGTGGCCTTTTTGCTCTTGACAGCTACTGGAAAGGAGGTTGTAGTGAGATGGGGGTCAGTGTCTTCTCCCAAGCAATGAGTGATACGAGAAGAAAGGATCTCAAGTTGCACCAGCAGAGGCTAAGACTGGCTACTAGGAAAAAACTTTTCAATTAAAAGGTTGTTAAGCATTGGAACAGACAGCCCAGGGAAGTGGTTGAGTCACCATCCCTGGAGGTCTTTAGAAGCCACATAAAAGTGTCGCTTAGGGACATGGTTTGGTGGTGAAATTGGAAATGCTAAGTTAACAGTAGGATTTAATGATCCTAATGGTCTTTTCCAACATAAATGATTTTGTGATTGTCTACATATCTCCTTAAGAAGTTATAATTAATGTCTAGAAAAGGAGAAAGATGTCATAATTTTGGTTGATTTTTATATGAAACAACATGCATGCTCTTCATCAATTTTCAAATCTTGAAAGTCAAAACAGCCAGCATGATGAGTAAACTATCCACATAAATGAAAGTTAATTGCATCATTCCAGAAGTTTAATTTCTGTATATTTTTCTCTATATACATCTCTATATCTATAAGTTCCTTATAATCATTACCAAGACTAAAATTGCTGAAATAAACTGGAATTTCATTAGAGACTTCAACAGGCTTTTGACTGTGCCCTGAATATTCTTACTATTATTATTGTTGAAAAGGAAAGTGCTTTGAAGATAAATTTGGAAACTGTATGTAATACTTTGTAGGACAATATCAGAAATTACGAAATGGCTCTTCCAAAATGTAATCAAAATCTGAGCCTCTTCAGAAATCTGTTAAAGTTCAGCCGCATGAAAGTAGTTTTATTTAAGTGAAAGGTACTCAGAAGAATCAGTAACCAGGCCAAGGATTTAGAATTCATGGAATCTATACATGGACCAAAAAAGGACAGACAGCTACCTCAAAAATTTCATGCTGAAGTCAGATAAAACATTTTTTCTTTGAACTTTAATCTGTGAATGTCATAAAGTAAAAAAGTTAGAAACTTTTTCTTAAAAAAACCCCCAACTTTTTCTTAAAAGTATGAGCTATTTAGCAAAACTAGCTTCCCTTTTACCTTTGTATGCAAATACAGTGCCATCTGAAGTAACAATTAAAACCTACCCAGACCTGATGTGTGAAATTATATGACTATCTTTTATGAAAATTCCTACTCTAGATTAACTCAACTGAATGCAATTGCCCATAAAATTTTTCCTAATCATATTTTTCCAACTAATTTAGTTACTTAATATTTCAAGATCGTTCTTGAAGAAATTCCTTCCATTATTTACAAATTCCATCTTGAGTCTTGAGTAAAATTCATGCATACAGCTGATCATTTTATTTTAAAGACAAGTTTTCAAGAATCAAGACCTTAAAGCATGGGCACTGATTTCCCTGCTAATTCTGTATGAATTGGGTATTACCCAATCTAAGTTTAGATGTCCTTGTAGGATCTCTATAGTCAACAAAGAGAAATACTCATATCCACAGGATAACTTATTTATTCTAACTCAAACAATTGATTTTAAGATGCATGGACTTCAGCCTGAATAAAAGTTATTCCACTGATGAAAAAGAGAATTTAGGCAGCCTGCTTCAAAGATCAAATTAATGCAGATGATTGTGCACTTGCATATTAAATGACTCCTGTGCTTTTAAAGCACCACAATGCTTCACTGTAAAGCTTGCAATTAAAATGCAGCTAGGGAAATTTTTTAGAAGAATTTTACAATTTTTTTCCTTACTTAAAAATAATAATAAAAAACACATTAGAGGAAAGCATTCACTTTATGGGATTGTTTCAATTCATCTCTTCTAATGGGAAATTGGAATAAAATCCTTACTGTAGTGTTGCAAAACTAAATTCCATCTTTTTTTTTTGATGGAAAAATTTTGCCCTTAATTTTGCCCTTAATGCTTCAATTTTTACTTGTCAGATGATATTTCACGGAGAACACAGACAACGTAGAAAATTCAAAAGAACAAAACAAACAAAAAAACCCATTAAGATTTTGAAATTTCAGAAAACAAAAGTCAAAGTTTGAGAATATTCTTTAACAGAGAAATTGCATCTTGAAATACTCTTCATTTTTAGTGGCAGATTATCTGAACTGGTCCCCATATAGATTAGTGATGTACTATTCCTGGATTGTAAATCACTGTGTAGTATAATAGTATGATAATAATTTGCAAAACATGGTTCCTTTACCATGTACCTTAGCTTCCATAGGATAGCAGAATACCTTTGCTCCACAGGATTGTATTCACTGAGACTTTAATAAACTGAATTAATATTCTCAATCAAAATGAGGCAACTGTTAATATGGTACCAAACAATGCAAATTTGATTGTGTGAGCATTTCCCACATTTGTAGTAGTGGAAAAAAGAAGGTGTTAATACCATATATTTGTGATCCAGGAGGAGCCATTTGATATGAAACGTCATTCTTTGCATCAGATACTACATATGCTGCTTCTTGATATGTCTTGTAATATTAAAATTGTACAATATTAAGATTAAAATAATTTGCTGAGACCTGACAACCCTTGAAATATCTAAGGAGGTATATCCCTCATCTCCCAAAGGTATTATGCTTGAATTTTTTTTCAGCTTTAATACATTCTTTTCATATGGAAAGCAGGATAATTTTATTCTGCTTTTAAAGACAGCTGCTTTCTGAGTTATTTTAAGAGATTCATTAGGAGCTCTTTGTATTTTGTATCATGTGATTTTAAATTAAATAATAATAATTTAAAATCCTTAAAAGCCAAGGAATATAATTAAATTATTACCTTCTTGTTTGCTTTCTTAGCTGATGAGCTGTCAAAAGTATTTGAGTAATAAAAAATACACAGCAGGCACAGTTATTTATGATAATTATATTAAAAAACTACCATACTTACTGCAAATACTGGGGCTTTCATCTGAGTTATCTTCACAGTCATTTACAAAATCACAGAGATTATTCTTTGGGATGCAGTACTTGTTGGCACACATGAATTCCTCTGATGTGCAAGGTTTGTCTGAGATAAGCAGAGGGGAACAATCTTCAAAGGTAATATCATCCACTGCCACATCTCCCATGTAACTGACACCACGTTTTGCCCTGAAAATAACCTAATAAAAATTACAGAGCTATTACAGTAAGCCACTGATAGGATACAGAAAAGCTTATACACACAACATGAAAAGAACAGAGACTGATGGTCCTTACAAATCTTTTAATGTGAAGTGGTCAGTTCTTGCTGTTAAAGCATAATCCTATCAAATCTTGTTCTGGAGTTGGTACAGCTCTGTCACTATAGTTATTGCAGGAGCATCTTCTAACATTACCAAGCATACACAAAAAAGAAAATAAGTCATGCCACTCAATGAGATACTAGTCCTCACTCATCCTGAACTAATAGCAAGGGCTCTTCCTACTTCTGCAAAATAAGTCTGAGAAACACAATTCTGTCATTCATCTTTTATTCCCAATAATGTAAAAAGAATTTTAAAATTCTATTTAAATTCTAAGACAGGAGTATCAGGAAATGTAACTCATTTTTAAAATGTTACTGACTCTCCTTGGGGTTTTTTTTGTTTTTTTCATAAGTCTACAACTAAGCAAGTATCTCAAAGAGTCGAAGAGGTTTGGGAATCTGCTCCCATTTCAAAGCAAACATCACGCTCGAGATTCTTTTTTCAAAACCAGATATTTTTAATGACTGTGCACTAAGGAGAAAGAAGTAGAATATTTTGAGCAGAGTTGGATTCAAAGATAGATGGGATTCTCAGTCTTAAAAATGGATATCAGTCTGAGATTAAAGACAAGTGAGTAATCTCCAAAAACATGAGTCCGGCTCAGGTAATGAATTGGACAGCCAAAAAGATGGTTTCTTCTATGTGGGAGAAGAGGCAAATGCCTGGTGTAAAAAGGGAAATGAGAAGGTGAATAATGCTTAATAGAGAAGCATTAATAGTCAGCTCTCCAGGAAGCACATCACATAGGAAGACACACCTGAAAATTTGAACGGATTCCCAAGAACACTTCTGCTTTGTTCCACTGGGGACCTTGACTGCCCCTTTGAGTCCAAAGTTTAGAAGTCTTGTTCCTGCTTTTATAGAGTACCTGAAAAAGAAAATTATTCTAGGTCACAAGAAAATATGTTTCCATTACCAACTCACTTCAGAGTCTTATAATTGTGTGCAAGAGAACAATATTATCTTGTACATCTAATCTCTATTCCACCATTAAAATACACATAATCATAGAATAACTGGAATTGGAAGAGGTCATCAAATCCAAATTCAAATTCCTTCAGGACTAGCTAAAGCTGAACCATATGACTAAGCCTGTTGAGATGCTCCTTGCACTCTGTCAGGCTTGGCCCTGTGCCCAGCCACCCTCTGAGTGAAGAACCATTTCCTAATGTTCAAACTGATGCCCATGGATATGTCAGTATAAATGATTACACTAAGAAAATAATATTTTAAGATTTTCTGATCTCCTCATAAATGCACCCAGGCCACAGCCTTAACTGGACTAACATATCTCATTAATTTATCCAGAGTGTCCAGCAGTGAATGAAAATTGTTCATTAGTGTGTTGTGATTCAGTTGTAAAACATGGAAACAGGGTTAACATGGAAACAGGTCTTAAACAAGACTTATTGGAAAACATATTTTTTCATTCATACAGTTAACTGCTCTTCCAGGATGGATTTTCTTGCCCTGAGTTTTACAAAACATTTTGTTTCTTCTACAAATATTTTTTTAATCTTTTTTTATAAAAACGAAATTTTGTCTGTCTAAGCAATGAAAGACTTTTAAAAGCCCATACCCTTGTAAACAGCAAGTTGGAGAATGATGGCACACTTCAACATCAGCAGAGTCTTAAATTACTCTTTGGTCCAATCTCCTGGGCATCCAAATTCTACTGAGCTGACCATAACAAGATGTGTGTTTGATGGTGTGTGTCACGCTGTGTCTCCAGCCAGTACTAGCAGAGCTAAACATCCATTCACCAGTTGCCTGAATTACTTCTGCTTTCAAAGATTTACTGCTATTCTATGTAATCTTCTTAGGGCAGCCCAGGCATTTTTCATCATAATGAAAAAACCCTTTTTTTTGTTTTAAATTTATGCAGTCCCAGGAGTGTATATGATATTGCATAACAGGTAAGTTCTGCCAAGCAAACAGCAAACCCTCACACTAAAGAGCTTTCATTTTAGGGGAAAGAAAAAAGAATAGATAACAAATTAAATGCATAGAAAAACAAGTGAATTCTGACTTTATAGACAGGAAAATCTGCCACAGAAGACATGAATTTTAAGTGAAAATAAATAAATTAGTGAGAAAGGGATTACAGATATTATTTGTAAGAATAATGAGTGCTGAATAAGAAAGTATCTTTTTTTACTCTCAAATACAAACAATATACTTATATGAAGGTAGATATGTGTGTGACTATAGACACACATGCAGGTGTTTTTACAGATTGGAAATTATCTATTATATATTCAATTCCTTCATAATAAATTCATATTTTCTATCATATCATGATAAAGGTTGAAATTTTAGAGTAAAACACAGCCATTAAGTTGTGTGCTAATAATACCCAAGGCTTCCCTGTACCTTAGTGCACTTTGAACCTCTATGTATTTCAATTATATTGCAAAAAAGCACACTGAATATTTTGATAGAATTACCCCAAAAAAGTACCAATCAAAGTACAGAACCTTTGAAATGAAAAAGGTTCCAACAAATAATCAAACTGAGGTAGCTCTGGAAAGTGACAGCAAATCAATGTTGAAAGTAATAGAAACACAGGAAGGCAGCCATTCATGCAAACAGCAGGAAAATCTTCAGCAATCCTATGTGATATTTGATGGCATGGGTGCAGACTTACAATCAAAAGTCAAAAAACATGTGGTAGTCTTGGGGGAAGATAAGGATAAAAAGTCTTCTAAGCACAGAAAATATTCCAATTCTTGCAATACTTAGACCCTTCTTAATATAAATAATGAGAAATCACCTAAATAATTTTATATTCTAAGTTACTCTTATACCCATTATTAATTGATTAATGAAGCAACTGAAACCAGGCAATTATTAACAATATGCAAAGGTTTCATGATTTCCCTTTGGTAAATCTTAAAATAAAATAAATTGGGGGTGAGGGAGAACCTGCTAAAGAATAGAGAGAGAGTGTAATAAGTGTTGAAACTGAGAAAAGAAAAAATCATACTATAAATATTTGCCCTTTGTGCTGCCAATACTGAGCACGGCCCCACAGAACTTGCTGTTGGTTTCTACAAAACACTCTTTGAATGTAATTCAAACTAACATGGGTTCTTACACTGATAGAAACCTGGACCCTGGAGAATGCAAAGTCCCAAAGCCCATTAATTGTTCTCAAGCCTTAAAACTGAGGATGAACCATCTTTATCCACTGATTGCCCACTGATTCTGATTAATTAATATCTGACCACTTGCCAAGCAGCCTAGCAAGATCTTTACCTAGTTAGGAGAAATTTAACAATATTTTTTTAAAAACTGTTTAGGAAAAAATCCAATAATCATTAATAATTATAATCTTTATATTAATTATAATAATTAATTCCACTTAATATCTAGCAAGTCACATGTATGACATGGAGTTCACCATATCCCAGATTGCATTTCTAATGTCAACAAAAATATTAATTTTGTTTTCAAAACAGCTGAGTTCTGTCATCTTTTATTATAATTTGTTATTCTGAGTAACTGGGCTAGTAAAAATTTATCTGTACATTTAAATCCTTACGCACTGCCCACATCCAATATGATAATGAGAGCACAAGTGACTGGGTAACTTATCTCAGTATTTTTTTCAATCCATTCCTGATGCTGTAGGTATTCCAAAACATCCCTGTGAAATCCCATTATAAGCACACAGCTGTGTGGTAAAAGCAATTAAGAACCATGTTGCTGTTTTATTAATTTCTCTTTGCAGTGACTCATTTGACCTACAAGCTGCTAATGAGTTAAATTTCCTTTACAGAAGTGCTTTTATTTTAACTGGAATGAAGAAAAGGGTAAGGGAGAGCAAATTTGTTTCTTATATGCCACAGAAATAGTTCAATGCTGCTTACATGAATAAAATCTCTCAAAGTGATATGTTCAGCTTCTCAATGAATAAACTCTTTCTGCAAGATTTTATGTCAAATTTTGATACAGTTACTTTTGGTTTTTTATATCTCCCACATTAGCCAAAGACCTTGATGTCCAAATATTTATTGCTGCTTTTCAGCATCAAATGGTACTGTGTGATACAATACTTTTTCTTGCACGGAAGTTCCAGCCATGGCACACACAACAGGCACAATTTTTTCTTGTTGTAGAAATTTATAATTTCTCCAGTCTATTTGAGATAATGCCTTCACATCATAACATGCTGAGAGCAGTAGAGTGCTAGCAATTGTTAATTTTGGTTTATTAGCAGCCTGGGCTTTAATAAAACTAAAAGAGAAGGCATACATTTCCTCACAGTAATTTCATACAGAAAGACAAAACAAAATAAAGAGCATCTCCATACCTCCAGAGAACCTACTGTTGAACCATTCATGTGGTTCCAGAATATCATTTTGCATTTGGGCCCTGTAAGAGAGATGACTGGGGTAGCAATGTCAGCCGTGTGACCAAATTCTCCATTTGAGCTGTCTGCAAAAAGATACCAGCCTTCTTCAGTGCACCTGCTCAGAGAAAAAGGGTTATAACTTATTAAAACAAAACATTTTATCATAATTATTTTAAGACTGCAATATTTCCTTAGATAGCACCTGCCATCTGGGTATCTGGATGCATCTTAGTGTGTAGCCAGAATCAAAAAACAAAAAACAACCTTGCAAATGCAGCTAATATTTTTATATCAGAGACTGGAAAAAAAACAAAAGGGAAAAAAAAAGAGCTGAAGTCAACCCAGAGGATCATGTGGCCTAGAGGGACTCTGAACTTCCCTACTACCCACTTTCCTCTGGGAATTTAGAGGGTTTGATCCTGGCTTAATGTCAAGAAAACCCAATATATTGAATGAAATTTTGTCTCCTGAATTACTGGGAAAATTGAGGTGCCTTTGAAGTAAATATCAGACTGAGTGTACAGAGACCAGAAGTGCAGCTTTAGTGTTTTGGGTGTTTAAGATTTAGCCCCTAAAACCTTACTTTCCAAAATAAAATGCAGTTGTTGACCAAAGATAAATTACTCTTCTCCAACAGAAGTGCTTCACGCTCAGTACTCCTCAAAAGAATCTTCCCCAAAGACTGCTTACAAACCTCACAATGGAACCTACATTTTTAAAGAGGTGCTGGTATTAGGTTTTTCTTTCCTTTTGGTTTTCCTGATTGGCCAGTTCTGAGCAACCTCTCTGTAAAGTTGCATCACTACAGCTGTGAGAAGACAATGACCCTACCCAGCAAGTACTGCCAAGAGAAATACAATATGCCCAAAGACATCATGACATCATTGTCACAAATTGAAAATCCTGCCTAATGGGAAGAGTAAGCAATGAGCTGGTACAGGGTCAGAAACAGGCCTTCAAAAATCCTCACGAGTCAGAGATTTTCTTTTAGCTAGACTACTGCTTCTATCTCCCTGTGAGTCACACCAGAAAAAAAACACAACCAATAAACCAACCAATCAAAAGGGCAACATTTTAATAGGACAAACTTTTGTTTTGCATAGATTAGATATGTTTCCAAAGTTCATCTGGGTGGAATCTTAGGGGGCAGAGTTAGAAACTGTAGAAGTCAGGATCTTCTCCACAATGGATGGGTAAGTATGTGTAGAGCACCCTTGCTGACTTTCACTCCTACCATGGAAATTTTTATGCTTAGGACTACAAGACTAATGTAGTTTTGACCTATCCATGTTTAAAAGGAAAGATTTTTTCCAGTGAAAATTAACCTGCATCATGTTTGCTCACAGAACAAAGCAAATTCTCTGTCTTAAATTCTAAGCTGCCTGGTGTAGAAGCCTGCATGGAATTTCCAGGGAGGTGCATGATCTGCCAGTGGAAGAGTTCGAAGAAAGTAATAAGTAATCATCCTATTTGCAGAGAGTTCAAATGCTAGAGAGTCCATCCCTTCTGTGGATGCAAATTTTTTAGCAGAACCTATTAAAATACATGCAATCATCTGTTCAGTTTGTCAAGCTCTGACTTCAAAAGTAAAGGATTCCTTAGCTAGGCCACTTTTATTTTAACCTAGTAACAAATATGCAGTGACAAGGTATTCCAAAGCTTTCCATAAACATTAATTAGCAGTTTCTCTTACTCTGTCAGATGATGTTCTTGTCTTCATCCCCAACCTTTGTTTTTTAAGTGATCTTCAGAGAAGGTAACTTTCTTTATTGTGAGAGTTAATCAACTGACCCGTCCTTAAATTAATTTCTTTACTCTTCCATAAAAAGACTCCCTTGAGTTGTCTTTTGAGTTTTTTAAAATGAGATCTCAAGAAGCTGATGTTAACAAGTGTAAAACAAGGTATTTTTGAACATATATAATAGTGAATAAATCTAGCTTTCAGCATAGATCTTATGTAAATGCTGAAATTAAGCAGAATACATGCTCCCCTGCCAGTAGCTGCAAGAGCTCAGGCCAATTTAGAAAACTAACCCACGGAAAACCTCTTAGTTGGCAGCTACACTAAGTGTCATTAAAATCTCGATATTTATCCTTTGAAAATAATTAATTTTACCTCTGTGCTACAAGCATTCCCTATACAAAGACATTCCTGTGCCAGTCCAAAAGTCCTAATTAATTTCAGAGGGAAATTCAAAGATCTTTTAAATTGTAGTTGACAAAGAACGGACATTCATAGAAGAATCTTCATGCTATTTCTCCCTTCAAGGCATTCGAAAGAACACAGAGAAATGAATAAAAGGAAAGATTAGCTGGGTTAAGAAAAGTTGAAGACCTAAGAAATTAGGCCCATCTTAAATCTGGCAGTGTTATCAAGTCATATCTCATGCTGTGAACTACACATTTCACAGTACTAATTGTCTACTGTCGCAGTGCCTGAAATGGGATCAAAACTTATTCAGATGAACTTTCTTGTACAGCAAGTTCAAGCTCTTATTTAATGAATTTTTGAACATCTCTCAGTTTTTATAGTGTTAATTCATCTGAGGATCTTCTATTAATTGTTGGAGAATCCCTGACTAAACACTTATAAAATGCACTTATGAAATACCCTTTACTCATTATTTCTCTTTAGGACAGAAAAGTAAACCTAATTAGAAAACAAACAACTCCCTTTCACTAAAAAGTTCTGATTTCACTCCAAATTTCAGCAATAATGAGAAAAAAACAAAAAGAAAACAAACTGGAGAGTTTGTTTTTAGTTTCCTTATAGTTATAAGTATCCCAATGATAAGCGCACCATACTACATTTCAAAATTCAGAAAGCAGCAGCCTCCACATGCATTTCCATTTTTCCTGATATGTGTCCATAAACACTGTACAGTATTTGTACATATATATACAATATCTCTATGCACCTATTATGCATTGAAGGTATTATTGTTGAGCTCTCCAACACCATCTGTCTGGGACTGACCAGGTGAGTGACCTGCTATTAGAACAGATGGGTTTCTGTAGAGAGAAAAAAGCAAAGCAGTGATCAAGAAAACCCCGTGGGGCACCAGATGACCTTCAAAAGAAGCACTCTCTTGACCAAAGGGAAGGATTGAGGGATATTGGACACATCAAGGAAATATGGGTCACCAAAGCTCAAGCTGATGGTTTGAATCAGCCAAGACAGTGGCTTCAGTTTGCCTTTTTCACATCCTCCACATCCTTTATAAGGGTAGTAGGGTTGTGGAAGATCACTCTCTTCTCTATCTTCTTTCCCCCAAAGCATGAGTAACTAGCAGGCAGAAATTTTACTAAAGTTAATGCATTTGCAGTTTTTTGTTTTAAGTTAGCTACCATTTCCCAGCTAAAACCTTTTATCAGAAGATTTCTGAGGAAAAAATATTAGCCAATAAGGTGTTAAATTCTAACTTATAATTCCTAAAAACCATATTTATGAGAAAATATTATGTTTTTTATGTTTTTTACTTGTACTGTCATCAGAATAGAGCATTAATATTTAAATCCCTTATATATTTGACACAAGGTGGTTGCAACTGTGATAATTTGACCTTTCCATCATGCTAACTTTATTTTCTCTTGATTCCTATTAATTCTTGTTTCTTAGTGTCAAAATCAGATGATATGACGATTCTGGTAAAATTTAAGAAGGTATAAAAAGAAAACTTGTTATGTTTTCTAGCAACAAAAGCTGCAATACAAATATATAGTATTCAAAATTCATTATTGCAATATTCCCAGGGAAACAGGCAAAGACACGGGGACAGGTTAATCTTTATGTATTCATACAGAGTCCAATATAACTTCAATACTGAGTGTAAAATGGGGAAACCACATACATATTGTGCCTTTTACTTGAAATCTGCCTGTAGGACAGGAAACTGCTGAAAGGTGGGTAGAAAAAACTTAGAAATATTACAAAATATTACAGAAAGTGTTATAGAAACACACACACACACATACATATATATATATAAACAAACACCAAGCCTTCTGTTGAAAAAAAAAAAAAAAAAAGCTGACCCTAACATTTCCCTCAACATTTTATCTGCCTGAAGAAATCACGAAAAATGCTACAAGAATTCAAAAGTGAAAGGCATCATAGTATTCAAGCACTCATTCAAGAAGAAATTTATCATATCCTTTATGGGCTGGGTAACAGCTTCTCAATGCACTGCCCATTATGCTGGTCAGTTCAGCCAGAAGGCCACAGGTGCTATAGGAAAGAAAGGGTATTTTGTGATGGACAGCACCAGGGTTTTAATTAAGATGTGTAGTGACTTTAAATCTGAAAGAAATGTGATGGAGCTCATATCTTTAGGAAGTATGAGAGGATTTATTATGAGAAAGAAGAAGAATAAAAAAAACCCACTTTGTTTCTTTCTTATCTGTAATTGTTAGATATTCAGTGTCTGCACCAGAAATTCTTTGACTACTTATCCTTCTGTAGATAATACAGGTTGGGCTATTACAGATCATAACATGTGAACAAAACCTTCACAGGCCTTTTCCTGCAGTTTGACATATAACATATTCATAGGCTTAAAAAAATTCTTCCCTGAATAAATATTGTTGCAGCTGTGAGGATCTTGTTTCAGTAAAAGAATCTGTATTCAAATTAAAATGTCATAAAATGTGTGATTTCCAATATTCTTAAAGAAAGATAAGATAAGAACTCCAATGATTTAATTCTATGTGCCAGAGAAAGTGTTCTCTGCTGAACACTTCCAACCACTTACATTCTAATTGGTCCTTAATAGTCAGTAACTGAAATATGTACCTAAAAACTAAAAGGAAAAAAAAAAAAGAAAAGAAGTCTTTCCTTGAATTAAATGTAAGCATATCTGTATAGATTAAAAAAAAAATTAGAGATAATTGAGAGCAATTGTTAGGAATGCAGATTTTCACTTACAGCTATATGTGTCACATTAATTTCAAATTGGTCATTCAAAAAAAAAAAGAAGTAAGTTCTCTTATTATGATTTGAAACATTTTTTTCCCTGTTGATCTCCCATATTCATTAACATTTAATATAAATGCATGATAAATGCAGAAACAAAAAATGTAATAGGATTGTCATGCCATAACAAAGCAGACCTAAATTTTTTTCTATTTCAGAAGGCAACCTCTACTTGTGTTCACAGCTGTCTGTAAAATTCTGAATGCCAACTGATCAAGATCTTCACGTGGTGCTAGAGAAAAAAAATTTCTGTCTTGAGCATCTAAACTTTGTCACATGAATGCACAATTGAGGATCAATGGTTATCTCAAACTTAATGGAACCAAAGTGCTTAACACGCCAAAACACAATTCATATTGAGACCTGTAACTGGACACTCCCATCAGAAAGTGGCTCCAAAGAAAATCACCAGAAATGTGAGAAGGGATTCTTGTACTAAATAAAACCACAGTGTATTTATTATTGGATCCTAAAAGTCCAAATTCCAAAAGGAAATTTCTTTCTGTGACCATGCTTCAACAAAAGCATGTTTAAGTGTATCACATAAAACTTTGATGCCTTGTTTTATGTGATAAATACAAATTCCAGAAAGAAAATGAGTTGGCAAAGTTTTACCCACACGAAGTGATTAAAGTCTTCACAGTTTAATTTATACTCATTATGAGATTAATCCCATGCTCTGGCATCCTAATATAAGTGGCAAAAAAAAAGACTATGGGTATATTCTCTTTCTTTGTACAAAATTAAATTTGATTAAATTATGATTGCTTGCAATGAAGTAATTTGATATCATCCTGCAATAATTTCTGGCCATTAGTTTATTCTTAAAAGTAGTTATTTTCATTATTTCAGTTGGACACACAAGGAAAAACAACCCAAGAACCAACAAACAAAAAAGAAAAACCACATACAATACTTTATAATTTTTTCTCCTCTTTTGAAGTTCTTAGACTCTCAAATTTAAAACATTTCTTGACTGCTGAAAAAACTGCTGGGCTTAAGTATATTACTTAAAACATTTAATTTTGCCTAACTCTCCTGTCCTGAATTCTGAATAGTGATTGAAAAGTAGATACAGAAGAAAGACAGATGTATTAAAAGTATGTTTATCAGGGGAACTATTACACAGCAATAATTATCATGCCTGCTTAGAGTTTTATCTCTGCATCCATTTTTGTCTTGATTTATTAGATTTGACATATGAATTATCATATCAATTAAGTGACTACAAAGTTTTCAATTAACAGTTGTACCCAAATATCATTTATAATGATAGTCAAAGAATTTGCTACATCACTAACCAGAGCCTTTAAAAAGGAAATAAATTAATAGACTTATCCATTTGTTGGTGTCAATTTAATACACTTGTTTAAGCCAACACAAACTGATACTTTTATTGTTGTAGCTTTTAGAAACCTAACTGCCTTAGAGAATTCCACTTGTTAAGTATAGAAACGTGTCACAAGTGCTCTTCATTGGTGTATGAATAGTGGCCTTTTCAGTGCACATTGCCAATGTCACCCAGCCCTTTGCACAACAAACAGCAGACTTTTTCTAGCTCCAGCCAGGCACTGTCAAGCTCAAGCCAGGCTCCAATGAGAGACTCCCATAATGTCTTCTATTCCTCCAGCCTTTGGTTCCTATACACACATACAAGCTGTCCCCTCTATTTGCAAAGTAATTACTTTCACTTAATTAATGTAATTACAGCTTCAAAAACTCATACCTTCACCTCACAATTCACCAGCCTACACACTTCTAGTCCAAAGTATTTATTCTGGAGAAGCAGATGGTTTGACTCCAAGTACTCACAGGTATTTTTGCTGAAAGAATTCATTGTAAGCTTCACTGCCAACCACTCTTGCATCAACATGAATCCAAACATTTCTATACATAGTCCTGCATATTTTTATTTTAATTTACAAACATACAAGATGACTGTAACACAACTTGCCTCATCTAACTAGTGGAAATTTTGGGAAAATGGATGAGAAAATAAAAGTAAATGTTGCAGGGTTCTAATTCAACAAAACTGCTGCTCTGCATCTTCTGTGGTAATTTGGAAATATCTATTTTCTGTACTTCTCTATAGGCCAATAAACAAAGGGAAGGGGAAAACCATAGAACCAAACTGCACCTCATGAAACATCACAAGAGCAATACATTACAGAGTTGCCTGAAAACTGCAATCCCTATGGCTCATTTACTTTCTCTTTTCATCAGTCCTTTTCAATATACTGTTAGTTGCATTAAACCCTGAAAATATATTAAAAATCAGTAACATAATTCCATGTCTCACTGTGCCAATGCAAACCTATAGTGGAAAGGTTGTGAGAGGATTTACTGAGTACACATACAGAGCTGGTATTCGCTAATATACAACAATTAAAGAGCAGTCAATGAAAGATTTGACGACTAATTTATTGTAAACAGTTGCTTTTTTTAATGGAATATACTTCTTTTTTATATGTAATGTAGAGACCTAAAAACAACTAGACAGCATTGCAATTGTTCGCTATCGTTGGTGGATTTTTTTGTGGGTTTGGCATTGTTTTGGGATTTTTGTAAAAACACAGTAATTTTAATGAAGTACACAGTGAAACTAACATATTGAGCTCACTCTTTAATAGTGATAGAAATTCAGGCTGAATAAATACAAAATAATGTAATTTTAAACTAGTAGCAATATAGCAAAGATTTTGTTGACGTGATTTCATTTAAAGACCAACTTTGCACTCTATGGGCTATTGTCACAGAAA
Source organism: Certhia americana (assembly GCA_018697195.1). Classification (NCBI taxonomy): domain Eukaryota; kingdom Metazoa; phylum Chordata; class Aves; order Passeriformes; family Certhiidae; genus Certhia; species Certhia americana. The sequence continues at coordinate 19,037,757 of CM031858.1, forward strand.
GTAAACATGGATGTCACTAGCACCAGGCAAGTATTTTTTTTTATTCAGAGTAATTACACTGTATAGAAATTTTCTCATTAACGAAGTTGTATAGCATTGAATATTGTTTGTACTCAATATATTTGCTAGTTACCTGAAGGGATTTCTTTTCCAATAACTCTTACAGTTGCTTTTAACTGGAATACATTGGATTAATGTATTTGTTAAAAACACATTTCTTACTATGTAAAAAAAATTCAAAAAATCCCACACATTTAAAACCAAATGTTCGTGCAAAAAAGCTAATTTTCGCTCCTCAAGACAAATTAAAGAGTATCTTTGGAGGAGCTACTATCTTAAGAAATCTGCCTAGAATACAACACTAATTTATAAATCCTCACTGAGAGAATAGAAATTTTACATTTTAATATGAACTTATATAATTAACCAGAAAAATTGTAAAATGAAAAGAACTAAACTAAAGTTAGTTTCAACTACAGTAGTTTTGAACTGCATTAGTTAAATATTAAATGAGTGCAGAATTCACAGGACATTTTGTGTTAACTTGTACTGCCCCACCCTTGGGCAAAACTGCTGGGATAAGAGCAATAGCTAACAACAATAACAAAATAGGTAGCAACAACTAACAACTAGAAATAGCTAGTAAGGTAGAAAAGTGAGCATAAATTTTCTGTGTGAATAAAGACCTTTGAGAAGGTATTCACCTAAAACTGATCAAGAGGGCAACCACAATGAACTAAATTAAGCAGTGCCAAATTAATTACAAAGCCAGCTTTCAAAAGAGAAGTCAACTTGAAGAGAAGTGTAAAAGTAGGATGAAATTTTTTAATATTAGGGATTGAAAATGCAGTGCAAAGAGCAGTGGCCAACACCTGTTTTTGACATGCCAGAGGCCATCTTGCTTGTGCCACAACCACTGTAGAGACCAGACAGAGCACCACTCCCATGGTATGTGTCTCCAGCCTGCAGACAACAGCTGGGCTGACAATTTGGGTGCTGAAAGGAGCGTAAAGCTGGAGCAGCTGTGTCTTCCAAACTTGCTTTCCAAAAGGGGGAACATGCTTGTCCTCCATACATCCTGTGGGAGGAGAGCAAGTGTTTCTCTGGATGGGGAGGTACTGAAACTTTTGGCAGTTACTTACAGAAAGGTGTTTTAAAATTTTTACCTGCTTATTATTTTTTTTAGATTTTAATTCATCTGTAGTATTGATCCTGCATACCTGCTTCACCAGTTGTCAGTCAATTACATGTCATTAATAAATCAGTAAAATGCTTCAATATTGTAAATGGAGCAGTTTTTCCCCTGGGCAATCTATATGTGGTTAAGATGACACATCCTAGAAAACAGTCAAGCACCTGAAAAATGTACTCACGTAGTATGATCAATTAATGGGCAGTGTTGTTCTTGCTCAGGATAAAGATTTGCTCCTCTTCCAAGTTGCCACTTGAATGTCTTTGTGATAAGTATGGAATAATTTCCTGACATCTGTTCCAACACTGGTTGATGCCATCCACACAAGTCTTTATCTTCAAAGTCACAGACTTCCATAACTTTAGAGATTAACAGTGATTACTCATGTTTATATAAAAACTGAAAATCATTAACTCACGTTACAACCCAATAAGCAACAGGAAAATAAATAGGATTCAATTCATATTATCTGTGAATACTGACACATTGCTAACATGCATAGCTTTTTCCTTACAGATAAAACATGAATTTTGTATTTTCTCTTCTATTAAACAGATTCTAATTTTGGGAATATACCAATTCATCTGCACCTCAGTATCTACCTTCATGTGAGTTCTGACCAGCTTTCAGGTAATTCTAATTGTGTGTCATGTAGTATACATGGAAATTAATGTAAAATTCGTCAGCTGAGAACCTGTGAACTTCTGTATGGTTCTCTCCAGTCCTGTAGACAGATAACATTAGCAGATCATTGTACATTGTATACGAAGTCCATGACTATAACTCTAAAAGAAACCAAACCAGATTTCGAGAAGTCCTCACAAAACTCAAAAGTTACATGAAAAGGCATCTGTTTGGTATTAGTATCAAATACTGTATTACTGTCTTACTAAATAAATATACAGATGCTTTCCAGCGAGTTTTTGCTTCCTAAGCAACAAAGTGAGGTCACTACTGACCCTACTTAGAATAAAGAAACCAATTTTATTTTCCATTTCTGCTGTGAGTATTTATTCTCCAGCACATGGTCCAAGTTGAGTCTAGTCACACTCCAGCACTTTGGAACAGATTATTACACTTAAGTGACTGCTGTGAGACTTGTACAAGGGCAACGAGAATTTATTTTAACACAGAAACCTGTAAAAAAGTGCTGCATCAAGAAGTCATGGTTTGTTGGAATCAAAATGTGCCTGATGCTTCCCTCCTTGAAGGCTAAAAATGGTAGACTAAAGAGAGTGAGTTTTGATTTATAGCTTGTGTATCCTCACTAAGGAAGTAAACTGTAGCCAGTGTGATCTCATGAGTTGCCCATATGAAGATTTGTGATGTTTCCTGAGAATGATGAGTTGCATTAAATGCTTATTCCTCTTTTTAACATGCTTTGTAAACACTATATTTAAAGTGCCTCTCAGAAAGAAAACACCTTCCTGTGACCATATTTCTGTTTCAGTCAGGACATTTTTAAGCCCTAGTCCAGCATTGTTATTTAAGCGATAAACTCCCATCTTAGAGATGGGAGACATCAGACAGAGCAAATATCTAAAGGTGTATTCTCCATAGTATTTATCATAGATAAATGCTTAGATGGAAAAATGTTTTGTAAGATAATGTAAATTTCTGAGGGGAGAAATATTCAAAGGGCTCTGCATTTATGTTTCAGGGAAAGATGGCTGCTGTTTTTTTCTCACTATAGGATACTACCCAGTGTCATAGGATACAACCTCAGATTCATTTCTTCCCCTTGTTCCCACATAAGAAAGAGAATGATACTTTTCCTCACTGAGCCCTCAGCTCTGAGAGAGGTGATTGAATTCCCTTCACAATGCGTAATGAATTCAGAGTTTTCGTTTTCAGTGACACTAGTTTTGCTTGTGTCACTGATGAGGTCACTGTCTCTAGATCTGTGTCCCCATCATTAATTTGCTTTGGTATAGAAGTACTTTCAAGTACTGTTCTTTGAGGTAAAAGGAAGTCATTAACAGCTTCTAAAATGCTACAGTGCAAACTCCTCCTTCTCAGAAACAATCAATTGTCTCAGATCATTATGAGTATCATGTGTGGACCTTGTTCAGTGTCCACCTTATGGTGCTCCCATAAGAATATCAGAGTTGCATTGTGGAGTAGGTTGCATTTCACAATTATTGCTGATGTTGAAACAATTTTGTATAAAAAAAACGCAACAACTGAGCAAAACCCATACTCAGTGACATAGGTAAGAAGTGGATATAGTTCTCCCAGATCTCCACCCTAAACATGAAACTCAGAACTTTTTCTCTCTTCTAGTCTGGACTAGTGAGCATTTTAAGAAACTATGCTCAGTTGAAGTTGTCATGTATGGTTACCAATCATTAGGGAACCGAGGATTCCTTCCCCTATCATATTTCAGTAGTAACTTGAATTGAAATGTTGAGTCTGAATCAGAAGGCAGAAAGTGCATTACATCACACATATTAAGAATAAAATATTATTTTCCTGGGAAAAATCACATAAAAATAACATCTAGGTGCTAATACCAAATTGCAAAGATAAGATAGAGCAGCTAAAGCAATGTGTTTAAGACCCACAAACTAGTAAGGCAGCAAAGAATGTGGTTTGATCCACTTACCACAAGCTGATTCATCAGACTTATCAGGGCAGTCAAGTCTAAAATCACACTTCTGTATCATCTGGATGCAGTGGCCAGAGGCTCGACAGACAAACTCCTTCTCTGTGCAGTTGTTCATGGGGAGTGTGGCAGGAACTGAAGTTCCTGAAGTAGTTGTAGATATAGTGGGCAAGTTTCCTTTGAAAGAGGAGCCAAAAGGATGATGAGCACCTGGCCTAAGGCCTTTCAGCTTCATAATGATTTTTACCACTATGCCCCTTTTTCCAGGGTATGGCTTTATTGGAATTATGCCTGGATTGTTGAGTAACTTAAATGCTGTTCAGCAGGAATTGAATTGGAGCTTTCCTCAGTGGAAAGTACTAGTTTTGTCACACCATCCATACAATCTTTGACACTTGCAGGATTTGCACCTCTTGCCAGTCTTTCAAATTTGGATTAACACTGAGTAATTTCAAAAAACTGATGCTGAGATTCACACGGCAATCACAGAAACTGATTTTTCCTGTGAACCAAGGCTAACAGATTATTCAGATGATAATGGGTTTTTTAACATGTTGATTACTACAAGTGACTGTGGAAATTACCATGTAACCTTCTTACCTTGTAAATTTATCACTGATAAAAGATTATTTTCTCATTAGAGAAATTATTCTGAGGTCACCACCTTGTTTCACCACCTCCTTTATATTTCATTCAAACTCATTACCACTTCTTTCAAATCAATGGTCTTTTTTTTGTCCTCCTATTCTTTACTATGCACCTTTCTTCAAGCTTACTCTCTTTACTTGAAAACCTTTGCTATTATTGCCCATAAAAGAAATTTCCATGATAAAACTCCTTTTCAAAATTTAATAATTTATGAAATCATTAGCTTAGTATAGCACAATGCACCTGAGCAACACCTGAGTTAATTAAAAAGTACATGTGAAGACTTTTTATATTAAATGTGTCTGGGATAGCAGAGAATTTTTTTTTCTTTTATACTTGAAGGCTGCAGCACTGATACTGATAATAAATTACCCATTTCTATTTTGTAGGATAGAAAGAAAATCTATGACATTTAATAAATTATTTTCTAGTCAAATGAATGATACACTTAAAATGTTCTAAAACTCAAACAAGAGACTTAGGGGAAGGAATGTTTTGAAGTAAGAATTGTATGAATTGATAAATTCATCTCTGACTCAGATAACAGCAATTGGTCAGAAATTTTTAAATATAAATGCCACATTTAAGCCTCTACTCCTGATACACTGAAATAGAACTTATGAATAACTATAGCCTTCACACCTGAAAAGAAAGGAAGATCTGATACTTCCTCTGTTTTGAAACAATTTATTTTGTATACTTTATTAAATACCATTTTGTCCAGAGCAAGCACCACTGAATAGCCTTTCACTAGGCCATTCAAATGATGTATTGAAGCAGTACATTCAAGATTCAAAAGATTCAATATCTTTACTGTTATGAGAGACTTTACCACCAAGCTGTCAAGCCCATATCTCCCTGTCAGTATTTGGTCATTTAAAGTGGAACAAGAGCAATTGGGCAGTGCTTGATTCTAGTGTGCAGGGATAGGGGAAGCCTGATTTTTCAACCTGATCCAGCTTGTGCTAAATATGGTGGAATATGCTGTTTTCTATTTTGCAGGCTATTCCCACAGTCACTTTAACTGTTTTGTTGGGGTTTTTTAAAAATATTTTTATGGCATGGAGGAGATAAAATAAAGGCTGGACCCTGGACTGTCTCAAAAATTCCTTTCAATTTTAAAAATATACAGGACATAAAACCTGATCCCTGTCCACCATTATGCTCGAGTATTTTAATTTTCTTTCCACACAAAATGAGGGGTTTCTTTTTGTTTAGTTATGAATTTTGAAACTCTGAACCCTATGATTTCCAATTTCTTGGGTTTTTTTAAAGTTTTCTTCATAACTAGTTGAAATATTTAGAGATTTTCTGATTAGTTCTTTTAAGATTTTCTCCCCTGAATATAAGGCACAATCCATTAACGGAGTATTTACAAAAAGCCTTCATAACAAAAATGTTATAATAACTGCTTTACCCTCTAGAAATATGTTATACACTACACAATTATCTGCAAAAGAGATACGATACACATTTGATATTCCTCATAGAAATAATTGTATTTATAAGAAATTTTTGGAGTAGCAGAACAAAATGCATCTGACACTAGTGTGATTTAGAGCAAGGTCTAGGATAACATTCAGACACTGCTTTAAAGTGTTTCTGCTCTACAGCCCTGTCATGATTTTAGAGCAACTGTCTCACCATACATAACCCTGCAGTGCCTGCTGCAGCTGACAGCAGCCCTCTTAAAATCTCTTCTGTGGTCCTGAGACTGGTGTCTTGAAGCACACATATTTTGGGATATAATATTGTACAATTCTGTAGAGACTGTTCTACCCTTTGTAACAATGACTTTTGACAACAGGTTGCGCTATCATCTGAATTATTTGTGTGCTGTCACATGAGAGCAATTGGCACAGTAAGTACATTAAGAATTATTAGGGGGAGGTGAAAAGCTGTACCAAACTGAATTGGCTGAATGAAAGTTCAGTTCATTTACACACAGCTAAGTTTCTTTTACTTTCTAGGAATCAAGATCTGAAAGATTATGGAAGCAGCACCTTCTCAATAAGGATCTCTTTTGGACCTTACATGCACAGCAGAAACTATTTTGGTGCTGATGCCTGGATATGAGAGTCTAAGAAGCAGGGAAACAAGTCTGGGTTTCCTAAGTCACAATTTAACCTGGGTTTTACTTTTCTAGTAGCAATATTTACAAGTAACAGCAACAAATCAGCTCACAGCTTGGAGATGTGAATTTCAACTCTTACCGTTATAAAGAGTACAGCCCAGAAAAGACACATCATCAAGTCCAATGTCTCCAGTGAAACCATCTCCTACGATACCTTTCACCAAAATCTAGGAAAACAAGAATTACAAAATCACTTTTCAGTGTATAGTAGACTTCCACTTCTCGTTATCTATTTCTTATGAACTGATAGAGAAGAAATTTGCCGTGTTTCACACTTAAAATTAGATTAAATTTATTCTGGGGTATATAGTCTATTTAATGCCAATTTATGAAAGAGACTAATTATTATCAGCTTTCACTGGTGGTCATATTAATCATAGTGAACCATAACAGAATGGTTGACTTCACAATGGTGTCAATTCACTGAAATATCACTGTGATATAAAATAATGCCAAGACATTATAATAAATGGCATATTATGATTACCTCCTTTGGTACGTATTACAATAACATTAATCATGCTTAAATATAGTACCATTCATTTAAAAAAAATTATAGACTCTCATACAAATTTCAGTATGATAAAAACAATTAGGCAGGTAAGAAATGACCTATGGAACCGTTCAAAGGAAAATATTCTACTATTTCACTAGACTTGTCAATGATGTTTTTGCTTCATTGTTTTCTGCTGCCAGGGAATAGGAAAAGTTGGTGTTTGTGAAATACTCTCTGCAAGACTAAATAAACCTCCTCTCTTCTGTCTGTTGCTAAGAGATAAATATCCAGCAGGTGACTAATGAAAGATTTGATAAGAATATTCTCAGCTTAACTAAATAAAAATCCTTATTTATAAAAATAATAAAGCCTTTTTAAATCACACACTTTGAAAAAAGATGAAATGTATGCTTTTGCTGATCCAACTGAGTTCAAACATTGTTACTTCTTTGTCATTGCTTTAAATTTTTATTTTACATTTTATTTTACATTGTGTTATTCTACACACACACATTCAGTTTCAGGAATGCTGTATAAAATCTCTAATGTATTTTTTTTTTCAGGTTTTTCCTCACTTCAGTAAAAAATTCCTACACACTAATGAAGTATAAATACTGGAAAAATTATGACAGTTTTGCTTCAGAGTAGTGTTAGTTCTATTATTCTTCTTGTTATTTATTTATGCATAATTTTATTTGTAAAGAAAGGTTATATTCAACAAGAACCATTTTTCATATGATACATACATAGAGCTTTTAACATTACACTTGAAATTTATTACCCTGTAACAGGAAGAAAAAATACTTAAAAGATGCAAGGAATGGCCTTAACCCTGTAAAAGAATAATATCAGTCTAAATATGTTAACACTGACAAATTTGTTTCTGCTATTCTGAAGCTGCATGTGAATTGTGGATTTATTACTGATGCTGACATCACCAGAGTAAATAAAAATGATTACACTTCATTTATATATTATGTCCATTAGACAAAATAAATGAGTATACTAAAAGAAGACAGGTATATGTCCCTTCTATGGGTATGCACCAGATGGGCCATTTTGGCACAAAACATATTTCACGTGAATGACAACAATAAATTACAGCATTGCTTTTTATTGCTATCACAACAACAAGGATTCTTATTTTTCCCTCAGGATACCCACAAATATTCTTTACAATATTACCCCAGGCTTTCGGGTTTTTTAAATTGAAATGGGGACAGTACTACAGCACTGGTACCAATAGCAATAAAATGATTAGGAACAGGAAACAGGAACAAAACATCTACTATTGGAAAAAGCCACGTAAGGAAATTTATTAGTCCAAAATCACAAATCTCTTTCCACTGTAATTTGGATTGGCAAACACACAGCAGTGTAAATATAATTTTCAATTTGTTTTCAAAGTATGAATGATTATCTACTTGCAATTAGTTACTTATTAATTAGCTCAAATTAAAAAAAAAAAAAAAGAGGCAGTGAGTTTGTTTGATTACACAGCTATTACTAAGATATCTCCAAATACCCTCACAACTACATTAATTTTCCATGGTATTGGACTGTGCACTTCTGGACATCACTGCTGGATGTTCAAGGAGCTTCAGTCCCCAAATCTGCCTGTGCCCATGTCCCCAATCCTGACAGACACACAGGGTGAGGACATCCTTATATAACATCTTCCATCAATGTTTCCTTTAAGAGAGTTGCACTTCTGCACCTTAAGCAGGAATATATTTTTAAAGGGATTAAAAATACCCAAAGTTAGGAGTGACAGGACACAGCTCTCTAGGGGGAATTGAATTCCGAACACCCTTATACTGATTATCACTATGATTGTGTTGTTTAAAATCTCCCCACCCACATTTTTTTTACATTTTTCTATGCCCTTGGGGAGTCTGATATTTTGACATACGGCATGAACTCATTAGCAACACAGAAAATGTAATAGTGGCATCAGTACACACTTAAAACTGAAAATAAGACCAATTTATTAGTTTTGAGCCTTAATACAGGGCATAGTCTCTCTGCAGCTGTGGTTAAACTTTGACCACTTAAATTAATTTGCCAGATGTAATTCTGCAAAATTCATAAGCAACCTCTAGGAAATTCATCTGCTGTGAAACTCATTTCACATCACATTTATTATTTGAATGAGGATAAATAGTTCCCAATTTCATGTTTTCAAAAGTCTAAGATCCAGACTCAATGAAATCTATAAAGGTATCAGAAGGTATTTGGCATAAAGAAAAGAGGGGAAAAAACCCAATTCCGTGAAAGCAAACTGTATTAGAGTGACTCTCTGTATACATAAAAGGAATGATCCCTTAAGATTTTGAACAAAATAGGCTTTTGAAGAGTGAAGTGACGTTATGACAAGTGTTAAGAGAGAAATTACAATGGGAAATATTGTTTTGTACAAATGCTCAGATTTTACAGTAATGCTCATTTCTGGCACTAGCCAATTCCCACTGAAGGTTACCAAAGTAAAATCTTAATTTCTATACAAGCATAGGTTAAGATAGAATGGAATTCATTTCAAAACTGTGGCATATTCAAAATTCTGAAGGTTACTGAACGTCTAGGAAATAGCGATATTAGTTCTAATGTATTCAACTTGTTATTTAGACAAACTAACTCAGGTTTATCACAGGAGGTATCAAGAGTGCTACTTAGTGATTTTATTTCTAGTTAGAATATTGTAATTTAGATTAGATTTCTATGATGATTTGGGGCAAGAAATCATGTGATTTGGTTTGAAGAGGAAAGAATAATGACACAAAAAACTGAAAAAACACTTTTTCTTACAAAAACTTTTGTTGTAACTTACTGAAAGCAAAGTAATACACATTTCACTGCATATCTCTGAAGTAAACTACCCCTAGGTTTTAATGTTAGAGTTGAATAACGAAAATTGTATAATAATATATAACAACAACTTTTCACTAAAAAAGCAAGAAATTCCTTGAGGTGATGGAAATTGTGATTACAGACAATGGACAAGCCACAGAAAGAAGCTTCAAAGCTTCCTATTTTTTAAAATATTTTCATCCCATGATTATGTCAAGTCATGTTGTAAGTCTTCACTGTAGAATGTTTTTTTCAAGAACGCATGAATGTATTCCTATAATAAATTCTCAAGAAGTACATTAAAAGGGAAACTATTTTCCAAGAAAACACAATTCCTTCACAAAAAAATTATTCAAAACTGAGAAATTTAGATTTGATTTTGAATTTTTGAGCAGTTATTAATTCATGTCAAATAAGATGTTGAGTGCTCTGATGAGTCCAAACATGGTAATTTATTCATCCTCGGCTTTTTTTCTCTGCTTCCTCAGATGCCATCAAAGGAGTTGGCACTGTGGACTTGAGATTATTCCTGAAATTTCTCATCTAGCTGTCCACTAGTTGCATTCTGTTTACATGGCACTAAACTGTCCCTCTGTACCTTCTGCAAAAATGTTTGTCTTAGGAAAAAAAGGATGTGTGGGTTGTTACAGGCTTTTCCAGCTTTGCCTTTCTTGGGGAGAATTATTTAGGCAATCAGAGCTGTTATGTGCTGCATGGAACCCTTCTAACCCCAAAAGCAAGCATAAGTGGAGAGTGCCATCAGCTTCTGGAAATATTATCAAAACTGGGTCACCACATCATTTTAATTATACCTACTAAAGAGCTCAAGATCACACTGCCCTTCTTCAAAGCTCATCAGCCCCCTTCTTTCATGACAACTAATGTCTCAAGACTTCCAAAGTTGAAATAAAGTCCTTTCACACAGGTGTCCAAATGAATTGTTACCACATTCTTAAGGTTACACACATCAAATATGAAAAATCTTGTGTCAAATATTTGATGTTTTACAGTGCTTGGTTTTACAAGATACTGAAAAACACTACTTCTAGTTCAGTAAAGCACTTTATCACACTTCTCTATGAGCTTGTGAACCCTCATGCTGATTTATGATGTTTTTCACAGCATTTCTCTAATGCGCAGGGATGAATCACATTTCTATCCTGTTTTGGACTATTCAGAGATATTGGTGGGATTAATAACTACATATTCTGGGAGTCTTTACTTTCCTGTATTAAGGTCACAAAACTTCATTCAAGAGAAAAGATCCTGCTGTCACTCTGCAATATTAGCACTGGAAGAAATATTGCAGAAGTACTATAATGTCAGTGCCTAAAAATTTCTGAGATTCGGTTTATGAAACAAGATATTTAGCCTGACCACTTGGGAAATGATTGTATTATAACAATTATAATTATGAAACTACATTTAAACCACCTTAAGTTCATGGTTAGTTTTGACTTAATCTACAAGGATATACAAAGTCTGCCTTCTTTTCTCCCAAACAGTTTCCCTCAGATTTTATATGTAAATAGATAAAACAAACCAACAAACCCTCAGTATTCTGGCTGAGTTACTATATCAAAGACCTGGTCCTAAGTGTCCCACATTGACCAGGATAGCCTCTTATGACCTGAGTACTTCTCTCCCTCCTTTTTGTGTAGAAGGGCATATCAAGATACAAAGGGCTGCACAAAGACATCTTCACATCTCTGTCTAGGGAAGCCTGAATTGGGCTGGATGGACAGATTTTTATCTGATCTATGCAGTGCTTACTGCTAAGGCAATTCTTGCAGTCTGAGATAAGGAGCATCCTAAGAGGAAACACTGGTTTCTTTTCCATGCTTGTGAAAACTTATGTGGTAATAAACAGTGAATTATATGTTCAGAAGCAAAAAAGACTGCTATTAGAACTCCTGCCTAAAGATGTGGACCTTTCCCGATCCAAAGGATTTTTCCTGGCTTAATTATACGGAATTGCTGCTCCTACATCCATGCATATGACCTTAACATCCCAAAGTAAGAAAACAATGACATGGAGATATCACCAGAACCTGTGGGTTGACATGAAATCCTGTCTTCATTATAGTTAATGAGAGTTTTGATATAAACTTCACGGGGAGTAGATTCCTACATTGTTACTTAATTTTGCTATAAGCATACGCAAGAAAAGAAAATTGTAAAAAATATTTTTAAAACTCTCTGCTTGATATAAAGCATAGCACGATGGAAGGAAATTTAATTAAATCTTCAACAAAGTACAGCTTTCCTGTGATCTTCTTGTTATACTTTCAAAGATGGCTTCTAGATCCAGTTAAGCCATGAGATAAAAATCACTAACATTTTCTTCTCCTTGAAAAGTTATCCAAGTCTCATTTTCCTTTCTGGCAGTTGGTGAGAAGTAATATAGTAATATCAATAAGAAATGTGAAACAGTACTCTAAATTTTCAGGGAAAAAACCCCTCTTATCTTACATGATGCCCCTTGAATTCAAATGACCCAACACAGTTTCCCAGTGGGCTGTGGGTTCTGAAAGATGATGAAAATTTTTCATTACTTCAAGTTTTCCATATTTAAAACATGGGCATAACTTCACAGTTTGGTAGTGGATAGAAAGGCTATTTTTACTATATGTGATTTCCTTTGAGCATCTTACATGTAAATAGGGGGAAAAAAAGATTAAAAAAACACTCACCCCAGCCCTCTTGTTCTCTCCACTCTCAAGGATAAACATTGACATGAAATTAAGCATATAATTTTCACTGGAAAAGGCACTACTAAAGAATGATTAGAAATTCTTATTCCTTGTCCCCTTTGTGCACATGATGTGACCTGATGACATCATGATAAGTCTTCCACAACATATCAATAAAACAATAACACAAAGAATAAATTTCTATTGTAAGAGTGGCTTATTTCTTAAGCATTCTCATAGCACTGAACAAAAGACCACTATCTTTCCCAAAGACCTGAACTAAGCTTACAAAATTTTCTCTGAAGGTTTGTACACCGTATTTTCCTGATTTCTCATGTGATTTCCTTGTTTCCATAGTTTTCTATGTTCTGAGATCCATTTATCAAAAATGGCAAAACCATTGTTTAGAAATGACTTTTCAAAAATCTCACACTATTTATTTTTCAAATACACTGCAATGTACCACACACATTTTCAGTATGAAAATTCTCTGTATTTCACTTCATGCTGTAGGTACTGAATAGCCTTCACAATCAGCACAAAACTCACCACCAACCACAAAGACTTATGGCTATTTTTCACACCTTCCCACAAGCACCTTCGTTCCCACATTGTCCACTCTACATGTATACTGTTTCTGACAGATTGTGGACTAGTTAGGAAACATGAGCATGAATTGTCCAAGCTAGAGCCTATAAAAGTTCTGTATGAAGTATGAACATGAGATTGATGTGAGATATGTCATTTTTTGTTCCTGGCCCTCTACAGCCCCTGGTCGTAAGGATGGGACATGGTGGAGAGCCTAGGACCTACAAGTGCAAGAATTAGAGCTGCCATACCAAAAGGCATTGACACTTCAACAGAACAAACTTGGACTAATCCACGTGATCTGGCCTGACAGAGCAACCTCTGGTACAATTCAGACACCCTGAAACCATCTCTGCACCTCACACCTGAAAGGCACATTCTAAAAAAGTCATGGGTGTTAAATATAAGACAGCAGCTTTTGGGGTTTAGGTATGTGGTAATTGTTTTTGGTTGGTCTTTTTCTTTTTTTTGTTTAAATAGCTTGCAGAATTGTGTAGGCTTTGCACTGGGCTTCATACAAAAATTGTGTCCAACCAGCCAAGGGAGGTGATTCTGCTGCTCTGCTCCAGTCTGGTGACCCCACGGCTGGATTACTGCATCCAGCTCTGGATTTCCCAGTATTGGAAACACAGGGACCTGTAAGAGTAGGTCTAGAGGAGGGACATAAAAACTGGTAAAAGCATTGGAATATCTCTCCTATGAAGATAGTATGAAAGATTTGAATAGAGAAAAATGAAGGATCTGTGGAGACCTTATAGCAGCATTTCAATACTTAAAGCTGGCCCATAAAAAGATGGAGAAAGACTATTTTTCAAGACTTATATAGAGAGAGGACAAGAGGGCAATGATTTTAAATTGAAAGAGATTTAGATTGGACATGAAGAAAAAAATTCTTTTCAATGATGGTGAGAAGTGTGCTGGTCAGGTTGGATGAGAGTTTAAGCAACCTTTTATTTGGTGCAAGATGTCTCATCTCATTCCAGGGCATTTGGATATTTAAGGTCCATATTAGACAATTATTAGACAATGCTCCAGAGCTACTACATACAAAACTGTGTAGGTCTGCCTGAAACCACAGGCTGTACAATGCCACACTGAAAACAAAATGAGAATGAGGATTGTAAACAGACCAGAAACCAACAGCACAATGAAAATGTAAAAATCACAGAGTATTGTGCAATGTGCAAAGAGGTATCAGGTATGAAAGAAGCCAATGCAGAGATCAGAAACAAAGAATAGTCAGAAAGAGAGCATCTGAGATGCATCAAATATGTATTGGAGGAATAAAGAGCAACAAAAGCAAATGGTAACATTTAAAGGACAGGGAAGAAAAAAAAATAAAATTCCTGAATACTAATATCAGCAGATTATTAGGGCAAGTGCAAAGGAGAAGAGTCATCAAAGGAAGATGAGGAATGATTCAATTTAAAATTGAAACTGAAGCTGGTTTTTAAGTGGAAATCCATGCTGTCTAAATCTTTGTGTGGAAATTGCTAGCAGGGAACGGATCAAAAGCAATAACATAAAAATGATCACAGGCAGGTATTAGACATATAATAAATGTCTTAGAGAAGTCCTTGATAAGTTCAGAGCTGCTTCAACACTATATTTTAATGAAAAATATGTATCTGATGAACTAAACATTAACAAACTCCTACTGGTATGTCAAAACACGCTGAAATGAGGCCCTGAAGAAGGAACCAAGCAGACAATCAAATCAAGGCAGAAGGCTAACAACACTTGACGATAATAAACCTGGTTCAATAAGGGCAAAAGCGACTGCAGAAAATCTGAAATCGCAGCTAGAATACCAAAAAGAGTAAGCCTCCAATGCACCCAACTCTGTGCAGCTCAGTCTTAGAGCACAAACACAGATGCACGGTGGCAAGGTCGGCTGTCCAGCCAGATCAGTGTGTGCCTCCCCATGGATTGCACCATCCCCAGCAGTGCCACATCCTGGCATGCAGTGTTCCTCCCAGACTCTTAGTGTGTGGCAGGTGGGAGGGTGTAGCCTCGTTGTTGTGCTACTAGCCCTTAACATTCTTTTCTTCTGATAATTTGCCTTCTGATAATAAGTTGCCTTCTGATAATCTTCTGATAATAAGTTACTTATTGACTTATTTCTACTTTCTTGTGTCTAAAACATCACTCAGCAATGAATTGTACAGCAGGTCATCCTAAAATACTATTTCCTTTTGTTTGGATTCTGTTACTTAGTGACTTCACAGAATACCTCTCTTGTCTCTATTCAGAAAAATCACTAATGATCTTTATGAAGCTTCTGTGTGACACTGTTGACTAGATGTTTCTCTGCTAAATCACAAGCATCTCTCTGAAAGGAACACAGTTTATCCAAGTGTTCTAGAAAGAGTCAATCACTTCCAAACATTTTTTTTTCCCCAGTTTAATGTTCCAAAAATAAGGGTAAATACACAATTACTTTGATTTGTTTTCTTTCTTCCTGTGGTTTCCAGACTAGGAAATAGTACTTCTTGGAACAATAAAGAGTAATGCACATTCTTCTAGAGTAGTTGCAGGCAAAGAAGTTTGATTAAGTTTAATCAACTACATATTCTGGAATACATCAGTATAAGCCCAGAATTTGAATGTGATTCTTATCAATTAATGACTAGAGAAGACTCAAAAATTCACACAAGTCTACAAAATTATCGATGTTACAAATCCTACTAAAATATTCTCTGTGAGGGACTGTGAAATAGGATACAAGATCTAATTTTTTAAATTTCCATACTTCTGATGCTTGTTCTGTAGGAAATGAAATTTTAAATTTTCTTATTTAAAGGATATTATAGCTAACAAAGAAGACTAGTAAGTCATTACCTTTTCTTAAAATGGTAAAAAGCGTATTTAGTTTACAATAAGTTCCCCTGTATTATTCACGTATGAAATATAATTATCACCATTAGAAATGCATGAAAGAAAATCATTCTGAAACCTCACAAATTGCCACAGAGGACTTTTTTGTTTGAAACAGAAGCCCAAACCACTATAAAAATAGCTTTTAAAACAGAATTACACCAAAATTTCCATTTACCACTAGAATTCTGAGTCTTTCATTACACAAATGGCTGGTGGGGTGAGGGTGTTGATCAATCTTCTCTTTTTTTAGAAAAAGTAGTTGCAAGAAACAGCAAGAATTGCAGAAAGAACTCGAGAGTGATTTTTATGATGCCGTTCCACTTATTACATAGCAGAACATCAGAATCCCCAAAGAACAACGGATAACTCATTGCACTGAGGAGTGAAAAGGAAAAGCAGAGGGTGAAAAAGCAGAGCAGCCTATGTGATTGTAACCCTGCCCACTTAGTACCTTAAGTATTATTTTTAGCCCTTCTTATCTCTCTTGACAAGATGAATGACAAGAGCCTGGATGTAAAAGATGCATGCTCTCTACACATATATTTGACACCAAACTGATATATCAAAGTCATACCAAAAAAGCATAATACTTGTATATTCAAAAAAACCCAAAAAAACCCAAAAAACCCCCCACAATAGATAAAAATAATAGTTAGAGAAAGAATATTGTTTTGTATCTGTATTCACAGAACATAGTGCTATTATATATTCATAGCAAATGCATCATTCTAATTTTCAATCAATATTCCATTACTTTCTAAGCTAATACCTAATTGATAAAAAGATTATAATTATTATAGTGGATTTTTTTGTTTACTTTTCTTAACCACTTGTAAAATAGGAAAATATCAGATGCATTTTATATCTACTTAATTGCAACCTTCTTTTGCATTATTTATTTTCTTCTGATTTTGGTCCTTATTTTTTTATACTTCAATGGAGGAACTTTTATATTTGAAGGGACAAGTAAAGTTTTATATATGATACTCAGAATACTAAAAATTTTAGTAATGACACCAAATATAGAATTAATGGACTTAAACATTGTACTTGCATTTTAAATTTCATAAAAGCCAATGAAGAAAATGTAAAACTGATCTTTATGAAATCATCACAAAATGATGATTGACTCCCTTATATACTACTTCCATTTTGCAGTATCTATAAAGACCTATAACCATCTTTGTTTACAGAGACAAGCATAAAATCTGCATGAGCCAAAAGGGCATAACTGTACTGGGGTAAAGATAATTATTCTTTTTTTAATAATATGTTTGAAATATAGTAAAATTGCTCTTGGTCTCTTAAGACAGATATGATAGGTGTGTGATTTTTATCATGACAAAAAGGAGTCTACAGTGCCCAAAAGGACTGAGATACAGAATTTTTCCATTTTTCACATATCATCATTCCCTTTTCTGGATCATCAGAAATAGGAATAAATAGAGCAAGCTAAGAGAGTTAAAATCTTCCCCAAATGGTAAAATCTTTGCACTTTCTTCTGAGCAGAAACTGTTTCAGATATGATTATTCCAAGGAAGACAAAACCAAACACTATTCAGCATCAATATGAGTAGGTTACCATGGACAGAACCATATTTACTACCTTTACAAATGTTTATCTAAAGAAAAGATATAAGTAAACTCCTCAGGATGAGAGGAAATGCAGAACAAGTAAAGAGACAAGGACACTCAACAGTGGGGTTTTTGCATGTTGAAACAACTATTTCATATAATTAGAAAGAATAGTCTATAAGGAATTTGGTTTTAACTGGAATTTTTCCAATTAAAAAAAAAAAATAATTCTAATTTCTTGTAGATATTGTCCTTTGCAGAGAAAGAGAAACTCCAGATCAATAAAGGTGCAAAATTTTTACAAGCATGCGTATTTCAGACTATTTTTAGTACTTGTCAGTGGCAGTATTTGACAGAGGTGCTTAATTTTGTCTCACAAAACTGCATTCCTATTGTTTAAATAGTTTAGCTCTAAATTTACTTTTTCCTCCTCCAGCAACTCCCATTGTTCTCACTGATGTCACATTTAACACTCTGGTGTAAAACATCTGATGGAACAGCAACAAAGGTCACCATGGTTTAATGGCAGCTAGAACAAAGCTTTCTTGACAAAATTAAGATTCTGAGGCTTATTGGGAGCGGGTGTGAGCCAAGGGAGTCTGCTGTTGCCTTTGGGTTTCTGCCAGAGCATTCAATTAAAGGGCCTAGAGTTTCATACCTATAAAGTTCAAAACTTTCTAAAGGGAATCTGACTTTCAAGAGGTTCTCAATTGCTTTTCTTTGCTGCTTTGAATTTTTGGCTAACAATTCCTCTTTTTCCTAGGAGTTGGTGTACAGGCACAATTGTTTATGTACTCCCGGAGCTGGATTCCCATGTATAGCAAATGAACTGAAAATGTGAATTTGAGGAATTTATTATTTATAGTGATTATATCTCTGACTGGGGTCAACAAATAACATACTTATATAGAGTGGAAAGTGGAAGACAAGATATTGCAGATGTATGGTTATCTCACACACTGTGACGAGAAAATGCAAAATGAATGACTGACAAAGGCTTAGAGTATCTTTGGTCCTAGAGTCTAGCATTTTCTATTCATTGGGAATCTCTGAAAATCCTGTAAGAGCTGACAAGTTGCTCTGGTTAGAGACAGAGAAGATTTTGATTCCAAGATTTGTATTTTGACCAGAAAATTATTTAAAATTTCTATTTTTAGACTTTCATGGTAAAAAAAAAAAAATCCATTCTCAAGTGAATCTAAACACCTCATTTGAAGCATTGAAGTGACCTACAAGACTTTAAGCATGTGGTGTGAAACCTTAAATTTATGGAGTCTGGAGAACACAGTATAGTAAATATAGAAGCTACAGCTTTAATACCATTACACAGACTGTAGACAGCCTAAAACTAACAGGGAGGCTGTACATATAGTACATTTCTCAGTAGAAATATAGTGTATTTCAAATATAGTGTATTTAAATGCTATACACTTAAAAGAAAGTTTGGACAAAGAACGAAAGAAAGATTGGAAAGAGATCACCATTTAGTTGAAACAGAACAACTTACTTTCTTCAAAACATCTGAGTTTTGAAGTGTTGTAGGTTGTGACACAGCAAACTCCATTATAAGATACACAATACACAAGAATGAACATCAGATCTTGATCTCTTTCTTCAGAACAAGCAAACTTACACCTCATGCCCCTCAAAAATGACTGTGAGAAACAAAACTAGATCAGAACAATAGAAGATCTATGAAATTCCCTGCACAGAACTGGACAAGTACAACAGAAAACCCTACAATATCAACATGTGAAAAACATTTCAGTGACTGAAGAGACCTTCCTAACTCTCATGAGGTCAAATAGGTCATAGGACATGTAGGTTTACAGCTCTTTAGATAAACCACTAAACATAGAAGGAGAGGAGAGAGGGGAGAGAGCTTTCATAGCATTATGTTTATATGCCTTTATATTTCTACAAAAGGTCTTGACAGAAAATGAACACTCCTTCCATGTGCCTCTGCATCCACAGTAATATTAATGTCTTTTCCTCCAAAGATGATAGCACTTCTCTCTACTTAAAAAGAGTGTTTTGGGAAAACATAATAAACAATCTAAAGAAAATATTGCACTATATCAGATTTAAAAGGAAGGTGGAAGATATTTTTTTTATAATACAGTGTGGAAAGGAGGGTGGTAATTTTAGGATCAGTTGATGATCAAGTGAACCAATGTCTCCTCTAATAACCCTGCAGATTACCCCAACTGGAATAAACAGGTCAAAATAATCAAAGATAAATAATATATACAATATTTAAAAGATGAGAAAATAACTCAGGATTTATAGCTGTAACTTCCTTTAATCATATCTTTCTCCAAGTGACTTTTGACTCAGTCTAACCTGGAAGCCAAATATTTTATATTGATATATTTTCTGGCATTATATAATTAAAAGTTAATTTTTAACTCTTTAAAAGTAAGGCAAAGCCAAAGATATTCTTTTGAACAGTCTTTCCATTAATGAATCAAACTCTTTTGTAGTAGATTTGGATAAGATTTTTTCACCAAATCTTTGAAAAACAAAAACAGTATCAATTTCAAATAACACATATTCAAAATATTAAAATACATGGTTTAGGGGGAAACATTAATGTAACTACAAGAACAAAAATATTTTACATTTTCTCAAAAAACCCTAAAAACATATTTTGAAGCAAAATTGATCAGACAGTTACAAATAGCTTTGAGATTGTGCAGTCATTTATATTCTCTCAATGTTTTATGATGCAGCAAATAAACACTATACAACTTACAAAGATTGTACCTGAAAAGGCTTAGAACTGCTGATGAAGAGTGTCTGTTGGATCCATCTGTTTCCTTGATTTCCAAACTTGTACCACAACAGCCATCCCTTAGCATTGCTCACAGTTCTTTGGAAGACTGACAGCTTATAAACTTCTTTTCCAAACATATGATAATGGAAGCGGAAAACACAGGTTCCATTGCCAGAAGGGTGGAAGAGAGGGCTAAGCAGAGCTGCTGTATCTCGAAACTGGCGTGGCTCAGAGGATTCCAGGTACAGGTAGTGTCCTCTGGCTGTGCCTGTCGTGTGGTCCTTTAACGGGCCTGTATTGACTGTGGGGGTTGGACCCCGAATTCTGATCCAGTCAAAGTCATCCTGTACATCCTGCTCCCAATTGCACAGCCCATTTTCAAAGTTACACTGTAGGTCAGGGTCTGAAATGTAACAAGAACAGACTGTCAAAAACAAACAAGCAGTATCAAAAAGGGATAGTGCTTTAATGTATTTCTTTTTATCCTTGCAAATATTTATTTCCAATATATATCTGTCAAACTGTACTTAATTTACTGAATAAACAGAACTGTGAATAAAACTATCAATGTTATTAATTTTATGTATTATTAAAGAGAGCAAAGTTCTTTAACTGAAAGTGATCAGATCAAAGGAGTTAATATTGAGGTTAATTGAATGAAATAAACCACACCATACTGTCTTGTAGGTATGTGTGATAAATGATCTAATGTATTTTTGCTTGGCAGGTCTAGTCCTAAAAACACATTGGGGTTTAAATCCTTATCATCCTCAATAATATTAACATGATAATTTTATCAAGGCTAAATCAAAGATTTTATAATACAACTGTGTTTTTTTTTAATTTGACAGCAAAGCAAAATGTATTGATGTTAATATTTAGATTACTTCTAATATAAAACAATAAAATATGTCAGAGGTGGTGGACTTGCATTCCAAATTTATATCTGCTTTTCATAAGCAGTAGCTGACATTATAGCAATATTTTTTTAATTAAGATGTTGCATTTAATGGAGTTTAAAACTGCAACTCAAACCTTATCATAAACCTCAAAATGGATTAATAAAGAAGCTAGGCATTCCACAGCAGAAAAACTAAGATAAGCTGGAAAGCCTTCATTTTCTTTTAAATTTACAGCACTTTTAAGTTGATATTCAGCAGTTATTACTGCAGAGTGATGCCACCTCAAGCATGTAAGGTGCCCCCCATTTCTCAAATGGATTGTGATTTGCATAATTTAGTTACCTCAGGAAGTGATAAAGAAAATGCTAGTTAATTTTATTTTATATTAATATTCTTGAGTTCTTAAAATTGATGGAATGCATGCTTCAGGAGAAAAAACCATCAACAGCACCCTTCAGCGCTCGAGGTGAATGTCAAAAATGTGAACAATTCATAGCTTTCCTCAGTGCTTTCAAGTTCTTCCTTTGAAGGAGACAAGTATGTTCAGCATGATTCCTATCTCTAGTATAGGTATTTTAACATGTTTTTATTAGGAAGAATATAGATCCTAAGAAGAGGTAGAACATACACTCCGTCTCAGTCCATCTGAACATCTTACACTGTACTTCTGGCAGAAAAATCAAAGATAGCACATTGACCCAAAACAACTGCCTAGCTTTAAATCTCTTTTAAAATAAACTTGTGATGAATGTTTGTGTTTTACACAAGATAAATATAGTTGCTTTGGATAAAGGAGACAAATTCCATTTACCCTCACAGATTAACTCATCATATGCATTTAAGTTTAAAATTATCATTCTGTTTTATCTCTAAATATACTGAATGGAATCATTACTGGTTGTAGCCCTTTCAGTCCAGGAGTGAATTGGCAAAGTCAGTTTTTGTGTGGTGTAAGTCACAATAGTGGAGAGCACTTACCACAGCTGTCTTCATCTGATCCATCCCCACAGTCATCCACAAGATCACAGACCAATAGTCTGTCAATACATGCTTTTGTGTCTCTGCACCAGAAGTGATTTGGACCTTCACAACTTAATGCTGGTGGTGGGAGAGCGCAGCTTTCAAATCTGATATCATCGATTGCTGAGACACCCTCATAAAAACCCAGACTGATTTTATCAAGTGAAAATTGGAAAGGATGTGGAAGGCGTCCCAGCTGAACGACTGCCCTCAGCCACTGACTGCCCTCGTTGTAATAGGTCCTCCAAAGGACAGTGGGCTGCTTCAGCCCATCCACAAGCAGCTGCAGCTCTGCTGCCCCAACCGATGGTCCATAATTGTAATACCTAAAATCATAACAATAAGAACGGTAAGTGGGCAAATGATGAAAATGGACCAAAACAGCTACAACGACCAATATAATTTCTGTTACATCTCTGAGATATACAGTAAGCCCACAGGTCCTGAAATTCAATACATTTTCTGAATGATGGTAGGATAGGCTGTTATATCAGTCTAGACCTCATCTCAGGAACTGAAGATTCTGAGAAAATTCTTCAATAAATTGTAACCCATAACTGAAGAGACACATTTGCTTTTATATTAAGAAACACACTGCTTACTCTGATAATGTCTTTTTATAAATTTACAGTGCATGATTGTAAAGTTTAAAGCAGGAAAAAACAGAACACCTACCAAATGCATAAGTATGCTTTCTATGTTACTTATTGTTAACATGCTTCTTTTTACAGTATTTAAAACTAATAAATACTTAGATTGGCAATTTACAAAAAAAAAAAAAAAAAAAAAAAGAAAAGCAGAAGCACATATACTGCCAACAATTTGTAATGTCCAACTTCAAATCATGAATCTTGGATAAAAAGACACTTCCACTTCCTATGACAGATGTCTTTGACATCACTGAGACAAATTGCACTTAGTAACATCAAGGTCAGGCCAAACCTTTATTTAAGCAGTAGCACCAGTTTGGCCTTAATAAACAAATTGCCAAAGCTATATTTTTTCTGTCTATCTTTGACAAGTTTGCACAAAGACTGAGACAAGACAATTACTGAAAATCTTTGTGCTTGATTGTTGATTTTTAGTTCTGTGGTTTTGTTGTTTTGTTTTTTCTGTGTATATGAAAAAAGAAACAGAAGCAAAGAAACAATTCTCACACTGGAAATTATACTTAAAAATGATGACATCTAATTTTGGATACTGTAGGGGACTCAAGGACCTATTAGATTTTTCAATGCTTTCCTTTTCTGGAAAAAGAGTTCCACATATTCAAATTTACCTAACTAAATAATTTTTAGCAAAAGCACTGTAGTATTTGCCCATGTATATACAGGCACAATCCTTTACTATAATTTTTCTCAGAGCCTGACAACAAAGTCATGCTTCACTTCTTTTCCCCCAGTGTTTTATCTTATATCTGTAATTGTTCACAATGAAGACTATACACTGACAGAACAAAATGAAATAAACACTTCAGAGAAAGATGTATCTATTTCAAACTATAACCTCTATTTCAGTCCAAGAGAAACAATATGAGATAATCCAGAAAATTTAAATATAAATTATTTTATACCAAAAGGACAGTGTGCAATTTGGTCCTGTTTGCCTGAATTTCGGGCTCCGTAGCCGAGCTATTTGTGAAATGCTGTTGCTTTTCTTCAGAATGAACATAAAATGACCTGTTAAAATAAAACAAAAAATAAATTTTCAGGCTAAATAAATAATGGGTTCATAAAGGTTTTTACAGCATGGCCTCCATTTAAAATCTGGTTAAAGAACAGGTTTTTCTATTACACTTCTCTCTTTCTAGGCCTGACTTGTCTTACCTTCAGGTTTGTTATAGGTGTGATCCCATGGAGGAGCTTGTTTCTGAAATGCAGGTGGAAGAGCATTGCTGGAACTTCTCACCCAGTCAAAGTCATCTGCATTTACAGTTTCAATCCAGCCACAGCTCTCCCTTTCAAAGTCACACACTGCAGCTGGAACAAAGAAAGAGACATTTCGTTTCTATACACAACATTACTAAAAAAGCTTTGCAGTATGAGAAGTAAATAAAAGGTTTCTTTATCATCAATATTCTAGAAATAAGTCTATGAAAGGGGCATGGAGAGGCAGAGTAGCTTCATGCCAGACATGAGGTATTTTCTTAGTAACAGGTGAGTAGAAGAACAGTCACAGAGAAGCCACTGAGCCATTGCTATGTGCACTTTACTCAGTGGAACAGCTCCTTCTCTCTTGGGGTGCTTCAGCCAAAGCACTCAGAGCAGGCAAGGAGGTGCTGCAAACAAACCACACAGCCCTCCTAGTATGGAGCAAGAGCACTGGGCACACAAAGCAGCAACAAACCTTCTGCAAGATCTTTTTAGTTATTGAAGCCAGAAATTAAACCCCTTTTTTTCCTTAATGCCAGCAAGTATGTAGATGAAAACAAAATCCTTCTATTCGTAATTGGAATAAAGTCAAATATTAGCGAGACACTATGATATTGGTAATCTCTGAAACACAAACTAGTGAAGTGAAAAAGATCTGAAAAGCATATTCAGTTGCATTGTTCAATTCCTTGATTTAAAAAACAGTGATATTTTAGAAAATGTATACATTAAAAATAAAGGGAAAAAAAGGAGTGGGAGAATTTCATTTATGAATGAATGTAAATTAACAAAGAATCATGGAATGGTCTGGGTTGGAAGGGACTTTAAAGACCTTTTAGTTCCAACCCCCTTGCCATAGGCAGGGACAGCTCCCCTAGACCAGGTTGCTCAGAGCTCCCATCCAACCTGGCCTCCAGCACTTCCAGGGATGGGCTATTCACAGCTTTTCTGGCCAATCTGTTTCAGTGACTTACCACACCAACAGTAAAGAATTTCTTTATATCAGGTTTTTCTCTCCAATACTTTATAAAAAAAACCAAAACTTTTTTTGTCTTTATTTACTTTTTAAATCACAAAATTATATTTTTTATTCTTGCAAATATAATAGGCTTTAAGTGGAAAACATGAAGAGATTTATTTAAAGACTTTAAGGGATAATTTATTAATCATGTACATAGACTAAATAAAGCAAATATTCAGAATACATAGAATGACAGAATATTCAGTCAGAATTCTGCCCTTTTTTAACAACTCTTATCATAGCTTTCAGTGATCATATTACTCTGTGGTCATAGTATGGTCAGTAGAATATGCACATATCAGAATCATATGAAGTCCCCTGAGGAATAAGACTACATCAGTACTTATTTGTGTAAAATATGGGAGGTTTTTTTTCTATTTGTTATGTTTGATTTTGTTTGTTTTCCTCTTTAGAAACTATGTTACACTAAGTTACACATAATTTTTTAGAAAGAACGAAAAATTTCTCATGAGGCATGCTAGTAATATTGATGTCTATAGCTTCTAAAAAGAGAAAGTTTTGTAAATTATTAATCAATTAAAAGTCCACCGTTAGCTTCAAAAAACCCCACAACTTTCTACAATATAGAAGAACAAATAATGTTTAGGAGATCTAAGAAAATATATGTTTGCTATACATATGGTGTATGCAGGGTAGAAATGCCAATGATAAAATGATGCAAATCAAATGTGACTAAAGCACAGAAGGAAGGAATTTTTTGACAGAAAGTTTTGATAGAATAAAATGAAGACAAAATATGTCTGCAAATATTCAAGGACCTAAGCATGAGAGAAATTACTGAAAATCCCCAGAGAGAATATAATGAAAAAGGAATATGGACAGCTCTACTTTTAATTTGCTTTTTACTCGATAGAAGAAACCATTGCATATTCCCAGGAGAATAGCAACAAAGAATATGCCAGACCTTGGATACAGATGGTTACACCAAATGAGGCAAATAAACAAGATAAAACTGTTAAGTCTGAGCCCAGACTTCTTGCATCTGTAGCTTGTAACACAAACAAAACAGAAAAGAAAGGATGCACTAGACCATTTAGCTTAAGCATGGATGAGTACACTGAGATAAACTAACCCTGAAACCTTCAACTGCATCTCAAAGCAATTATTTAACACCTAGGGAAAACACAAGAATAGAGCAAACTGATGGAGCCTGCGTGAAATGCACTCGGAACTTGATGCTTGATAACACTTCAATTATCTAATTGTCTTGTCCCATAACTTCTTTGACTGGCATTCCCATTTCAGACAGATTATTCAGAAAAAAAGTCTCTTGCTTGGCTACTTTTGTACTTTCTCTCACAGTGACTTCACACAATTTAATCTGCCTTCTCTCCTAAGACTTTTGGTTCTGCTTTTTTTCTTTTTTTTTTTCCTCACATGCTGTCTTTCTACTGTAACCATCACATGAGCCTATGCATTCTCCCAGGCCGTCTTCTCTTCATGTGCTGATGAGTTTATTGCTATTTGTTTCTTAAACTTGTTTTGTCATCCTTACTGTGCTTTTACATTTAACCTACCAAAATTTGTCATCTTTTTTGTATTTTTAATTTACAAAATACTTCAACCATTTTTTTGATGTTTTTTAACTCCTAGTACTATCCATGCCACCTGTATGAATGCATTTTTCTTTGCTGCCTCTTTTTAACATCTTTTTAACAAGCTCCCTCCCTAGTCAAGAAGGAATCCTGTGAGCCTCACATTTGACAGTGCTTGGCTTTGTTGATGCTTAGAGAAAGCTGCCTTTACATCTTCAACAGATTCATTTTTCTCTGAGCTTACTTGTTACTACAAAATCCTAGATTTCTTCCCAATTTTGAGTTCTTATGTAAAGTACTTTTTCCCTTTCTGTTTTGAGGAGTTTTTTATTCTAAGGTCTACACAAATCAGATGTTCAGTTTCTCTGTTAGCTGAGTGATGCCTATTATGAATTTAATGAACAGTACTGTTCAGAACAGTATTTTAAAAACAATAGATTGTTATCTATCCAGCAATAGATTAGCATTTCTTCAAGAATGGAAGTTCATAAATCTCTACAACCCCCAAAGTCTCTCCTTGTCTTTCAGCCTTTCAAGTTTATAAAAATGCATCATAAATAAAAAAATCCAGGTGACAAGAAAACATCATTACTGGCTTATAATATTTTCTTTTACTTAAAAACTGTTTCTAAATGCTCCAATATGCCAATAAACTTTAATTTTTAATCAATAATTTTAAGATAAATTTAGGAACTTATTGCTAGATGGCAAAAATTAAATTATCATCAGTTATAGGAACCAGTTTAACTCTGCACACAGTCATCTTAAGCTATTTTAACTCTCTTTATAATACAAACACACTGAAACAGACATCTGCCTTTCCATTTTTTGTTTTTGATCCCAGATGCTATTTACTAATTTCGTTATATACACTCTATCAAATAATACCATACTTTGTAGGTGCAGTGGCCTAATTTCTACAGTGACAAGCTGAATAGAGAACAGTTAAAAAATAACTGCAAAAGTTCATCAGCAAGAAGCAATGCTAACTGGAACAAACAAATAAAAGACAAAAACAAGTCACCACTTGAAGATCAAACAAGTCTGATCTTTACAAAATCCAAGGTAGTGTTGCCTCTTCCCTCAATTTTCATCTCCAAATATTAGCTGCTAGAGTTTTGAAAAAAATAACCACCAACCCACCCCCAAAACCAATTAGAAAAAAAACCAAATAACAAAACACACATCAAAAACACACACACACACAGACAAAAAAAAAAAAAAAAAGAAAAAAAAAAAGGGAAACAAAACAAAAAAATCCACATTTAAAGGTTTAAAACAAATAGATGTGGTGGTCTCTTCCATAGATGGCTACAGGCACAAAGCACTCCAGAACATTTTTTTTGCTAAATTCTGTTGGGAAAGCCTTTTCAATAGCCAGGAAATTGCAACAGACTTTGTGATTTCAGTCATGTGGGCTTTTTAGTACTAGACAGACGTGATTTGTACACAACACAGAGGTGTATATCACTTGTGAAATGAGAAATAGCTTTGCCTGTAAGGAAGGCAAAACATTCAGATGAAAAAGATTTTGTTATAAATAAATCTAGTGATGTAACTATGCACCTACATTTCTAAAACTAACTGCACTAAATGTCTCCCAACTTACCTGTAGGTCTTACATAGATTAAGATTTTTACAGGGGGGGAATAAAATTCTAAAAAAAAAAAAAAAAAATTCTATAAAACTGAAGGGAAAATTTCTGGTTTTACTGAACTATAAAACCCCAAGATGCAGTGGCCACTATTCAGTTATAAATAAAAATAATATAAATAAATAATATAATAATATAAATAAATATAACATAATAAATAATATAAATAAAAACAGTTATTCACTGTTTTCTTTGCCACTAAAGCTCATTCAATATTTTCTATCAAAGTGCATGATTTGCTGGAAGCCAAGTAACAGTAACTATGTAATGAGGCATAGATTTTGCTCAAAAAATACTATGCAGATATTTGCTGAAAGAAGTAGACAAGTTTAACTTATAGCTTCTATAGGATTTCAGGTTCTATAAGAATTATAAAAATGTGTATGGTCTCTGTTGGAAAAACACCTTTGCTCTTCTTTTCTACAGCCTATTTCCTGTTTTACCTATTACACAACCACTCTTCTGTGACTTCTTATCTCAGTCTTATCACTAGAAAACTGGAAATTCTCACTCTCTTACCTCATTTCCCCAAGCAGCTTCCTGCTCCAGGTCCTCTCATGTAGTCTCAGATATCTGTCACTTAGCAGCCACATTTTATACTGTCCCTCCCAAAATATCACTGCTCCACATCTATATTCTTCATTCCCATTCTTTCCTACCAGACATTTCATCTTCTGCTATTTTTCTCTCTCCAGACACATATCTGGTCTCCCATCAGAGCAGTCAAAAATCCCTTCTGCCCTGGCTCCTTCCAGCCCCATGGTTACTTCTCTCCTACACCAGCAAGCTCAAGCAATGCAGCATTTGCAGCCATTTCTTGCCCACTGTCAAAGGTGTTTTCCTTTCTCTATAGATGGGATTTCAGTCCCATCCCTTCCACATTTGACTTCCGTGAGCTGATTCTTATCCAGTTATCTAGGCACTCCCAGTGTTAGACACCTTTTCCAATTTACAAGCTTGCAATCTTTTCACTCCTTGTACTTATGCTTGTCTTTCTGATCTGGCAGTTGTTTCTGGTCTTACATTTAAGAATTACTGTTTTGTCTGGCTGAAACAGAGTAGCAAGCATTTGAGACAGACTTTCCCAAGATTAATAATGGGAAATATGAGGAATGTTTCTTATAATACTGAGATTTTTATTCCTTATATGTAGGTAGCCACTAGAAACCAAATAATATTTTTCTTTACACAATTATGCCACAAGCATATTTTTTAATTTTCTCTTTGCTTGCTTTCTAACTCACATTAAGGTATATAAAACTGTGCACAAATATATATAGACTATGTCCAGTTTATAAATTGCAAACATATAGATTATATCCAGTTTATGAATTACTTAATTTAAGGCTAGCCTTTGCATGCTTGTGCTGCCCAAAATTGTACACCATAGAAATAGTAACTAATAAATGCATATTTGACTTAGACATAAACATGAAACAATACCACGTGTTTATGTGTGCTGGTTTGGGCTGGTGTGTAGTTAATTTTCTCTAAGGTAGCTGATAAATGGCTGTAATTTGAATTTGTGCTGGAAATAGCGCTGATTATTCAGGGATATTTTAATGCTTGCTGAGCAGTGTTTAAATAGAGCCAAGGCTTTTCCTGCTCCTTACAGTACCCCACCAGCAAGGAGGTTGGGAACGCACAAAAATTTCTGAAGAGACACAGCCAGGATGGCTGACCCCAACAGAACAAAGGGAGAACCTACATCCTGTGGTATCATGCTCAGCAATAGCCTAGTGGGGGATTTTCCCAGTGATGGTGCTGATCTTCCCAAGTTACTGTAATGTGCAATGGGGCCCTGCTCCCCTGGGAATGGCTGAACACCTGCCTGCCCATAGGGTGAATGAAATCCTTACTCTGCTTTGCTTGTGGGCATGGTTTTTGCTTTCCCTGTTAAACTGTCTTTATCTCAAGCCATGGGTTTTCTCACCTTTACTCATCTGATTCTTTCCCCCATCCCACAAGGGGAGTGAGTGAGCAGCTATGTGGGGCTGAGTTTCCAGCTGGGGTTCAACTGTGGCAGTCCTTTCTGACACATGGCTTGAAGGGTTTGACACAATGACAAATTAGACTAGAATGTGTTGGATCAAATTTATAGCTTTTATTAATTTTTAGTTACTAATTGGCACACTCCTGTGCTTGCCATGGGGTCTGCTCTCCTGACTGTTCATTAGAGCCTAGGGCTCATTTTTGGCTGCTTCTTGCTTTCACTGCTTGCTGCACTGCTTATCTTCTTACTCTACTGTTCCTGGGAGCATTTTGATAACACAGGTGATGTGCCTACTGGCAGAAGGCCAGGTCACTGCTGCTGCTGTACTGGAAAGAACAGGCTGGAACTCCAGCATGGACTTCAGTCAGAGGGACTGTGACCTGCAGATGAGGCCATATGAGATCAGGACACCCTGGACTGTCTGTGGCTGAGAATAAGTCATGCCAGAGAAGGTACATCTTGAAGAACCTGTGGCTGTCTGTGTGGCAGCAGGTGTGACTCTGAAGGGTAAGTCCATGCTGGAAAAAGTACACCTCAAAGGATCTATGGCTGTGGGTAAGTCAGTGCTGCAACAGGTACAGCTCAATACATCAGTGACTGTGCATGAGGTTAGGTTGGAGCACCCCAAAGCATGTGACCATGGATAAACCTGTGAAAAAATGCTATATTTTGTATAAATGTAAAATATATAAATGTAAATTATTTCATAATTATTTTATATAGAAACCCATATAATTCCTGATAACCTGCACCATAAGTAGACTGAGGGGAAAAAAAAAGAAAGGCACAAAAGACAGAGCATAAGGGAGAAATTAGCAAAGGTCAGATAGAATATCAAGAATACATTTATGTTAGCAGATTCCTTTCCAACCTGACCTTATGCCTATTCAATCAACATAATTCTTAGGGTGCAAAAGTGAACATTTAGACTACACCAAATGCACAATATGTCGACCATAGAAGTCATGCCGCACATTCATCTTCCAGAGCACAAGCACACAATGTGATAGGTGTGTTAGGTCACTGCTGTAAATCTGCAGTTTGAAAAAGGCTGTCGCATTTCTCCTCTGCTTTAATGCATGGACGTCAAGTACAAAAAAGTATAAAAGCTTTATGGCCATTGTAAATTCTTCATCTGTAGAAGAAAAGCTGTGATCTAATAGTCAAGGGTAGCAGCACTCAAGAAAGAAAACATTTTGGCAGTCCCAGAAGTGGTAATCTTCAACTGAATCTTCCAAGTGACAGAAGAAAAATGGTACTCATTTGAGTGGAAGTGAAAATCAAGAGATGTCTCAAGGATTGACACTGAGAGTTAAAAGAATTTTATGGAGATCAGGCTTATTCAGTGGACATAGTGGAACCGAGCACCTAACTAAACCATCTTGCTGGAATTTAAGATTATAAGATTTAAATGAAACATATTTTGAAAGACTCTTTAAGCCCATGAAATATCCTTGCCTAGTTCTCATACAAAGAGAAAAACATTAACAAAGTCAAAGTGCATTTAATCACTATTAGATGGAACACAACAGGAAAAAAATGTTAATATTGATGAAAGCAACAATGTAGTTGGAAAAGGTGAACAAAAATCTGTGCTTGGCCAAGTTCAGAAATAAGGAAAATTGTCTGAGAAATATGAAATACTTGCACCCAAATGCAGGAATATGCAGAAAAGATGTAGAAATTATTGATGCACTACATAAGCATGAACATGATGAAATGAAAGGAGTTATGAGAGCTATTCTGGTGCAGTAGACTACCAGATTAATGTGCTGAAAAGCAAGTTTATTGCTTGGAAACAGTCAACTTGCCAAACTGCTTGCATGGCCCTTTGTATACCTAGATTCTGCTTCCCACATTACAAGCTGTAGTGTGAGCTCACATTGAGCCAGCTCAGCAGTAACAATGATTTATAAGTCACCAATATACTTAGAGCAAAGATCACCATAAATATAATGGTTCCAAAGTTTAACCTTTAGCATGGCATTGTTAATGTATTGTCTTGACAAATGAGACTTGGGTATAATAAAAGTTTCTTCAGTCATATAATTAGAGGGGAAAAAAAAAATCAGTTGCCATATAGGCCACTTGCAATTAAGGCTGGTCTAGGACTGCTCAAACACCTAGCTGGACATTTGTCTTC
The DNA here is from genome assembly GCA_018697195.1 of Certhia americana. NCBI lineage: Eukaryota > Metazoa > Chordata > Aves > Passeriformes > Certhiidae > Certhia > Certhia americana. The sequence continues at coordinate 19,070,351 of CM031858.1, forward strand.
AGCCAAAAGTACAATGTTGAAATGGAAACAAAGGCTGAATAGTTAAAAGGAAATATAAATAGCTACAAAAACCAGATCTTAATTTCCTTGATTAAAAGCTATCACTTCATTGCTATCCCAGTGCAGTGAAAGTTGCATGCAGCTAAATCTACTTAGAACATTTTTTAATTAAACTATTGATTTGGAAGTATTATTATTTTGTTGAGAACAAATACCCTGTACCTGAATTTCAAAAGGGTAATGGGAGAAAAATCAAGACTATCACAACCCAATGCTGCATAAGGTGTGTATTCCTAAGTAGAAAAAACAAAGTAAATTATAAAATGTAGTATTATAAGAGCTTTAATACAAGTAACATGGGCAGGGAAGCAGTGAAGAAGTAAAAACTCTCCTCAGTTGTGCCCAGTGAAATGAGAAGAAGCAACAGACCCTGTTTTACTGCAAGGGGGATCAAACACTGGAACAGGGTGTTCTGATTGGCTGGGTAGTCTCCATTCTCATGGGTATTTGGAACCTAACTCTGTCAAGCTCAGGGCATTCTGGTCTTGTGGCCCTTCTTTGAGCAGGATGGTGTTTAATCACTTATTAATCTTCAGCTATCCCTTCCAATCTCAGCTGTGCTACAGTAACATCACAATTATCTTTACTCTGGGCCCAAAGAGGAAAGATATTCTGCTTAGTGAATATTTAATAGTCACTTCTGATTTTAGCTAGGCAAACTTATCTAGTAAAACAAAATGCAGTTTTATATGTCAAAGTTCTGCATTTTTTGGATGCCAGTCTTTCAAAGCACTTAAAACCCTCAATACCAGAGCTCAAGCCAAAGAATATTCAATAATAAAATGGAAGAAAAATTGCATAGAAGCTGTAATTATTTTTTTACCTGCTAATAGTCAAATAAATCTTTGTTAATCTCAGCAACATTTTTCAAATATCCAAATAAACCATAAAATATGAACAGTGAAATTGGATTATATTAGCACCTCTAAATAAGTTTGTTTTTTGATGCATAGCAGGGAACAGAAAATAATTTGAGGATGTGGTCTACAATATTACTGTCATTTGCGTTGAATGTGCTAGAAAGCATCATGCTCTATTTTTAAAAACAAAACTTGCATTAAATATTGCTCATGACAACTTCTTTTGAAAATGCATCACAAGTTCTACAGCAAAGTTGATGGTTCAAAGCAAGAGACTAATTTTCAAAAGTGCAAAATATAACTGTAATTTCTTCTGCAAAGCAAGAAATTGAACGAACTAAAGAGACTTTTGAAGCTGCATGTTAGAGACCCTGAAACAGTTCCAAGCTCCCTGCTGACTGTACAGTGGAGAGGGATTCTGAGCTGCATCACCTCCTTCTACTTTCCCAGGTGTTTGTTTCCATGCAGAGAAAGCCCAGGCGTGTGGCCCTGACAGGAGTCAGCACAGCCAAACAGAAAATGCTGACTCAGCTTAAATTATGTCTGTAACCAGGCTTGTGGTACAGCTGTGGCATCTTCACAACAAAAGTATATAAAACATACAGTTTGAATATAAGCCTGTGACCAGGGCATTGGAATTCTAAAATAAAATACTATTTCTTCAGGAGTACCTTTGAATAAATAATTAATCAAACCTTTTTTTTCTGGTTTTAAAGAGAGAAGTAGTTGCTACAGAAACTAAAAGGGGAAAAAAATCACAGAACAGAATCAAAGTGAAGCAACTATTTCCTGAGAGCTTTTACTTTTAATTAAATTGCAAGTTTTTTTATGAAGTCATGAAAGCAATGCAAATAGGACAAAGAAACAGTCTTAACAGGGAGCTTAACAACGTAGATTTTAAAGTTTTCACTTACGACATTTTCTTTCATCATGGATATTTGAGCAGTCAGGCTTAAAATCACAAAATTTGTCAGGTGAAATACATTGCCCATTCCCACAAGAATAAAATCCCGCTGGACAGTGAAAAGATGAAGCATTAACATCCACAGATTCCTTTTCCCCTTAAAAATTAGAAAAAGACATGTAAGTAAACCCAGTATATAAAATAAATGCTTTTTTATCTTCTTTTAATATGGCAACCTGCTCAGCATAAGGAACAGAGCAGCACCTATGCAGTATGCTGGATTATATCACAGCTGATAAGAAGCTGATCTCAATGTCTGATGGCCTTAAACTATATCTTAACTCTCCACAACATTCAAACTTTTGTGTGAAAAGTTATCAAATGCACCTCAGTGTTGCAGAGCCAGGCCCCTGTTCAGAGGCCAGGGGCTGGGACAGCTCCCTGCTCTTTCCCTTAGAGACAGCTGGAGATTTTTCACCAAACCTTTCTGCTGCAGCCATACTCAGGTCACAATGAAATCTGCAAGAAGCCAAATTTGGGTGCTGCACCATTACTAGCCTGTACCTCAACTTACACACTAGAAAACACCTTGAATTCCAAAGAATAGGGAAACAAAAAGCCAGAGTCTGCTGGGAACTGAGTGAGAAGAATGATGAGCAGCTTTTCATATTCTTTGTTTAACTTAACTTTTTAAAATTATCATATTTCTACCCAGATGGGGATTTAAAAAAACCAAAAACCAAAAACAACTTCCTTCTAAAAACAATAGCTTTGTGATAAATGGGTAAATGAGGGAGTTATAGGGAAAATAATTAAAACAATTAAATGTTCCTCTAAATACCTCGACCCCACTATATATAGGGATCAGAGAAGCCTTAAAACCACAACACTGTAGATCTCTATTATGCCTTTAAATTTTTGGACATTAACTCATCAACATCACCCCTGACTGCAATGTGCCTATGCCATTTTCGAAAAGCAGCTGTTAGCATCAAGAGGACCAGGAGCAGCAGTCTGAAAGAAGGTTACTTTGTTTTATGCTTCCATCCATTGGCTCTTCAAAACTGGAGAGTCTGAGTAGAAAGACAAGTTTGGTGGACATTTACTATATGTCAGATATTTAGAAGTAATGATGGGAGAAACCTCTTGCCCTAAAGGTAAAGCAGCAGAATTTGCTCTTTAGTGGAATATATAGGATGCTTTGCTTCTGCCTTTGCATCCAAACATGGATGTGAGCAGGTATTATATAGCAAGTAACATCAGGAAATTCCCACCAGAGTTCGCTTTGCAGAATTAGTGCAAAAGTCTTACATCAGTTAACATACAACACAAGGATGAAAGCCTTCTCTGTAGAACCATAGAATGGTTTGGATTGGGAAGGACATTAAAGATCATCTAGTCTGCCATGGGTTGTGTCAAACACCCTTCCAACACAGCCTGGAACATTTCCAGGGACATTATTGATTACAGCATACAGATTTTTTTTTTCTCAGATTATCATCTATTTTATTAAAAGTAACTTCAAGTTGTCAGTCAAATCACAGTTATATACTGCAGCCATTGGGAAAAATGCATTGAAAACCACAAAACTTGCCTTCACTTTCCTGGCTGACTCCTGGAAGTGGTCTATTCACAACTACACATTCTTCTGTTATACTGATATCATCAATAGCAACAGTAGCACTTGTTGTTAGAGTTGTACCTTGCAAAATAATCTGTAAAGATGGAAAAAAACCCATTCATTCATTAAAGGTGACAGGATAAAAAGACAAACACACACATTTATTTATGTATTTGTTTATAATTTATGACATCAGCACAGGAACTAAATAGTTCCAACAACCAACTCCGAACATCAGCCAGGAAAACTACACCTGAGATTTGGTCATGTCAGAAATTTGCTCCTCAACTATTTTTACCTAGGGAAAGTTATGCAAACAGATAACCTTGCTTCAATCAAAACTGGTAAAAGTCAGATCTATTGAATGAATGATCTTCCTGATGGAACACAGAAATTATATATCTTTGTAAATTAGCTATTCACGGTTACCAAATATCATGATTTACAACACCATTTAATTGTGTTCATCCATATTATGTCTGATGAAGTTAGCAATGTGGTACAATAAATGTAGGGATAGATTGCAAACTGAAGTACCTGCACTGTCAGCCTCACCTCTGCCTGGGCAGATCAGGGAACAGATCCTCCTATAACTTATGCTAAGGTACATGGAGGACAGGGAGATGACTCGAGGCAGTCAGCATGGCTTCACCAAGCTCAAGTCCTGCCTGACCAACCCAGTGGCCTTCTGTGATGAAGTCACTGAAACAGTTAAAGGTCAGGGCTGTACCATATCTGGACTTCTGTAAAGCCTTTGACATGACCCGCACAACATCCTGCTCTTTCCATTGGAGACAGATGGATTTAATGCATGGACTGTTAGGTGGATAAAGAATTGATTGCATGGTCACATCCAGAGGGCCGTAGTTAATGGCTCAGAGTCCTGATGAACATTAGTGCCCTTCAGGGGTCTGTATTTGGACTAGTGTTATTTAATATCTTCATTAATGATATAGTGTGATTGAGTGCACCCTCAACAAGCTGGTGCAGCTGACGCAGCTGACACACCTGAAAGATAGGATGCCATCCAGAGAGACCTGGACAAGCTCAAGAAGTGGCCCATGGGAATCTCATGAGGTTCAACAAGACCAAGTACAAGGTGCTGCACCTGGGCTGGGGTAGCCCCCAGTATCCACGCAGGCTGCGGGATGAAGGGATTGGGAGCAGCCCTGCCCAGAAGGACCTGGGTGTGCTGATGGGTGAGAGCCTGGACATGACCCAGCCACATGCACTCACAGCCCAGATAGCCAAATATGTCCTGGGCTGCAGCAAAAGCATTGTGGGCAGCAAGGCAGGGAAGGGATTCCACCCCTCTAATCTGCTCTTGTGAGATCCCATGTAGAGTGTGTCCAGCTCTGGGGTCTCCAGCACCTGCTGGAGTGAGTGTAGAAGAGATCACCAAGTTTATCAGAGGGATGCAGCACCTCTCCTATGAGGAAAGGCTGAAAGAATTGAGTTGACTCAGCCTCAAAATGAGAAGGCACCAGAATGACCTAATTGCAGCCTTAAGTACCTGAAGTGAGCCTGCAAGAAGGGTGGAGAGGGAATATTTACAAGGTCATGTAGTAACAAGACAAGGGGAATGGATTCAAACTTTAAGAGTAGGTTCAGTTTGGATACTGGGAAGAAATTATTTACTTTGAGGGTGGGGAAGCACTGGAACATATCACCAGAGGAATTTGTGGCTGGATGGAGCTCTGACCAGACTGGTCAAATGGTAGGTGTCTTTGCCAATGGGAGTTGGAACTAAATAATATTTAGGGTCCCTTGATGTTTGTTACAAAAAGTTATTCTAATGCTTAGAATACTGAAACAATGGCTATGCTCTTTAATAGATGTACCTGTGGAAAAACCTGAATTAAATTCTTTCATATGAGCATTAAAGAATATAAATTCTCTTGTTATATTTCATCATTAAAAGAAAATTAATTTTAAAGGCCAAAGTAAAATATCTTTTTGAAAGAAATGTAAAAGTGATATGTAATTACCTGAAAAGGTAATTCCTCAGCCACACTTTCTAAAGGTATATTCACTTCTGTCCAATTCATCTCAGACAATCCTGAAATGTCATGTAATTTCTCCAAACTTCCATTTAATGCAGTCCTCTTAAAGACAGAAAGCTGGGAATCCTGAGATAACCAGTACCAAAATCTTATCTGTTGAAAGAGTTTTTAGTGAAAAGTTTTAAAAATTATATAATCAATCTCCAATAAATTCAGTACCAAGTAATATATATACATTTTAACAAAAAATGTCATGACAGATCTAGGTTCAGACTTGGCACGAAAAATTGGGGATGTGTGAAATTACAGCATGTTGAGGAGTAATATCATTTCTAAAGACAAAACAATATTTAAAAGCAAAGCTTATTTTTACAATTTACTTTTAACTTGTACCTATCATTTGATGCAAACAATGATTTGACTTCCCTTAATTTCTTTATTTTAGTAAGAACTTAAACTTCTCAAAGATTACTTTTCTTTACAAATGCTGAATATATGACAGTTTCATAGGCATGCATCTTGGAGGTGCAATCATTGAGATTCTTGTATGAAAGAAACTTTATGATCTTTTATTTCCACAATCAACATAAATGAATGCAATCTGAAGACAGATTTTTAAAATAATCTATTCATCTCCTAAAACAGATTGACCAATATATAGGAGGAAATACAAAGACTGTATGTGGACGAGGCTGCTTGTGAGACAGAAAAGATAAGAAAACAGTGAGAATCACAGTTTTCACCCCTGCAATACAGAGTAAGTCTGATACATTTAATTTTTTGGTTTTTTTGTTTGTTTGTTTGTTTGTTTGTTTTTTGTTTGGGGTTTTTTTTAAATAATACCCAGGAAAAAATTCAGCTGAGAACTGAGGGGAAGAAATAAGATTTTCAGACTAAATTTTTTTCCCCTGAGTCCTTCCTGCTTCTACACATAGATAAAGACTAAAATTTCTTCAACTGCAGTATCTTTACTTCCCTGCAAAAGCCTTGATATTGATAATACTTCACTTTTCATGAAGGTAAAACAAGAGCTGGATTAGTCATGCAGAAATATTCCTATTAAAACATACTTCTAGTTTTTAATATCATCTGGCTTTAGGTCTGGTAGAGTCAATCTCTCAACATTTCATGACTCACGAAAATCATATGTTATATAAAATAATCTTGATAATTATTAATAAATTGAAATATTGCAATGTAACTCATTCCCCCGGCAAAAAGCTTAAGAAATAGAAAGCAGCAGGTATACAAACAATTTCCAGAATGAGTTGTTTGAAGAATTATACTCTAAATAATTTAGATGGCTTTTGTCCTTCAAACAAATGTATGGTTTCATTAAGTAAAAATAGTATTACCTTCCTTTTTTATGTCTACATGTTCTACTATACAATGACTATTGTGTCCATTAGAGAGCCATAGAGAACAGGGACTAGAAATTTGCTTCTACAACTCCAAAACCTTGAGCTAAATGAAGATGTTTCTTAGCTTACATCTACAGAAAGCCCCAGCTACAAGCAACTACAGAAAGAAGATACTTATAAGCCTCAATTAACCAGAAAGGCACAATATAAATCTGTTACACTTCAAATGCTTTTTTTTTTTTTTTTTTTTTTTACAACTGAAGCTAAGGAACTTGTAAAGCTAATAATAAACATAGATCTCTTTGTGTGGATCCTTTTATCCTCACAGTGGGACACCCAACAGAGGGCATCATCTCACATTAATAGGCAGAGAACATAACACATCCTAATGAGCAACCCCTACTCGCTGCTCTTTCCCAGAAATAAAAGCCTGCAGGGATAATGTGGCAGAAAGCCAGGCTTCCAGTCCTCAAAAACACTCTCCTGTCAGACACGTACAGTTAGGTAAGAACTTGCTCTAGCTTTTGTTGGATCTAAGAAGGTTAAATTCATTCAATACATGCATGCTTATAATAAATCTTGTTCCTGTTCTGACTTTGAAGTAGAGAAAAAATATGTGCATCCCCACTGCATCTGTGTTTATTTTGAGTGCAGACCAAACTCTGCAATAGATCTTACCAGAATAATTCATTGATTCATATATCTGTGGTGCCCAGTTTGCCTTAAGGGCTTCTAAGATAAATTAATGTGAATCTGAAAGGTGCTTATCTACTCAGTATCAAAGTCAACAAAAGAGAGATGAAACTGTCTAAACAAATGCACTGTGAGTACAAAGGCTCACAGATGGATGTTCCAAGAGTAACACAACATACAGGGCTTCCATGGGATGGTTCTTCCAAGTTCCCTGCAGCAGCATCCTCCTTGAGTTTATCCTGTATCTATTTTATTTCTGATGCTTTATGACACTAAGAAACCATGTGAAGATTAAGAACTGTGAGATTGCCTTAAATGACTGCAAGGCATTGGTTCTTAAATGGTTTCAGAGGCTTCTACTCCTCAGCTGCAAGTTGCAACTATTCAGCTGAGATCTGGTAACTCACTGATGTGTGCAGCCCAAGTGAGCTGCAATTTCAAGTAAAACAGATCTAGCTGAGCTAGCACTTGTTTCTGGTCCCTTAGCAAGATATAACCTAAGAAGTCTAGATCCTGCTGGAATAAAATTCTGCTCCTTGTTGGGGCTTCTAGGTGCAGTTCCTTTTTTTCTGACTTCTTTTTTTTCAAAAAATGTTTTCTTAAGTGGAATTATATGTTTCTGTTCTATGCTGAGTCTGAAAAATAAATCAACCATTCAAAATTTTATTTTGTTTCTTGAAAGCTTCTTTTTCCCACAAAACAAAATGAGATTATTTTCGCATGCTTTCTCTGTCTTTTCCTTTTCTTCTCTGTGACTTTTTAAATTAAGAAGGGATTATACAGTATCAGGAAAAGAAACCCACATCATAACTACACAACTTAACTTCTCCCCAGTATGATATAAGCATTGAAAAGTTACAGACTAGAAGAAACAAAAAAACCCAAACAAACAAACAAAACCAAAACACTCAGGAAAGAAAAAAAAAAAGTTATTAAACTGAACAGTGTCTATTAATTTTATTCAGTGGCCAAAAGGACAAAAAAATACAGCTATGAATGTAGTAAATAGTTGCTGTTCATATTTAATGTATTTCTTCAAGTTTTGTTTTAAAAATACAGATTTTGTTGAAAACTACAACTGTCTAGTTATAAAACTGCATTTTTAGTTTTCATTTTATATTTTCCTATTTTTGTCCCTCCTGATTAATTTTTTCCTGGTACCTTTCTAGTTTTTAAGATCAACCACTATCCTGGCTGGTTGTTTTTGCATTCCTCTGCAGAGCCACAAGACATCTGGCAAAAAACCACATTTCAAAGTAACTCCCCAGCACTGCAACAATCAGCTTAAAAAGCATCCTCCTCAAACCATGAATAAAAATGTAGTTTGTGTCTAGAGTAGGGCAACTAATTCTCTCTGGTCACACCAACACAGCTGATGTGTGCAGTGACTTCAAGCCATAGGTGTCATGTTATAGAACCCTGGCTATGTGACATTGCTGCCTGCAGACCACAGAGTGGCTATTTGATAGAGCCCTACTATCGTTGTCCAGATACCTTTGCCACAGTACACAAAAACCTGGAGCATGTCCTCAAATCTGAGTCACCTGCTGGGTGCTGTAGGGCTTTAGGAAAGAGTAGTAATAATCAGATAGAAAAAATTGGCAGCAAAGCAGTAAAAAGTTGCCTGCTTCTCCATCCTCCCAAAGGATTAGTCTGTAAGTCATTCCACTGGTATTGAAATAGAGCCCTCAGCAGCAACACTGAGAGCATGAAGAATGCCTGGTTTTCGTCAGGTGAGGGACAGGTCACAAAGATGGGGACAATTAATGACAAATTGTTACCTGGCAGCAGGAGAGTCCAGGGGTAAACTTGACAAGGAAAGGGCTTGCCAGGTGAGACATGGCCATCTTGGTGTTCCTCTCGTGTGACCCACTGAAGTAAATAAACGCTCCTATAAACAAATTTTATTTTAAAGTGTGAGAAATATGTCATGCTCCAATGGCAAATAGCTACCTCAGAGAGGTAACTATATGCTTCATGGGACACATAAAGCTTATTCATAGATCAAAACATCCTAAACTGCTTTTCCATCAGTTCAGTCTCTGAGGATCACGAGGAGGGTGTTGTTACAGGCTGTGACAAGCAGTGTCTCTGTGGGCAAAGACAAAACAGAATTGCTAAATGCTCCTGTAAAATCATCATGACTGATTCCAAAGACAAGGAGAGAGAGAGAAGGAAATAAGGCTGTTTGGGCAGTCATTGCCAAGACTATGCTGTCATAGTGCCTGCAAGCACTTAAACCCAAGGAAGTGGCTATGGAGCCCCTTAAAGGCAGGTCAATGTTGCTTCTCTGAGACCATTACTGTGCAGATCCACTGGAAGTAAATTTTATTGGCTCTCTTCAAGCGAAAACTTTAAGATCTCCAATCTTAAAACACTACTATTATCCATCACCTTCACATGTTGCCCATCAACCCTCTGCATGGACTGGGGAGAGCAGATGAGCTGCAATGCAGAGCACCCTGGAAATCAAACAACAGAGACCTTAGCCAAGATCCCTGAAGGACACATTTTAATTGGCTTAAATAATGTTTCAAACAGAATTTAAACCAGAAATGATTTCCTTTAGGGTACAGTATTCACTCTCAGCACAGCCCAGCCACTTTTAAGCATGCTAACAATGTTGCAGACCACAGGAGCCAATGGAATAAGCTATATTTTCTCATGGGGTCCACAGACTTGACATTGTTGTCTGTGCTAGTGGGGATGAAAGCTTAATTAAAGATCTAATCTGAACTCTGGCAAATGCACTGCATTTGGATTTGAACTACAGCAGATGTGCTTCAGACAAAGGTAGGGAAGGATAAACATTTTCAAGGGGCCCTAAAGCAGCATATTTTGAATGCCGTCAGTGCTGCCTTTGCTGAATACTGAGACTTTTTCATGAAAGTCTATGCAAAGCAACACTAAAGGCTCAGTCTTTTTTGAGCATTTATATTACACATATTGCCTTACATCTTGGAAAATCAGCTATTGTGCTGCTGCAGTCATACTCCTCAGCCATTTCTTTCCCATGGATATGTAATGAAGCCAAGGGTTAGGTCCCGCCCCATGTGAATAATGGCATTGCTTTAGCAAGGTTGGCACAAAGAGGGGACCATTCCAGTTCCCTGAACAAACGGGAATGCTGCACTCCACAGTGTGAGGGAAGCTCCCCTCATTGGAATGCAAGGGTACTTCAAAGGACCCTCTTTTAATTTGCAGTTGAGATCTTGTTAAGATCTTCATTAATCAAACTTTGCTACTGCCCTCCCCAGGAGAGAAGCGAGATGAGTGGTACTAAAAGAAACAGTTGCAACCTGAAAGCTGGTGATTTAACTTGGCAAAAACTTGCTCAGATTCTGGAATCCTGATTCTGAAGTCGTGGCAGTAGCAGGCACAATGATAAATTAGTAGAAAACCACCTCAGAAACGCCTTTTCAGCTAATTTATACAGGGAATGCAACATTTCTGGGCTTGAGAGTGGGGCAGAGTAACCTCCAAATCTGCTTGAGGCTTCAACCTGCAGCAACACTGAAACAAAGGTGTGATAATTCAAATATCAAAGTAACTTAATGAATAAGCACAGGGCTCCATGTGGATGATTTTAGTATGATACTTGGGCTGCCAGAAGCCTTCAATCTGACCACATTGCCCCTCAAATCTCAGCAGCACCTAAAGCAGAGAAAGGCACAGGCAGATCAGTGCACCCTTCTGGAGCTTTGAGAGTTTGAAACCTGTAACACAGTAGTGTTTACATAAAGTGCAGTAATTCAGATCCTGTCCCGCTCTACAGAGACAATAAAATGAAATATCAAACAGCTGCTGAGAAAAATGAATAACAACTTTGGTGCAAGTCATCACATGAGGACCAATGGAAAAAATATGACTGTTCATTTATAATCATTCTATAACACACATGCACTCTTCACCCACTACTGTTTGCTCAGGTGAATTTTAATCCTGGAGTTCCTGTACGTTTGAATGCTTGAGGTGGAATACTTAACATGTCACATTTTTTTAATATGGGCATGGAAGAGAAGTGTGGAGGTCTGGCTGAAGATAATATACATAATTAATTAAATCTAAATTAAAGGGGCTCTGGACTGTAATGCAGATTTTAATCTTATCTCCTCTGGAAGCAGTGCAAGAGACATTTTAATAAAATTAAAGTCACAGATTACTTGCCAACATTATGTGACAATGAAAAACATGCTTGGCAGTTTTATTTTTATGGAGTGTGCTATAATAACATTTTCACTGTTGAAAAATATTTTTAACAGCCCTCTTTGGAATAAAATTGTTTGCCCACTGAATGCATTGTATGGCAAATATGGGCTTAAGGAAGGACAACCCTTTAAAGGAAATTATACTCACTCTATTTTTTCATGACAATATAGACTAATTTAACAAAAAGCTAGTTGTCCAAATAATGCTTCCAAGAATAGCCCCTATGTGAATATTGGGTAAACAATGGTTGTGACAAAGTCAGCTGCCAGTTCAAAAGTCAGTATCTCAAAAAAAATTGCATTGAGTCTGATACGTCACTGCTTGTAACCCTTACTTTTGACTGGCACAGAAACATAGTAACTAGATCACAGCTAAAAAAGGAGCATCTCCAACAGACTGGCTTTCTGTAACACATTACCTGTGTGGCACCCATTTCAAACCAGTTTTTATTACCAGTCTGTAACCATTTACAAATAGGAATATTCATGACAGAAGAAGAAAAATAAGTCTCACCGTGCCCCATATTATTTGTACGACCTCTGCCAGCAAGTTCTCTGTCAAGGGGAGCCTGTTCTTTCATTATGTTCCAGTCAGCATCACCTTTGCTCAGTGGCTTCCATCCACAAAGGTCAGTCCCAAAATCACATAAGGTGTAATTAGCTGTGGTAACAACAACAGCAAGAGATCAATAAGTTGAACTTGATGCAACAGCTTAATGCCACAACTCTGTTTTGTTTTGTACTAAGAGTGTTGAAGAAGCACAAAAGTGTTTCAGGTTATTCCGGCAGATAATAAGTTCTAGAACACAGGTAACAGGTTGGGCAGGCCCTTGTTTTCTTAAATGCAGAACCATGAAACAAACTATCTGTAAGAGAATAAACATAGTAAAGACCTGTACATAGGTTGCCCAGATATCATAAAAATAATATTAAATATCTTTTAAAGAATAGCAATTTAGTTATGAATGAGTGATAAAAATCAAATGTATTTAGAGCTTAAAATGTATAGAAAGCAAAGAAGAATTAAGCTTTCATTTAATTTTTTTTTGAAAATGAGATTTTAATTTATCAATTATTCAGATTGCCTAGACATTTTTATTGCAAAGTAAAAGACCATTTTCTCAACTGGTATGGATTAGACCAATTTAAATTGTATAAAAATTTCACATGCTCCTACATTGATTGAGTTCATATAATTATTTTGATAAGAAAATTTTACACTCAGAGTTTTCTTTCCTGGTCAAGAACAGCTTCCCAAGGCATTACACTTAACTCCTGGGGTCACTAATTGCAATTGAAGTAATTTTTTTAGAAGTGTATTTGTCACTTCCCACTCCCACAGCACATTTATCTGATTGTATCAGCCTCAGACGTGATCATACATATTACTCCAATTTTCAAATTGTACAAAACCAAAATGAAATACATCTTTCAACTAAACAGTAAAATAGGTTATTTGAGCAGCTAAATCGTAGGGTACAAAATAAACCACAAATACCCATGTCTCTTATCTGGCTTCACCATATACATTAAAATTTGATGATGTATGGTTCTGTTTAGTGTGGCATATTTAGTTAAAAATGAAACTTGCTTAACTTATTTGATTACATTTTCATGCTTTTCACAAGGTAACTTTTTAATTAGATTTCAATTGCTAGTAAATTAAGGTTGAATATGCAAACCGATATCCAAGACTAAGCTGTTTTGGTGATTAATACTACATCTAGGCATTTTCCTTTCCTTAGCTCAGCAGTCTTGAAAGAACCAATGTGACACAAAAAGGCAAACATTCTTTCCTTAAATCTTTCTCCTGGACTCCCTAAACCCCACAAAAGGTCTTCTGCATAAACAGCTGACTGCAGTGCATGTACAGTAATATCCAAAAAGACTCCCATAAATGACCCTGTGGGCACCAAAGGAAAAAGGTTAAATTAATGGTTTAAATATTAAACTAAGATAAAGATAGTACTAATAACTATTATTTTACAGTTCTAAAAGGTATTTGGCAAGGAAACATTTTTTTAAATTATTATTTTCTTTTAGCTAGAGACAATTGAGCCCTCCAGAAATTTGTTATGCTAATGAAAACAGCAGCTTTTGTGTGATCAGAGCCCATCACTGCCTTGATGTTCAAGTGGCAGAGAGGTGAGGTGAAATCAGCATTTCTGACATTGGTAGCCAATTTCTTCTAACCCTATAGAGGCACAAAGAAACGCATAAACATCAATTTTTTAGGCAAAATATATAAGCAGTAAGGAAAAAAAGACACGCACATAGAGCAAAACATGATCTCAAACCAAACTGGTTTTGTCCAGTCATTTTTTCAAGCTTGATTCAAGTCAGAAAACAATTATAATGGTTATACATAAAGGTAGGAAGAACAAATGTATCACATTCATGGTGATACATTTCAGGGTTATTTTTTGTTATTGTTCATTGCTGGGTTTGCTTTTTTGTTGTTGATGATGGTTAGTTTGGGTTTTTTCTTTTGGGTGGCAGAGAGGAAATAGAATATGGTAATACTGACCACACTTGAGATGCTAAATGGTTTTTTTATTACACCTTCCACTTGAAGTTTAAAGCTCTTAACAAGCACCCAGTCACGCAGAAACACTGACCAGAGTCAATTACCAAACCCAAGTGGTCCCCCTAAGTAGTATCTGGAAGTGACACTTCAATTTAAAAGTGTTAATATGTTGTAGAACAGCTAGCCTTCAACTCTGAGTGAAATGCACTTGTCCAAATTAACAGTAGAACTTAAACTTTATCCCTACTTAATTCTAAAAATTTAAGGGGTGCTTGTAAATGTTTAATCAGGCTTGAAAGAAAAGTCCTGTGCTTTGGCTAAAACCCAAATCCAAGTAAGACAGTTTTCCAGAGTGTTTTTTCATTCCTCAAATATTAATAAACCTTAAGAAATATGCCTTTCCTATCAAACATCCAACATTTTTATCTGAACCTTCTAGGGATTATAGGTAATCTTTCATTATCCATAGTAGAAAAATAAGTGACTGCACAGCCTATAGTTTTTGAGTAGTCATACTACAGTTAAATTTGACATAAAGCTCTTTTCTGATGTATTATGTCCCTTCCTACTGCAATTCTCAGCACGAGAGCTTATGTTTTATATTTCACTAGGAAGATTTCAATGGATTCAAACTGCAGACAGGTTTTTGGCATTTTGAATGGAAAATGAGTCAGTTCTCTATTTTGGACCTTTATTTATAATTCAGCAAAACAGATACAAAGGAAATAACTTGCTTTCATTTTAACAGTAAGTCAAATTTGAATATTTTTAATTCATGTGAATATATCAGCATGTCTTAACTAGTGAAGAAGTAAATTATTACACTATTTCTACAAAATCCAATTATGCAACCAGGAAAAAAACTGTTCCCTGAAAAATTCTTGAGTTTCGAGGATATTGTAGGTTACTAAAGCCATAAAAAAACACTGAGAAGATTTTTAAAATAACACAAACAGTTTTCAACGTGTTTTAAAAAACCCCAAACAAAACAACAACAACAAAAAAAAAAAAAAACAGGAAACAAAGCACATATTTCATGAGCACTAGGAGGTTAAATGGGAATGGTTTTTTCTTTGACTGTCTTTATCTACCCCAGCTCCTCATGATCCTCCCAGGGGAAAACAAAGCTGTTAACTAGGCTGGATTACCAGCCAAGTCATATTGCTTCAGCTTTGCCAGCCTGCAACTGCATAAAGGTTTTCAATCCTGCTCTGAGAGCTCAAACAAATGAACAAAAATGGGGACGCTCAGCTGGTCTCTCCATCAGGTTGGCATTTCCCTGAACAATAGTATAGAATGAGGAGGGCTGCTCCCCTCATTCAGTATGGCAGCACCTAAGCACTTTTGGAATTTGGGGTAATAGCTATCATTGTGAACAGAAACCAAAGAACCTCTTTGCCATTTATATTTTGTTATTTCTGGCTAATATTTTATGCCATTTTGTGAAAATGGGCACATATACCCTGAGTGTCTGTGCACTTTCCCCACAAGTTTGTGATTAATTTTATTTACCTAGATTTTTGTTAAAGGATTCATACAGAAATATCACAGATAGCCATAGATCATCCAGCCCAAACTTCCTCACATCATAAATCATTAGACAGATGACTCATAGCTCATGTAAGTGAGATGGCTTCACCTCCTTCTGAAACTACTCAGTTCCCTTGCTTAGGGTTAAGAGAGCTTAAGAGAATCTCGCATCCACCCTTGGCCTTCAGAGGTCACATTTAGTTTGAGCTGCTCTGGTGAAACACAAATGCAGTGCTACATGGTGCTTGTCAGCAATGAAGTCTGTGAAAATAACATAGCTGCAGCCTCCTCTCTACATGCACAGCCAAGATTGATGAACAGATAAGGACAATTTCAGGCAAATTCAGTGTCACAGAAAACACACAAATGTTTAGCAAAACAAATGTTTTAGACTAAAAAGTGCTCTTTCCACTTTTATGTTGAACGGTAATAAAAATATTTGCATCTGTGTCCATCTGTTTCAAGGATTTGCAATTTTAAATGAAATGCAGTAAAAGCTGCATGGCTTTAAAATTATACAGATTTCCTTCATTCTACATATTCCATATTCATAAGTTATACAAATCCTATGAAAAGCTGAGAATATTTAAGGTAATACTAGAAGTGTTAAATTAAAAGCAGAAGGAGTAAAGACAGCAGTTTTAAGAAAGCTATTAATTAAGCTAAATGGAAATTATCCCCTTTCAGAAATACCTTTAGGATGACCCCACCGCACAACGATTTTGAATTTACATAGATGCTGATGAGCAGGTAATGTCCAGAAATACTACTGCATCAAACTGTGTTATTACTTGGAAATACTGCTTCCTAGACTTGTTTCCAAGCTGCTAAGACTGCTAGCAACTGATTCATTTGTATTTATGGATTAATAACTGTTGTGAAGGTTATGTATAAATAATGTAAAATAATAATAATTATAGTTATAGCTATATATTATAACTATATATTTCATATAGTTATATGACATACTAGTTACTTGACACAGTATTTAGTACAAAACTTCCTTTATATTAGGTACGAAATAAAGAAAAGGCATCAGCATGAAAGGGATTGTTATAGTCCTTTAAATTATCCAAGTACTGCCTCTTACTTTGTTTGAATATATTAACTAGGCATTCATAATTTGTAATCATTCACTGAAATAAAAAATTTAGAAGTGATCACAAGTAAAGGGTGTCAAAACAGACACAATGAAAATGTAGAATTTAATAGTAAAATCTGTACTTTAATAACTTGCCACTCTATTAGAGTCATAGATTTTAACAACACAAATAAGGATGGTTACTCATGTGCATAACTGTTTCCTAGACAATTTCCTAATTTTTGAGACTTTTAAGTCTCACAGACTTAAATATATATTTATATAAATGAGCAGAGATTAAACAGAAAGATTAGGAAGTGTTTGAAAACATGTGTGTTTGTTCTTGTAATAAATTTTGTTATAATAATGCTATTTATGTCAAATCAACATGACCAAAGAGAAACATTATTTAAAAATTCCTATTATAATGAAACAAAGAAATTCTTAAAGAAGAGGAATCCTTTACATTAAGTAACAGCTATCTGCCATTGGTTTTGTTCAGTAGGAGATCTATCAGCTCTTTCAGTACCTGAGAACACTTCTACAAAGGAAACTACTGATGCTGTGCCCAAAGATAAATGCTAAAAGACCTAATAAAGGCTAAAATATGCATCACTGTACCAGATAGGCATTTTTACTGAAAATCAATGAATAAATATAATGAACTCTAAACATCATGGAGGACAATATCAAGATCTTGTGGAAAATGGCTTTAATGAGAATAAAAGAACTAAGTAAAAAAATAAATAAGAAATTTTTTCTTTGCACCTTTTTTGCTCAATAACGTGGAAAGTGTCTGAAAGATGAATCTTCTAAGCTGACCAAACTTCTGAGTAGCTAAGTTCCATTAGGGCCCTCTTTCCTGAAAAGAAGTGTGGGAATTATGCAAGACAATATTGTCTATTAAAATGGACCAACTTTAGCAACATTTACTGCTATTTTAAAGATGGCACTTTTTTTTTTAGTGTGCTCTTTCTTCTCAACCATTACCCAGCGAAATTACAACTACTATTGGTTAGCTATACTTTAGAAAAGAACCTTTTTCCACCCTCTTTTTGGGGGATGAATATAGTTTTGTGCAGTTCCCCAACAAAATACTTCTTAAAACTGTGAATATCTCAGCGTATCATTATCAGTGCTCATTCCTCACATGGGCACCAATTGTCATCATCAGTGCTTAGCACCAATGGACAGTGGGTGCAAACTGACACCATCAGTTTGTTATCCTACAATAAAACTCTCACACTTTTCCCCTGAGTGACAGAGGGTTCAAATGACTGACACCGAAGATAGTAGCAAGCATCAGTCCTACAGCAAAACATCCATACCTTCTCCCTATGAACTTCCCACTGGCTGCTCCACACAGCTCCAACTTCAACCTTCTTCCTCCAACTGACTGGATCAGCTAACCCATTCTTTTATAAAACACCCATTCTTATTAGACATATCTGTGATCTATTAAGGGCAAGGCCACTTCCACTCTTTGGTGATATCAGCTGCAGCTCATAAGGGGTGAGATTGCCTGCAGCACTATCTTTATCCGTTCTCCCACACATATTTAAGCAAAAAAATCCAGATTCAACTGTCATAATTTCTTTAATTTGAAGGGAGCTAGTGGAGAATCGTTCCAGTAGAAAACCCAAAGTTAATTGCAGAAGCAGCAGCAGAGAATGGAGCATGCAGCAGAGCTATTGAAGATGATTTTGCACTGATTGTGGCTCTCATCATTCCTTGTCCCAGCACCCTAACTCTGGGGATCCCACAATGGACAGTGTTGAGACCACCAGCCCATTCTGACTTTTCCTTCTTGTGCCCAATCTCCATTTTTTCTGACCCATCCTCAACAGCATGATGGAAGAAATATTCAAAAAATTCTACTGTGATCTTTAAAATACTGACTAGATCTAGATAATTTGTAATCTTTTGGTCACCCAGCATCAACATCCAGTGTCTGAGGCACAGGCCCGTAAATGTTTGAAGTTCTCTCTATTTTCACCTTGTGGAGTATGATTAGAAGTTCACTTCAAGTGTGACAATTATTTTTCATCATCCTTTGAAACAAAAATATATTCCTTTTTATTTCCAGTTGCTCTTTGCCACAATTCTCTCTCATTGTTATGAAGTGGGATTGCTAAATTGCCAAGAAATAAAATCCAGGTTTGAAAGTACAATTCACTTTGATTCCATTCCTCCCAAAGAACTTAGGAGGACTCTCCACACTCCTACCAGTGGAGGACAGAGGCAGAGCTAACTACATAGGATCAAGGCTTGAAAAAACAAAAAGAGCTGTCAGAGAGGGAGCCCTTACAGACTTTAATGTTTGCTTAGATTCTACCCAGAGATAAAACAGTATATACCTTCCTACATAAAATGTTATTTCAGCATTTGCACATATTACTTGTTTCAGAGATAGTTCCCACATGGTTATTTAAGTAATTGAAAAACTTAAGATTCAGGCTGTGATTTAAAAAAATAGCTTGCAGCCACAAATATTTCCTAAAGTCTCATAAAGGAATTAGAAAATAAATCAT
The DNA here is from genome assembly GCA_018697195.1 of Certhia americana. Lineage (NCBI taxonomy): Eukaryota > Metazoa > Chordata > Aves > Passeriformes > Certhiidae > Certhia > Certhia americana. The sequence continues at coordinate 19,089,730 of CM031858.1, forward strand.
AATCAGTGTTTTTAATCCTGCTACCTTGAGCAATACACAACATTTTAATTGGCACCTCCCAGAAGCAATATATATCATCACCAGTATCTTAAATATGTGCACACTGCTTATGTTAAACAAATATTTAAGTGTTACTACCACAGGCAAACATACACACTTATACACACTTATACCCTATAATATTAATTCTAGAAATAATGGGGTCTCTAAAGATATTTTCACATGGAGATCTAAAATTATTCAGAATTATTACAGACATTTTTCAGTAATTTTAATTATTTTCTTTTTACTCTTGGTTGTACAGTAGAAACTGTGTCTTCTAAACAAACTTACCTTCAACTGCAAATCTAATGAAGAAGATATAGCTTCTGAAAAACAGTGGTCCATTTCTGTGGTGATTTATATCACAGTGCAAATATCATGTCACCTAATGCATTTTCTGACAGTAATTCACAAACAGTCTAAATTAAAAACTGTTCAAACAACAAATCCCAAGGCAGATTTCATTCCCTTGCAAATTAGGGAAGTAGAGGTTATAAAAGTGGTATGTAGGGAATATATTTAAGCAAAAATATGGTAAATGTTGCTTTTCAGCAGATAATTAAACAAATTACTAGCTGTATCTAAAACATAATGATGAGGTCAGACAGAGGAACACAAAGCAATGGAAAGAAGAAAATGCTATGAACATTTCTCTAACCTGTACATCATTAAATATTCTGGGGAAAAGAAGCCACATAAATTTAAATTTTTTTTCTAGTGATTTGTTGAATGGATCTGTTTAGGTTTCACAGCACTCTCCAGCAGGGTGTCCCTCTGAAGCAATGGGATTCACTCACAGCAGGTGGCTGGGTCCTCATCGCTGCCATCAGGGCAATCCGGGTGAGAGTCACAGGCTGATCCAGCCTGTCCATCCCTGCAGGTGGGCTCTTCCAAGGAGCAGAGACCTGGTGGCTCTGATGGTGCAGTGTCCAGGAGCTGGATGCTATTCAGGCAGATGAAACCTGCCCTGCTATGGAGTGTTCCTTTAAACATAAGCTGTAAATTGCTACAGTTAAAATATTTGCATTAACAGACAACAGAGTGAAACTGATTTTTATTTACACAAAACAGTTCTAGGTTTAAAGAGGGCTGCATAATTTCCATTGCAAAACTGTGATTAATTTCAAATCAGAATTTGAAATTTTGTATAATTATCTCAGGTTGAAATTATGGAAAATTTTAAGCAGAAGTTTCATGAATTCCAAAAATGAAATTAAAAAGAAAAAAAGTCTATTTTAAAGAAAAACTCCTAATCTCACAAAACGTTAGCTAAAGCTCAGTAATGTTCCTGTGCTTTAAGGTGTCATGAAATGTAATATCCTAAAGACTCCATCTTCTTTTCTGAAGTATCTTCAAAACCTCATATTGCAGATCCCCAGGAGAAAATTACCAGTTACAGGTGCCTACAATGGGCTGGGGACTGTCCTCAGACACCAACTGGCACAGCAGAGCTTAAGAACTGTCAACTGTTTCATCACCTAAAATAAAACTGATGCACCCAGTCTCTCCTGTGGGGTTGGTCCCTGCCTGCTTGTAATCCTGGAACTGTTCTGGACACTGGATGGGAGGGGACCTATTTGCTTAGGTCAAAACCTTTCTAGGAACCCTGCCAACGTTTTAATTATTTGGACAATCACATGCCAGTCCTGGGTCTGTGCCCTCACCCTGCTTATTTTACTGCTATTGACATAGACACAGAGATTCAAGGAGCATTTCTCTCTCTGACTGAGTTCCCTTGCTCTGAGCAGATTTAACACAAGCTGATTTATAGCAATGAAATTCCAGAACATCTGTTGCTCCTGGCCACAGTGGAGACAGCTCTGCTGGCTCTCAAAGCAATGAAATTACCCCATTTGTGCTCTCCAGGTTTCTTGTACCTGAGTTAAAGCAGCAAGCAGGAGGAAGAAAGCTTGGATTCATCAAAAAGTTTAGGATGGCAATAAAAGAAAGCACTGAGAAAAAAAGAGTAGGAGTTGGAGAAATAAATAAAAATGGATTTGTGGGTTTTCACAGGCTGGGACATGACCAAAGAGTGAGTCTCAGAAAGTAGTTATGTGCAAGGGTCAGAAAGCACTGTGTAAGAGTGTCTGACAAAACAGAAGGAAACTAGAACAAATCTGATTTGGGGCATAAGCAGAAGGGTCTAGCACACTCCCCAAAGCCTGGGAATTAGGTTTGAGTGAAATCTCAAGTCATTTTTCTTCCTAAAACATGAGTTATATAGGTCATTGTCTTCTACTAGAGAAAATTTCTTCAAAATTACAAAACTCTTCTAATACTTTCCATTCTCTCTCCACCACTTCAAAAAACAGAATGCTATGTTGAAAATATGACATAAGCACAAATTTAAAGATAATATGTTTCCTTCCCTAAGTGCAAGGAAACCTTGTAGTCTTTATACAAGAATACATAGTTTTGGCTTCCTACTCATATATATACAACCTAAACAGACATTTGTTCATTTATTTTTAGACACTATAGACAGCTTTATTACACATCTGCTTGTTTATTCAAAATTGTCCTTGTATGAAAAGGAGAGACAGACAACAATACACACTTAGAAACTACTAGCTTACTGAAATGCATTCATTCTAACATCTAGAACTAAAAAAAAAAAAAAAAAAAAAAAAAACAAATGAAAAGTTACTTAAGTTACTTAAAATTGAAACTTGTAAATTAATATAAAAATTAAGTAGTTGCAATTTAGCATTTATCTCTGTGTCTGAAATTTCAAGAAGAAGGTATCTTCCCAATTAGTGGTTTACATCATGTCACTGATGTTCCACAAAGATCATTTACGTCATCTCACTTTATAGTATATATACATTTAAATGAGTTGGTACTTCCTGAGTTGAACTCAGATGACTAATTAGAATCATATGAGATTTGTATTAATTTTCTTGCATATTATTTAAGTCCTGCAGCTTCTGTACGTCATGTTTGTGTAGGTGTTTTCTTGAGCTACAACCAGAGATTTATTCATATTCAAGCAATGAAAAAATAGCAAGACATTCAATATACACACAATTTTAACAAATTCTTAGGCTTTCTAGAAGATTTACAAGCAACAAAGTAAAGCATCTTCACAAATTAAGCATAGGTCTTTTCCATTCATACCTTTATATTTTCCAGCCCTATTGGTAGCTTTATATTCACTTTGACCCATTCCTTCTTAGTCAGGATGTTGGTTTCCCACAAGACATGCTCTTCCTGTAAAATGGAGAAAACAATGTTCCATTGATAATTTTTGTTCCTCCAGAAGTTATCAAGGCCATTTTTTGTCCTCCATCTTTTCGTCTCCCTGCCAAACAACCACTATATGCAAAGTTGTTCTATGTGAAAAAATAGACCTTCTCATATTCATTTGCAATCTTTGCTCTGAGGTCTGCTGGAGAGAGGGGAAACAACACATGTTTACTGTGACTAAACAGACTTATAATGTAATTATCAGGAGTTGAGTTGGTAGAATTAAAGTTAATTAATATGCAAATTAAGCCATGTTATTGCTGAATTTAACAATATGTTGCCATGGTGTTCTCTACATAAGTTTCCTTTTCATAAATAACTGCTTATATTATGTTGTGAAATTAATTACATTTAGTTCTCTTAGAACTGAATTTTAGGTCTGCCAGAATTACCCAATCAATTGTGCTAAAATTGTACTAACAGAGTACAACCTAACAACTTTTAGTCAAGTTCTGAGTTACCTTAATCCTCCCATTTTCATTCCACCTCCTAAGGATAACAGGAAGAATACTACATATGGTAAAGCTTCCTTTATGCAAGCACTCCAAGCCCTTTTGATTCAATAATCTGGCAAAAGTATCTCCCACTCACTCTGCTTCTGGTCATGATCCTGCTTGGAACACAATGAGGCATAAAGGAAAGAATGCAGAAATTGGAAGTTTATATACCCACACAAAATATTTTCAAGAAGCAGTTGCAAAATAGAGTAAAACCAAAAAGACAGAAAAACCCCACAGGAAAAGTTAATATAGGCTATACATACAAACAGACTTACCATTAAAAATATCAATATTGAGTCTATTTGTTAGGAAGCTGTGAAGTATTGGTCATACCTTTTCCACAAAGGATGTTACAGAATTAGTGGCAGCTCAGAAAATGATGCAAGACAGGATAAGAGAAATGAAGAGTCTCTTGTATGAAGAGAAATTGAAAGTATAAAAAGAATTTATCTTTCAGGAGATTAATAAAAGGGGTTATGATAGGCATGTGAAATGTTATCAATACTATAGATAAGGATAGTTATCTTTTTTCCTGTTTTATAATGTAAAAGAGACGAGAAATGTGCTGTGTACTGCTTGATAGGCTGTGAACCAGCAGAACAACATTGTTATGATTTGTAATGCACAGAAAATTATTAATCTTTTCCTAGCAAGGCCATTCTGAGGTATTAGCAAAGCTGGAAGACTAAATCCCTATTGAACATGTGTTCAAAGATCAGTTTTGGAAAACTGCAAGATAGGATCAAGGCAATACATTAATTTCAAACACCCAATGGCAGAAGATATCAAATTGGATAAAGCACATGGCATACTTGATTTCAGAAAAAAAAGTCAATTATGAGTTTCTACATTATAGGATGTATTTGTCCACTTCCTCACATGACATATTAAGCAAAAGTCTTTCAATATTGAGGACACTTAATTCTGTGTACAACTTGCTTCATTTTACTAAATAATTCAGCTTCCAAAGGAAATCTGTTAGCCTACATTAGGCACATATAAGACACAGGAAATGATGATGTACTAGGAACAGTACTGCATGGCAGGTTAAAACATTACCTGTGGTTAAATTTCTGCTTTTATTTAATATGCTTTCCCCCACCTGCATGTATGAACCCTTCAAACACATTCGCATATCTTTTGGGGAGCACTGTATGTGCTGTGTATTTGACTGGATGTACCGTGATACTGTATTTTTGTTCACATTCAAATAACAGCTTAGAAGCCCATGCCCATGACAATTTTTCTCCCAAATGAATTTTTATACAAATAGCTTGTAGCAGTAAACTTGAATTCTCTGTGCAGTAGCCAGACCTTCTGGAACTTTTATTTACACTGAAAGCTGTAAATCACCTCAGATGAACCAATATTTTAAGCAGATTTTACCCCATGATTTTATAAGCTCTAATAAGTCAACGATATAATTTCTCTTCCTCACCATACTTGTAGTATTTACCCTGCTTGTCATATTTCTCCACCTTTGCTACAAATGGGTTAGCCCCTCTAGCTCATTCCTTGTCCATAGCCTTCTTCTAAAATATGAAAGGTGTTGCTTTTCCAGTACTTTCCTTCAAGATATATTTTGGTGATGCAGGAGAGCTCAAGATAACTTTACTCTTTTCCCTTTACTGTGATATATTACTATCAATAAACAACCTTTTGTAAAACTAAAATGGGCAAAAAGTTTTCCTTTTACCCACAATGTTTATTTTCTCAGATAATGCCACTCAGATTTGAAAGATGGAAGAGAAATCACAACTTTTTTAAAAAGTCTCCATTTATAAAATACATTTTTATCTTTTTTTTTTTACATTTCTCTATTGTTACATGCACTGCTGTGAAACTGCAATCATTATTTTGTCCCTACTTCTCTTTTCAGAGAGTAATTTGCAGCAAAGACTTATTTATTCTCCCACAGTTATTAATCAACTTTACCTTCTGCAGAGGAGTGTACTCACATGACTTTTGCAAGCATTATTGAACACATAAAAAAATTTCAGTGCATTCGGATGCAAATATACTTACACATATAAGCATGAGTTGAAATTATCTCTTATTGCTTAATTTCTGTATTTTTCAAGGCCATACAAGATGCAAAGATTAAGACAATAAAAGGAAGAAGAATAAGCCCATTACTTAAGGGGAGAAACAAAAAATTAATGAACAGCAAATGATAGACTCAACATCATGTTATTAGGTTTCTGTTTTTACCAAAAATGTTAAAATTCGTCTGTCAGTTAACAGTTGATTGTGTTAATTGAATGTACGGAACTGGGGAATGAGAACTTCTGGAAAGCAGTGCCATGCAAAGACAACTGGGGGTCCTGGTCCATGGCAAGTTGAACATGAGCCAGCAGTGCCCTGGCAGCCAGGACGGCCAGCCCTGTCCTGGGGACATCAGGCACAGCAGGGCAAGGGAGGGGATTGTCCTGCTCTGCTCTGCACTGGGGCAGCCTCACCTCGAGTGCTGGGGGCAGTTCTGGGTGCCACAATATAAAAAAGACATTAAACTGTTGGAGTGTCCAAAGGAGGCCATGAGGATGGTGAAGGACCTTGAGGGTGTGAGGAGTGACTGAGGTCACTTGGTCTGTTCAGCCTGGAGAATAAGGGCAGGTCTGAGGGCAGACTCATTGCAGTAACACCTTCCTCATGAGGGGAAGGAGAGGGTCAGGCACTGATCTCTTCTCTGTGATGACACATGATAGGACCCAAGTGAGTGGCCTGAAACTGAGTATGGGGAGGTTTAGCCTGAATATCAGGAAAATGTTCTTCCCCCAGAGGGCGGCTGAGCACTGGAACAGCTCCCCACGGCAATGGTCACAGCACCAAGACTGACAGAACTCAGGAAGCATTTGGACAATGCTCTCAGGTACTGAGACATTCACATGATGTGAATCACATGATGTGACCCTTGGGGTGTCCTCTGCAGGGCCAGGAGTTGGACTTTGATGGTGTACCTCCCAACTCAGAACATTCTATGATTCTGTGAATATTTTAGGTTTTTTGAACAGTTAATATTGCCAAAAGGGAATTCAAACATGGACCAGAATAGACAGATAATGTTACAAATACGTATAAGCCAGAAGTACTAAAACTGAAATAGAATCACAAACTTTCAAGTAAAGGTTGCATACTTTAGGAAGGAAGGAATAATTCACTATCAACAGCAAACAACCTGAGGAGAATATGTAGGAAATTAGACAACTGGAAGAACAAAGGACATATATGGCAGCTGAAGGATAAATAAAGACTATGCAGTTATAGCCAAGATGCTAAACAATTCTTAAGACACTGGAGAAAATTGCTAATAACTTTGCAAGCAGCTAGAGAATTAGAAACTGAGAAACCCACAATAGCTGCTTCTGATGAGAAACAAGTTGTGTTTAGCAATGTAACCTTTTTTAATTTTTCATCATAAACAGACTTGAAAACTTATTTGCTTCACTTTATTAATTTTTTTTAACAAACTCATATGAAACATGCTTTTAAAAAATTGTGGTGATTTCGTGTAGATAAAATTACTGTAAAATGTGTGTGCAAATAGAAATGAGAGCTTATTTCAGAGAGGAGATGTCAATAGCTTTCTACTAAACCAAAAGAAAATTATAATAAAGTTCTGCATAGGCCTGTTCCAGAGTCTGATATAATTATAGTGCTGACTAACTGACTGGAGAGTGTGGAGAGTTGGATGAAAAAAAAAAATTTAAAACAATGTAGATAATACTATATTGGGAGGAATCACAAGCACTCAGAAGGATGTCATTTGCATTTAAAATCATCTCAGTATACAGAAACCATTTCCAAACCAATTAGACAAAGTTCAAAGACATATGAGTCACAGTTAAGAAAGAAAAATCAAATGGTCAAATGCAGTAGCGTTTAATGAAGAGCAGTTTGGCAAGCCAGCAATAAAAGAAGAAAAGCTGCAGATTATCATGGACTGCATGTTAAATGTAAGTAAACAACAGGTTACTGTTAACAAAAGGAGTACATTTTCCTTATCCTTCTTCATACCTGAGAGCAATTTTAATTCCCTGCCTTCTGATTGATGCCATAATGTCTTATTAGAAAATATGTTCACTCAGTATTACTCTCCCTGTTGAAAGAGTGAGGAAGGCCAGGGATCAATGTACATCTGTGTCACTTGCCTCTAAGAACAGTACTGAAACTGTACATTGGGTATAATCCAGTTTCCAGGTGTGTTGGGCCTGTCAGAGCTGGGACTTAGCTGGAGTTATTCAAAGACAAGAGGTTTTGATCAATAAATGCAGTGATAAGAAGTACAGGAAACTGCAAGGTACACTCAATTGAGAGGTTATTTTGAATAACAGTTTCCAAGACAGCAGCTCTGCTGTCTTCCAGGGTCAGAATAAGCACTCAACCCTCACTTCTGATTCTTAGTATTAGCTGCTTTTGATGATTCATTTGTCTTTCATAAACAACCTAATGATTCAGTAGCAAAATGTGTAAGAGCCAAGTCTTCCTTCAGCTTAGTTTAAGAAGTCTTAAACATGAGTCTGTAGGTTGTTTTATTTTTCCTGAAGCTACCAGCAGAAGCTCATGTTTCTGAAGACTTTTCTGGCAAATTTTGCAGTATAACTCACATCAGCTTTAAATAAGTCTATGTGCAATAAATGAACTTCTGATTAATGGAGAAATTCAATACCTAAAACATAAAAGGGCTAAGAGAATCTGTGGAAACAGAGTGGACTGATGTAATATGCCAGAAAAATGTTCTCTAATGAGCACCTAAGGATCAGTTTATCCCAGTTCTATGGAAACTCAGATGTCAGTTTTCTTATGGTTTTCACTTATGTAAGTTGTTCTGTTCTCAGGGATAGAAAACTCTTAAATTGGGTCCATTGATGCTACTTAGGTGAACCACTGAAATCAATATTCCTATTCTGTCTCAAGGTTGCTGCGAGTGTCATGTCTGGAATTTATTGGCATATACTATGGCACAAAATTCTGAGCATTCTGACCAGAACACTGATTATGTTACAATTCCCTGACACAGTAATGGGTCATAGAAAAGTAAAACTATGGGCTTTTCTAAATGAAACATGAGCAAAAGCCCAGAGTTATTTTCATGGATATTCAAAGACACAATTGAAAAGAAATAAATTATTTCCATTACCTGTCTTTACTTTGAGACCTTTTGGTTGTGTTGCACTTTGGGATTTTATCTTCTTATCTTTGTGAATAAAGTGCATCTAATATTTAAATATATGTATTGTTGGGTGATAAGAATTCAACTCCAGCATCAAGATATGAGAGCCACTATCTTAATGAAAGCAGCTCTACTGCTTTTGTTTTCATTAAGTAGCGTGCAAAGCATCAATATTAACCCATTAAAACTGACTTCCAGAAGAGAACATCCTAATCTTAGAAAGTCTCACAAGATAGGGTAGATGGAAATAGTTATCAATGTTCAACTGGCATTTTTGTTTCATTCTGGAAGGGCTCATTTATCTACTAATAGGTAGAAGAATAGAAAATTTACTGCTCTAACACTTGAAAAAGGCAAAGCAGGTGTTTAATCAAGAAATTTCCAGTTATTCTGAGTCAACAACTTTCTTTTTAATATGTCTCCATTGACAGAAGCACCTATTTTCTTATTTCCATAACAGAAGAAGGCTAGAAAAGCTGTTACTATAGATTTCCCCCCCCCCCCCCCCCCCCCCGAAATCTGCACTTGATTTAATTCTGTAATAGCTGGGTTTGTCCTTGAAGTCTTATTGCAGAACATTCACCCATCAAATTAGTTTATAGCTGAGATGGTGAACACCCAGGTTTTGCAATTGCACAGACCAGTGGAATGGTACCAAGTTACTTTTTGCACAAACTGACTCAGGGGACAGACATGCAGCAGCTGGTGTATTTTGCATTTTGTCTGGTAACACCTGGGCTGCCATAACTTTAGCTTTTAGAAATGAACACATTCTCCTTACCTGATTCGTAAGCAGTACTGCCTTGAGAACACTGCTTTCTGCCATGGAGTAGTGAAACTGAAAATGGCAATTCTTGCTGGAACAATGACACATGGAGCTGTTTAGATGAGCTCTCTCGTATAATGCATTGTAATTAGCTTCTAACCATTCGAAATGGCCTGAAGAAAAAAAGAAAGGGAATAAAGGTCATTTTTTCCCAAAACAATTTTTTCTCTGTCTTTAAAAACAAGAACTGCTCTCATGCAATTGCACCAAAAAACCATCCCAGCAAGAATGAAATCTGATCATCATGCTGATGATGTGACTTCCATTATATATATATATATATATATATATATATATATATATATGTATGTATGTATGTATGTATGTATGTATGTATGTATGTATGTATATTTTACTCAGAGATACCCCAGCAACCACGAGTTACATCAGTCGATAGTATCTCAAAGTCTTTACTTTGCATGCTAAAATCTTCAAGAAGTCCCAGCTCAGCCTCCTTATTTTTACAACCATTCACTATCTAATGACAAATATATGTGGAAACTCAGCTTTCTTCCCACTGTGGTTTCCAGGAAATATGCTTTTCACAGCAATGCTTAAAAATGCAAACCAAAACAAGAAAGGTCATCTGCATTACTGCTGCAGGAAGCAGTCACATCTCCACCATGTAACCAAGGTCTTTACTTCTCAGACAGAACTTCTGCAACGAAATGCTGGAAGTATATTGTCTTTCCACCTGAAGCAGAAAAGCAATTTGTGCTCTTCTTGACCTGCTGACCCTTATAAAAGCTTTCCTATAGAGATCTAAAGGAGTTCTCCATCCCCTCAACAGCACCTATTAGTTTTCAGAAATAAAAAGGCAAAATATTTTTTACTAAATATATCAGCTCCTTCCCCTGCCTCCTGAGTCACTGACTATTTTGCTGGCTTCTGCAGCAACTATTACAATAATAAACAAGGTCTGATTAAAGGTCTTAAGTCTGCACTTTCTGTGTTTATTTCTCTAAATACAATTTATCTCAAATGCAAATGTTGCACAATCTCAAGGTGAAGGAAGTGTCACTTCACAAGAAAAATGCTCATTTTTATAAGGGACCATGTTCTTTTCCTTTTGTTGCCTTTTTACTCTAGATTTACACTGTAATATATTCTTGAAATCTCATTGGAGCTAAGCTTTTAATTTCATGCTACAACAATTAATCTTCATATAAAGACATGTAGATTTAACCCAGATTTCTCTTTGACAGACATGAACAAAGCATCTACACTCGATGGCTACTATCTTGTGCATAAGAGAAATATGCAACACTAGAAGATATGCTACCAGTTGTTTGTCTAACTTCAAAGTTCTCTGAAACCATTATAAAACCAATCAATTTTAGTTTCTGAGCCCAGTGATTATTAACATTCATCTTGCTCTTTCCTTTCATGTACTTGAATCTTCAAAAGCAGGTCAAAGAGGAGCTGACCTGACTTTTTGACAAGAAAGCCAGTGCAGTGCTCTAGATAAACCAAAGTCCTATGAAGCATCGAGAATCAACCTGTGTCCAAAAAACCATGCTTACTCTTCTTTAGGGAATACATTTTATGCAAGAATTGTGATTGCTTCTGCTTAACCCAATGAAAGAAACATAAACTATGGAAACTACAAAATATCAATAAAGGAAACAAGAAAACAGTATTTTCTAAACAGTATTACAGGTGAATATAAAACCTCTGTAAGAACTTTTGAGACTTGAGAAATTAGGCGGAAAAATATATATAAATTGTCTACAATACGAAACTAGAGAAATAAAGCAATAAAGGAAAGGAACAAAAAGAAAAAAAGAAAGAAAAAAATTCTTCCAAGGACAGAAAGCATTTTTTAAAATTTAGGGATACCAGCAAGGGAGGATTACACAAAGACTATAAGAAATCTTTTCTTTATAAATATAATTGTTGAGACCACTTCTTTATAATTTTATTTCTTACCTCTCTTCTATTTATAGAAGTGAGAGCTTTGATCAAAATCAGAATATAAAGCTTAGTCAAGCCCTATTTGCATTGCAAGTTTGAGCCCTCAAGCATAACATTTTTGCAGTTTGCATACCATTTCTTTAGTTTTTAGAATTTTTTTTCAACCTCTTCATTTATGTCTCAATACATCTGCATGAATAGAAACACTGACTGTATTGAGAGGTCAGCAATCACAGTTCAGACTTTTCAATACTTTTCAATGTTAATGATGAATTAAATTCTGTATGTTGTTTTGATGCTTGTTTCTTCACACATTTTCATTTTTCTTTGTGGCTTAGAAGCACAGGGAATGTCCCCAAGCAGTTGGGGAAATTCAGCCTACTCAGCTGTCTGTGCATATCCATGCAATAATGCCCAAGCACCTATGCAGGAAACATTTCCAAATATATACTCTTTCCAGAGACAGCTCTTGTAATATAGACCTGTAAAAGCCCTTAAAGAATTTCAGTGTCTTTTCTGTTCTCAATATTGCCTTAAGAGGGAAGTCTATACCTGTAACTAGCCATTAAGATGTCACGTTAAGTTATGGCACAGATACAATGACTTTCGGGGAAGTTTTTCAAATAAAATCAGATAAAAGTCTCTTTTTTTTTTTAAAAGTCCCAGTAGAAATTAGAAGATGATATGACTTTTCTCCTCACATATAAGGGGATGAAATCTGCTTTACTCTATGCTGTCCATTATACTTACCTGCAAAAATTAATTTTCACATAGTGTATATACTCAGGCACTTTACCTTTCTATTCAGTGACAATTTGACCTATGGTTACTAGACTGTATTGAAATGTATGCTAAAATTTATTTTTTTTTTTTTTTTAAATGAAAACAATATCTAGCATTCATTTTGCTTCCATCAATGAGATGTACTCCATTTCTGTGGTTCAAGGTTCAAGCAGTAATAATCTCCACATTATCAGTTCTTCAAAGCTGCATCCCAAACCGTACTATTACAGCTAGCAGTACTTGACCCCTCTGAAGGCAGTCTCAATACACAAGACAAACACTTAGCAGGCAAGACAATTCTATCTCACAATAGATTTGCATTCATTAAGCTTTCAAAAACCTTTCCCATAAACCCATAGAGACATACTACACAGCAACTTCAAAAACAAGTGATGACCTTTACATCTTAAAACTGCAGCTGGACTAATTTTATTGATTTTAAAGGTAGGGCACTATTTTCTAGAATAATTGTTTATTTACAGTTGCCCTAATAAAAGATTTAAAATGAAGTTCCAGACTTTATGTCAAGCAAAGTAGTACTACACAAGTCAAACTGCCAAGTGTCAAAATCAAAACGAACCAGAAAAAAACACACACAAGGGCTGTAGGCTTAGATGAATTTGGTTTGATTTAATTTTACCAAATTCTTGCACAGATCTCATACAAAGAATAAACCGGATAATAAATTAACTATTAGTTTATATTGGAATTTTTTTGTTACAATATTTCATGAATAACTGAAAAAAATTAATTAATTCTTACAATAAAATATTTTGTCTTACCAGCAGGAGTGCTCACAATGCCCTTATTAAGCAGCCAAAATAAAACCTAATGTAAGCACAAAATACGCACAATTAATTTTTGTAGTTTTGTTCTGTTTTGGAATTGAAGCTCCATCTTGCCATAAAAACTGCTATATTCTTCATGGCACCTAGTAATTTTGAGTTTAATTAAATCCCCACCTTCAGTACTGTTGCTCGAATCCTTCAGGAAGGAACAGGAGACAATCTTGTGGCCAGCTTGCAGCCGTGCCCACTGAGCAGGCTCAGCTGCCTGGTCTGAGTGCCACTCGCATATGCCCAACTCAAAAATGGAAATCTGTGTTACTAAAAGACAAGGAAAACAACCACTTCTTGAGAAGTCATCATTTAAGAGACTATTCCCCATTAGAAAACCATGCTTATTAAACTCCTTGACAACATTTCTGCTTCTTCAAAAGGTTACTTCCAAAGTCTTGTGTATCCCTGGTTGCTGTCCTGTATTTCAGCCTGCTGTCTTTAAATATTATAAGAAATCATTCCCTCAAGACAGATGCTTCTTTCAAAGCAATGGAGTGCTATTTATGTTAGCCAGTCATCACAACCTTCATGAATTCAATTCTGCAGAGAGAGTTGCCAAGTGACATAAAAAACTGACATGCAATAATAAGAAATACCTATTTACTTTTCTAGGTGACAGATACTTACTGAAAGAAAAATCACTTTTAACTGAGGTTAAACTCAGCAGCATCTCCACAATGCTTGCAACAGAATACTTCTTTTTAGAGACAGAAAGGTTCTGAAAGTATTACCACATATTTTCTAGCGCTTTTTAAGAGCACAGCATTCCTGAATAATCTAGTTGCCTTTAGCAATGGTCAGGATTTTAAGCAGGATTGCACTATGACAGTGCAAGTTCCACTTCTTAATGTTATTGCAGGGGAAGGTAATCTCCTGGTTAAGAGACATCATTAAATAGCAGTCAGGATATCTCAGAGAAAACACAGATTCCTAGCTGCATGGAGAAAACAGTTTCAGGTTATTTTACATAGAGGTTACTGTCTCCTTCATCTGAGAGACATTGTATTATTCACATTACTGACACCTCAGTGAAATGGGATGAACAAGCAGTGCTGAAAACTTTTCATTTCTCCCTTGTTCCAGTGCTATCACTGTTTTCAAACTGTGTGTATTATGTGAGAAAGAGCTTGTCAAAAACTTGTTTCCAATGGAAAATACAAATCAACATGTAAAAAAAAATTTGCAAATTCTTTCAGAAGGAATCAAGATATTCTTTTAATGCTTTGGAACTAATGATACAAAACATTTTGAGTAATTCTATGGGGTTTTTTTCTTTTTATTTAGTTTTATATATCTTTGAGGTTTTGGGGTTTTTTTGACAAAATACCTGTTTTGCAGCTCTTAATGTCACAGCCTGTCAGACAACAGTAAGATTAGTATTATGAATTTTCTGACTCCCATCCCTGTAGCAGTTCATCTCCAATACCCGCTTCTGTAATACTGAAGACTACATCTTTGCAGGATTAGAATTAACTAAGGAATTAAGTTTTAAGATTTTGTCATTTGAAATATTCATACTAGATTTTTGTCAAAATTCATACATTATAGGTAATACATATATAATTACTTCAGTTTTCCTGAAAAATCCCTATAACTTTGCAGTGAGGCTTTGTCACTTCTGTGTTACAAGTGACTTAAGGAGGACAAAAGCTTCATTCTCCCTTACAGCATTCCACTTTCATGCCTTGGAACTCTTTGCTTTCATCTCTACGTAGAGATCAGAAGGACAGTCTTAGTGGGGTTCTCCACATATATAATTCTTTGGAAGTTGAGAGGGAATTCTGCAGAGCATCCACTTGAATAAGAATATGAAGCCTTTGAACAGAAGCTCTACTGAAGGTATAATTAAAGGAGATTTTCCATTATGTGTGTTTCAAACAATAACTTCAATATTTTCTGTTTTATAGCCAAAGTATTTTTTTTTTCTGCAGCCCATATTCAAATATATGATAAAAAGCTGTGGGGTTTTTTTTGCTAACAAACTATTTGGCAGCTGTTGGGGAAACTACCAACTGTAAAGGATCTTAAATTGCTATGCTGAAGATAGGGTTTTAGTTGTATTTTTTTCAATGCATGAAGTTTAGCCTTTAGAAGCACTGGACAACAGGCTGAAGTGGGACAGTTTGGGAAACAGAGAAAGGGTAGAAGGGAAGAAAGAACCTAAAGCATAATGAAATCGCTTTTGTATTTAACCATCTCAGTTTGCATCAAGAGAATTATGAAAGCACAAAAAATTAAGGTATTTAACTCACAATCCTAAAAACATCGTCATACTAATGAAAAAAAAAAAAAAATGCTCAGGTCATGTCTTATGTGCACTTGCACCAGGATTAAAAAGGGTACATTAAAAATGCAAGCTTTAACTTTAGGGATTCCATGAAATTAAAGTAGTTTTCATTAAAATTCAACTTCACACATTCCATATGGACTAGAGAAAAAATTATTTCAAATTCAACCAACCATTAGTCTGACCTTTTGTTTTAATTATTGGAAAATGTTCGGTAGTAACACTCCTTTTTAAGGGAGAAAATTAAGATTCTTTGACCCTTCTTTTGGCTGCTGTGAGCCATTTAGATGTCACCTAATGAAGTTGACTTCTTCTAATGAGGAAACACAGGATAAGAACTGGCTGTTATTAGAATATACCTGAGGCACTTAACAGTGCAGCAGCTCAATCCATAAGCCACAACATGGAGTTCAACAGCTGCTGTGTAAGGTAAGTTTAACACCTGGATTTATAAGGTATGGTGAGAACATACATCAGTTTCCTTTCTTTCCTTTTCCATCTCTTTGATACAGTGTTTTTTCTCATAGCTGAGGCTTTTTGGTTTTGTTTTGGTTTTGTTTTCTTTTGCTTTAGAAGAACTTGGTTGAAAATCTCAATGCATTTTTACAAGCAGATCTCCTGCAGGAACTGGTTAAACAAGGAAATAGGTTTCTTGAATTATTGAAATTTAAATATATATGCCTGCTGGCATCATTAAGTTTGTATCTTGTTCTTAATGTGATCTGCTTGAAATTGCTTAGAACTCTAACATATTAATACTCATGTGCATATCTTTTCAATAGTTTTTCCTACAGGGAAACCTAGAGAGCATTATTTAGGAGTACACACAAAACAAACCACGTAACCTGGCTTGGTCTGTGTCAAACACTGCTTTCCATATCTCAAGGTAAGTTTAAAGTCTAAACCCTCTGTGCCCACGTCAAGAATAAAAGAAAGAAAAACAAAGGAGGTGCTTTGAATCAGAACTGCACTCACCTGAGGATGTGACACAGGTGCCAGAGGGCAATATAATCTTGTGTAATACAGAGCAGCAAGCAACTTAATTTATGACAGGATGGGCAAGGTTCCTTTTCCATGAAAACACATTGAGTTGAAAAGGGAAATAGGAAATGTTTTGCTAAAGAATCCAGACATGCAGGGGTGGTCTGACTGCAGAGATGACCAGCCTGACATTACAGCTCTTGGATGTAGCAGAGCAGAACAGCATAACCCCACTGCAGAACTGAGGATCAGGACCCTCACACATTTAGAAATACATGAATGCCTTGGGAATCTTCCTAGTCAGCTCCAAAGCTTTGCCTGAGCTGGCTGAACACATCAATTCTTCAGGTAAAAACAGCAGATCTTTTTTATCCACTGAGCCCTACATTTATAATGTATCAGATTTTTAAAAGTATGTGTTGTCTTTCTTTGTAACTGTGTTTTAATGTGAAAAGACAGATTATTGTTTAGGGAAATGAAAATGAGCCAAATAAAAATACTCACAGAGTTAAAAAAATGCTTTTGAATAGCAAAACAATTCTTTTTTTTTTTTTTCTTTTTTCCTTATAATCCAAGGAAAAGACAATGTAAAATGACCTGGCTCCTGAAAAACAGGTATTCTTACCACGTGCCGTAGAACATCCTTCACTAAAGGAAATATCATCAATGGCAACACTTTCACCTTCTCTCTGGGTGTCCACCATCCCCAAAAAGATAACCTAAAGAGTTTAACATCAAATCAAAAAGAAACAGAGTTTACCAGTGTCACAGACAAAACAAAAAAGCACACAGTATATGCCAGTCAAGCCCATGGAGTATCTCTACAGGAAATATCTAATAGAACTCTATATCTATAAATATCTAAGAGAACTCTAATCACACATTTAACAATTTTGGAGGATTATCATCCTGGCTTTTTCACACATCTGTGGCTTTTCACCCAAGCATGGATAGATAGTCCAATCACCTAAGTCAAGATTAAACTATAATTTAATGGGAAGGATCTGAAAATCACAATAAAATTACTTAAAATCTAAGCAAGGATCATGACAGCTAAAGAATAGAACACAAAGGATTTTGTGTTTTATCAAGCCATTATTCTACCAGAGACTGGAAATGTGAACATTTTCTGGTTGATTACAGAATTTCTCAGAAACCAGGAGAAAAGTCAAAGCAAAAAACACCATTATGCAGAAGCCTTTCATCACATTTTTAGCCAAAACAAATCTTGAGGAGTACTTGGTTGACAGCTATTCTTCTCTAATCTTACAACAGTGGATTTTTTTCCCCCTACCAAAGTCTTCTATAGATAAGAAGTTAAAAATATTTTACATTTCCATCTTAAGGGCAGATTATAATCCACACTTGTAAATGTACAGACTATTGCACATTTTCTGCAGTGGTATACAAGGGAATTGACTGATCAATCACAGCCCTTGGGAAAACACAACAAAACATACCAATCAAAACTACCCAACAAATCAATCTTATGAATAACATTCCTTAAGTTATTTCCTAGCCACATCTTGGGATGAAACAGTCCCAGGGTTTTCCAGAGTCTTGGAGGAACAATCTATCTAGAGGAACATTCTAGCTCTTAATAAGGAATTCACTGTGTTAGGAATATTTTTTTCAAATATTACCTTGAGAGTTCAGCAACAATATTATACACAGTTTAACAGATTGAGGCAGAAAATCTATAAATTTCCAAGAACTAAGTTTTTTGCTGTACAAGATGATACAACTTATCCAATGATATAACCATTGTGTTATGAATTGGAATTGTTTTGAGGGGTGTAATCCCATGTCTTTTTTTTCTTTCACTGAAACTGCAGTTGGCTTACACGAGAAGAATGGCAACCATATCACGTTCAAAGATATGTTTATATGAATGAAACACAGCATCTTGGAAATTTGCTCATTTGATTTATTTCAGAAAACAATATTTTATATTCTTTAATTCTGCTGCAATGATATGTGCAATTAATGTGTACTTTCATGACCATCACCATGAGAAATAGTGTATTCCTATTTTCTGATTCTATCATGGCATGGTTTCAGATAAGTTCCTAAAATAATATAGTGCACTGTTTTATAGTTAGGAACACCAGAAATATTGTTTAATATCAAGGATTTGACAAA
The DNA here is from genome assembly GCA_018697195.1 of Certhia americana. Classification (NCBI taxonomy): domain Eukaryota; kingdom Metazoa; phylum Chordata; class Aves; order Passeriformes; family Certhiidae; genus Certhia; species Certhia americana. The sequence goes on from CM031858.1 coordinate 19,108,460, forward strand.
TATTTCACCTTTGCACAGTGATGTTTAATTTTGAACTCAAGATGTTGTTATTAATAACTTCATTTGAAATAAATATCTACCTATATCTTGCAGTTGGGGTTTCATAGTCAGATTTTATTATATAGTGAGATAAAGTGATTTAGACAATGCTAAAAAGGGACTGGCTCACTTTGCTGAAGCAAAAGCAGAGGCTGCTTCAAGTTCATATTCCATCAGAGCACACGAAGTTTGTGTGAATCTGTGTTTCCTCAAAACTCATGAACAATTTCTCAACTTCCCCATTTCCAGAAGATAGTATTACTAGATGCCTCCAGCTGCTCTTGTGTCTAAAAAAGATTATCCAGGCTTTATCTGGTACAGATACCCAGCTGACCTCCTCTGAGTTCAGTCCAATAGTAACCAAGGTGGCTCACGCCCGAGTTTACTGCAGAAAGGAAACATTCAGTTTTCCTTCTCACACAAAGTCTAGAGATCTAAGATCACAAGGCAGTAACAAAAACAATGTCTATCTAGTGGCACTATTTGCTCATTACTGCAATGATCTGTGTCTATGCAATATACAGCACCAGACCAAATGAACACTGCAGCTCCATTACTGGCTTGGAAGGTGCAGTGGTGGGATCAAACACCAGCTGGGCTGACTCCACAAGACAGCCACAGGAGCAGATTGCAGCACAGCAGCAAAGCACAGTGTAAAACAGGAATCAAGCACAAAGACATAAATGAACCCCAAACCTAGGAACCTTTCTGTTTATGAAATCTGGGAGACAGAATTTTGTTCTCAGTAAATTAGAGGAAAAGTAACTTAGAAGAGAAAACCATGAAAGTACAGTTCTCCAAAACCCAGGCAAAATAGACATACTGAGAATTTTGCTAGTTCAGTAGTTACACCACTGGCAATCTTTGTAATTCAAAATTCCATAAAACAGCAATTTTTAAATGCCAAACTAAATTCTCTATGCCACAAATACAGTCCAAATTCTTAGTAGGAACAGACTTAACTGTTAAATAGTCAACATCAAAATGAGCAAAGAAAATAAGCAGTGGAGGTTCAGTGGTAGATTTTAACTAAAATCTCACTTCAAATGTGTTTTTAAAATTGACAAAAGTATTAAAGCACCTTATTTCAAAGTGATTTGTACATCCAAATAAAACTGATTTGTCTCCCATCATTTTTTTCCATAGAAACATTAATAATCAAAATTTTATCTTGAAAAATGCCACAGGTATCCCTGTAGGCTAAGTATCTTGTCACATAAAAGAACAAGTGCAAAAGGGCAAGTGAATTGCATTCATTTGTATGACAGTGATATCTTGCAAGCTGTCACTGGAGCAAAATTTGCAAAGAGAAGAAAATTTGCTCAGCTTCAGACTCCAAGATTTGTGAGGTGCTGAGCTGTGTTTCTTAAGTCAATTGTAATGATTACTGCAGTAAGTCAAGCACCTGCATCTTTAAAGCTGGACTCTGCCCATCAGTTCACTTGACTGGGACCAAAGGATAACCAGGTTTGCAAGCAATAATTTAATTAGGATTTGAGCTAGCAATTCAGAGGAAGTAGATGCCATATTATATTAACTATTCCCAGACTCAGTAAATTTTCCAAGTAATATGAATGATGAAAAAAGTAAGTCTAGAAGTAAACCTTTCCAATACAACCTCAGATTGCTATACATACACTCTTATCAGGTAGAGGTAATTTATTGCCCAATAACAACATTTATACTTGTGTTGAGTTGGGTACAGGTGTTTTGCAATATACATTCTCAGAAGAGTTGAGCAGGCCAGTATTACTTCAAAACTCAATTCCTTTTGGATGCTTTAGCACAATGTGGATGTCAAATAATTGTGCTACTCATTTGGTTTATGGAAATGAGGTTATGCTGCCATGCCTTCAGGTTTGTATGCTAAGGACCTTCACAATAATTCTGTAACAGGAAAGGCCTCCCATTTCCTCTGCTCCCCACTTTCTCTCCAGTATTATGCATAGCAGTGAGTGTACATCACCTTCAATATTATAGCCCTAAGTTACATTTACTGTGCTAATTTCTTTTGTAAATGCATATGTAAAAACATTTAAATAGCCTATGGCATTTGCATTGCTTTTCTGTAGCTTTGAGCAAAATTAAACCATTTGGATGTTTTCTGTGACAAAGGCCCAAAGTTGCAATCAATAATTAAGTACAGTGGTTTTCACCTACATTACCCCTATAAAACCGCATCTCATAGTATAAAATGCAGTTTCCTGTAGAAAGGAAACTGTGGGTTTATCAGTCCAGTTAGACTGAGGATAAGAGAGTACTGCATTGAAAGTTAAGATCACAAGTATATCACCTCTATGTACTGGTAGATAATTTATGGCTCAATGAGACTGCTTTATTTAAAACACACACAGTTTAAGCAGTTTGGTATCAGTTTTAACACTGTTAAGAGATAAGGACAAGCTGCTAATGCAAACTATGATCTTCAAAATGTCTCTTTTCTCTTATACCCCATGATAGTGCTTTCTTTTCATTTACAAAACATTTAGTGCTGACCTATTAAAAAGGCTCAGAATTTATAAACCATTTAAGAAGTGTCCTTTACAGTGACCTCAATTTACTAACCTCATACTTTTCAGTGCTATTGATTGTAATGGTATTTACGTTCCACTGATTTCGTAGTTCTCCTGAAACTTGCCAAATGTTTGTAACAGTATCTTCAGAGTGCTTTTGAAGTCCCACCATAAATGTTCCACTCATTTGACTGACCCAGTAATGAAATCTAATCTATAAAAAAGAAGGTCTGATTATTCCAGGGAAAAATTATGGCAAACAGTGTAATACAAAGAATGTGCATCAAAATACCTGGCAAATGTGTTCTTCATCAGTTGGAAGGAAAACCTTTGTCCTTAGAGCTGCAGAAGAGGATTGTATTTCAGAGGACAATGAGAGGAAATAAGCTATTAAAAGGAATAAAGAGAGAAAACTTAACAGCTTGGCAAAAAACACAACAATGAAACAAGAAGAGCAGTATGTACAGGTATAAATTAAAAACTAAAAAGGCAACCAAACTGTTTCCCTAGAAAAGATTAATGCGACTTGTAGCCATTGTGTTCCAAGCTTTTTTCATGTCCAATATAGTCATGGTATTGCTCCAGCTAAAACTGGTATGTTCCAGCTAAAATTTTAAGTAGGATTCCAAAATGTTTCACGTGGTGATGTCTTAAATACTCAACTTAGAAGTGCAGCATTTTGGGACAAAGTGAAACTAGCTCAGAAAGCTGATCCAAAGAATTTAAACTCCAATGGTTGAGTAGATAACATATTTCATGTCTAAACATCCAGCTGCTGTAAAAAACAATATACATTTATCATGACAGTTCAGGTCTTTGAGGAGGTGGTGGAGAGAAGACTGTGCTGCAGTGTTTTTATAGGTTGAAAACTGGTGGTGTCTGGGTTCTGGCTGCTTGGAAAATTGCCTCACTGCAGAGAGAAAAATGTGGTACACATTCCCAATAAAAGGGTTGTCTTCAGAATTTCAAAGCTACCATTAAAGCTACCTTTATCTTCCATTTACAAAAGAACTCCTTCCTTCACCTGAGAGTATAACAGCTGAAGAGGAGTCAGTGAACTATGGTTGTTGCCATGCCCTTTGACTGATTGCATCTCTTCCTGACAATATTGTTTCGGACCTTATAACAGATGGAATGCAACTACCCTATCTTAGGATATCAAAGACTGCAAGTCAAAATTTGGCTCTTCCTGAACACAAAGATTACAGAGATATTAGATGCTAAGGATGCAAGACCAAAAATAAAGAACAGAAAAAACTCAATCTATTTTAATTCTTTTTCTTCCTTTCTCTTCTTGTCCCCTTCCCAAACTCCAAACAATGTCAAGTAACTTGTTTTCCTCTGACATTAACATGCAAATGAAAGGAGGAAGATGAAGCAGAAAAAAAGCCAAGCAGGACTCTAGGAAAAAAAAAAATCCTAAAAATAAAGATTAATACATTCATCAAATATCAGAGAATAGATCAAAACATCTAAATACTCAAATTTATTAAACTACTCACCTTGACCTCTCATCCTTTTGTGGAACTGGAAAGCTCCTGATGAAGCACCACCAGCCTGGCTCAGGGCTGGAGCCAGCTGAGCCATCCCCCACAGAGCAGCATTTTGCAGCCTGCTACCAGGGCAGTGGCCATGCTGCCCCCAATTTTCAGACCTTTCCTGACTGCTCAGGCAGCACTTTCAGAGCCTGCCAGCTGCAAGGGTATTGTTCCTACCCACAACAGATGGCTTGGTGCCTCTGCAGAGCCCTGTCCCTGACTCCAATCTGTTGCATTGGATGTTAGCTTCCATGAAATTTTGAATTTTTTTCTGTTAGTTCTCTAAAGATGATTGTGTCTAAGAATAAAACACTTATTTTTCACCTTCCACATGAATTTTTAGTTTTACACGGGTAGGGAAGAAATAGTAATTTTAAGAAATTCATTGAACAGTCATTTCACATTAGCCCTCTGCATAGAGAATAGTTTCAACAAGAAAAATCAGATTGTGCTTTGTTTTGGGGTTCTTTTAAAGTGGTTGTCACTGGTCTGTTCAATTACTTTTTCAGTGAAAAAAAAAAAAAAAAAAAAAAAAAAAGCATGAGAGACAGACCTAAAGAAAAGTTTCGGGTTCTAGTAAAGGATTACATAAATCTTCAAATGAGTTAAATTTACCAAGGGATCTTTGCTTTTCTGCTAATGTGTGTGTTTTATCCTGATGGCAGGAAGTCTTCTCTTTAGCACTTTACCATAGAGAATACTCTGCTCAGTTGTCACAATAGAGGATCATTTCAGGGTTTTAAGCAGGAACCAACATAAAACTGATTACATAGTCTGTTGAGTCACCAGCAGTGGGAAAACTCGACTCACTGCTATAAGAAGAGAAATATTTCCTAGGCTATTAGAATCAGCATTTAGAAAATGAAAGTATAGTTTGCACATTCTCCAGGTAGAAAAATAAAAGCAAATTAATACAATGCATTTAAATCTCCTTAGCGATTCAGTTCACTGACCTGAGTACACAACCTCTCAGAAAGCTGAATAGCTACAATTATTCAAACTTCCTGCTACCTGAAGAAAATAACTTAGATTAAGATGACCACTGCACAATTCAGACCTGGCAGATACAACAGGGACTGAAGGCCCAAAACAAGTAAATGTGAACAATACAGGTGACTGAACAGTTTGCTTTGTCTGCAACTAACACTTCAGTTGATGATTCCCAATCTTTTGCTGGCTTTGGCTGTCTATATAAGTCAAATTTTCCCTTCCCCACCAGTTTTTTTATGACTATTAGATTATCCTTCTGGTATTTTCTACATCCTGATGTGGTGTACTACCAATCATACACAAATTCTAGAAACTTCAACTACAGCAAGACTGTTGCCTGGCTAACCTATTTTGATTCTAGCCAAGAGCTTGCTATATTTGTATTCCATGGTACTTTTGGGTTTTTTAAAAATGTGTTTCTTAATAAGAAAAGCTTTATTATTTTAAACTATTTCATAGCTTGGATACTTGAAATAAAGCTTGTGTTTATGAAAAAGGTTTGGTAGCTGCTCATACTTCTGTGCCAACATTGCTTTAAATCAACACTTATTTAAGAGCAATGCTATCTTTGGAAGCATGATACACACAGCAGAATGTACTTCTGAGATACTCACAAGCAAAAACTGAAGTTGCTAAAACCACATGACATATATAAAATTTTCTAATTGCAGAGTGTCATGGGAATTGTCCATTGTGAAATGAGAACTTGCAGGAAAATCTAGAGTGGGGTTTTTGTTGTTGTTTGCATCAATAAAAAAAATTAATTTTGTGTTTCATTCTCATTTGCTGATTTCTAAGCAAGTTTTACATACATTCACCTCGAAACCACCAATTTATACTCATGGTTATAGCGAACTTCGACCTGTTTGATGGCTTATGCAATGTATAGATGCTACTTTAGAACAGTGCAAATTTCCACACCCCCAGGTCATCACAGTTTGGGAACAGGGTGTAAAGCACCTGGGCTAATCACAACAAAACTTGCGCCCCACATAGGATTCTCCTCTTGTACATGCTCCAACATTGCATGCCTGCCTTCAGGTGCTTGCCCTGAGGGCTGCCAAAGCACTGCTTGTGTCCTGGAGAGATGAGAGGGTGTGGGTGGAGATGAAGGGAGAGAGAATAACTGAAAATATGGAGAAGAGAACTAAGCAGCCATTGTATTACAGTATGTAATACTGTATCACAGAAGGAAAAGCAGGGTTAATTTGGCCATAGGACAAGTATAAAGGGTACATTTTGTCTGAGGACAGAGAAAAAGAATTAGTTGAGAGACACTCTTCAAGGTAAAGTAGAATTGTAAGAAGATTTAGAAGGAAGCTGGCTCAAAAATAGACTGTCAAAGCTTATCCTGTCTCCAAATACAAACTCCTCTTCTCTCAAAATATTTGTAGTAGTAATATTAGCCAAAGATGATAGATACATACACTCCAGGTATTTACCAGTTTAAGAAAACATGAAGATATGTCTCAAAATTTCGAAACTTTGCAATCATCAAGACTGAGTTTATCATCTAATATCTCTAAAACAAGTAAAGATCATTTAAAGATCATTCTGGTAGATAAGCACATCTTTTGAAACTGATTACTTGTGTAATTAATTAATTATTACTATGATAACAAGAAATTCTTACTGGAATGCTGTCTTTCTCCTCCTCCCTTCCCTCCCCCCCTAGGTTCTAGGTTATTGTAATTGCAATCACCTTAAAACAAAGGCACAAGTGCTCAGGTAGCATGCGGCAGAACATAACTGAACAATCAAGAAATTAGCAAAATTTAGTAAATTAAATAGAAAACTATATAATTTGTAAGCGTTCATGGTTTCCTCAAAGAACATGAGGAGTCTTACCACTCTCATTCCCATTGTGGTCAGAGTATGGTGGTCCCATGCCAGATTTACCATTTCTTCTTACCCAACCAGGCTGTAAATTGAATTCAGGAAGAACTTTGCATAGGTTGGTTTCAAAATCACACTTGTTCCAGGAGGAACCTGAATTGAAGCAAACAAACAAAAAATTAAAAGCTTAAAAATAGAAGCAAAAGGATATTTTTGCATCATCGCTTGCTGTTTAGTTAACACAGAGAAACACTCTGAAATGGGCCCTGAAAAAAAAGTGACAAACATCAGAATATTTAAATCATGAACAAAGAGAAATAGCACAGTGGAAAAGACACAGCTGAGAATGGACATTGGGAAAAAAACCTGAAACAAATAACCAAGTCCTTCCTTCACCAAACCAAATCCAAACTCATCCATTTTTATTTTATTACTATGATATATGCTCTTTTTGTCACAAATATGCGTGTAGTTACCTTTTTGTAAGAAAATCTCTAAGCTAGTATAGTTTATATGCAGAGATTGTTCTTAAAATACACTGCAGCTCTAAGATGAAGAATTTGTTCAGAATTCTTGCATAGAAAAACAAAAATTTAACACCAGGATGTAATCAGAGACCTAGGGCTTTTTTTTTTATTTTTTGATTTCACATCATTCAAACAAGAAACAAAATGAATCCTCAGGAAGTATAGTGTCCCCACTTTCCTCCTCCTTATTTCTTCCAGTACATGTCACAATGTCATGAGGAAGGAGCATTTTTCCCCCTTCTAGATTCCCCTGTAGAGCAGCATAGGTAGGAAAAGGGAGGCAGAACACCCTTCTGGCCCAGAACCCAGTTTGGTGATGAGTTCATTCAAGCAATTCCAGGTAGGTTTGGGACTGGATGAATAACTGGGATGGAGGGACAGATGTTGTTTTTTGCACGGGTGTCAAACAGTCCTTTATGCATCATATCCAAACTGAATGAAAGTGCTTGGATGTGCTTGACAGGCTGGAGAGCCCCATTCCTTGAAGCACTTATTGTAGTGGTGGAAGGATTTAATTAAAAAAGAAGCCTAAGTAGGTGCAGCTGTAAAGCACAAACTTATTGCAACTTCAGCTCAAGCAGAGTGGCCAGTATGTGGTACTGTCCCCAGATTTTGTGTCCTATGTTGAAACTTTCAGTTCCCCTGCCCTTTGTCTCACACAGCAAAGGAAGGTGACAAAGACCCTGCCTTCTAATTTGGATTCTGGTTAGACACAAGAGCTATGATGCCTTCACACTCCCTCTCCTACTGGTACCTGCTCCAGGCCAATGCTTTTGTTGTCTGTATTACCATAGTTCACTAGTCATTTTAAATAAAGTTACAACTGCAGCCTTGATAGTCACACTACGATATTCAATTTTATGACTTTCATATTCATATCAGTTTACAGCAACAATTAATTACAAGGTGAGTGAGGGAAAAACATAAATAATTCACACAACCATTCCAGACTCAAGTTAATGTGCAGATTGGCTGAGTCATCAACCAACTTTTTATTGCTGCTTTTATTCCTTAGATCTTTAAGTGGCTAAAAGGCATGGCAGAGGTTCATCAAAAGCACCAAAACTGCTGAAGTATATCTGCTTGACATTGCATGAGATGCACCAAATCACATTCAATATTTCTTCAAGAATTTTCTCATATCTGAAAACACAATTGCAAATTAATATGCATGAAATAGCAAGAATTGTACCATTTTAAAATTTTTAAAAATTGTAATTCATCATTATTTTCCAAGGCAATATTCATTTTCACAGAAAATATAACTTCAAAACAAACTAATGTAAATTTGCTGGAAGACAGATTTACAAAGGTAAAATCACAGAGAGGAATAGTTCAGAAGGAAGAAATGTGTGGAATTCTTTAGATAATTTTTGCTGAATTTCCTGTGACCAAAAAAAAATCTAAAATATCTGTTAAAAAAGAATTCCAAGTCTCACAGGAACAGACTACAGTTAAAGGTTCTATTTCAAGTGTGCATGTGTATAAAATCTCAGTTTGAGCTATTCTGGCAACAAAATATATTTAAAAGTGTTTAGTTATCGTTCGTTTCCTGTCAAATATTTTGCAGTATGAAGACCAAATGAGCAAAAAAACTGGAATTCCAATTTTTATATATTTTCACTGCAGAAACGTCATTAAATCTGAGCAAAGCCCAGGGAAGAGAGCAGGAACCTGTCACCAACATGAGAGCAGGAGCTGAAACCTAAGCAGAAAAATAATTTTGTAATAATCCCAAATCCTGAGAAAGAGTGGCAGCAGGACTAATCTTTGATTTGACAGCCTGATCTGAATCTTCATGTCTGACAGCTGACTTATCTCCTGAAGTAATCCAGAGCATTATCCAAGCAGTCCCAGCACAGAGCTTGTCCCTCAAAGACTAGTTTTACACCTCTGGCTCATTCACATGAAATACAATCTAATTTCATATTTAGGGCTTTCACAGAGACCAGAGGTCATTTTTTATTACTGGTCTTTGGGGGAAACTTTAATTCTCTACTTTCACGCAAGCATTTGTCTATAGGTGCATACCCTCAACAGACAAGTGTAAAAAGATTCCATAAAAGATAATGGAAGAATGCACCTCTTGTTCCGTATTCTACAGTCACAATAAAAATGCTGGCTGGAGTTAATGCCCTTTCCAGGGAAATCAAGACCAATGAGGATTTCAAGGCTATGCAGTGGAACTTAGCATAACCACCTCTTGTACAAGTAATAAAAATATATGCTAACCTAAGATGTGTTAGCCATGTCAGGGAATTCAACAGGCATTTCAGCCATTGTCATTTAATACACTTTTGCACAGCACAGCAAACTTACAATAATGCATTGATATCCAATACAGTCTTAATAATTGTTTTATTTGCAGAGAAATAAAAATCGGGTATCCTAGAGCTGATTCTAGACTCCTGCTCTAAATAGATCTCTGCATCCTATTTGGTTAAAACAGAGATTCCTGTCAGACGAAGAAAACCTTTATGGAACTGGACACACAATTGCAATTTGAAGAACATGGATTTAAGTTAATGCTTTCTCTCACAGATTTCAGCTGAATTCAGTGATTGCCATCATGCTCTAATTAGCAGTTTTCAGTGTGGACAGATAGCCATAGGCTCATCTAAAGACTGTTTTATATTTAAAGTGAAATTTTAAAATCCCAACAAAGATGGTAAGTTCCCTTGTTGCATAGTGAGTAGGAGAACTTAGATAAGATTTTTTAGTTAAAATTAAACTTTTTCATAAATCCAAGCTCTTCTTTGGATTCAGAACAAAAATCCGCAAGGAGAAGGACAACCCAATACATCTGTCCTGGTTTCAGCTAGGGAAGAGTTAATTTCCTCTCAGTAGCTGTTACAGTGCTGTTTTTTGGACTCAGAATGACAGTGATATTAATAACACACTGATGTTTTGGTTTTTTGCAAATTTGTGTATATCTTATGGCAGGGACTTGGTTTTCCCTTTGTCTCGTGTTTTGCCAGTGAGGAGTTTGCAGGGTTGGCTCAGTTGATCAGAGCCCGGTGCTGAAAACACCAAGGCTGTAGGTATGGGCTGTATATGGGCCATGTATTGGACTCAATAATCCTTGTGGGTCTCTTCCAACTCAAAATATCCTGTAATTCTGTAAAAAAATTAAAAGAAAATCACCAAAACTGGGTGGAACAGAGCTGGGAAAGGTCATGCCCACTATATAAACTGGGGGAATTAGCTGGAAGCACATATGGGATCAAGAAGGGGAGATCTGGCTTCAGCCAGTGATTAGCGAGCAATTGTAATGTACATTACTTGTATACTTTTCCTTTTTGTTATCATTAATATTTATCATTATTTATTATCAAATAAAACATTACCATTGTTTTATTTTACTTTATTTTTATTTTCAATTAATAAACTCTTCTTATCTCAACACACAAGTTTTACTATGATTCTCTTCCCCATTCCACCACAAGCATCTGTGTGATGTTTCATCACCAGCTGGGCTCAAAAACATGACATGGAATTATTTGCAGCACCATTTTGTAGAACAGTATTCTAGAAATACTAGAATTCTGATGCAAATTTACTCAGGCAATAGCAGTTAAATTTCACTCTCACCACTTAGATAATTCCTTTGAGGAAACAGCACTAATTCTATTTGTAACCGATGCATGTGACAAAGATTAATCTAGGATAATCATTTGCTAATCAGTTCATGAATCCAAGGAAATTTCTACCCTGTCTAGACAAAAAAAAAAAAAAAAAAAAAAAAAAAGTTGCAGTTTATACCTAGGTCTAGGTATTTTGTATTAAATCTGAATTCTATCAAACAAGTTAACCACAAATGAAGGAAAAAAGTAGTATTTGCTGAATCTTCACTGATTTTGGATGAGGAAACACTTGTTTTGCAATGTAATATCCATATGAAGATTCAGGAGACTCTTGTACTTCACAAATGTTGAAAAAGAAAAAAAAAAAAAAAAGCTTGAAAAATCAAACTGAAGGTGGAATAAACTTTTCTTTGAAAAAATGAAGAGGGTAAAAAAAACCCCAACAAATATTCCCAAATATTTTTTAACATGAAAACACCTCCCCTAGTTCTCTCTGCTGTCACATTCGGTTACCAAACTCTATAACACTTCTGCCAAGCTCACCAGACTTACCTTGTTTCTCATCACCACTGTTTCCACACCAGCTGGTGGAGATGCACACTTCTCCAGGTGGAGCAAAAGAGCCATCACCACGCTGGCACCCATTTGCTGTGGATGACTGAGTATCCACCGGAGCAAAGCAATACAAGACACAGATGTATATGAGTCTGTTCATGGGCTGTGTTACTATCCAAACCTTCACTTGGAAAACAATTACTGAAACTTCCTAGTACTGGTCATGAAGAGCCTTTAACCAAGCTGGGTTTACACACATCTCTCTGAGAGATGTTTTTAGAACCTCTCTTTCTTCATCTGCAGCTTACAGGAAGTATTGCTTCTGCAAAGCAGTGACTTTCAACCTGGTGTGTCTCAGGATAATATTTAACTGAAAATAATGTTTTATGACTAAAAAATATTGGCACATTCTATGCAAGTCAACTGTGTATCATTAACTTACTGATTGGATTTATTGCTCAGTGGATTGAAAATATATTAGATAAGAAAATAACAGGAAAACAGAGTAGAAGTACTCAGTGACCAACATTCATAAAAATCTCTATTTGCTCAGGAGTTACAAAATGCATGAAAACTTGTACATCTAATGCAAAGAAAACAGTTGAGAAATTCTAAGTTGATTTTGCATCAAAGGGATTGCAAATCAGCACACTGACTTCTGTCTCTTGCACTTCACAGTCCTTCATGGGAGGATGTTTTAGGAACGCCTTTCATTGTCTTTCAATGTTTCACCAAATCACAGAGGTTCTGGCCACAGGTTTAGACCCATGACTCAAGGATCTTCCAGTGGAGATGGGGGACTTGGATGGAGGTCCAAACAATCAGAAAAGCCAGCCTTGTGAGAGAATATTGAATCAACTTGTTTCATTCAGCCTAGCATCACATGAAATCAGGGAAATAGTTTGAATGATGTAGCCTAAATACTTTAGATGCCCTAAACCCAGCTGGGGATGGAATGCTAGTAGGAAAATAGAAATTAATTGCAAAATTTGCAAGGCAAATAATGGTGAAAACTAGACAAAATGAATCTGGCAAACATGTAAGTATGACATTCCCTTAATAGCAATAAAAATGTGGGGTGAAAAAGAATTTCCCAAGTGACAGTATGTAACAAGTAACTGATGCCAGCAGGTTTGGAGATTTCAACACCTATAAGTTCACAAAATCAAGTCAGGGGAATGCACATTCCACCATGCATAACTCTGATTTGCCTGCTAGCCCTGGTGAACAGAAATAAGACAAGATATATCCCTGTAACTAAAATATGCTGATTGGAATGCACAAGTGCCATGGTATTTGTAAAGAGAAACATGCAAACTCTCCCTGTAAGGGAATAAATATTTAGTATTTTCTGCAGATCTACATTTTCCTAATGTAAGGAATTTCTCACCAGGGAACAAAGATTACTACTGCAATATCACCTGAAGGCAAGAAGTGCAAGGTCTGATGCAACTTCCTGTTATCTCCAACACCAGAGGCTGGCACATGTTTATTGTGACAAAGGTTCCTGTTCTGCCCAGAAAGCATTTTCCAGCTCATTTGGTTCAACTCCACCCTTTTCATCATTATTTCTGTGGACATTGTTTTAGCTGTTTTATTTGAATGCTTTGTCCTCAGGCCACAGAGCTGTTTGGAGAACTTCCTGATGAAAAGTGGAGCTATAACTAAATTAGGTAGGAGTTCATTGATATATATATATGTGTGTATATATATATATATATATATATATATATATAATGCATAATGCATATAATTGAATTGTTTTCTTCCAGTCTGTAAGTACAGATTATACTAGAAGCTTATATTAAAAAAAAACAACAAAAACCAGAACACCCTATGCCATGTATTTCCACATTACTTCCACATTTGTAAAAGCTTAAATATTTTTGCTTTTCAGCTGCTTTCAATTAATTTTCTCCAACATACAATATTTTATCTTCTTTTTTCCTCTATATCTTCTTAAATATTCCTCACACTGATGAACATCACAATACCAGGATTTCCATGTCTTGCAGCGTTCTTTCATTTTATAAAAACTCCCACTGCATTGTTCCTAACTGTTGTACTGCTGTGCCTGTAGTTTAAATTTGTATACAAGTATTCTGAGTCAAAGAGTAATTTTTACAGGAACTGGTTTCCATTTCCTGTTTAATATGTTCTAAAACATTCATAGGAAGCAAATTTGCATAGCCCAAACAAGTCAAAACCACAATAAAACCTTTTATGAGTGGAAATAAATGAAAAATATATCAAATATTCATAAATATTTAGGGTGCAATCCATGGATCTCTAGTGAATAAGGGGAGAATTATTTCACTGAAGGTCTAATAGAAAGTGCAAAACTAAAGAAAAGGTGTGTCTTATTTTTCTGGCAATGTACATGTACGAGGAGTTTCTTGATGAGTGCCACAATTCAGCCCTCTTGTCAACTAAGAATAAGAACAACAAAGGTTTTTATATCTCTGAGAATCATACCAAAGGAACAGGAAGATGACTCAGAATCAAGGACCTTCAGGGAATTTCAAAAGGACAAATACTTTAAGCACGGAACTGGAAGCACCCTGAAAAACATAAAGGAGGCAGAGAGGGAGAATGAAATTATAAACTTGCAAAAAATGTGCAGGATGTCAAGAAAAGCAGAAGATGGGAACTAATCAAAGGGTATTTTTTAAAGTACTAGAGAAATATTGCAGAGAAAATGAAGACCAAAAATAAGCAAAGCCACAGACTAAGTCTATTTTCAGTTCTTTTAGCAAACAAGCAGTTTTTAAAAAGGAAAATAAATTTAAAATAAAAAACCCACTTGAATTTAAATCAAAGCTAGATTTTTCTGGCTTACCGTAATTAATTTAATTTAAAGCAAGAAAAAACACATTTCATGTGTGTGAAAAAGATTGCACAATTAGCCTTCAACTTAAGTAAATCTGTTGCAAATATTTCAGGTATTTAACCTAGGAGTTTTAGAAGGTAAGTCTTAGAAAGAAGTTCAAACAGGCTCTGAAAAAGAGCCAAAAAAATTTTGCATTTTTAAGTCCATTTTTCATGTGAACAGAAAGTTATTTGTTTAAGCATAAAATGGATTGCATTTAGCAATTCTCCTTTAGGTTTTTGTAGAGGCAGTTATTATCTGCAATGAAACAGAAGAACTAAGAAACTGGGGTATGAGCTTCACAATCTGAAAAAATGTTGAAATTTTACTGCAAGTACTAACTTTCTTTCAGGGAAAGTTCTTATAGAGTAGAATAAAGCCACCCTTTCAGAGCAATCAAAATTTCATTAATGTAACTTTTTAACGGCAAACTTACAATTTGATTTTTTTTCTACTTTTTTTTTTTTAAAATGTGATTAGACTGGGACCAGTGCTGTGCCAGTGTGTGAATCTTAAACATATATCTCTTTTTCTTCTAACACAAATTTTTAGCAAACATTGTCAATTTTAACAAAATCCTCCAAAATTTTTTATGCAAGAGTAATTTTAGCTAACTTTTAATAAAACCACCAAAACTGTATTTTTTAAATAGTTCTCAAAAGTTCAGACTTCATTTTGAGAGCCCCTTACCAAAAATATGCTTTTCATTTAATCATATGACCATTCTAATTTTAAATTGTCGAACTGTAACTGAAAGAATTCTGTACAGTAGCAGAAAGTCAAGCAGTCACACTTACCCCAAACTGATCCATTTTTAATAAGAATTGACAGAATTCTTTACTTTGATATGAAAGGCAATAATTGCACATCGTCTGTTTTCAGTTAAGTGGCACTAATTCAATAGTTATCTTGAAAGAGGACTAAGATAATAACACATTTGAATAAGAGGATTCTGGGTAAGTGTTCTTACAACTTATCTCCATTTGCTGAAGAAAATTAGTGAAATCAATTGAGAGGTTAAAACCAAACTTAATGCACTGGTCAGTGTACAGCATGAGCATCATAGGTACAACTAATAAAGGAAAAAAGACTATAGTATTAGGAAAAGGTGTGATGAACTAGATATAATCAGGTCAAATTCCTCAATTGTTACAGAATGAAAAAAGATTACATTTTGGGAAACAATTTGGAAGCATCTTTTCCATCTTTGTAATGGATAAAATTCAAGAGGAAATCACAGGTGGTGATAAAGTAGAGGAAATATTCAGTGGGAGATAAAACAATCCCTATGTGTACCACGTACTACAAATTGATTCTGAATGGTCAGGAGCTGTCAAGATCTGCCCTTCTTTCTCTATACTGCAACATAAGAAAGGGGAAAAAAAATTTCCAAATGTGGTTCTTAGTCCATAAAGCAATATCCTATTAGAAGACAAAACCATTAATTGCCATAAACTCTGATCAGGTAGAAGCATTTCTGCCTCCTGCCTGCTATGTGCTTCTTCAGAGAAATAAGAATGGAATAAAGATTTTCTCAACATTTGCTTTGCACACCAAAGACTCCCAACAAGTTTCAGCACATACTGCGCCACACTTTCTTTCTTTTATCACATCATTCTACCAAGCATTTTGGTTCTGTTCTCTCCCATAAGCACTCCCTGGTCCCTGCGAGCGACCTAGAGCAGGTGGCACTGGCTCACATGAGAGTGAAACCCATGAGGCAGAGGACCTGAGGTATTATGTGCTATGAATTATTACATCACATGGCTAAATATGTTTCATGAGGTGCTTAACCCAAACTACTTCCAGACTGGTCCCATGGAAGAAACAGCCATCAGTGGCCAAGGAGTATTAGGTGTACTCCCAGAGTTCATCCTCTGCTCTAGACTCATGCAAGGGTGTCTGCTGCACACTCTCTGTGGCTGCTCTGCTCCAGGTCACACAGTGTGCAGCGGCTGTTGGAACATTTCTTTCAATAACACAGCCCTCATTGGAGCCAGAATGTAGACATGTTAAACATGTTTAGCAACCCTTGGAACAAGAGCTGGCCTTTCCTTCATCCTTAAGGAACATAAATAGATCTACTGTCTTTCAAAATTTGGAGAAAATATTGTATTAGGAAATTAAACCAGAACCAAAGAAAACAGTTTTTCTATCCATCTCAACTCACCTATACTAACCTTTGTTGCCAGAGACTGGACAGCAACCACAGGCATTACAGGTAGCAGAGGCAGAAAAACACCTTATCAGGCAAACCACACAAAGAGATTTATCTCTGAGTGAAACAAGTCCTTTAGAAATGTTTTTTAATAGTAAAATAAGCTTACCCTTTGGTATCAATTCTAAGTATGCAAGTAAGGGCAAAAAAATCTTTCCAACAGTCTGTCTGCTTCTGTCATACGTAACATTAGTTAGAAAAAACAGTAAGACCAGGGACAGATCTGGAAGAAAGCAATATCCCTGGGCTCATCTCCCACAACTGCAGCTAAACCAGCACAGCCCAGATTTGTGTCTCCAGCAATATTAATCTTTAGTCCTGAAACACATCCACATGCCTAAGAGCTGAAAACTAGGCTGCTAAGATCTGGAGGGAGTCTCAACAAATTATATACCTTGCTAAGCAGGCTAAAAATAAAAGGATTTATCCACTAAGTTTTCCCATATTATTGATTTCATCTCTGCAATGATACTGCTCCTGAGGATTTCTAAGCAGTCACGCTCATTCAGCGTATTTCTAGAAATTATTCCTGAAAAAGAGACAGGAGGTATGTTATTACCAATCTTTCTCAGTCAAAACTCCCCTTTATCTTAATTTCCTCATCCATAAACAAATCAGTGGTCTGAAAATTTCTGAATTTCTCTGATATCCCCTGATAAATAAGACTAAGTAGGAACTAATAATGCTGAGTAAGCTTTCTCCACCAATTGTAAGCCAGCCTTCAATATACAGGTAATATCTTGATATACAAAGAAATAATATTCCACTAAGATAAGAGAGGGATAATTTTCAGCTCTGATTTTCAGATATATTAGGTGAAATGATGACATTTTGAACAGAGAATAGCTCCTTTGAAACATACTTTCAGTGCAATTAATATGAAGTTCAACTTTATGCAATGAATGCATGGGCTTTGGGAAAAGTCCTTGGAATTAAACTGCTCAGGAGCTTAATGGTAGAAGCTTAGCACTTACAATAAAATTGTGTAAAACTTCAGAGTACATGCTTCATTTGGAAAAAAAAAAAATAATCACAGAGTACTTCTGTGTGCTGCCTCAATAAAACAGTCTATGCTAAGTCTAAAATGCCTAGTAATACTCCTTAAATTAACCCAGACATAGTAAAAATTTTATTTAAAGTAATCACTTTTCAATTGGAGCTGTGTTACTTAGAGCAGTTTCACACTTCAAGGAACTGTAGGAAATAGTCTATCACTGTTATTAATTTCTTGACTATTTTTCATTCTATCATTAACAAAAAAAAAATTCCTAAGATCTAGAGATTCATTTAACCCTTAAATCTAAGATAAATGAATATGAATCTCACTCAAGATGCATTATCATGTTAATGTGAAATGTAGTACTTTCTCATAGATCTCCAAAATATTAGAACTTTCCTTCCAGCTCTTAGCAACTTAATGTTGGCTTGTACTTTGAGTGACTTTGTTTACAGTGAGAGATCAATGGGATAAGTGAAGAAATGAACAAACAGAACATACAAACAAACAAACAAACAAACCTTCTTATGTCCTTCCTAACTGGCTGCCACTAAGACATGGACATTTTTCCAATACTGTAAAAGCTCTCATAAAGCAGCAGCTGTAAATATAACTCAGAGGGACACTGAGGTTGCTCCACCTGATATTTCTAGAACCACCACAGACAGGGAATTAATCAGAAGCACCCCATACCACTATTTCCATCTCCCAATCACACAAAATTACCCCAGACCTCACAACCACTTCTGGGAAAGGGGGTGTAGCTGGCCGGCTAGACAAGTCCCAGGTGGTTGAAGCAAACATATTATTCTCCCCAGTCACAGAAAAAAAACCCCAGATCAAGAAACAAATAAAAGAAATAAATCCCATTCAAAGCCCAAACTCCTAAATACCTTAGTCTACCATGCAGATTCTAAATCTTTCCAATTTCCTATTCTTTCTCTATACTTCTTATCCAGACTGCTGCTTATCCCTACATGGTACCACTACGTGGTAGTGATCCTCTACATCTGCATTAAACTGACAAGCTTTCAGCTGCTATCTTATAAAAAAGCATATTTTCTCATCTCATCCCCTGCTCAATGAGATGCACCACACATTTCCAGACCACAGCGGGCAAAGTTGTTACTGAGATTTTGAATCACCCAGTGTTTGTTTTCAAAGTTTACACGGTTGCTGTTTTTCACAGTTAGGTATCGTCTACCATCAGCAGCAATAGTTTTCAGTCCTTATCAGACCTATTGAATGTTTTTGTTGAATTACAAAGTTTAAAAAGAATGTGGTGTTTATAGACAATGACAGGTTATTTCAAGTATGGCGATAAACTTTTATTGCTTTTCCTCACCAATTTAAAATTCTAGACAGCTGCTGTGAGCCAGGTATTTACCACATCAGAAAGACAGCTCACCTGAGTGAACAAACTACTCTCTGCATTTTTTTCAAATATATAAGCAGCAGTTCAAATAGACAATTCTAATGAGGACTTTTGCTGAATGTTATCAAAACATTTAAGAAAAAATTGAGTCTTGAGAATTTCTAAGTGAGACCAAAAGTTTGCCCCAAAGGATAGATGCTAAGATGTCCACCACACTAAAAAGAGGCAGAATTGTTTCACCAACTCCAGTGGCCATATTTCAGTATAAAATAACTTAAATCTGAAATATATGAAACTGTTACACTCAAAATTTTCTGAGTAATAGGGAAACAAATATAGACCTAGGAATTTTAAACAGCACAATTTCTGTTTTAATAGTTCGAGTTATCTAAGAAAATCCTCATTAATCCCATTGATGCATATGAAATTCCCAGTGTCTCTCTCTTTTCTTCCTGTTGCCTTCATCTCTAAAAGGGTCCTCTGGGTCTAACATCAGCAACTTCAATCTCCCTCAAGAAGAATGGGGATATTCACCAGAAGGGCAACTATGTTCTTTTAGGGGTATAATTCAGAAAGTCTCCATCTTTGGTCTAGGATTCATTTGGGTCCAATTCAGCACACTTTCTTGTAAGAGCTTTCTTCCTCCTCCTTGGTTCCCAAGTGAAGTATGAGAGTTATCCAATGCCTCCCTCATCCTCAGCTGAAATAATGGCTGTTGTTTGTTCAGGGAATGCATACACTTTTCAGACATTTGCTGCAGAGCAATTGTCACACAGCTTATGCTGAATCAGGCTACAATAAATTGGACAGTATAAAATTGTTTAAACAAGCTCAAACAGGGCAAGACAAGCCCAGATAAGCCCTGAGATCTATGCTATCAAATTGACATGAAGGCTACAGCCTATTAATATATATCAAATATCTTATACACTGGGTTATGAAAAAGGATGGAAAACAATTTAATATTTTGACTTTTTTATCCTTGACCACTTCCATATACATCATCTATTCTATGATCCCTTTCAGTAAAGAGTGGTGCTTTCCACTAGTGCCACATAATTTCAAATCTACAGTTTCAAAACCTTCAAGATTCAGTATCTATCACTGAGATTCAGCATGTTTTTATTCCTACTAAAGACCTACTGATTAATGAGCCTTCTGCTTGTCTTTATAAGGTCAAAAGCCTCACAGACTGCATCCAAGGATATATGAGGGCTTCAGATCATACTGAAGCGATTTGAGCATAACTTTCATACGACCGAGACCCAGAAATCAAATGGCAATCACATGTAGTTAGAGCTCTACCCTAAACTGCTAATCTTCAAAAACTGGTAAATGGATATTAATTGATTTGCTGCTTTTACTGTTCTATTTTGGAAAGAGAATACTCAAGACAGTAAATAATGACTGCATATCCATTACTGTAACAAAATTACATTTTTAGCATGAATTATGTAGAAATGAAGTAACTTAGCAAAGAATAGTTACATAACTTAATATCAGTTGTGGAAGAGGTAGAAGCCCAATGTAATGTTTCACAAGGAGATAGAAATTACTTTGTAACAAGCAGTTAATTATTTTTCGAATATCTGGTAAATACAGACCATACACTAGAGTCCATCTTTCAATATTCTAGTAATATTAGGAGAAAAAATTATTAATGGCAATTCATTAATAAAAAAATATTCTGACTACATCATAGAAAGAGAAACTCAAAATCTGAGATGAATTTGCTAGCAAATTCAGATTGCTCTGTACATGTGTACCTAGGCAAACTTACCTTAAAATTAAGTTTTAATAGCAGAAGTTTTCGGCTAACAAAGTTATAAAAAGTGTCACCACCTCTCCAATTAAACAGAATGTACCAAGTACAATGGTGAGCATTCACCTTATCTATTGCCGTTTCACACGTGTGAACCAGAAATTAGCAATGTCCCTGAAAGAGATTCTCAAGAAATTTAAAATGTCAGAGCTCCTTTGGATTTTTGTCAAGACACTTCAGACTTTATTGCTCCTTTCTTTGTTCTTCTGCTGAGGCTGCTGCCAGCAAGGTGCCAGTTCTCGCTATAGTAATTTCTGTGACATAAAACATGGACAGCTTTGACATAGCTGACTCTTTCTATGGGAGACAAGCCAAGGGCACCTGACAGATAGTAAGGAATTTCAGCCCTGGGAGCACAAAAGAAATGTTCACAGCAATGGCTGCAGATGTGTATCAAGAAAGTAGGCAGAATACAAGTTTGTGTTACAAATCTGCCAGTGCATCACAACATCAAGAAGTTTTGAATAAATAGCTCCAAATCAGAGGTCATCTCAAAACCTAATGCAGAATCATGAGCAGGAAAAGAGAATGAACATCTGACTAGAGCCAGGTTCTGCACCTGGCTGGATGCAGGTGCAGGAAGTATTGGCAGTGATTTGTTACATTGGTCCTTGTACTCAAACCTTCTAGCAAATGGATTACTGACAAGGCAACTACACTGTCTGGAATACATCCTTCCCCAGAGGAAAACCAGGCCATGCTGGGGGAGTAATACTTACCAAAGCCCAGAAATTTTGGAGACAGACAAAGAAATCACCCTCTGCCTACGACACTGTATCCACAGATTGTGGGTTCTGACATTTTCCATCCAACACAGCATGTGAAATGTGTGCTCTAAACACTATTAGACCGGAAAAGAGCAGTTATGGCAACCAGTAAACAAATTTTTTCTCATTGCCTTTTTGCCTGTGACATCATGGTGGCAAAGTAAGCTTTTCTGAAGAAAACTCAAGAGATCATGACAATCGTTGGTATTTGTCCAGAGATGTTCAGGGAAGTAACAGGAACCAGGCACCACCATGGATCAAAAACCTTAGTGAGAAAGACATTAGGTTTTCAGATAATGGCTCAAACTTTATTTTGAAATTGTAAGTTCTAACACAGTAGAAAACAATTAGCTAAAAACTATTTATCTTAAAGGAAGGTAAAAGCTGTGGTGGTTTGCATCAAATACAGTATGATATCTTCCATTCCAAGATATGAACTCTTAGGAGGTTTTGAAGATGGGAAATATGGTGAAAACTTTCCTCTTTTTTTCTGGTAATAAATTACCTTCTGACAGTGTAATCAACAGCTGTAGCAATAAATTTTCTCTGGAATTCTTGAGAATAAAATGAGGTCAAAACCTGCTGGTAACATCAACCAAGCCCCAGTTTAGAGTTCAATTTTGTATTTAGTTTTGTTTGATGGAACTGGTTTCCCAGGGCTTAATAGACACAGAGTTTTTTGAGAGCAAATGCGCTCTCTTGGTTAGAATAAGGAGGCTGTAAACTGCTTCTGACTTTTAATTTGTGACTTTTAAGAAACTGCAATCTAATACTCTTATAAGCAAAAGGATGGACGGCTGCTGGTTTAAATTTTTGTGGACAATCAGACCAGGTGACCAGAACAACTTGTTTTTGTCTTAAATTCTGTTATCCTAATGCTACCGTAAAGACAGAATTTATTAATGGTTAGATGCATCTTTAAGAATCTTGGAAAGACATTATTAATGCCCGTTTGAGTAACAACTTTTTTTATTTAATTGAGAAAAAATGACAGTGTATTTCTCATGACAGGTGGCAATATTTCTGGAAGAGATTCAATGATACAAGAGTGGAAATGAACTAAAAACTAAAGGAAGAAGGGATTTTAAAAATCAAAGTGCAACAGAAAGTAAAGCTAAAACTGGAAATTCGCAGAAAAATAATGCTAAGACTGGAAAGTCAGCCTTAGAACAAAATCTCATGAAACAAAAAAAGAACAGATCAGAAATGTGCCAGAACGTATGAGATGGATTGGGTCAGGGTTGCTACATCTGAGTTCCATACAAGTGTCCAAACAAGTAAATTAAAACTGGTTACTTAGGCAACACATCCCTGCTAGCAGTTCCACCACTAAAGGGCACAATGTCAGAATTCTCAGTGCAACAATCTGCAGTTAATTTAATTTGTTAGGAGAATTGCTTTCTGAAATTTTAAATAATACTGTTACATGTCTGCCACAGTCACTCACAGCTAAAAGTGCTTACAAAATGAAAGCGCTGTGCAACAAAATGAAAACAAATCTGTCACCCCCACAGAAGTACACGCATCTTCAAAATGAGAGAAATGGGCCTTTATCTAAAGAGTTTGCTAGCACCACGACACTAGTTGATCTTTGATTTGGCTCACTTTAAAAAAAAAAAAAAATTGGGATTTTTCTTGAGCTGGACTATCCTAAGTTTAAATCCCACTGGGGATGGGAGGTAGAAAAAATAGGGCCAGTGGACTGTGGCACAGCTGCCTCTTCTAGAAAAATCAAATCCTTTATTCTTGTTTCTTTAAATTTCTATGAAAAACAGTGGCAGAGAAAATGCAATATTCATTTTTCATACATTGGCAATGAAGGGAGCCTCCAGGATTTTTAACTTTGCACAGGCAAGCAGCCACCTTAAAGCCTTTTCTTCACGGTTTTTGTCCAGGTCTGGTACAAGAACACCAAAAGAAAGAGGATGCATTGGAAAACATGAAAAAAAGAACTATAACTCATAGCAACAGCTCTAATGCCACTTTAAATACAAACAGGGCTACGAACAGGAATATCCAATATGCAAGTACATAAAAGTTATGCTCAGGATACAAGATTTAGCCAATATGAGGCTCGTGGAGGATGGAGCAGGTGTTTACCAGCAATGGCGTCCATGCACGCTCACATGGAGTAAAACTGGCATTACTTGGATTCCAAGATTTGCTCCTGAATGCAAATTTTATTCAAAGTTAAGGCTGTTAATGGAACAAGTCCTACATAATGCCCTGGTTTTGCACTTTTTTGTTTGTTTGTTTGTTTGTTTGTTTGTTTCCTTGGTATGGAAGAAAAGGAACCAGACATGGACAGGCTTTCAGACCAAAATGGAATATGTGGATAGTGTACACACAGCTAAAGATTTTTCTATCAATCTTTTATTAAATGAAGGTCTTCCATTTCTGTCCCAATGTAATGCCAAGAAGTCTGAACAAACTCCTATCCCATTCACAGAACTAAAATTCCCATAAAATTAAGCAGGATTAAGACATAACCTTAATTATGACAATAAATTAACTTTAAAGACAATAGAAGTGCTCTTTTAATTACTGACAGTAAAATATGAGTGAATGTGGCATAAATTGGAAAATCATTCACTGTGTAATAGAAGCTCCAAACAGGCTTATAGATGGAAAGTAAATGAGCTGGAAAAGAAAGAACAAATGTGCTGGGAATGCTGTTTTCCGTGTTGTGCATTGTGCGAATCTGAAGATATCCCACTATACTGTTTTTTTTTAATTTCAGTTTAGACAGAAATTTACTGGCTTAATAGAGAAACACATTTACATTTCATTTCTTAACCTTTCTAAGCATTTAAGAACATTAAATCCATTTCCTTGCCAGAAGTACTAAAAAATTACATATTTCATTGTCAAAATCATATATCCAACATTATAATTATAATTTCCCCCAGGATCATTAGTCTCCAGATATAGAAGATTTATTTGTTTTAAATATCAAATAACTTGCTGTATTTTACTGAGAAATGGCATGAAAGCATAAACAGGGAAAAAGAAATTAAGCCCTGGTTGATCTGACAATAAGAATATATTCAATTTTTTCTTTCTATAAAATCTAAGGGTTTTTTAAGAGGAACAGAAAAGTCAGAGTAAATACTTGTGGCAGGATGCAGGTTGCATCCTCCACCTCTTCAGTCAATATTTAGGCTTTAAAGCCCATACAGCCAAAAGAAATTTTATTAACCATTTCAAAAAACTTTAAATCAAGACTTCAGAAGACACCAGGACAATTCACAAGTATAATATTACAGTGTATTCCTATGCATGACTGCCTTGTTAAGCTCAAGTACAATTCTTATCCTGGTTGCAAAGCCTAAACCTGCTTTTGCCTTAGGGAGCATCAACCCATACTTCCTTAGTACAGTATTTAACTGGGATAACAAATATTTTATCTTTCTTATTTTTCTGCCTTTGTTCATCTTTTACTTTCAGGCATCCAATTCCAATATTTTCATCAAGGTTTACAGAAATGACACCATTCCTTTTTCTCTGAGTATCTGTCACAATTGTTTTCTTCTTATATGTAAATATAACTGTGTAACCATGGAAGGAACGTGAGTCTGAAATTTCTCCCACCAGTCTAGAAAACTTTTTGTTACAACAATTGATAATGTTTTCAGATTGATGCGCTTAAGATAAAGGAGATTTTTATTAGATCAATGAAGATAGCTAATACTTCTCAAGTTTGTGTAAAACTCACTTTTATTGTACAAATAATTACTATTTCATTACCACCACCCTCACATTTTCTACCCAAGAAAATATCAGATGAACCTAGAACACAGATAAAAGTTCGAAGGGTAAAATGAAAATACTGTCAGAGAACAGTGTTTCCTAAAATATTATAAAATAATTATGAATTAGGTAGCCCAACTTCACATGTCTAGGGTTTTTTTGCGGTTTAGGTTTTTTTGGGGTTGTCCTGGGCTGATGCTGAATTGTATCCCCATTTGTCTGTTTAGCTCAGAAATAAGTTTTACGCCTTTAAAACTGGATCTGAGAGTGAAGCAGAAGCAGTGGAATGTCTGAGGCAGTTGCTTTCAAAACACAGATAAGAGATTTCAGCTTCCTTCCACACACAGCCTGTGCTGTCTGCAGTGCAAACGGCAGGAGAGAGCTCTCCTTTGCTTTTTGTCAGTTTTTGGCTAGCTGAAGCAGAGAAGTTCTCCGGACTGTGTTTTTTCTTCCTTTTCCTTGGAACTGTTTGAACCTGCTCTGGACTCAAACCCTGCAGAGCCCCAGGAGCTCAGACCCGTGGTGCACTGAGCCTGGCCTGAGCCCCTGGGCCCTTTCACAGCACAGAGGGACTGACAGCAACTGAGTGAGCCAAGCTACAGCCCATGGGAGAGACTCTGAATTTGTCACCTCTTTGGAGTGAGGGGAGGTTTTGTTGTTTAGTATTGTTCATTTGTTGTGCTGGGGTGTGCTTTGCTTCTTAAATAAACAATTTTTTTCCACTTTTCTCCAAGGAAATCTTTTTCCCAAACCATCTGGGGGAGGGTCCATTTGGATTTGCTTTCTAGAGGGACCCCACTCAGGAGTTTCTTCCCAAAGTTGCCCTAAACCAGGACAGGGTTTTTAAAAAAATTGCCTTGGTTCTGCTTCTTAGTACCAGACCTTTCAAATAAAATTTATAAGGTAAATCAAATTAAGTCTGATGGTTTGCTTTATGGGGCTCAAATAATGCCACTAAAATGGTATTGATAACCACAATTTTTGATTCAATCCTTAATATTTCTAAAGAACCCAAGAAACCCTTATTCTCTCGATACACCAGAAGTCATGTACAGAAGGAAAGTTTGTTAGCACCCCATATAATACTCCTTTATCCAGGACTTCGTTAAAACCTTTCTACCAATTTCTCACAGGTCTATGTTCCCAGTTTATTACCAATGTATTTGTTCTTGTGATTTTGATTTTCATTGTCATAGCCACAGTTTTCACTCAGATACAGAAACATTCATAGAATTAGAGAATGATTTGTTTGGAAAGGACCTTAAAGATCATCTAATTCCAATCTCCCTTCTATGGGCAGGGAAACATTCCATTGGACCAGATTGGTCAAAGCCTCATCCTACTCTTATAGAAATGGGGCATCCCTTAGACCAAAACTTTAGTCATAATACCTAATCTAACCCTGCTTTCTTCTATTTAAAGACATTCCCTTTTGACCTATCACTACAGGCTTTCATATAAACTCCCTCTCCAGCTTTTTTCCAGGCCCCTTTTAGGTACAGTAAGGCTGCTCTAGGGTCTTCCCTCCAGCTGGATCCCAGCTCTCCCAGCCTCTCCCCACCAGAGAAGTGTTCCATCTCTGATGATCTTTGTGCCACTTGTCTGGACTGGCTGTAACATATCTACACCCTTATAATCCTGGGGATCCCACAGCTGGATGCAGTACTCCAAGTGGTGACATCCATCAAGCAAGGGACAGCCAGCTACCTTGTTAGTGTATATGTAATTTATTTTGTCTGAGCTTTGGGTAGTGCCAAGTAATAGCGCTTTAAATGATAGTTCTTGGTTTAGCTGGTAACATGAAATAGCTTATGTTTAATTTACTGTAATGAAGAGCTGTTTCATTCACAGTGTGAACAAGTGCTAACTCAACACTTAAAACTCGTAATATTCATCCAAGTAGAAGGGCCAACTGGCTTTAAATGGTGATTAAGCCTTAAGTATGGCTTATGTAATTGTCTCCATTTCAGGCAAAATATACACAACTAGGTGATTGTAGGTATAATGCAGATGATTTCAGATTTTTAAGGGTTTCCTGAGTATGCTTATTATTATTTGGATTTTGGCAGATATATAATTACTTTTAAAATAAAATAGTCTTGATTCATCTCCTTAAACTTTTACTATCATAGCGCTATACTTCAAATGGCAGAAGTTATTTTATCCCTTTTTATATTCAAATGGACATTTTACCTAGACATCTGCTTCTGTCAAAAAAAGATCCTTTATTATATCTTATTTTTATAACTTCCTTTTGTCAAATATGGTGTATGTATGATATTATTTTCCTTATTTTTTTCAAGGGCTTTTTACTTCATATATTGTTTTCTTTAATGAAATATAACACTGGTGGAAACACTTGTGGGAGGGGAGTATGAGATGAGATGGATTGTGAGTTGTATGGATATTTATATAACATTGGCAAATGATTTTTTAACCAAGAATTAACATGTGTTTGATTCAGGATGAACACAGACAGAAAAAGTGGCTGTTAGTTTCTTGGTGCTTTGTTTCAATTAATGACTTTGTCCCATGCAAGAAGATTACTGAGGAAAAGTTAAGATACAGAAATGGGTCTGGATTTTGTTTCTGAAAATGGTTAAATTTTCTGAAAGACATGAAAAGGAATAGTTCACTCAGTAATTCAAAATGTTCATAGTTTTTGGTTAGTGATTTTACTGCTATCAAGTATATGCCAAGTCAGCTCACATTCACTTGATGCATTCATTGTCAGAAGTACAGGAGCACATGTGCCCAAAGGGAATTTTATTCTGATGCACTGTTGCAGCCTTATGCTTTATAATAGCAATGAGAAAATTATGGGCAAAGAAGATGGTTTAAGAAAAGAACAACAACAACTGAATGAGGTAATTCTTTTAATGGATGGGTATCTAATTATGCTGACATATCATAATTTAGAACTTCCATAACGATAAACATTAGACCATAAACATTAAAGAATAAGCATTAAACTTACCGTCAAAACAGTACCATATCCTCAAATACATCAGCTTCTAAAGAGAAGTTTCTCTAATAAATGTACATACCCCAGCTATGAATTTTCCACCAGGAATTCCAATATGCATAAAGAGGAGGAGATCAAATAGCCCAACTTACACTGAAGCTAAGGAAAGGCAGACAGTATAGTGGACAAATCTAATGCCATCACAATTTTGAAGGAATGACAATCATTCTTGTGCTGCTCATCACTTTCTTGAAAATTCATTAATTAATAAATTAGACTTACTACTTTGTTACACAGTGTGACAAACTTGGCACTGACCTTAAAAAAAATGTGGATGTTTATTTAGGAAAAACAGTAGAGAAGAATGCATTTTCCCACTTGTTTATAGGGAGCAAAAATTCTATTCTACCTCCACCCCACTAAGTAAACAGATTTGCAGAATTTCCAGCACTGAAGGAAGGAGCCACTAATATCAAGTCATGCACTCACTAAACTATTAACATAATTATAGCCATCAGAGCAACACTGCAGATGGCTTTGGTAGTATTGTCTGACTCAACAAGCAGCCAGAAATTATTAGGAGGTCTGTTGGAATTTTTTTTTGAACTGATGCACTTTTCCAATTAAAATTATATTTGCTGCTCTTGTCTCTAAAACAGTCTGTTATGGAAGAGTGTCCCAATAGTCTACAGCATGCAAATGTTGTATGATGTTAAAAACATTAAAATTCTTCTGGGGAGCTGATTGCTACTTTTATCACTATACTTTGGTAGTTAGCCAATATTGTTGGAAATGCATATCTTTTAGTCGTCGTATCTTTGTCAGGTACTCATTTATGATTTCTTCATGTGATATCAGAATATCAGTAAAATCTGTGAAAGAGAAAACTTCTTGCCACAGAAGTGTTCAGATAAAACAGAGTATTTCTTAGGTTGTAGGTTGGTGCGTACATACATTCTTCAAAGGTACATAAGCTATAAGGCACAGAACAAATTTCAAACAATCATCATATGTTATGGATATATAATTTTTTTAATGCAGTGGAAGGCTATCTAATTAAACTCTGAAGAAATAAAAATTTCTTTTATTAGCAAAAAACTACTACTGGCATTACATTTTATTGTTCAAACCTAGAAAGTAGATTTGGATTTAAATGTCTGCGGAAAGAATATTTTCATCTTTCATGTGTGCAAAAATAATTAATAAAAAAGCACTAGCCAAAGCACTTCCAATAATTTAACTAAGATACAATGAAATATAATCAGGTATTTTTGTTTAACTTTTTACTATTTTCATTCTGTTTACAGTAGTGCTCTTTTCTTTGTGTGCTAACTCACTGTGATTAAAATGATAGGGTCTTTAAAGATGAGGCCATCACCAGTAGCTTGAATTCAGTATGTTGAGCTCATGAACTGCATGGTTTGGAGAGGACTCCAAATGCAGTATTGAAAACCATAAATATATCTCATCAGCAAGTCAAACTTGGATACAGAAGTAATTAGCTGTGTCAGAAGAATGAACACTCTGCCTTCAAGGAAATAACAAAAGTTGCATAGAATTTGCATACAGTATATGAAATATGGAAATTTCTCTGTAAACAGATGTGTTTTCAGCTTTGACTTAATGTCATCACTAAATGATGAGGATGTGCATGAATACTGATATGGTATATGGTGGTATTACATTATTCATTTACTAGAGAAAAGTAGAAAAAATAGAGAAAGAAAGAGTTAGAGAAAGAAAATTGCCTTAAATTTGTTGAAAGAGCTTTTCTGTTTGACAAGGGGTTAAGTAGATAGAGGTCAATGATCAATTTGATGATGGAAAAGAAAGTAGGAAGTTCATACAGAAAATTTTAAAATTACATGGACATAAAAGCTTGAAACAAAGAAGGAATAATATTACTTATACAAAATATAGTTTTGCTTTATGGCTGATATTTGAACACAGAGCTAATACTTAAGCCTTCAAAAGATGGGTTTATTCTCTTTCTGTGACAGATGTTTTCCTGTGTTCTGGTCTAACCTTCTCAAGAAATGGCAGTGGGAAATAGTCCAAACCTATCCGGACTTAATTTTATCCAGCCCAGCTGACCAGCTTGAATTTTAAAAGACATTTGAATGCCTACCTTTAGCCTATAAAAATAGGTGTCAAATTCTTTCTTAAAGAAATGGTATGAAATTCTAAGCAGTGTTGATAATGCTTAGAATGTAGATCGATTGGAAACATTATTAAGAAAATAAAATATAAACAGACAATTGTAAGGGAATAAAGAGGGTCTTAAACAGATTCTTGCACTATATTACTTCAGTAGAAACTTACTACAGACTTATGATGGTTTACACTGCACTAGTTCTATTCCAATTTTCTATTTTCTTAGTTTTTGGTAATGGTCAAAGCCATTTCAGTGCAGTCATTTTCATAGCTGCCTTGTATCCCCTATGTCCTCTTTCAATGAATGTACAAGTATACTTTAGGCAAGCTTAAGGAGAAAAATGCTGGATATTATCATGTTGTAGGGGCATGATTTTTTTCATCCTGGAAATCTAAACACTCTTGGAAGCTTGTCTTGTGCATATGCTGCTAACAGGTAGAGAAGACTTGTTTAGGTCAACAGCATAAATCAACCATTCACCTAATACTAATCAAATTTTAACTCAATCCTCTGTATGAATCCTATTTATGTAATTTTTTTAATATAGATAAACAACTAATACTAAGAATAACAAAAATCTGCCTCAGGGTCTTTTGCATGAAGATATAGTTGGAGGCCTCTCCCTGGAGGTATCCCAAAGGGTGCCAAAGTGGGCTCAGTATTGTTTGACTTGTTCATCAGTTGCTTGGATGAAGGGGCAGAGTCTTCCTCAGAAAATTGACTGAGGAAGCAAAGCTGGGAGGAGTGGCTGATGCCCCTGAGTGCTGTGCAGCCCTTCAGAGGATCTGGATGGCTGGAGGGATGGGCAGAGAGGAACTATCTGAAATTCGGCACGGGCAAGTGCAGGCTTCTGCACCCGGGGAGGAATAACCCCACATCCCAGTACAGGCCAGGAACTGTCCTGCTGTAAAACAGCTCTGAGGAGAAGGACCTGAGGATCCTGGTAGAAAATAAGCTGTCCATAAGCTAGCAGTGCCCTTGTGGCCAGGAACAAAAAGAGTACCCGGGGACATCCTTTGCTATTGAAATAATAGACTGTGTAGAACATTACAGATCTGTGGGCTCAAATATAGCTCTTAGTTAAGGGTTCAATAAGAAATTCTGGAATTTCATTAACATTATCAATGACAATTAAACTGTCAGGTGTAAATCAAAATCCTATTCTCCAGTTATTCATTTTGGAACTTATGTTTTACAAGGAGTATGTATACCAAAATATTGAACTAATATCTTCAGACTTAGTTTTGTTCAATCTCAGGAATATGCACAAAAACATCGAACAGAATGAAGAAAGGCTGGATCAGGTAATTCTGGAGTATGCATCACATTAGTTTTATGAGAGTAAAAACCACTCATATTTCAATCCCAGACTCACTAAGAAAATAATCCCCCTTCACAAAAAACACTCATAAAACAATTAGTCTTCAATCATTGAGTAATGTTTCCTGAAGTTTCTTTACATGCCATTAAAAATCCAATATTTGAAGGCAGTGTAACAGTAGCAATAAAGGTCCATATTGGAATGACAAATGCTGTATGCATCAACTAGCCAGATTCTGCCTTGAGTGATTTCACCAGGTTATTTTGAAGTTTCTATCTGACATTTAAGTCAGCTGTTAAATATAAATATGGGAGCCATCTAGAGATCTATTGTAGGTAGAATAGTCCAATAAAAGTGATGTGCAATGATTATATGCCTTTAGATTATTTATATCTTCTGTTTGATTGCCATCTGAACTAATAACTTGTTTCCCAATTTTAGAAAATTTAGATTTAAAGCCTAGTATTAATTTTTACATATAATAGCATCTTATTACAATCTTCTCTGAAGATCTGGTTCTTGATCTTGGACTCACTTTCCTGAATAGGAGGCCAGTGACTCAAATTTGTTTGCGAAGTAAACAATGCCCTAGTCAGGACAAGTTGTTGCCTGTTATCTTCACCTTAGAATGTGTAAAAATGGCAGTGCAATAGTCAAAATGATATATTAAATGTTTGGAACTCTCAAACCTTCTCAAAGATAAGAAATGAAATGTTTCCTGCAATAAAAAAAACAAATTAACTCAGGAATTTCATGCTTAACTGTGTATGGTCAATAACCTGAATATTCACAACACCCTACCTCCTCACAGTGAAAAAATAAGGAATAATTTCTGCTGATTTCTTGGACCAAACCCAGCCAATTTCGCTGTTAAGCAACAAATTATAACTTCTTGATATACCTCTATTTATCCTGTGAACTCAGCCTCCACACATTTCTGGTCTCACACTAGTCCTGAATAGCACCAAAGTTCTGCATATTACCTGCTTCCTGAAGGGTCCCAAAAATTCCATAATGCCTGTGGAAACCCTAACTGGCTTTTCTTCACCCTCAGGTTGGGGGAAGGAATAAATATAAAAGACTGACTTTCCCATAAGTATTAAATATGTGCTGTTGTACTGATCTTGCATTTCAGAAATTATTTTCCTATGTCTGTGACCCACTGTGACTGTTACACCAATTAAAATTCCATGAATTGTGGCTGAATAGTCTTTAAATATCTGGCTTCATGTTCCTAGGGCAATTTAAAATTCTTAAACATGTCACCAGAAATTATTGTAAATAGCACTATTTTAATTTTCACTTAGCTGTGCACATGAATTTTGACCTTGTCAGCCCTGACCCAGCAATAAAGCAAGGAAATCAGAACCTCTGTCTTGGCACTATTCCAGATTTTGGCTGATGGCTTATGCTTCATTAGACTTAAATAATTTCATATCATTTCATTAGACATAAACACTCAAATGAACCTAGCCACCATTGGTTTATGAATCATTAGACACAGTCTGAAAATTTCAAAGCGAGCCACATGCTCTTGCCAACAAAAATAGGGGCTCCAAGAAAAAGCCTGAAGAACCCAAGGACGACAATTCTAATGGAAGATGATCACCAGAGACAGGTGGTGTGCAGAAGATTTAAATCAAGTAAAATGTTTAAAATTGTTTGGACTCTGTTGGAATCCATCCTAACTTGAAGTTAGGTTTTTAGAAAATATTATAGCACATCTTGTATGTAGGAGAATATCACTGATGCATCATTGCTAGATATCCTTTGACCACATAGTTTTCTCTCTCCCCAAAGCCCTGAAGAAATAATGACATGCATATTAAGAAGAAGAAGAAACTATAACCCAGGAAGCCATTATTTACCGTAGTCTTTTCAATTAATAATGTCACAGGCAGTTGAGCACCTTGGAAATAGAAGCTTCACAATGTGCTACTCCACATTTCACAAGCAAAAAAGTATGACATACAGAGTCTTATTACTTAGAAGAACAGTGGAGCTTGAAACTCTTGCATTAAGTTTGAGCAGCCTTGGTGAAAATGAGATCTCATTCCCTTATTATGCAATCTGACATCCTTCATCTAAAACCAAATGAGATAATAAAGTAAGAGAGATGAGATATATTTTCTGCATAAAGAACCACATAATCCTTTATCTCATTTAAATAATAGATTCATAAAATCTTTTTTTAAACATCCAACTAAATGATGCAGTGAAATATTAATATATCTGCATATTTAATAATACTAATATCACATGCTAAATGATAGCTAAATTATATTCTTAGAGATATACCAAACAACACCAACATGGTTGTGATTGGCTCCTAACTTTGAAGTTTGTAAAGCACTACATATAGCAACAGGTCTCAGTATTGTGCAGATTCTGTGAAGTGCTGTGTATGAGCACAGCATTAAAATACTGGCTTTATTTCATGCTTACATAACTTTCATTGAAGAGCGGTCTGTGCTGATATTTGAGATTGAGTATCAAGAGGCAACATTCTTACTGCATTACAAGGCAATATCTTACCTTGTCATGAGAAAAGAATCTCAGCAGTTGTTGAGAATAAACCTGATGGTGTGTTTTCAGGCATACTGGGAAACACTTGAGGCATTTACCTCCTGCTTGTAAAAGGAGTGGGGCTCAAATAGACCCTTCTCTCTTCCCTAACCTCTTTGTAGCTGTGTCAAGTTACCATTAAAGATAAAATGTCAGATAAGAATTTAGATTAGTAAACAATGAGCTATTAAACAGAAATCAAAATTATCCTGACTTTGCCTCAAGTAGATGGGAAATGGAGATCCAAACACACTGCTGAGAAAATGCCTGGCAGATTTAAAGTTCAGAAAAAGCCAGGGAGAGGAAGAAGAAAATGCTTCTTGTTTTCTTTTGGCTATAAAGGGTGTTCTACACTTTTGGTCATTTTTTAAGTATTGCATAGCCAGGAATTCATTTGTCTGCATAACCACATTTTTATGTGCAGGAGGGTCTTCAGTCTCTTAAGAATCGAGAACTGAGACATAGAATTGTAAGGCAGAAATCCAAAACAGACTATATCAAAATATCTACAATGAAAATTAAGCAGAATTGAGGCACATAGTTTGAAATCTGAAACCTTTTAAAACAGAGGTCACTCACTATGTGTTTCTGGAGACCACTAATAGCACTAAGTGCTTTATTCACCAATGTTAATGTTTCCTGTTCCAAAGATACAGGACTCCCTCAGAAGTACCCTAGAGCTGGCAGTGTGAAACAACATGATTAGTTGATTATAGTCCATAATCCCAGTCATTGTCTCTGACATGTCTTATTTACTGGAATTGCAATGGGAATGTTGTCTCATACGGCTCTCTGCAGAATTTAACAATAGGATAGTGGAAGATACAGCTAAAATACATAAACACTCTGGAAGGAGGACTGACTTGTGTTAACATCTAGGCTAAGGTCCTAGCAAAATGCATTTTTAGCTTCTCATTCCAGAAAATGACAAGCACAAGAGACTCTGAAAAAGGTGCATTGGGATACGGTAAATTGATGTGCAAAGCATGGAGTCACAGGAGCCTCACTGATGTCCAAAACATAAGTTTAGTGGAGATGACTGAAGAGGAGACAGTCTCATCAGATAACAGCTGACAATGTCATGTAGCCACACAAGAAGCTACGTAATGAACAGAGCAAAGGAAGTACAACCCCATCATCCAAAGCTTTAGCGACAATGCAAAACAATTATTCTGCAGAGCATTAGTCCATTTGCAAGAAAATAATTACAGCAATAAATATAAGCTGCCTAGACTCAGAGAAGACAAGAAGAGATCACCATAAAAAAAAGAGGCTAAAATAATCTGAAGAAGCAAACCAAGGCAAGCAGACAGGAGGGTAAACACATCAAAAGGATTTACTTGAAATAA
Organism: Certhia americana; assembly: GCA_018697195.1. Classification (NCBI taxonomy): domain Eukaryota; kingdom Metazoa; phylum Chordata; class Aves; order Passeriformes; family Certhiidae; genus Certhia; species Certhia americana. The sequence goes on from CM031858.1 coordinate 19,144,195, forward strand.
AAGTGTGTTGGGTGTTGGGAGAAAAGTCAAAGTATCTATGCATAAATCTCTAACCTACAGAAGAGAGTAGTTTTGGAAAACAAACTGGGGCAAAAATTTCACTTTTAATCTACTAAAGAAAGATGGTGTGGTGGATGGTTGCCTGAAATCACAGGAAGTCAGCCAGCCAAAATGGTCACTTTTCATTCCATTTTCCAGGGCACAAGTGCAGAATTTGAAAGTGAAATGAAGAATTTCCAAGATTTCTAGGCACATAAGAGAATACTACTTGGTTAAAAATCCCATTAGTGAAAGACAAAACTGAAAAATATAGTATTACATATTGTGATGCTTACATATGTAATGTAAATCCAAATACTGAGTATACAGAATACTGTCCAAAGAAATCAGTCTAACTTTCCTGAAATCCATAAAAACTAGTAAATATATACTGATTTTCCACTATTGATAGTTCTTGTATTTCATAATGCATTTCCAATTTCAGAAAATAAAGTGCATTTTATGGTTAATTTTCAAAGATCTAAGATTAGAAATTAATCCAGTTATGCAAGTGGAAAAGGCCAAAAAGCTAGATAAAAGCTATTTCATAATTCTTTCAGAGATATTTCTTTCCCAGGGGAAACCAAGGTGGGACCTCAGAGGACAAGCACAAACTACCTTAAGAATCTTCTGTACATGCCCTATAATAGACTTATTTATCTGCTCAAGTAAAGAGACTCAGGAAAAAGAATCATAGTAAATAAGGGCAGGCCACAGTGATAATGAGAAGATTAAATAAACAAAGTCAAAATATACCCTGGAATTTCACTGTAGGTAGTAACTTTCTATGGTTGCCATTTAATATCTCCTTGTTGCTTCCTGTCATCTTAAATACTTACACATTTGTGATGATCCAAGGTAAAATTGCAGCATTTTTAATGTGGCACCACAGTCTGATTGGTCCTAATTGGATTTTTTATCTATGTGGGAAGATAAATGATTTGATTTTACTGCTTGCAGTGAATTTACAGGTGTGGCAGTTCTAAAGACTTCTTTTTAATGGGGAAGGTGATTTATTACAGTGTAAGTGAAAACCCAGGAGTCTCCAAGTGTCAGCTATGCTGTCACTTCTTCAAAATCTAAACACTCTTCAATATGACCCTCACACTTTATATGAACATAAAACAGACTTCGCTAATATATATTTTAATTATTTAATGATTCTCCTTCCCTTCAGCAATTTATTCTTTCCAAGATGTGTTTCAAATTGTGTATGGTCAGCCAAGGAATGACAGAACAGCTTTTTATTTAGAAAGGACTGCTTCCTTTAGGCTGCTGGTAGTATTATCTTGGTACTATTCAGGACATGTCCTTATACACAGTAGCCTAACATACTCTGTGTTATAAAGACTTATTTTTATAGGGGTGATAGTTTCACTATTAAATGAAATGGCAAAATGGAATGTGGGGTTAAAGCATGAATTGGTTTGGAATTGTCTGGTTTTCATTTGCTAGTATTTGTTGTGTCCTATACAGTGAAGTACAAAGATGCTTGCCTGACCTCCAAATGAAAGTCATGTCTTACAAAGAAAAGGTAGGAGTGCCTGTACTATATATCTATATATCTATATATCTATATATCTATATATATATATATATATATATATATATATTTGTATCTGTACTTAACTACTCACACATGTGCACATGCACATATACTATTCTTGGCAACTACACAGAATATAATCATATCTTTGCAATACATACAACCAGCACACGCGGGAAGCATTTAAAAAGTGGTTATCCAGTCATAACCTCGACTTTGAATTTGTTAAATATTAAAAATAAAACTATATGATGTCTGGGAAATAAACAAGTTGAGATCCATAACCCTTTTCCTTTTCTTTGTATCACTTAGACCAAGTAAATCAGAAAAATTCTAGCACCAGAGATTTTTCTGGTATAAGACACAGGTGCATTTCAAGTAGGTAGAAGATAGAGGAATTTGGGGGTTTATATGCTTATAATTAACTGTTAATGAATCCATTGACATCGTTCCTTATGAAAAATTCACGGTTTAGACAAAACTAAAACAAATCCAAACACGAGTTAACGTAAGTGATGATCAGACAACAGTAAAAAGATTTGTATGTATAAAAATATCAGAATAAGAATAATGAACTTTTGCCTAGTAAGAGTTTCTTCCACAATTAATTGCAGCATTGAGTCAAAATATTTTTACCCTCAGTACTCACAATGAAATACTCATACAAAGGTGCATATTCAGTACATGGAATAATTCTATAATTTAGATTAGTAAATAGGATCTTAAATATCCTAAGATCACTTGCAAGCCCGTATTCATCAAGACACATACATTTTCTGTAAAATATTTCCCATTAACTAAACTTACTGTTTTTACAATAAGAAATTACTACTTGATTTTCACTCCTTCACATGCTTCACCTGAAACTAATGCCATTTGATTTCATCACATTATTATGAAGATACATCTTCATCTTTTTCAATCAAATAATCATTGAAATAGCAACTTGATTGCATGAAGAGTAGTGCCTATCAGGATATATTATCATTATACAATGTGCACTTAAGATGAGGCAAATTCAAAGCAATGTTCTACCATTTAATTATGATGACAAATGAAGACTAAATAGTCTTAGCCTGATGCTCTCTTATATGGCTTCCAAAAGGGCTTAAAGTCTACAGCAATTAGTACCAATTTGGAAAGATTATTTACTTTTTTTTTATCAGTGGTAGGTTATTATGGATGGAATCAGCCTGAGGAGAACATTGCCTGAGTGAATTGCACCATTCTTGATTACACTTTAGAGCAGCATATCATTGTTTTCAGTAGATCAAATTACATGACATGAGAGCAATAATACATATGCTGTTTGAATTGACATTCCTTGTCTTCAATTTTTAATACCAAGGTGCACTATTATGGTCATATTATTTATGTTATCATGAGTAGCAAAAAATACTTTTCAAAACAATTCAGGAAAGATCTCATCTGAAATATGCTGCACTCTGGAATTAGAAATCAATTCAAGATGTTTCAAAATGTTACAGATGCAAAGAATAAGAAACTGAAATCCTGAGCTATATATTCCACCAGGTTTTGATGCAAATTATTTAGCAAATGCTTGGGTGGTTTAGCCTTTAAAAAAAATAATATCAGAAGATGTTATTGTAGTCTTTATATAAACCTACAGACTAAACTGAAAAGTGTTTGCAACACACTTGTTATAATGCATCATATTTCTGGGCAAAATAATTAACCAAACCATGGAAAAATATTTGCCAGTGAAAAACAGGCTTGTGTCTTTATATCTGTATGAGGTTTGGCTGATGTCCCATGCTCAAGATAGAGGTGTAACTTTAGTACTGATGGGTCACTGAAGGTGGATGCCCAAGCAATGGAATGATTGGCATTTCTGCCTCCCACTGCTGAGAGCCTCAAATCCTCAGCAGGGTTTGAACAGGTCTGGTGGGAACAAGCTCAATAATGTAGATGGCAACAACATTACTAAATTTAATTGTTTTAATCTGTACAACATAAGTAGAGAATAAGAATAATTTACTTCCATTATTTGTCTTATAGCAAATGGAACAAACCAAGTAACTAATTGAAACTGGTAGGTTAGGGAAAATAATAATCACAGTAGTCACATTAGAGAATAAAGTGTTTCAACAGTTTTGATTAGATTGGTGCAGATATTCTCCAAGCAAAATTTTATTTAAATACCTTATTATGGAAATCAACTTTAAAGTCGTTCCCTTGCATATTCACATGCTGTCTTCTTTATCAGGCAGGATACAGTGATGAAAAAGCACTCCACTAGAGCTTCAGGAATTAAACTTTATCTGCATCTCACTGCAAATAGAAGACCTGAGCAAAGGTAAAGGTGACTGAAACAAGATTAATCACATGAGGCATTTTGCATCACTAGCTACAGAAATTGTCAGCCATGCTGGCCATTTTCATCAGTTCTTTCTCCTTTCTTTCAAATGCACAAACTGTATTTTGGTGGAGGAAAGACAGTGTTTACACAGCCCCTGGGAGTCTGGCATTAGATGGCAGAAGAGAGTCTGACTGCCTCTCTCCCAGCTCTATGCAGATTGGGAAATGCACCACTTCCATCATGGGACAAATTAAAAAAAAACCTTCATAAACTGGAAATGTGTCCATAATTTCTTCAATAAAATAAAGTGCTAATAGCAATGCTTCCCAAATTATCTCCCTGTAAGTCTTCACCAGCCATTTCTCATGCCATTTCTTCAGGAAATAGTGAAAGTCTCAGAAATTAATCCTAGATGGCTCCTTCAGGTAACAGGACATGTCAACAATAAAATAGTGAGGAAAAGAGATATTGGAAATCAAAGTAAATTAGAAGTGAAGTATACAGAAGTGTGAAAGGATAATAAGTACATTAGGAAAAAAACAACTGTTGGCAGAACAAAACACAAAGCCCCAAGTGTTTTAAGCATATTGAAAAGATAAATCTTTTATTATTATCAGATGGAAATGCTAATGATCATAACAGCAACAACTAGCATGCATACTGAAGTGTTCAATAAATATTTCAATTTTACTTTTGAGAAGATGCAGGATAATGCACAAGTTGACAAATGTGGAAGACTTCACAATAATAGCAAAACAAACTGTCATCAACACTCAGTAGTGATGGTTAAATTTTAAATTTTCTAGTAGACAGCTTCTGGTGTTTCCATGTTCCTTCAATAAATCTGCAACTCCAAAGAAATGCTAAAATATTGCTGGAATTGTGTCAAAGTCACAAAAAGCAAAGATGATTACAGGCATAACCACTTAAGCAAGAAAAACCTATTGGAAAATTTGTTACAGGACTCAATTAAATTTGTAATTGTCTTACAGGAAATTGAAGTTGTCATGTACAACTGATGTAATCATTGGATGAAATGATAAATTTCTTCTTACTGTAGAAGTGTAAGACTAAAGGACTAATAAAGGCATTTGAATTGGCTCTTCCAGTGTATGATGAGAAGATTGCAATTTGGCTTATTAGCCAAGTTTGAAAGAAGTGTCTTTGAGACTCAATTTTTCTAATAATATCTAGATTTAATAGTAATCAACTGCCACTGCTCAGATCAGAAAATAAAGGCCTTGCTCATAAAATGACATGCAAAATAAAATAGATTTCTTGGTTAAATATTAGTTTTCAAAATCTTGATTCAATACATCTAAATGTAAACATTTACAGAAAGAAACAAGGAATGCAGGCCTCACTTGGGAAAAAAAACAAACTAAAAAAGTTGTGTGGGATCTGTGAACAGTCAGGTCCCAGGGAGCCACCATGAGGCAAAAATAATACATTAATACAATTGTTTCTTGCAAAAACAAAGACTAGGAAAAAGAAAACTAAGATGATTTTACTTCTGTTTAATGAGATCAAGATTGAAGTATTCTGAAAATAACCTACCCAGGAAGAAAAAATAATTTCTCTGCTAAAATATCAGTATTTAAAAAATTGAATTAGATGAAAATAAAAAATGGAAAACTTCATAAAATGAAATTTCAGCACAAATCTCACACAAAAGAGAAAACAAACATGTCAAAACTTTTCAGTTGGTATGCACACAGCAGACAGTATCTGAAGCTCAAGTCAGAAGTCTATCAACTATCATATTGATTTTTCTGTAAGGTTTGACATATTAGATTCAGAAATGAATTTTTAGAAAGTTTTAGTTTTACAAAAAATTCATATTTTCCCATTAAAATGTTTGAACTATATCTGATGGTTTAGAATTTTTTTTAAACTGCAACATTTTTCAAATTATAAAAATAAAGCTCTATGAAATTACTCACGCTCATAGCACCTAAGTTGAAAGAAAGATATTTAGGGGCCACTTAGTTTATAGAAAGAAGCTGGCAACTGCAGCCAAAACAAGCAAAAGAAAGAATAAGGACTTTATTTCATATTTAGGTTGATTAACCACTGGATATGATTTCTCCAAAGCAGTAACAGAATCTGCAAGTCAGTTTTTGATTCCTCCTAATCTAATTTCTGGATAAAATGTAATACCATACATAATATAAAGGAGGTCTGACTGGATGGTCTGCTATACTCCAGGAATCCATTTCAGGCATATATTTTCAGGGGGTGTGATAGGGGTTGCCCTTCCTAACACTGACAGTGCTTTTCTGTTGTAGGTGACAGTACACAAAGCATTAATTAAGACTTCCATTTCCCTGTAACTGCCAAGGTTATTTCAATAGCAGCAGAAACAAGCACAGTATGAATAGAGAACATTATCTGTTAAGACTTGAATTCAATAGATTTCTCCCTTTACCCTCAGTGAGGAAAATTATAGCAAAGATCATTCTCCATAGAAATGTAGCAAGGAATTATGTATACTAGTTCAACACATGGAGCAAAATTCCCCTTCTTATATTTAATGATATTATTTATGAAGTTGCTCTCAATAAAGAAGTTATATTATCATGTGGGACATGTCCAAAGACTTTTACTGTCCTTTGTCAAACCCCAGGGTATTTTGTAACTCAGGCAGAAATGATGCTATATTTGATTCGCATTCCACTAAAGCAAATTCTATATTGAATCCAAAGAAAATATCTTTATTTTGGTTGAACAAGTTAATCAATACTGTCACGAGGGCATAATAACAGCAAAATTGTCTGTCATGTAACAATATGTTTCACAGCACATCTCAGAAAGGGAAAGGACATTGAATTTAGTTCAGTTTTCTTGCTTTATATACAACCCTCATTTCCTCTTCCTTCCTGCTATCATGTACATTCACTTCATCATCCCCTAATTCTGCCTCATGAAGCAAGACAAGTCTCCTAGCACCAAGAAACAGAAGAAATAGGACTGATTTATGTCTGAGTTACAAGCCTCAAAATTACCATACATAGTAGACACCTTATTTAAAATGTTTTAAATTTTCTACACCTTTTATCAAAGTATCAGACCCATTGAAACAGCAAAAAAAGCAATGTTTTGCCAATACTTACTACAATTTTTCCTGAAGTATTTTAAAAATATTAAATTAAGAGTCAACGTTCCCTCAGGAGATAAATAAAGGAGAGACAATGTAAGCAGATTGCTCACCCACTGCAGCATTGCCTCTAGACAGCAATTGCTCACAACTGCTAGGAGCAGATAGCGAGAAAAGAATCTCATATCCAGCTGAAATGGCACAAGGAATCCAGGAAGGCAGAACACAATTATCTGAGATGGAATTTCATCAGAATGATAAGGTTATACCAAGGGAACGTTAACGATCACTTTAGAGGCTCCTTTGAAGTAGAAAAGCAGGACTCAGGTGCAATAATGTACTCAAAGAATTCAGGGTGTAGGGCACAGAGAGATTTCAGTTCTCCTGCATCTCCCGTCTTGGAGAAGGAAACATGGAAACAGTGTGGCACTTTTAAGGCATTTTTACCCTCTTAGTGATCTACATACAGTACCTGAGCAACAGATCAAAAAGAGCACTGACACACCAAGGGGGCATAAGTAGAGTTTAGTCTTTAGAAAGCTGAAACTGCCAGGCTGAAAGCATCATGAATGATCTCAGCAGACAGCACAGCCAAAACCCTGCAGGGCCCTGAGCCCTTTCGGGGGGGGCGAGATGTGCCTTGCCCTCTTCCATCGTACACACCTTGCAACAGATGGTATCACAAACTCTTTTCAAGACCTTTTTATCCTTCCTCGACTGAGTAGCTATGAAGGAGGCAGGTGCCATGCAGCCCCAAGACCCTAAAGAAGCTCTCAGTTATAAGGTAACACTCAAAACCTGTGATAAAGATAATATGACTACGTTCTTAATTGTGGATTGTTCCTGCAGCAGAAGTTTGATCTAATGTATTGCTAGAGGTAATAAAAAAGAAGATACAGCACACCACACCACCACCTCGCTAAGGCTTTAAGCATACAAACTGCTTGGATACATTATTTCCTTGACATCTTAGATTACCGCATTATTTTTTCTCGGCACTTTTAAGAACTGGAATATAATGAACTTCTGATGTACTGGAATATGGTCTGTTGCTTCTAACAAATCACTATGACCAAAGCTAACCTCATTAGAAAGACTAATTTTTTATATAAAGAACTAACTAAGCATTGGCAAAATTCAGTCTGGATTTTTTAAGCACTCATAATTAATTTAAACAGCATTTTCTGTGTAAAGACAAACAACTTTGATTTAAGTGAGGGAAACAAAAAGATGGCTTATTACAGATTAAGTTCTCATCTGATATCAGCCTGTTTGACAAGCAGAAAATACACTCTCTGCAGCCTCAGAAAAATATGTAACTATCAGTCATTCCCAGTCAATGATAAAGTAACAAACTATCTCAGCTAATTTTTTTGTTCTCTGTAATCCCAGAATTTCAGGTATATCAGAAAATTTGTATAGCTCTTTTCATTTCTGCTCAGTTGGAGCACTTCTCTTTTTATTGGATTATTTAACTCTAACACCTTTTACTGGCTTATAGAAAAGACTGCTGGTGATATACCTATTCAAATTAACCCAGATTTGAGTTGCAGTGTGTGTTGAATGAGAGCAGTTGTTGCAGCAGACCTCTTGTTAGGGGCAGAAATGAGCCAAGACACAAACTTTCATTTAATAGACTGAGAAGGGTTTTGGGTTATTCTTCTTACAGCTCAGCCATCCTGACTCAGACTACTGCAAGCTCATACTGTAGGGTCCAGCTACAGGCTCTGACTGCTGGTTATCTCCTGTTGGACTATGACTGCAAAGATCAGTTTGGAGGCTCTGACCACAGGCCTTATAGCTAGAGCCACTCTGATTGCAGGCTCCATCAGCATGCTCCAATTCCATCAGACCCAGACTGATCTCACAGCTGATCTTTAACAGCAGCAACTCTCTTCCTTGTTTGATTCTTCTTTGTGCCTCTCTGGAACATTCCTTCTTCCTCAGGGCTCCTCTACTTCCTCCAGGTCCTCTTCCTCAAAGCTCCCTTCCTCAAAGGACTCCCCAAGCTAGACAACCCTTTTATCACACTTATCTTTATTAGTCACAGCTGCAACCTGTTAAGGGCAAGGCTGTTCCTCTTCTTTGGTAATTAGTACAACTGTGACTTATCAGAGGCAAGGTTGCCTGTAATCCCTTCCTCCCCACCTACAAGCAGTGGTGACCTCAAGCCTCTTTTATGCAGGGGTCCATAGTCCCAAAGTAATTAGAAAAAAATCCTTCATAATACACACAGTGTGATACATTTCAGTTGTTTTTCAGCTCTGCTATTACTTCTGGTCTCTTTCCTTTAGGGTCCAGTGAAGTGATTGTAACCTGCAAAGGTCTCTCCATTTAAGGGCCATGTTTCATGGAAGTAATATCCCTTATATTAAGGTAGGGTGAATGGTTTCTTATATCAAGGCTCATATTCATTCTTAGGAATAAAATACTAGGATTTGAGCTTTTAACATTAAACATTATTTTGGTCAAAATTCTCTATCAACAATGTAGCATAATGAGGAATTGGCCAATTTCCCTCAGACAATATTCCTGTTTACCCAGCTTCTTCACATTTCTTGCTGTCCGATGAAAATGTGGAGCTACATCAGGGTATTGATCCATCAACTCTTCTGTGGAAAAATTGGCAACAGTGTGGAGAAAAAAATCTCTGTCTTGGAGATAAAAATACTTTCACAGTGGCAGATTTATCTTATGGACAGTATACAAGCAATCAGTCTGAATTCACATAGTATATTATCTATATTCCACAATGAAATAAGGAAGTAAAAGTATGGTCATTTTAATCAGACAATATTTGACTGGAATCTCATCTTTGAAATGATGGGAAAAAATAGACCAGTGTTTATGAACAAGAGAATTTCTGGTCAACACTATCCAAAGAAATACTGATGTTGTTAGTATGTCCCATCTGCAAATATACTTCTTATAGACTGTATCTTCATTTTGGTCTCACAGAAATTAATTTTAAGTGCTAAAAATGACCCTTTTCAGGATGTTTTTGGTGCAGTTGCTTTTATAGTTTGGTTCAATACTGACTAAAAATGTGCTACTTTTTACTAGCTCATGTTTTTCTACTCTTTTATTGGTCATTATATTGAAGGGAAAAATTTTTTTTAAAACCTCAAAATTAAATTCAAAAGAATTTCATATTTGATGAAATATTGAATGAGAGTTGTCAATTTTAATGCATGCATATCATAATAATTACAAAAAATAATGCCTATTAATATAGAAATATAAATGAATCCAACAATGCAAACAAATATATTCACACATATATGAATGCAAAAAGAAAGCTTATTTTTTAGAAAATGAGAACTCTGATAAAGTGACATTGAGCAGCTATAAAAAATAATAATGTGCACAAAAAAGTCTTAACGACCTAAAGAAGATAAAGCAAATATTATTTAGACCATAATTCATAGCTATAAGCTAGGACAGGGACTATTCTACAGATGCAACTGTATTCATTAAAATTCAATATCACTGCACTTGTGCCTAGCAATGTCCTTTAAAATCTTTGGCTTTATCCCCTAAAGATCTTTTGGAAATTGAACTTCTTGACCCCACAGAGTCTTCTCCAGTCATACACATCCCTCTGGTTACCTATTACCTGAAAAGGTCCTGATGGGGTCAAAGTCATTACCTGTAAATTCTGAACACCAGAGAGAAGGAAAAAAATAGTACAACTTTTTTGCTATCTCTAAAACACAGTTTTGGATAGAAAGTATTTTGTCCCAGGTATCAATAAATATGATGCACAGCTGGTGTAACCTTTGAAACTACAGGGAGTCTATGGACTGTGCTACCTAATAGAACACATAAGGGCTGATGACATAAGGAATAGTAATAACTGTTTAGTCAGTATTCCAAAATCAGAAATTAATAGACTGTGGGGCCATAAAACGAAAGTGTAAAAATAGTTCTTGAAGAGAAGTTTCCAAATCTTTTATATTTGTAATCACTGTAGAGATATTAGAATAGTTGGGATGACTGAAAATTTCCTTACTTGGAATAGATTGAAGAATCTGACTCTGATAAAATGTTAGAAGAAGAGGCTTTAGAAAAATACATAAAATTAAATGACAGATGTTAATATCAGAAATTATTCTGAAAAAAAAAAAGGAAGATAAAATCTCAAGATTAGAAGCTATGCTGCTAAATTAAATTCCTTAAAGTTTTGTTAATACCAGGTGAATGGAACCTAGCAAAAAAATCTTTGAAAGCTCTGAAGGTAAAATATTGACAACTGTTTCTGACATGTGCACTGGGAAAACTGGTAGAAGTTGTAACAATCACAAAAACATGGAAATGCAGAATCAGTAAGGCTGGAAAAAATCTCTGGAGATTGTCTTGAGGTAATCAAACCCCTGCTCAAAGCCAGAAAAGAGAAGTCAGTTGCTTACAGACATACCCAGTCAAACTTTAAATGTCTCCAAGGATGAGATTCCACACCCCTCTGGGCAACCTGCTCCTTGTTCTAACACCCTCACAGTAAAAGTTTTATATGTCAACTACAATGTGTCCAAGACTTGCTTGCCCTGGGGAGCTCAGCAGTGGACAGAGCACTACAGATGTGACTCCCCAGGGCAGAGAGGAGAGGATCACCTCCTTTGACCTGTTAGCCATGCTGTAACACAGCCTAGCACAGCCCAGGGAACTGGGGGTACCTTGCTGTAAAGGTACCTTGCTGACTCACACTTTACCCCTTGTCCACCAGCATTCCTAGGCACTTCCCTGCAAAGTTGTTTTCCCGATGGTTTGCCCCAGCCTGTACTGGTGCATGGGGTTATTCCTCCCCAGATGCAGGGAGGAGGAATTTCCATTTGATGAGCTTCACGAGTTTCCTCTTTTCCTGTTTGTTTTTTTTTTCCTATTTCTCCCGCCTGTAACAAGCCCTTTAAATAGTGGTGCAACATTCTGGTATATCAACCAACCTTTCCAATTTTCTTTCCTCAACAAACTTTCTGAGAGTGCTTTTTTCCAGTTCTCAGAAAACTTCCCCTGTCATTATGACCTTTCAAAAAATTTCAATAGTGGCTTCTGACATCAAGCAACTCCCTCAGAACTTGGGCATGTATCCCATAGGCTGTAGCAAGTCCAGTTGGTTTAAAAAGCTTCTAACCTAATCATCCTCTACCAAGGATACAAGTTTCTTTCTCTGAAACTTCACAATAATTTTAGGGGCCTGGAGTTCCTGAAAACCTTATTATTAAAGACAGAGGCGAAGGAAGTAAGCCTTTTCTGTGTCCTTTTTCATCAGGTCCCCTGAACCATTCAACAGCAAGCCAAGATTTTCACTAGTCTTTCTCTTGCAGATGAAATACCTGCAGAAGCTTTTCCTATTGTCCTTCATGCCCTCTCTAACCCAATTCCTGCCCACTCAGACAGCATCTCTGTACTGTTCCCAGGACAACTGTGCTTTCTTCTAAGTCTTGTATTCTTCTTTTTTCTCTCTGATTTTAGTCAGAATTTAGGTCTTTGTTCATCCTTAAAGATATTCTGCTGCCTTTTTCTGACTTCCTGCACATTTCTATGGGTCAGTCTTGAGCCTGGAAGAGGTGATTCTTGAAAATCAGGCAGCTCTCCTGCACTCCTCTCCAGGGACATGTCCTACAGGATACTTCCAAGAAAATCCCTGCACAGACAAAAGACTGCTCTCCAGAAGTTAAGGTGATCCTGCTTTTTGCCTTGTACTCTGCTCTCAGGACCCTGAACTTCACCATCACTACAGCCAAAGCTGTCCCTCATCTTCACATCTGTAATGATCCTAAATGGTCGTTTGTAATGCCTCTCATGAGGATCAATTTCTGTAAATACAAGGTTTCTTCTAGTTGTCTGGAAAGGCCACATCTATTCCTTCTTTCTGCTCAGGCAGTATGTAGCAGATGTCCACCACAATACTCTATATTGGTCAGCCTATTAACTGTGACCAAAGAAGAAATTGGATCAGTAGGGACATTAAGAGAATGGGAATTTTGAGGAGCACACAATGGAGATTCTGTAGATGGGAGTCATAACCACATATCAGTAGAGCTCCCAGAATTAACCAAAATAAGTTTATAGACCAGATTTTTTCAGTTAATATATCATTTACTTGTGGTTTTTTGTGTTTGTGGGTTTTTTTAATGAAATTTCTATCAATAAAATAATGTAGAATAATAGTATTATAAGATAAGAAAGAAAGTTGTTTTGTGTATTCTTAGCTGCAAAATAAGAAGCAGAAAAAGCTCAAAAGGTGAGAGACTCATTTGCATGCCAGAGGAAGCTTAGTTAAATCTGATACTTTTCAAAATAAGTGTAAATGGTTAACTATGGCAAGCATACACAATTTTGGAGAAGATAAAAAAAGGAAGGTGGCAATATCTTATCCTGATTATAAATTTAGGCCAGTATTTACAACAGCCTGAAGAAAATGGCTAAGAAAGGACATGGCGAGACATGCTGGAGGTAAGTCATTGAGCAATGCACTGGGAAGTAAATTACTGATGAAGATAAGGTAATGCACATAGGAAAACTAACACTGACTAGATGCATACCTACTGATGCTTTCTGAACTAGCTAGTATTCCTTATAGTATGTAAAATAAGATATTTCCACAAAAGCAACTATGATGCTAATGTGTTTTTTTAGAAAGGAACATTGACTATAGCAAAAAATATCCCTATACTATGGAATAAATCCACATGACATTTTAAATGGGTGTTCCACTTCTGTCACTAAAACATCTAAGCAGAACTAGAATAGCTGCAAAGACATTTTATACAAGTATAAAATAGTGCACACTGAAAATGTAACTCAGTAGATTTAGACTTTGCAGCCTGGAAAATAATTGCCTGCAAAGAAATATAAGAGAACTTTATAAGAATGTGAGTAAAGGGAAATAAGATACAGCAATTCATCATTTCTCATGATAGAAAAATTAGAAGTTATCACATGCAAGTAGCAAATTAAAAAAATTAGAATGCTTTTTCCACAGAAATTAGAGGCAAACTGCACAATTCACTGTCCCAAGATGCTGAGACTGTGAAGAGTTTACTTGGTTTCAGAAGTAACCAGACACCTTAATTGATCAGAAATACATCAAGGACTACTAAACACAAAGTAACGAGATCTAGATTAATCTCTGAGCCATAGGTTGCTGGAAGCTGGGACATTACATTTGGGACCTACTTCCTCAACCTTGCCTTGTTCCTAATCATGTTCTTATATTTCTTCTTGCCTGTGTGCTGTGAGCCATTGTGCTTGACTTAAAAATGTCCTGTGTTGAAAGAGATCACACCTGAAAAGCATTGAATGGAATATTATGGTTATAAATGGAAGAAAAATCTCAAATTCACCTGACCAGGGAATTAAAGGGAATTAAATATGCATTAACAATATCTAAAGATGAAAGCAAAAAGAATTTCTAGACCTACCTTTTTTTTTCTCCCCATATCCTAAACTTTCAGAAAGTTGGCAAAGAACTGTACATAAATGTTCTCTGTATTTGAATTATGCTCCTCACTGAGTCATAGATTATCAGTAGATCTGGAACATGTTTTTGTACATTTTTAAGGTAAAGAGTTTATATTTTGAAAAAAAAGCACAAAATAAGCCAGTTGCCATATTATTTTCTTTAGACTAGCCTAGCAAAATACAAAATATTTTGTAACTTTACATACATCCATAGTTCACAATAGAGCATCTTGTTATCATCTCATTTTGCATCATTTACTACCTTATTTGCGCCAAATCTGATTTAATTCACATCAGGGACATTCCCTTTACCTAACAGAGAGTGGCAGTACAGATAGACTCCTTCCAAGGGAGCTTTTATCCTCTTGTATTATTCGGAGTGATTTTTAGGAGTCAAAGAATATTTTCTTCCTTTTATTAAAGGCCTCAAGCCTGGTGAAATGAACAGATCTTTGCAATGAAAGGCATTGGTTCAGCTGGTTAAATATCCACCTTGCCCTGAACTTCTAAAACCAAAATCAGTTTCTCAATAGGATGATTTTATTATTGATGCCTTTTTGACTGAGAAAACAAAGAATTTGTATTCTTGTCTGAGGCTGAAAGATTTGGCCACTGACTGTCTCCTTCCCCCAGTGCTGGCTCTCAAATCTTAAAGTGTCGTTACTGTAATGCTTACAGGAATGTTTATATGTCAGGATAGTGGGGTCTCCATGTAAGTGGAGTGCCATTAAATGTTCAAGGGATAAGCTTACTAGGAGAGCTAAAGGGACTGGACCTCGTCTTCTGTGCAGCATGGGCCAGTCACAGACATGTTCATAGTCCTGCCACTTCTGATGGGGGCTGCCATAGGCACAGCAGCTCCTGATCAGACAAGATTTAGATTGTAAGAGAGTCAAACTGGCAAATTATTCAAGTCCAGAATGTTAACACGGGAAGCACAAAAGTATTTCAAGTGAAACCACAGGATACCATCCCTGGATGAAAACTGCAATTGGAAGAGAGGAACTATAAAGTGAGACACAAGTATTCTCTTTACTACTCAAATCTTTTCCATTCAGCAAAATTTAAGTGTAGTTAGAACAAGCTTTTGTGTTTCCTCTCTCACTTCTTGTCCTTCAGTTTGGAGGAATCTGTCTTGATGCTCTCTAGGGTTTAGAGTTCTCTCCGACATGCCCTCTCTATAAATACATATATGTATTTTTAAAAAGGAAACTAGAAAATGAAGGAATGAAAAACCTACCATTTTCTTTGCTCTGCTACAAGACAGTTATACCACTGTATCTTTCCTGGAGCAGAAATATTTAAATTTGCTTAGGTCACTTCCTTATTTACATACTGATTTTAGTGCTGCTAGAACAGATGCTGCCATCAGTTATGACAGAGTTGCTGCAGCAACAGGACTCCAGAGCTCATGCTTGCTGCGTCTTTTGCCTGACAGCCTGTTTCAATCTCAGTGGTACCAGATCATGTACTCTATAAAAATCCAAATACTGTCTCTATAAAGCTCAGCCATGCTTGGCTTTGCTATGAATAGTTCTCAGTGTTTCTTAGTTGCTTTTTTTTTTTCATGTCTTGATTAAAGCTGTAGAGTTTGGGGTTTTTTTGTTGTTGTTGTGAGTTTTTTGGTCTGTGGGTTTTTTGGGGGTTTTGGGTTGGGTTTTTTTTGTTTGTTTGTTTTTGTTTTTTAAGAAAGGAAGGAAGACCTTCAGTTAGAATGATGTCTCACCCTGAGACTCACAATTTCCACTCTGGATCTCATAAAACATTTGCTTAACTCAAAGCACAAGAGTAATGCCACTGAGTTCTCAGGCTCTGACTGACATCACTATAGTACATTTTACCTTGCTATACACTTCTCTCAGCAGCAAATGTGAGGTTCTGCACTCTACATTATAATAGTCAGAGCACAACTTCAGAGAGCCAAATCCTGCTTATGCTGTACTTGGAGGCGATGTCACTGATGTCAGTGAAAATGTTCAATTAAGAGAGCTGAGCAGCCCTATCATGGATTATCTTTCCAAACTGGCATATATACTATTTATAAATAGTACAGATTTATGTATCCACACAGTTATGTTTCTAAAACTGCTAGCTTTATACAAATACTGTGTAAGCAACATTAATAACAATCTGTTTCCTCCTTACATGATATAAACATCACAATAAAAAATCAACCCTTATGTTTGCAGAGACTTTTTTGATCTTTGTAAGAAAAAGAATCTTAAAAGGCATTTTAAAAAATCATTATTGATTTTTTCACAGCATGTGAAAGTATGTTTCCTTTATCTTTTTTGCTCTGTTTTAAAACTATAAAAAGATGCTGGTTCTAACTCAAGATTGTCACTACCCTGTCATAGGTATGGACACACAAATGTCAATAAAAAATCCTTAAGATTTCTAGATGTTTATTTTTAAATTAGCATAACCTTTTCTTTTTCTTCTTTTTATTTCTGAAAAAAAATAAAATCTATCAGTGATGAAGTAGAATTTTCCTGCTTATTATTAAAGCAGTTCTGCAAAATGTAGTCCTAGTCACTGTCTACTTCTTCACTCATATTGTTACAGAGAATGGTTGGGGTTGGAGGGATTGGGGTTGGAATCTCTGGAGATCATCTAGGCCAGCCACCTTGCCAGAGAAGGGTCACCTAGAAAAGTTTGCACAGGTTTACATCCAGGTGGCTTTTGAATAGCTTCAGAGAAAGAGGCTCCACAACATCTCTGGGTAGAATGTTCCAATGTCCTCAAGAAATTTTTCTACAAATTCAGTGTAACTCTGTGTGTGCCATTTTGTGCCCATCGACCCTTATCCTCTTGCTGGGCACGACTGAAAAGTCTGTTCCCATCCCCTTGACACCTGTGATATTTGTATGCATTGATATGGTTCTCTCTCAGTCTTTTCTCCAGGTTAAACAGGACCAGCTTCCTCAGCTGTCCCTCATAAGGCATATACTCCAGTCCTTTCATCATTTTGGTAGCTCTTTGGTGGACTCTCTAGAAGCTCCTTGTCTTTAGAGTACGATAAATTAGCTTCTAGATTTCTTAAATGACACTGAACTACATCTGCCCTATGTATAATTAAAATTAGATATCGTGTAGGTGCTCACAAATCATGCCCAGGAATAAGTAGAATGTTAGATGGTTCAATATTGCCAGTTAAACATGATAACTTATAGACTATCCATTAGCCCAAGCAGCTACAAATGGCTACATTATCAGGGCTTTTTTACACTCATTTATTTATTGCCTAAACCCAGGACAGGTATCCTTTCATGATCTACATATGCAGTGAAGATTTTACTATTCTCCGCTGCATGTCTCTGACAGTTGGATGGGTGTTGCTGCCTTCATTTCTCTTTCTTGTGGATGGGAGAGAAAGTGCAATCTCCACCCAGTAACCCCAACCTGCTTAAGCCTGGCTTTGCCTGGTCTAGAGGGGATCTACAGTGATAACTGTCCATGTGGGCCCTTTTGTTAGGTGAGCTAGGGAGTGGTAACCCCAGCAAGCTGCAGGGAATAGAGGGCACCTGTGTCTTCTACCAGCAAAGATGATGGCAGAGTTCTCTCCCTACCCTAGTAAAAAGGTAGTGCCAATATACTTAACGGTCTTATAATAAAAAAGTTAAATTGGCAAAGAATTATCTGTCTATGTGGGTTTTTTTACTTCTAAAACCAAGTTCCCATGAAACAGAACTGAATGCTACAGTTTAACTTATTTTAAGTGGTACAGCCTTGCTTTGGAAAAGCTTCTGTTCTTACTGCCAAACATTTTCACAAATGCTACTCTTTAAAAATCATTCTAGAAAAGTAGACATTGTAATAAATATCACAGGGAAGATCTCTATGAACTCAGGAGATGAGCAATGCTTCTGGGGGAACCAGCACAGACTTAACTCGCCTGTTGTGATACCTCCCTCAAGAAATATTGAGTAGAACAATATGACAGCAGGGAAAGGAAATACGTACCTTTTTGTTATGTGAAGTCCTGCTGCACACCATATTACACTGACCTTCTCAGGTTTTCTGTGTTTTGATTGCCTACTGTCCAATGCACCTCATTCCTCAAAGGTTAATGAGGCTAAACAAGAGACAAACAAAAAGGTCAGACACTGAAATGCCGATCTATTGACAAAGGCTACAGAATTTAAAAGTAATGCAGAACTCCAATATCGTCATCCCAGCATTGCTGACTCCACACTAAAACAAACAGGCACAGACATCTTCTTCAGAAAATTTTGCAGTGCATGAGGTAGAGAATTGAACCTCTTTCAAGTTCAAAAAGATGAATCAATGCTATTACACCCAAGGACTAAAGTTCATATTTCAGCAAAACTGTGGCATGAAGAAGAGTGAAGAGTGAACTAGGAAGAAGTCAGGAAAATTACCTCTCTGACTAATTATGCATTCGTTGGAGCAGGTACATGTGTGAGAGGACTGAGGTCTGCCTCCCAGCTAACCATGTCACTTCTCCAGGCTTAGGTCTTTCACCAAGGCTGAGTAAGTGCCAGTTGTCACAGAAATTCTGCTGCTCAAAGGTTGTACAAGCAAGTGTATTACAGCTGAAGACTTTTGTCTTTCTGTCACCAAGGCTGAAAGTAGAAAACGGCAGAGAATATGTCTCTCAACCCAAATGACAAGCAAGAAAAATGATTAAGGAGCAATTTACTATGAGAACATTTTTCCACTGTAAGAGTTTGATTGGTCAGGCATACAATTTTTCATTGGAAATGGCACTTCGGTCAATAGGACAAAATGTCTGATCAAAATGAGTGAGGAAAGAAATGTACATTCCTTCACATCACTGTCTGTCTGAGTAGGGATTTAATGATGTTATTTTTTTTACAAGAGGAGAAAGGATTTGTTCAAATTCAGAACTCAAGATACCTGGGGATCTGATTTGCTTCAGAAAAATGCAAATTTTTAGTTTTCACAAATATTTTAACAAGTCTATTCTGGATGCTGGAAGCAAAATGAATACTGTTTAAAAAAAACCTTCTTTGTTTACCTAACACAGATCTCCATCCATTTAAATATGTTTTTTTGTTGTTTTTTTTTTTTTTTTTTTTTTCTTTAGTTCCATTTCTTTGACAACCAAAAGTTTAAAAGAAAGCAATTGTTTGCAAAGCTCTTCCTGGATTCCTTCTTTAAGTAACAGTGATGCTGAAAAAAAAGGTACTACTGATAATTACCAACAAGTTGTAGGTCTATAGAATAAAATGTCTGGAGAATCTGATTTAAAAGAACAGTCTAAAACAATACATACATCTGCAAGAATGATGTGGAGAGCTGATGTGGAAAAATATGTTATCTTTGTGCTTGCAAACCTGCCCTTTACAGGTAAATTAAAAAATGTTAAAAGTTACCTTGGCAGACAGCTTCAGCAGTAAAGCTAAAAAGTGAAGGAAAAATAAAACATAAAAAAAGGATTGAATATGCTTTCTTTGCATAGTGAACCAGAATATAAATGAATAATCTAATTGAGTTGATTCCAGAAACAACAAACCATAAAACAATACTGAAGACCTAAAAACACTGTCTCATGTTTTTTAGCTCTCCACAATCCCTTTTTGGTTAGCTGCTTTTTGCAGGGATGGGAAGTGAGGCACCAGCACCTGTCACTAGACCACTAAACAAACAATGTGTCTTCCCTTTGCATGGGCCACTAGAAGGAAATTGCTGCCTAGTGCTCCTATTACTTCTCCCTTGACATAAATTATGAGCCACTTACAATGATGTAAAAGGATAGATTTTTTTTCTTTGACTGGAAACTTACCTGCTGATTACTCTGGAGCTTTGATTAATGTTTCTGTCCCATTTTGTATGAAGGCTAGCAAACCAAATACAGTTGGTACTCAGTATCTGCATCAGCACAGTGGACAATAATGAGCCATAGCTGAAAAAAACTGAAGGTTTGAAGTTGCTAATGGCATAAATGAGACCTGTTGCAGACCTCCAGGCTAAGTCAGAATGGGAAATCCTCCATCCTCTGTCATGATGGTGATTGACCAAGATATTATATACTCAGAAATTTTGAACATGGAATACTAAATACAGCATTGACTTAGTAGTTGAGAGATCTGTCTCTTACCACTGGGAAGTACTTTTCTGAGGTATTTCTTTTGTGATAAATTATTAATGGCTGTTATATTGCTATGGAAGAAAAAAGAGATGCATGAAGCAGTGGGTGCCCTGGAGGCAGTAGCTGATACTGATCTTCATGTCTGGACTCCAGGCAGTGAAAATGCAGCCACATCCACAAGAAAGTTTAAGCTGGAAGAATTTCTTACACTAGTTTGCACAATCATGCAGGGACATCAGTTTCCATACAAAAATCTGGAGATGAAAGCAGGAGGAACACAGCATAGGAAAGGGAGGGTAATTTATTGTTTTGATCAACTGTAGCACAAAGGACATATTCAGAATGAATCACTGCAAATGTAAATTCCTCTTTTTGAAGGAAAAGCTGGAAACAACTCATTATTAATATCTATTCAACTGCAGTAATATTACTGATACATGATTAAGCCTGTTGGAAATAAATTTGCTTGCTTTTCTGCAAGATACTGCCCCCTGAAATCTAAATGATATTTCAAAGTCTGGAGCTGCAGGGTCATACACACATTTCACTGTTTCCATGTGACCAGAGATGGACGTCTGAAAGTCCACCAAACAATGCTCAAGGCCATGGACTCAGAGTTTACTGTCTAAGGAAAGCCTCTGAGGAGTGGAAGGGGGAAGTGGAGCAGAGGGACTGTGAAATGGCACCTGGAGCCATTTACAAGGAGCCTGCTTGATCCAGCCTCTGCTTGGCTGCTAGTTTTGGTTCACAAATGAGTTTTCTTTGTGTTCAGGTATTTCCTTTTACACTTGTCATTTTTTATAATATGTTACCTTTTTAACCAATAAACACACACACAACCCCCTCTAAATATGTATACAGGAACATAAATAAAGATTATAGTGACTGTATGAAGCAATATTTGGATGACACATGTAAGAACATATTTTAAAAGGTAAAAATACTGTAAAGACTACTGAAAAGAATGTATTAGGTTATATTACAAGTTTCCTTCTCCAGGTTCAGAGTAGAATATTTATTATTCCATAGGTTTTATGTACAAAATGGACTGTGAGCATTATTTAGTATAAAATTTTGCATAAGTTATAAATGTTACAAGGCGTTTACTGGGTGAGGAAAAAAATGTTATTTTCTGCAGTCATTGCAGGTTTCTTTTAGGCATCAATGATTGAATTTCCTAAGTAGAATGTTCATCAATATTAAAAATAAGGCCATATTAATTAAGAAATAAATTACCAGGTTCTTGTCGATTTGATTAAACATAATGAAAAATGGACTCGGTCAATGAGAAGATGAGAATGAGGTAAATTAACTAGTAGTTTCAGACAAATCTTCTTAAGCATGTCTGTGTCTTTAGAGTGTTCAGTGAGGCAAAAAAGCACACCTGACCCATCACCCTGGGCATGGCCCTTCTGAATACCTCTTAATGCCTGTGCAAACACTTTCTAGTTATAGTCTTTGCAAATGATTAATTGACCTTAGTAAATTTGGAGGCTGCACAACAAATTCACTTTAACTACTTAAAGACAATTGGAGACCCTTTTTAAGAAATGTTGGTGTGCACACTTACCCTGTTACAACTGTGTTCTAACTCCTTTGTGAATAGCAAATTGACAATTACTTTTGTAATGGCTTGATCTTGCCTAGGTGCCAGGTGCATGCCAATCTGCTCTATCACTCCTGCTTCTCAACATGACAGGAGGAGAAAAATATGACAAAAACCTCATGGGTCGATGTACTGTGGTCTCTGCACTTCATCCAGAAACTCCAGAATAGGGTCCCTTCCATTGGATACAGTCCTTCATGAACTTCCCCAGCATGGGTCATTCCCACAGGCTGCAGTTCTTCACAAAATGCTCCAGTGGGTCCCCCTTCACAAAGTCCAGTCCCTCAGGAACAGGCTGCTCCAGCATGAATTCCCCCTCAGGGTCACAAGTCCTGACAGCAAACCTTCTCCAGCATGGACTTCTCTCTCCACAAGGCCACAGGTCCTGCCAGGAGCCTGCTCTGGCATGAGCTCTCCATGCAGCTACAGCCTCCTTCAGGTATCTAGCTTATCCAGTGTGGGGTCCTCCATGGGCTGCAGTTGGACCTCTGCTACCAAAATGGCCTGTCATGGACAGCAGGGGAACAGCCTGCCTTACCATGTCTCCACCACAGATTGCAGGGGAGTCTCCGCTCTGACCCCTGGAGAACCTCCTGCCCCTCCTACATCACTGACCTTGGTGATGGTAACCACAGTTATTATTTTTCACTCCTCTTCCTCAAGTGCTCTTGTGCAGCACTTCTAATCCCCTTTTTCAGAATGTTGTCACACCAATGTCACCAGTGGGCTCTGCTTTGGCCAGTTATAGATCCCTCCTGAAGGCAGCTGCCATTGCCTGTCTGACATGGGGGAAGCTTCTGGTGTCTTCTGACAGAAGCCACCTCTGCAGGCATCCTGATGGCAAAACCTTGCCACACAAAGCCAGAGCGACATTTTCAAGCTAGGATCAGCCACAGTCACTCATTCATGAAATGCCTGCCTCTGATTAAATTGATGATGGTTAACTTCCCATTTTACTTATCCCCAATTTGATAACTCAAAGTTTGTTGTTATCTCAAATAGTAAAAAGTGTTTACCACTCTGGGTCTTTTAAAAGGAAACTTCCTCTTCATTTCATAGAATCAGGTGATGCTCATTTCCTACAACACTAATTTGGTATCTGCTAAAAAAGTAAAAGATGCAGGTATTTTTTTCCCCAATATATCACTGTACTAAAAGGTATTAAAAATATATATTAAAGAAATGTCATTGTAGGGAACTCAGAACACTTGGAATACGTTTGCATGTTAACAAATAAAAGAATTGTTAATGTAAGACCTAGTGTCTTCAAATCCTGCTTCTATAACCAAGTAGGGTTTTTCAACTGAGTCTCAAGTTAAAGTACTGTCTCACTAAATCAATTTTATGCTCCATTAAGCTCATGGAGGTCTCCTCCTCTCTTCTGAAGCCTGAACTCATGCAGCATTTCCCCTTGAAATTGTGTGCTACGAGAATTGGGAACGTTGCACATGCCAAAGGACTGAGCTTACCCTCATTCTACGTGGCTTATCTAGGCCTTCTTATAAAGCTTTCACTTTAATTTGGTTAAGCCCCCATTAGCATAAAGCACTACAAATGCCATTAAGGAATTGATTTTAGCTACAAGTTTATAAAAAGGTCATTTAAGTTTAAAATATTTCTCATACACCTGGTGAAATTGGCATTAAGAGGCCACTAGTTAAAAAACACGCTGTGGTACCCTGTCTATCCAAACCTGTAGCAAAATGCAGCAATGCCACTTTGTTCAGCTGAGACTTATGCACTCTTAACTAGTGACATGTCCTGTCTGTAGATTGCATGAATGAGTAATAGTCATGGTTGAATGGATGCATGTTGGGCTAACTTGTATGCCTATCCCTCAAATTAATATGCAAACATCCTTTTGGATTGCTTCAATTAAATTGATTTTTAAATTAATCTGTTAAGAAAAATACATCCTTTGTGCTTCCATAACAGTATGCTAACTGGTGTCTTTTCAGGGAGGGAAAAGAAATTGAATTAAGGAAAGAGAATGTGGGTGTCACACAGAGAAAAATATTTCTTTCCTTTGCAACGTAACAGTTTCAAATAAACAAGCTCCTCTTCCTTCAGCAATAAAATCTGTCTTTGGAACAAGATGCTACCAAATAATTTATGTTTTCATTAAATAGCTATTTAACTTTGGCCTGCTGATCTGCTAAATTTGTGGTTGCATATTTGGCATGGGTCTGTGGACTTTGAGAAAAGTACTACTTACAGCTGATCAAGAGCCAAGAAATTTCATCAGTTTTATGGAGATTTTTAGGTTCTTGCCACTTCCTATCAGATAATTTCCTTTTTTCTTCCTAGTTCTCAGAAATAATTATTTTTCTAATTGAAAAATTATTCCTTCCAGAGATAAAAGCTTTTGAAACATTTAATTAATATCAAACAAGGTAACTCTGAAAGTGGAACAAGTCCTACAAACACACACACACAAAGAAGTTAATACAGCAGTGAAGACCAATATAAAACTTTAAAAAGCAACAAAAAATTCCAAGTGAATTAAGATCTTTAATTGCATTAACTTAATTTCTCAAAAAAATTTTTCTTTGCATCTCAGCAGCTATTTCCAAATTCTGTCTTAAGCAAGTCTGGAGTTTCTGTGCTAATCCAGGAAGCAAAGTAGTTTATACCACTTCAGTCTGTTAAAAATGATATATGCAGTGCGATTATTAGAAAGACTTCAAGCTACTCTTGTGATATAATAACATCAGAAACTATGAAAGCCAGAATATCATGTGCCAAGTGACGTGTCTCCAGGTCAGCAGTTTTTTCCATGCTCAGTATATTCAGGGCTGTTTTTGAAGGAGTCAGGGCTTCTTAGTAACTTGAAAGAATGACTGAACCAAAATACATCTTCACATCAGTCATATTGATAAGGTGACTTCACTGCTCTTCCAATGCATGCATGAAAGGGCCCTTGCCTATATGCAATTTTATAACACTGGTATGTAGGGAAATTTGGGGTTAAATATTTGTATCTAAATTATAATTATTATTAGAGATGAATAAATTGTACTGAAACACAGTTACTGAAATATTAACGAAGACATTTGTAGCTAAATAAGTATCAAAGACACATTTGAATCGATGCCCCATGATTAAGTCAGGAAGATTCTGGTACAGTAAAACCTCATTTTTGGTCTATATCATTGGGTAAGTAATAGAAGTAGTTTATCTGCATATATATGAGTATTTAATTCAATGAAATAAATATATTGGTAAAAAAGGAAAGAAACCCCAAAACTTTAAATTACATTTACTAAAAGTGCCAGCTGGTGGAACAACTGGGTGGTAGGAGGTTCACATTGGGTTTGGAGGTTCACTTCATGAGTTTCAGTTAATCTGGTTTCGTGCATGTGTGCAGGTGTGACTTTGGCTTTTTGAGGTCATTGGGATGGTGAGGACATCATAGGCTTCTTTGTTTAACAAAAGATTAAATATAATTGCAAAGGAGGTTTCACAAGTGAATGGGGGATTTCAGAAAAGATGTTAGCTCCATCTAAGCACTTCTATGTTCAAGGAGACTCTATGTCATTATTGGCATTTATGAATAGCTTGAACAAAGCTCTTATAAATTCTGACATACTGGTATTAGTGGAGTGACTTATTCCTGCTGCTACAGGTCTTAAAAGTCTGGACTATTAATGAGAGAAAATGTAGTTAGGGAAAACATGACCTGAATTAGAAAAAGGCCAGGGCTGGGTAATAGCATGTATGCTACCATCAGTTACAATATGCTGCAAATAAAAGCCTATGAGAAAGGCTACTGGTAAATGCAGAATTGTATTTAATAAATAGAAATACTGCATATTACTATAGTACCCTGCTCTGTTTTTTAACCATGGAATTAATTTATTTTGTACAGATGGGAAAGGTGATCAGAAAGGATGTGGCAAACAAGTCAGAAATTGAGTCACCTGCTTTTAGTCCCATGAGGATGTGACTAAAATAGTAGAATCTCATACAAATCGATTTATAACCTCAGAGACATAAAATGTACATTCAGGCTGATGTTATTTGCATACAAACAATTGCACACAGAGTAATGTTAAGAAGGGCAGTGAGACTTTGTGATGCAATTTCAAGGGGTGACTTCTTAATGAGAGATAGCAGATTATTTTTCCTTGTAAAATGTAATCACTCAGAATTCTTTTTTCCTCCTGCCGTGTAGGGCTATACTATCTGTGTGATCTATAGCAACCTGTATAAAATGAACCTTACAGTTTCCTAGTTTGCATTTAACTCTTGGGCTCATCACAACAGTAATTTTTGCAGTCCTAGTGGACTTCTTTCTTTGGATGACACCTAACAATGCTGACATGGAAGTTAGCTGAGACCAAATCCTATTTTAGAGGCAGCAGGCGTGCCAGAGAGGTTTTGGGGTTTTTTTTTCTTCATTAGCATTAATCTTATACACAAGACAAGGAAAAGAGCTACCAAAGAGCCACTGAATTCATATATCTGCAGTTCAATGATTCCACTTTCCACATCAAAAAAAAGTATTCAAAATTGAACAGGGGGAACTATCTGCTAAAAGTAAGAAAATAAACTATCTAGCAATACTGAACAAAATGATACAGTAAAATTGAAACTACAAGCTCAGTAATATTACTTAACAGTCTAGAATAGACATCTGCATAGCTTTTAAAACAAAACTGATTGAACCACACAATTCATTATGAGAATTATCATCCTGAGTTGAAGGATGGAGCATAGTGAATTGATAGTTTCAGATAGATGACAAAATTAAGCCTCAGTTGTGAGTCTGGAGCCATGTAACCAAAGAGCCAGTGAATCTAAGAAAGTCCATAAAAGACAGAAAAGCAGAACAAGGCAAAAAATGACAGATGAAAGGCCAGGGAAGGTTGGATTAGTAGGTCATATAGTAGATTTTTGAGGTGTCATATTGTCAAGGGTATGATTTTCCCCAAAAGTAAAAGCATTAACAGAAATAATTAGGGAATGGTATTAATTCCCATTTTCTTCAGGAGTATGACAGCCACAAAATTTCTCAAACTGAAAGACAAACAAACTGAGAATGAAACAGGAAAATTTCAAAAAATTATAAAGAAGCTCTTCTGGTTACCTTTGACACCTTCTGTACATAGTTTATGTTGAAGGTCTCAGAACATCTTATATTAATACTGTAGAAAACACAAATTAAGGTTTCTTCCACAGGAAGAGCTCAGACCAGAGTGTGTTTTCTCTGTGCATGATTGTCGTAACAGGTTAAAATTGCATCAAATCTTTCTTCATTTATCCTTTGAAAGTTTTCCAGTTCTCCTGTGCATGGAGGTACATGGAGGTGATTTCAGCAGTAGGCACCTCTACTTTGATCAGTGTATCACAACAACTAAAGAATACACTGAGATTTGTACAGTACTAATTATGATCTTTCTGAACTAAGTCTATTGTACTTTATTTAGGTACTGGTGAGTCTAATTATCCTTCTATCGTATCAACCTATACAAGTTTGATGTCCTTTGACAAATTATCTTGTTACTTAATGCAACTTTTGTTTGGCAACAATGACCTAAATATCCAGTTTTAGAAAAATCTTAAAAACTCTTCGTAGACAGTGTACTGTCTTTTCTACTCAGCAGTTGTCAGGTGGGTATTTCTTGCAGATATAACTTAATTAATTCCCATTAAATTATGCTGAGCTTATCTTAGAGCAAACCTTCGGTGGTTTATGTCTTCATACCAAGAAGCAGAAAAAGTCTGAAATTTTTACTTATTTTCTCTTGGAATAACAGAGGTTCAAGCTCACTTATGATGATATTGGAATGATAGGATCATCAAATGTCGTTTGAAAGCTAAAATGCTGAAAGTGAGTACATCTCTATTACAAGATTTCCTTAGTGTGGATGTCCCTAACATAGCAAAATATGCTGTGTCAATTAATATTGCCATGGAAAAGTCATTTGTGTACTTTGTAACTGGCAAATAAAAGAGAGAAGAGGGAAAGGGGAGACAGGAAGGCAGAATTCAGATGAATTTAGCCTATTCAATCTCCTTTCACTCATTTACTCATTTGCTCAATCTTTTCATGTTTGAGGATTTTTTGCCAGAAATGTAAATATTCTGTGCTGGTTTCTGCACATCATTCCCACTAGTAAAGGCTGTACACTACACCTGCTCACCTTTACTTATAGCAGTACTTTCATGAACAGCTTTCTGTTTTCATGAAAGTGAACAAAAATTAAAGTAAATCTGCTTTAGGAGAATTATGCCCCTTCCATTTCTCGTAGCATGCAGCCATACTAAGTTAAATGGGCATGGAAATCTGTTTATAATCAGATTGCTGTTTCTCCAGAACATCACTTCCAGTAGGACTTCCAGTTACAAGAACAGATCAATTATCTTCTTTACAGCATGCAAATAAACAATTTGTTTTCTGGATGTTTGTTTGAAGAAACTCTTTTCTGGATTTTTATTTTTTATGGCGAGTGATTTTTCTACCAGCTACATTTTAAAAGTGTTTATAGCAAATAGCACTAAATACTCATCAGCATGTCAGAGTAAAACCCACACAGACACTGGAAACCACAGTTTTTCGTTGTTTCAATGTTTGGAATGAGTCTGGGAATGCTGCAAAATTCTTAAGTTTACAACAACTGTCAAGACTGTCAGCAACAGAATGCATGAAAGAGGGACTGGCTCTATGGGCAGAAAAAAAATCAAAGCTACTGAACTTCCAGCAAATCTCTCAGCAGAAAAACATAGATAGTGGAGTATAGTTTTGGGTTTTTTTTTCATAGGCATAGAAGAACAGACTGAATAAAAAGGAAAATACTCTTGATCTATTTTGGACAGGTATGTGTTGCTTATCAAAATAAAATCTTCGTTTGAGACATGTAAATGAAGAAAAAAATCAATATATAAAACTAAAAGAGATACTGATATGAGAATGAGCATTTTCCTAAACTGATTTTCATAGGCTCTAAGATAGATTTGTTCTGTTTTTAGAAAGCTGTTATTTACAGTTCCCAAGATTAGCCTGTAAGCAATCAATCAAATAACCCTCTATCACTCTGACACAAAAAAAAGATTTGTGAATAGTAATCCTTTTAATAAGGAGATATGAGCATTTGGAAGCATGCAAGAGTTATAATATAAATTTCCACTTGACTTAGTGCATTGTTTCTAATTCTTTGCTGAAAATTCCTTTCACTGCAGCAATGGTGATAGTGTCTCAACTTGTTGGGTTCAAACTATATCTTGTGATAAATGGTGTTCCAAAAATTTCAACAAACAAATTTACTCCAGCTGAATCTTTTGCCTAATTTTTGGAGCTGTATTTACAGACAGGATCAAATGTGCATATTGCTACAACATGCTCCTTTCAATCATTGATGGCTTTGTTTTACAGCCTGGCAGTTAATATATGGATTGTTATAATTTATAGATTTTTCAACAGAAGTTATAGAATATTGCTGGCACATCATGTGCACATGCAATCTACCTCTCTATATGTGCATTTTATGATCATCCTTTCCCCTGAGGACTATGGGCAGAGCAAGTATTGTTGGAGCCATAATTCTAATTAGTTCTAAATGAGGATACTTTTGTTTGTCTTCCAAGTCATACATCAAGCTTCTCTTCATTAAATTTGCTTTTGCTAGTTGACACAGGCAGGGATGCTGCAGAAGCTTCAGAACAGAATCAAACTCTGTGGCTCTTCATCAAAAGCATAAAGCTTTTGGAGTTCACCAATCTGTACTGCACATTAGCAAGAGTTCATTTATAACTTTAAAGGAAGCCTATTAAATAGAAAATAAAAAAAATTATATGTTAATTAAAAGAGCATATTATCATTGTGGCTTAATATTGGATCTTCCAAAAAAAAAAAAAAAAAACGGGGGGGGGGACAGTTTCTAGTTTTCACACACAATTAATGTATCCACTGAAAATAATTTTGCTTTTATAAAATACACTGAATGCAATCAGAGTTTCCAGTTATCAAGACTTATATCTTATCCTTCCGTATCTCACAGAGAAACAGAAATTCCACATTCAGCTCTTGCCTAAACTTTACCTTTTAGTCCTAGTAGCCAACATGCAAGTTTTATGAAGCAAGAAATTACATTCCTCACTTATCTCACTCTTTTCACAAAACATAATAATACAGTGTTTCATTTATAATTTGGGACTCTTCTATATAAACAGCTTATATATTATAGACAAAAAAATTAAAAATAAATTCTTTTATGTATTTTTTATCAATATTATCATTCCTCATGGTATCAGAAGCAATCACATGCACAGCAGAAAGAAAACATGTATGCCACTTGTGGAACTAAAAGATGCAGATGTTCTTCTGCACCAGATAGATTGCTCTATTGCATTTTCATTTTTCCTACTGGTGCTATATCTCAAATCAAATTAGCAATTTGTAGAACAAAAACGAAAAATAGCAACCAAAAAACCAGAAGTGAAATTTGACTCCTTGCTGCTTTGTAAGTTCCACAGGCCATTTGTAGGAAACCTTTCCCCTCAGACAACAAAAGAAGACAAAACTAGAGTCTGAGATTTATGACAGGCTGAATACAGCTTTCAAAAGCACAATCATCAAACAATTATTACAATGTGATGAGTATCTAGAGTTTTAATTGAAACTAACGTGCATCCTGGGTGCCCTAAAGCTTTGAAAGCCATCCAAATTGTGGCCAGTTCTTTGAAAAAGTTGTGTAACGCAAGGCATGAAATCCTAATCCCATTTTATACTGTAGCACAAAATTGAAACCATTTTCTATCAGCTACCATGATTTTTTTGTATACAATAGTTAAAAAAGGGATTCAGGCTGTGACTACTGAGATGAAAAACAGACATAAAAATTATGTGAAGGACAACCCCAGACAAAGGAAACTGCTAACTTCTGCAGCAAGCATTTATCCAATAAGGAAAAAACAATGATGTCTATGCTTCAGATGTGGAATTATCTGACTTGCTTCTCTTTAGAGTTCAGTAAACACTGGAACATGGAAAACGTGAAGATGTGATGTCACAGAAAAAGTATGAACAAAAAAGACAAGTTTTATGATGCTAATGCCATTGTGCTAGTTTTATCAGCTTCTCTATAATTACAAATTATGTGTTTTTAATTTTTGCTCTGCATCTCACTCAGCACTTCTAAAATTGAAATTACATGAAGTGGAAAGCTCATAGAGTAATATAGTGTTCATCTAACCACACTTCTGATACTTTACAAGATTTGTGTCTGTGCTACTAGGATAAATAAGAAAACAAAATAAACACATCAGATGCTTCCATCTTTACATTATAATGTTGAACTGTTTATTTTTTATGGACAGGCTACATAGAAATTGCACCTGAGTTTTATAAAATGGCAGGTATAACTCATATACTTGTGAGACATCTCAAGTATATTGATGAATTACTAAGGAAAACACCTTGAACATAGTTGCATGATAAATGTAGGGAATTTCTGTTTTCCATATCAAAAATCATGAAAGCTTCTGTAATATATTAATCATTAAAGAGACCAAACTACTGCAGTCTTGAATACAGTTGTTTGCTAGCAACATAGAAAACAGTGGCAATAAAGTTAAATATGCAGTAAAGCAAGCAAAAAAAACCCTGTACATGTTATGGAAAAAAAGTTGTAAGTTCATGTAAAATAACACAAGTGAATGAAAAATCTATTTGCATACTGAAGCTGATCCAAATGGGGCTACTAGAATGCCATACCAGGGATTTTTTTTTTCTCTGTTATTCCCTTTACCTCCACTTCAGTCAATTCTCTATTAGAAAATTTGATTTTTAAAATGTAGCTTAAGCATTTGTCCTTAGAGAAGGATTATACAAAATCTCACTAGATCCATCCTACAGGGCTGAACTTCACTCAGGAAGAGTTACTACTATTTGTGGCAGAAGAAGCCTTGTGGACATGAGTGATTCCTAGCAAGGCTATCACTCAGTGGTGGTGGAGGGCAATGGGGACAAGCAGCAGGTCTCTGTAAGAGCTCTTTTCCCATCAAGACCAATGCACAGTAAAAAGCAGAGCTCTCAAAACTATAGAACATCACTGCTGGTGAGATGGTGAGAAAGGGAGGTGATGAACTTTTGGCATTGTAAACCTGAATCCCATTTTTAAAGACTCCATCTATTTCAGGCACATGTTGATATAGACTGAGTTGTCAACTAAAGGTTTGGCAATGAATGTCAGTCATACTGTGCACAGTTTGTGCCCTGTGCCCTTTATTCTCACACAGAAATGACTACCTGAAGAGAAAATTGTAAATTTGTGTTATTTTCTCCTGTGTTGTTTCTGATCCACTCTTTTGACATCAGAGGCTGGGAGCAGCAAAGAGGAAGCTTCAAAGAGCCAAGGATCTACAGATGTAGTAAGCTTACGTTGCTACCTGTGAAGCCCCAGAGAGCTCTGTATATTCCCACGGTTGCTTCTGCACATCTGCTTCCATTTCTTGAAACAGATCTTGTGATTGCTCAAGTCTGCCTCAGTGCACCCTGAACATCACAGTTTTTCTCTGCTGCTGGCAGAGGTGGGCAGCCAGAGCAGCACCGTGGGATGCAGCTCAACAGCATCCCACAGTGAGCCCCAGTGAGGGAGCTGGGAGGTGTCAGACTTTAGGAAGATGCTTTGCAAATCCAACACATTCATTTTGCAAATGAGAAACAGACCAAAAGCATCCTCTGCAGCAGCAGTACAGCATGCAGATCTATAAGATTGAGGAGTTAGGCAGGCTTTGCTGAGCTCGACCAATTTGAGGAGCCACCCTTCCTGCTGACTGTCCTATGGAGCCTGTGAAGTCATCACAGCTGAAAACATGAACTGTGCTAGAGCCTCAGCACTGTAATTGCTGCTCCTAAGTGTTCTGCTCTGCATTGTAGTCTATAAGGAAAGAATAAAGACATTTTCAGCTACCCATTTTTGCTTAAAACTGACCATAAATGAATAGAAAAAATAAAGAAATTATTCGGATATAAGGCAATATCACCTGTGGTTAACTTCACTCCCTAGTCTCCCATCTTGCATAACTAGTTAACCACTAGTTAAGCACTAACTAGTTAAGCACTAGTTAAATTGTGCCTTGCCACTTTCACTCTCACGCTTCAAACACATGAGCTGTTACTCCAGTTACTGAAGGGTATATAAGAATATGCAAAATCCAGAGTTAATACTCCATCTCGTGGCAGATCATTATGTTCCCTGTAGACAAAAATTGCACTTACAAAATCATGACTGTACAATTTCATTACGACTGTTGTAAAATTCTGTTAAGGTTAAAAATATAAAAATAGACAAATTTCCCCAGATTTAGAGTAGAAATATCTTCACATATATGCGCGGTGGTAGAAAGCAATTGCAGTTTGAAATCCCCAATTTGCAGTAAAACTTCTTCCTACCAAAAAAAACCCAATCCCCAAACTACTACCACCACCAAAAAAAAGAACAAAAAAAACCCCAAAACCCAAATCCCATAACAACAACAACAACAACAACAACAAAGAATCAAATTAGCAATAAAAGAGAATTCCTGTACAATAAAAAACTGTTTTTTCATATAAATTCTTCACAAGTTTCATAGAAAATACAGCAAAATAGAATAACAGAATGAGTTAATTTGACTTCTTGTGTGTTATAGATCTGTAAGCATTGATCAAATATTCTAATACACACACAAAATATCGTAGCCTTCCAAAATAAAATCTATGCTGCAAGAAAACATTCGTTGCCACCTTAATTCTCCAGAGATACACTTACTTATCTAGCCTCTGATCCAGACATAAATAGAATCAATCACCAAACCAGTCTCTGGTTCATTTGCAACACTAGCACTGTCAAGCAGCTAGAAGCCCTTGAAATTAGTTGGATCATATCAATATCAAATTATAATACTGGATCAAGTCAAGTAAACAGAAAGTCAAAGAACTCAAGAACCCTAACAGCAGTTCAGTTGAATACTGGGAACATGGCACCAAATTATTCTTTTCCTGACAACCATGTAAGCAGACAGTGATAGTTCTGAAAAGTCCTGGGAAAAAAATCAACAATAGAAAAATACTGTCTTGAAACTATAGTATGTATGGAGGTTGTACTCTTAAAGGGTCAAAGAGATAATGTTCTTTATAAATCCAGGTTACTGTAATCTCTTATTTCTCTAAGAAATCATAATTTTCCTTCAAGAACGTCTGTTGAATACCCACAAAGAGCTTTAGCAGCTATCACAGGTAGTAAAGAACAAAAATAATATATCTTATACTCCACAATATCCATTGTGGGAACACATTAAGACACTTCAATATTATTGGAGCCTCCTCTGTTTCTTCAGACTGCAGCATATGTTAAGTTCTCTGCAGAATTCTCCAGTCATATACTGACTCCATATCAGGGTAAAATTAACAAACGCTGGCCTGTCCTCCAAACACTTCTTTCTATGGAAAGGAACTATAATTTTTCAGATTAGATGTAATCACAGAGCTGATCAGGTTGGAAGGGACCATAGTGGGTTATCTGGTCCAACATCCCTGCCAAGTCTGGAGCAAAGTGGAAATAGTGAGTTTATAGGCAGCCTGAATGCTTGCAAGCCTTCTGCCTCTGCTTCTGAGCACACCTAGGAGCTTTTTCAGAGAAAAGATCCATGTTTCAATGGGAGGAACCTGTTATTACATACCCATGCACTGGCAAACAATGCTAAAGAAGCCATCACACTATTGATGCCACTAGTTAACTTCTCACAACATAGATTTATTTTCAGAATAATACCAAACTGAGAAATTTATAGAAAGTCTGCTACACTATCTGGACATCCATTTTCCTGAACAATACTGTCAGACTCAGATCACGAGAGGCACAGGAACTGCACTCATAGATCACCTCTCCCATACTCATGGTGGAACACACAACCAGAATTCACCACTATTGCTTGTAGCAGACAATTGGCTAAATGCTTTAGAGGTAAAAAGAGTTGGTGAATAATCATTGCAAACTGAACAAAACCATGATTATTTAGACTTTCATTTTCAAGATCTCTTAAGGAAAGTACTAAGTCAACAGAAACTCACACAAAAGTCATCTAAATGTCTCATTATATTAAATTTGAGGGACAGCGTATCCCAGACCATCGCCACCCCAAGTGTTGCTGTTTAAGTTTTGATAGGAGAAGAATGATCAAGAATGACAGGCAGAAAGAAAAAAAAACTTCTTTTTTTTTTTTTTTTTTTTTGTCCAGTATCACTCAAGGGAGAACTTCAAACAGGATTCCTTGTAAGTCCTTACTACCTTGTATTCCCACTGTAGATGTGGTCATCTGCCTCTGAGTAGAAAGCCGTCATTTTAGGGACATACAGTTGTGTTTCAGACACTCGTGTTCTTCAGCTACAATAATCATAGCTAAGAAAGTCCATAAACAGTAGCCAATCCTAAATATTGTAACTGTTTACTAAGTATCAGAGGTCACCATGAGTACTCCAGACTACCACCTCACTGTGTAAACTGAGTTTCAGAAAAGCAGTGAGATTCAGGAGCTGTTTTCTGATATGCAGTTTTCTGTGGTATTAGAACTAGCTTGATACCCAGAATAGGTGCTGAAATATTGACTGAAAATTGTTAGAATGTCCACCAAGAGCCAGTTTTATTTTTAACACTATATTTATGCCAGGAAACTCATATGTAAAGTATGACAAGGACATTTATAACAGAGACAAGGAGAATGCTGTATGATCTGTTTGTGATTAAAGCCTCTCAGATATCAAATACTTGGATAAAACTATTAAGTAATGTACAAATCAGTATTTAGTCATGACATTGTAGCCAGCATGATCAGCTTAACACATTCTTGCACTTGTGGTAAGCAATACTAGTGAATTTTGATAAATAATAGATTTTTGCCACTTCCTGTTACTCTAGGAGACAATGAGTAAAAAAAGGATCAAATGGTTAATAACTAATCATTAATCTCAAAGTCATTATTGCCTCTTAGAAAATGCCTTAGCCTCAGCTGACAGACTTACAAAAGCCTATGAAGAAAATAAAATCCAAGAAGACAAATAACCAAAAGAGACTTAAAATCAGTGATCTCCAAGAAAATCAGGCTTCTGCTTGTGTAAAAGATTCCTGAGATGGAGTGGGGTGGGAGAAGATAACTTAGAATTAGAAAAATAGAACATTCCTAGACCTCAAGGAAAAGTGTTTACCTTATTAGGTTTTAAAATCATCATGATCAGACTGTACAGGCAAATATTATTAAACGGAGAATTAAATATTACTCTTTTTGATAAAATCTGTTTAAAGATAACCATAGAAATATTTTCAGTAATGTAAGCAATCCATCATCACTATTTTATCTGCTATGATCTTGCTTCTACAGACAGCACATTTTTTAACTTAACTGAAACAAAACTAAAACAGCTTCAGATTACATTCTGACTAACTGAATGCCCCTTCCTGTGTTAATTAGATATGGTATTATTCACTTCATGCTCCCTTACTCAACAGCTGATGTTTACAGCCCTGAAGCACATCATGTGTCAGTGAAGGTGCAGCAATTTATTCTCTATTCATAATCTGCAATGTCATGAGGGTGAAAAAGGTACCATAAACATCAAATTACTATGGATATTTTTCATTTGGATCAGTTAGTGTCTCTGGACTTCATGAAGTTCCCTCTATATGCTGGTACCTTCCCACCAAGACCCACATCCCAGAGACATCCCTCTGCTCAAAGTGCGACCAGACGCGTCACCGTCTGTGGCATTGTCTGCAGACTTCCCACTGGAGACAATACATGTAACCATTTATCCTGGAAAAGACAATGAAAATAGCATAAAATACGAATATGGAGAAGATTCAGAAGGAACTAATTTTCCTTTTACATCATGGAATAAAGTAACTCCCAAAAGGAAATAAAAAACCGAATTGTTTTCTTGATCCTTCCATTTGAAGGATCAGCTACTATGGATACGAAAATGTGGTGCTCAGGACAGTTGGTTGGTGGATGTATTAATGAAAAAGGCTAATCTGTCTACATGAGTGTTGTATCACCTTTTTAGAGGTAATATAAGCTACATTTCTACTTGATGTTCTTCTCTAAAATATTTTGGGACTTCTCAAAAATCCAGAGAGAATAGGGGTTCCAAGGTACTGCCTCACTGAAAGCTGTCCATTACCCAAAAAATTAGTTCTAGTACACTAGTTGACTACACATACTTTGCATTCTAGTTGTACAAACAATTTCAATTAAAAATATTGAAGTTCTGATTTTATAGAGTATTTATCATTGAAACAATAGAAGGATGAGAAAGTTTAGCTTATTATCTGAAGCATTAATGAACTCTTTCCTGGTGAGCCCATCCATTTCTGCTGATGTTTTAGCATAGACATTGACAAACAGGAGAACAATCAGAAAACTAATCTATATTTGGAAAAAAAAATTTAGATTGTGAGACCTTTCTATAAAGTCAATTAAATGTAATTTAAAGAAGTTTAAAATTAAAGGTAAGCTATCTAATGTGATGTTTGACAGGAGAAAGCTTTCTGTGCTAGTTGAATTCCTCCCTCCACCCCAAAAAATAAACAGCTGAGAAGACAAACATATTGGCATTTCCTTAGTTATTTTTGTGAACTAAGATTATTAAAGAGTAAAGAGGTAGATAAGAGAATGCACTATGAGTTTGAGTAGAAAGGGATAGATGACAGATGGATTATTGGTTTTCATATGCTAATATAAAATGATTAATAAAACTGCTTCTCTTATTATAATAATTGTAGTATTTGACCCAAGAGAGAACAAAATTTTTTATCATCTCCAGTACTACAGTAAGTTTTCACTCTTTCTTAAACTCCATTTAAATTTCTAATCTGACCTGCTTTTAAAATGGTTGTACAGGATGCACCACATAACACAGGACATGGGAATTTTTATCCCGTCTCCTCAGTGACCTTCCTGCAGCTTCTTTTTCCAGCAAGCTTTTCTTTCTCCTGCTTATTCAAGAACTGTCTGTGCTTTATCTGCCTTCTGGTTTCTTCAGCCCAGTATGGGGCCTGAAGCTCATCCCAGCTCTGTTGCTGGGGAGAGCTGTAACTAAGGAGCAGCAAAGACACTCAGGACTGTAGAAAAGCAGGGTAGTAGGCACTCTCTTCAGGAGCTTTAGGAGTGTAATCCAGAGAATCAAACACTGCTGGTCATCATCTGCTTTTCATATGTTGTTTCATGGACACTTTAATGAACTTGGTGGGAACACTCTGGTAAGCAGGACTACTTTAAAAGACCTGAAGGTTGTGGAAACTGAAGGAGCAGAGGAAGGAAAAGCCATTTAATACTTGTTCAGGTCTCCCTCTCCTTCCCTGGTATCTGCTACATTACCTAAAGATAAAGAGGATGCCTGGAAGCAATTTTTGGTCAAATTGCATTCAGCCAAATTTAGATAGGATCAAGGAAAATACAAAATAAAGACAGGGAGGAATATTAAAATGGATGGCACAGATATTTCTGCAACAGCCTGATTTACATATTTCTTACCAGTTTTTTTTACTATCTTGCATCCTTAATGCTAAATGAGTCCCATACCAGCTAATCTATTCCTTTTTTGATTTCTGAATGCTTTCATGAGCACTCCCTTCAGAGAACTGTGCAGCCCATGGCAGGAGTGAGGCAGCTATTGCTGTCTTCAGAAGGCACTGACACAGGCCAAGCTGCAGCAGCCATGCCAAGCTTACACCACGCCACATCCATTGTTTTCACTTGGAAAGGCAGGGAACAGAGATTCAGTACCTGCACTCCACCCCTTGGCCATATTTTCTTTTAGTTGGACACATTCTTTTCCCTTTTGGTTCTTGTTAATGATCAAGACAAATCAGTGCAAAATGACAGCACACAACTGAGAATGAACAGCACCGTTTATCATGCAGCAAAGGAGAATTTTTGTGCTCCTATAGTTATGCAGCTATAGCAAGGAGAAAATATGAGAAAATTGTTCCTAATCAGTTTCTCATCTGTTCCCAACTAGAAAAACATGCCTTCAAGCAGTTCCAAACTTCATACTCAAATGAGTGGAATATGTAAAAGTCATGGTAGAAAAGTCGGTTCTCAGAAGTAACGTTCTAGCTAATGCTGTGCTCAACACTATATGAAATTCCTCTTTCTCAAGACACTTCTTGTCTTAACATTTAGGATTATTATGATGCTACAATGCTATTTCATAAAGATAATTTTACAAATAAGTAATGAAACACTTAATCACAAGCTTATACCTTATTGTAGAAGTTGTCTTTAAAGAAGTTTTTTTCATTTATTTTCTAATACCTATTTTCAAAAGCACAGTGGTTTCAGAAACCATTATCTTATACCCTCGTCAAACTTAAGAGGATATAAATGCCCCAGGAACTGACTTTTGAAAGACTTTTTTTTCCTCCCTATGGCTTCATGGAATGAAAAACAAACAAAAAAATATAAAATTTTAAAAAAATTACCCCATCAACTTCCAAATTTTCTCATAAGTCTGAAAACACTTAGAGAGTTAGGGAATCAAGCATGAATTACACTGAATTTAATTCGAAGAGAAAAAGAATAAACTTCTGTTCCTTTACTAAAGGTGACAAAATTGAATCAGTTGAAAAAGATCAAAACTTTGTTGGTAAACACAATAATATCACTTTATTGAGTGCATATTTTTCTTTTAAACCTCATGATATGCTGATTTGTAGGTACTCATGCTTCAGGTTGGCAATACAATTTAAAACCATGGCATAGGTTAATGTATAAATGGAATATCCACTAAGAGTCAGTAAAATAAAATCCACATATCTGAGGATGATGTAGCTGATTTGGAAAAAATATATTAAAAAGAAAGGACTCTGAATTCTTGCACTAACGAACTTAAACTAAATTGTTGATCACAAAAACAGGATGTGTTTTTTCCATTTCCACCTTCATTTTTCACTTTGCTGACCTTTACCACTTCTGTGTTGTAGATGATATTTTTAAAATATCCTAGAAGAATTCAAGAAACTTCAAGAGCAGCTTCTATTTTGGTCTTCTGAGGCAGAATGATCCTCTCCTCTCTTTAAGAAAATATAGAGTCCTATCAAGGTCTCTATGAAATGTTTTATTAAACATTCATAAGGATTTTGGCTTTAATTAAAAAGAACACATTTTGGGGTCTTGACCTATCCCAATTTGAGAAGTACCTTTGAGATTTTTCTTGTCATTATCACACATCCTTTTAATTAGTAGGTGGACAATGATATGACCGATAGTATTCTAGCAAGGATGTACTAAAAAGTGTTCCCACTAATTTGATGTAAAGCCCATGAGAGGAATTTAGCTATTTGCAAAGCAGGCACATCATGGCAGTGCTAGGAGGAAAGTCCTTACTCTACTTCTTCATTTCTAAAGCAAGAAAGCCTTCTATAATAACAGAAGATGAATTAAATGCTCCTATTAAAGTACACTGAATGAAGACAAAGAAATAATATGCTAAAGATTGACTTATAAAATCCTAAGTGAAGTTAGCAGGGCTGACAGCTTCATAAAAGAAAATTACCTCATCACTACCAAAATCTGAGGGAAAGGAGAGCATAAATGAGCAGTAGATCCTCTTACAGGGTGAGACAATAGGCTTCTCTTCTAATGCAGCCTACTGTTTCAAGCAGTGTCAACACTGAACTCAGACCTTGCTGTAATAAGTGGCTTCAAAGTCAGAAACTGCATTCCAGCCTACTTTTATGAGGGATAGGATGTTTTAAAACCAAAACTATCATTACCAATTATTATCAGAAGCTCCATCGAGCACATCAGGAGATATACGTGCACAGCAAAAGAAAAACCCTCTTTAACTAAAGCAATTGCAGTCTACCCTCTTTTTTTTTTTTTTCTTAAAAAATTTTGGCATCAAATACAGAGACAAAGCACATATGAGGGCTGTGCAAAAATTTATGTAAGCAGTTACAGGCAAGACCCAATAGTACTGTGAGAGTCCAGTTCATAATAAATGAAGATACAAGAGGCATAAAAACTAGTAGAAAATATATTTTAAAAACACAACTGTTTAATGACAGGAATAAAGCCACCTAATTCACATTCTGCACCCAAATATTTCCCTAAGGCCTCACTGGCTGCAAGCCAGTTTTCAGACAACTGATATTTAATAATTTTCTCTGCACGATTAACTTCCTTTTAAGCAAAAAACCCACAGATTTTTAGCAAGAAAACATAAGGATTTTTATTAAAAAAATAAAACACCTCTATTTTCATTTCAAAGTATAAACTCTGACATAGAAACCCATAAAATGCCTTTAGACTACTTTGAACTTCCTACTTTATCTCTACTGCTGAAGATAGTATCCTGTGGCTGTGATAATGCAAAGACCTTGTTCCAAATAGCAGACAGACAAAGCAATAGGTGAACAGGATTAGTGGCAGAATGCTACCATTATTCTCAAAAAAAAAAAAAAAAAAAAAAGGACAAACAACTTATTACCTCATTATCTAGTTAGGAAAAAGTTTTCTGTGCAATAACTTCAGCACTGAAACATAAAAACATCTATGCCAAAAGTTGAAAATATAAATCCGTGTGTCTTTTTGCTGCATGTTTCTGTATAAGAATTTTTCTTAAAACCCAAATATCTACCAGTACTTCATTTTTTGTAAAGGGCAAAAGTGTGCAGTAAATTTACAAATAATCCAAGAAGTGCAGGCCAAATTAATCCACCCACTTATTGTCCCGTAACCCCTTGATTTCTAGGAAAGAATGCAAGAGGTGTTAGCTGGGTAATCAGACAGGTTCCTCTATATTGTTTTTTTACATTTCCAGTATCAGTAGAGAAATTATGATAGAGAAAGGTGTATTTTGTTTGTGTATTAATTCCCATGTTTTCTTAGACTTAGTGTATATTTATTGTTAGAGTGAAACTCCTTGAGAAATTACTAAATGGGTACAATTGAGATATTGTCTAACTAACTTAAATTCAGTGAAAATGTTTATAGTTTCTGTTACTAAATTTAAAAAGCCTGTATTCAAAAATTTTGAAACTATAAAATCTTGCAGACACCCAAACCCAAGATTCTGCTTTTCTAGGAGATAATGAAACACAATACATAGACAAGTTAAAGTGGGAGACAAAACAGGTGGTCTCACTGCTGAATTTTCCAGTGTTCTGTACAAACAACAAGCTGTTCAGATAAATATTTACAGCATATTGACCAATGGTATCAAAGATGTAAATTTATCTGTGGAAAAATTTTTTTTCAGAATAAATGTTAGAATACTTTAAAATTACAAGCTGTGGAATACATAGTAAAGGTATGCTAGCAAGAAATGATCACAAGTGGTTGCATAAGAAATATTTGTTGTATAGAGAGTAATTGCAAGTTTTGCATAATGCAATATATTATCATCAGTATGACACTGAGTGTAAGTCTGAAAACACTGAAACTTTCAACAAGGGGTAAAAAAGTATTCCTGTGTGCTACTTGAAACTTAGGAGCCTTAGGTGGTAGAGTATTTCACAATGAGACTCTTAATGGAAACTGATACCAGCCCCAAGGCAGAGTGCAGAAAAAACACAAAGAAAAGCTGACCAAATAATGCTTTGGTGCCTTGGAGTACTGTATAAATTACAGCAAGCAGATTTAGGCATTCCATTTAGAAAAAGAAATAGAAAGCTCATGCTTGCATCAGAGAAAATGTACCAGAGAAAAATCATTAAAAGAAATTGAAATAAAAGCAAATAAGAAGTACCTATCTACAAAGAAAATGTATGAAAAGGAAAATGTGGATGCACATAGTGTGATCAGACTTCAATTTAAGTTCATATTTGGACATGTTTTGTCTGCTGCAGTTACGCTTTCATACAATGTTTGAAGTGAAAGAAAGAAATTTAAATGTGGGAAATCGATTCTATCCACATAGCTCAGGGAAGAGTTCTTTAAGAGCAACCATATTCATCTTCAGACAAAACACAGTCCTTGAATTCAGAACAATTTCCTGAGCTGTGCTGATCTCCCACTGACTCCAGTAGAAGGATCTGATGTGAAACGTTAAAAGAGCCCTCCAGTCTCCAAGTCTCTCCCATCTCCAAAGTGCCCAAGTCTCCCCCATCCACAGACTCCAGCTGATGAGCACTGGGTGCTGCCACACCATCCCATGCCTCCCTGCTGACCAGAGCTGCCCCTCAAAAGCTCTTGCTTTTCTTTGGCCAAGGGGGCCACTCCTCTACCTGCATGGCAATTTCACTGAAGTTATACTAAAGATGGTACCTGTTGGACTCTCATCACTCTGCTAAATTGTGGGAAAAAAAATAGACTCTGAAGTCATTAGGGAAGTGTCAGGGGTTGCAGTGAAAAATGTTACCAAAACTCTGTATTCTGTCACCATCTGATGAAACTGGGGTGTGGGGGGTGAGGTAATTGTCAATGGCCAACCGTCAAAAACCTGCTGGGACAGTTTTCTTATCTCTTCCACAACCCGGCCTCCCTCCAGGGAGAGATCTTCTGCTAATGGACCATTGAGTATCACTGATAGAATTACATCATCCCACTGGGAAATGCTTCAATGTTGTGGCCAGTATCTATTTCTACTTGCTATTTCATGATTAATGTTATATGGTTAGTTCTATATTCCCCTGTTTTTTCTCCCAAGTTGGTTTGTTCCTACACTGTATCCTCCCCAGCCTCTACCCTATATGGAATTTCCCCACCTCCTATTCCAGCACCTTCCCTATCCATCATCCCAGCCCTACCCCTTGTTCTAGTACCTTCCCTGTCAATCCTTCCCCCATCCAATCCCGTATGTGTTCCACCCCCTGGGCGTTACTGGGAGTCTCCCTCTGCTCGATGCCCCATTGGGGCATGTGATCTCCCTTCTCCTCCCCCCTTCCCGATTGGCCTAGGGACCCTGGGGTGATCACTTTACTTCTCCCCTGAGATCCTGTTATTGGTTGAGTATTTGCATCCGCCCCCCTGTGTAACGTTGTATAAAACCACCACCCTCCCACCACCCCCTTCCCCCATGCACAGCAGTGCTTGGGGTTGCTCCCTCTGGTGTCCCCTTCAACTCCATTGCCTTCAATAAAAAGCTGTTGGAACCTCACGGAGGAGTGACCTTCTCTTGCTCCTTCGCCCAAACCCTGTCATGGCTAACATCCTGATCACCATTGAGCACTCGGCTCATCAGGTTCTGCCACTGGTGCAGACACTGCTGTGGCAGTTCCCCACTCCTGGCATGGTGCCGGAGTGACCCCCCCAAGCTAGCCGGACTCTGGTGAGCTGCGTCACTTCAACTAGGGGGAGGAGCCAAGTATTCCTACCTGGATAAAAATCTGGGAGTTGGAACACCAAGGCAGCCTTTTCACTGGATTCTCAGAGGAAGACCAGGCCCATCTATCACCACTGGACCTTCAGTGAAAGAACTCCACTCTTTCTACAGGAGCATCACTTCAACAGAGCCACATCTGCCACTGGGACTGCAGCCACCATTGAATGGCACTGCCACCAACACCCTGACCCACAGCGTGTCAGGTTGGATCCTGACTCTCTCTGTGGGTTTGTTTGTTTGTTTGTTTTTCTCCATTGCAATACTGAATATATTTTGGTTTTATTGTTTATTTTAGTTCCC
Organism: Certhia americana; assembly: GCA_018697195.1. Classification (NCBI taxonomy): domain Eukaryota; kingdom Metazoa; phylum Chordata; class Aves; order Passeriformes; family Certhiidae; genus Certhia; species Certhia americana. The sequence goes on from CM031858.1 coordinate 19,188,943, forward strand.
CTAATAAAGAATTGCTATTCCTATTCCCATATCTTCACCTGAGAGCTTCTTAAATTCAAAATTGTAATAATTTGGAGGAAGGGGGTTTAAATTCTCCATTCCAAGGGAAGCTCCCCTGCCTTCCTTAGCAGACACCTGTTGTTAAAACCATGACAGCAAGAATGACACAAGAAAAGGTAAGGGATTCACCTGCTTAAATACTGGTGTTGAGTGCCATAAATACCCCTTGAGCACCCACAATAACCACACCAGATGACCCAAACCTGACCCAGAACTTACTGGACTCCATTCCCAAGTGGCAGTTGCAGCTTGAAGCCAAATGGGAATGATCAATACTTTAGTTATTGAAAATTACGGGGTTTTTTATATGATCCATCAGATTTTTACTTTTTTTTATTTTATTTTTTATGAATACTAGAATAATAACAGGACAATCTGTAATTTATCTTATTACAAAATCATTTTGCATTTCTGGATGCGTTTCTGGGTACCAAACACTTCTCTATCTAGGTTTCAGCTCACTTTCTCTTTTTTAGATGGGGACATTCCTATGGAGGACAATAACCATTATTTTTTGTTCTTCTGTGTTCTAAAATGCAATATTATCAAATGAAAAACTGAGCTATCATTATCTGCCAGCTATCCTATCCACTGATTTAATTCATGATAAAAGTAGCCAAATGGCTTTATATATGATAAAAAATGGAATAGACAGATTGCTTATAAGATAAAAAGAAGAAACTATGATAAGTCAATCATGAGCAGAGGAGATGAGAGTTAATATGTATTGGTGTGATGAAGACTGACATGCCCATTACCAAAGTGGAACAATTTTTAGCAGTAAAAAGATTAAGCATGATGGTGTGAAATAAAAAATTGACTAGACTTTATAGAATACGGAAGTTCAGAGGCTTCAAAAGGATTATTAAAATTTTCTGCAAAATAAGCCTCCATGAGTAAAAATAATCAGAGAGATTATGCTACTGCTTAATGTAAGAAAAAAATTACTAACTTATCTCATCTACAGTAAAATGCAGAGAAATTATGTATAAGTAAGAAAGAGTGAAACTAAGAATGAAAAAGAATAGTCAGCTGCAAATTGCTGCAGAAGAAAATTACAAAACTAAAAGATAATTGTACTAGGCAAACACAAACCTCACCATTGACAATTAGCAATCTAGAATTTGAGGAAGAGTCTTTTAGCCAATGATATACCAGTTATTAATTTTTTGGATATTATTTTCAGGAGTTGGTCATCAGAAGGTATTCTGATGCAACAGATATTATTTTATTCTAGTGTCTTCATTCTTCATGGGCTTTTCATTTGCCTTTGTTTTGAATGATGTAGTGAGCAGCACATTGTCTCTCTTCAGAGCATCACATCAGTCCTCAGAGGACAAATGACATAGTCCCTCCTGCACTGGCACTGTGCACCTACAGATTTCCACAGCACTGTGGCTTTTGAGAGAGCTACTGAGCCACACACTGGTAGGTGGAGGCAATATCAAGGGCATAATTCAGCTTTAGAGATGCATCCATGAATGTTTATAACTTCATTCCCATTCATATATCGAAGACAAAGCTGATCCAGTGCATCAAACAGTATGATACTTACACCACCACAGATTCAAACCTATTCCTCTTCTTTTCTCTTTTTATACTTATTGTTGAAGATTTGCTAGAATGGATTTACAACCCTTTTGGTGTAATCGAACAAGAGATCAGATTGTATGCTTTCCATTTCAAATCATGAACTTTTAGTATATTTGTTTACTTTGTCCAATATTCTGTAGCACATATCAGTGCGGTAAAAGCATTTCAGAATGCCAAGAAACCCTCATCTACTTTAAGGAAGTATTATTCCATACAAAATTATCACTATTTTCACATTTATTTTTTTTTTTCCAAATACTTAAGAATTGTATACAAATACTCAGAGTTTTTTAAGCCTACTTACTGATAAACTAAAGCACCAGAATAAAAAAATGCATTCCTTTCAATGGGATATTGATTTTTTTTTTAAAAAAATGGTGGTATAAAATGGGATTAATCTGATGTAGTATCAAATTTACACCTGAGCTAATCACACACAATTACCTTCAAGCAACAGCCTGTGGATATAGTTAGAGGAGGGCAGAGCAAGAGTTGTGTCATCCTAATGCCGACATCTAACACAGAACAAGGGAACTATGTGCTAGTTCATTCAGGCCACTGCAGAAAGACCATAGTATAAATATACCATTTGCAACAAAAATATTTAACTGTCTTAATTTAAGGATTGATGTCTCTCATTCACAGTGTCTACCGGGCAATTTTCTGTTTGTTTTGATTAATTTTACCACCTTTTGTTGCAGAGTTGCCAATGCCCAAGGAGTATGGCTGCAAGACTGATGAAATGAGCATAAAAATTCCAGTTGTTCTAAATCTTGTGCTGGCTACAGATCATCAATACTTGACAGTTCCCATTTCTGTGGAAGTTTGCTACCCCCTCATGCCTAGGTCTGTAAGTTAAAAATGTGGGCTGAAAGATAGATAAAACTGCAGAGATATTGCCCTCTGGATTTCAGAGAGCACGTAACTATTACCTGCAGCAAGAACTTTGTGTTTTGCTGAAATAGATGTTTAAACTATTTTTTGAATCATGGAACTCTGGAGATATTTTTAAAACTGGGATGTGCTTCAAGTTATATCTGTTAGAAACCAGCGAACAAAACCATAAAAGGACAAAAATAATCTTATGTATTTCCATAAGTAATAGTCCTTTCTATGAGATCAGTTAAATTGCTTTCAATGAAACTTCAGTTTATATTATATTACCAAATAAGGAAAACCTTCAAATTGGAAAAATACTAAGGAAAAAAATCAGTTCCCACAAGGGACACAGTTGCATCAACTGAAACTGTCCAATTGTTTTTTAGCTGTCAAATTTTCAGTAATGATGATGCTTTGATTTGTGTGTGAGGAAACTGTTAGTCTGATGAAACAGTTGCCTTAATCATGTTCCTAAACCTACTAAAACCAGGCTGAAACAAGCAACAGCAAAAACATGCAAAACACTGTATTCTTTCTCATTTTTCAAGCTTCTGGGTGAAGTAACAAATTTAATTGTATGGGTTTTCAGTTTTTTAAACACTCTCAGAGACAACTAATGCCCAGCTATTGTGTGATCACAAGTTTTCCAGTGGTTGCTCAGCAGCACGCTGCAGACAGTGCTGCCACTACTAGCATGGTGGAAGTGGTTTAGGATAGTTCTCTGAGAAATAAAATTAGCTTAAATTTATGAATGTAGTTCATGACTACTAAAACTAAAGTTATTTTTCTCAGAAAGGGGATCAAGCCCCTCTAAACCCACTACAGCCTCCTCTTCCAAACAGGCCTGCATGCACTCAAGGGATTGTTCCAGCTCAGTGAGACAAGTACAGCCACATACATAAGAAATGTGTTAATTCTAAGTAAAAATAAAAAACCCCTTTTTATTTGAACAGGCAAAAAAGAATTTTGCAGAAGGTTCTGATAGATTAAGGTTCATCAAGATAAGATCTGTGTGTTGGTTCTCACAGCAGATATTACGTGAAATACAAATAGGGTAACTGGTTAAAGGCATGTGTGATCTTAGCAGACCTCAGAAGAAATACATAAAATTTTATTTCTTTACATGGTGTATGTCCCAATTCCATTGTTTCTAAATGAGACATGTTTAAAATAGGAATTCAAATTAAAATAGGAGAGGTGAGTTGGTCTGTAACATGTGAAGCACATATTTCTTTTTCTGTGATTTATTATTGTAAGAAGCAACATGATAGATCTTAGTCAAAGTGTAGCAGCTGATCTGCATTTCTTCAGTAATATTATTTCAATAATTATTTTGTTCACAGTAACTTTTAACTACCTGAAGAAACAAAAATATCAATTCAGCTGGATCCACATACTGGAAAAAAATATCTGCTCTAATTAATTTTGTTGACATTTCTTGTCATTTAGGCAACATACATGAATATTTGGTGGCAATATACTCAGAAAATAACCTTTCTTTCTTTCTTTCTTTCTTTCTTTCTTTCTTTCTTTCTTTCTCCTCTGTTTTCAAAATGGTATAAAGCTTTGATCTTTCTCTTTGCCTGTTACAGAGATGGGGGTATAAAACCTGTATCATAGCCTATCTAATATCAATACATGAAAATTCAACTACCACAAACATCTTCCTTAGATGGTGAAATGTTACAGTTCTTCCTCCCTTCCTGTGGTGCCTGTGACTAATCTAATGCAATAGTGATTATTAAAAATACAAAAGAAAGCTGAAACTTGATAAGTACAGGAAACTTGTTTCGTTATGCCACCTTGGGTTTCTCTTATACTCCTACATAGCTGATGCTATTTTTGGAAAAGTACTGATAGTGTAAGCTCAAGATACAAGCAATTATAACAGGGCATGGTATCAAGAATTCTTAAGTCCTATCACAAAGAAAAAGTAGTTTCCATGTCATAATGCTTGAAACTTTTCTGCAGTTCATTGAGCCAGTAAGAACACTCATGGGCACCTCTCCGCATGAGGAAAATAAATAAACAAAAGTAACTTTTAACAGCAGCAGCCTTGTGATCAATCCACACATTGGCTTTGTGTCACGATCTGAAGATTGAAGAGAGAGAAATGTTGCTACTGAATTATGTTCCTGGATGCTCTGAACACCTGAGTACTATGATAATATCTAACCTGCAGAGATGAGTGATGTTCCTGATGTTCCTACTTCTGGCTCTGCGGGGAGAAGGATGCACACTCAGTGATTTTGTCTTGGCACTTTTGGGTTGTTGCTGCCTAACCACAGGCAGGATTTGGATACTGAAGGGAACAGGTTAGACCTCTCACTGCTTCTCAGGCAGGTTCAGTAGCAAGGTGGAGGGCTAAGCTGCCATGACAGCTGGCAAGAGAGGGAAGGCAGAGAGGGGGGTTTATAATTTTATTTCATATCAAGAGGCTCACTCTGCAATAAAACAAACCTGTACTGTTCATATCAAGGCAGAGAGGGAAAGAAATAAAGTGCTTCCAAGGATTTGTCATTTTGCCTCTGAGATGTCCAGGAAAGTCTTGGGACAAGCTTTCTTTTAAGACTGTAGAAGCTCCCACAGTAAACTTTAGGGAACTCCTCTGGGGGAAAGGTATGTATGTAAACTGTTTGAAATTTGGCTAGTATTGCATATTTAACTGAAAAGAACAGAACTGAGAATTCATTTCTTTATAAACGAACAGAATGGAAATCAAAAGCCTCTTCACTGACAACTTAAATGATGACTGATTTTTGTCAACAAGCTGCAGTGATGTAGGGGTTTCAACAATTGATTCTGAAAAGAAAAGAAGAAATTGTAGCTTGGGGAAGACAGGATGCATAAATGCAATAATTCCTTTTTCCCTAAATGTTTTCATCACACAGTTTCAGAGAAACATAAGTCTCAGAAAGGCTTTATCAATAAATGATTCCATTTTAAATTTTGTCAAATTCAATTAACTGGTCTTTTTCCCCTTTGAACTATTGTACCTTGCTGCTTCTTTTCTTTTTAAAAAGAATTAAATAATTAATTTTTTTTTTTTTTTTTTTTCCTTCTCTCAGTTCCCTATATTGTTATATTTTCTTTTACCAATATTGTATGCCTTATTTTCAGGAACTTCAGTCACCTGCTTGTGAAAGGTAAGAGCCAGCTATTAGTTAAATACATTTTTTGTGGCAACTCTATACCTAAAGCCAAGTAATAGATAAAAAAATAGTGGGATATTCTCTGATACATAAGGATTATCTGTATAGCAATATATACTTGTATAGCAAGTAACATTTAGGAAAAAAAAGAAAGCAGTTTAAGAAAGTGTTCTCAGGCAATGAAGCTGCAGTAGTAATAAAGGCAAATTAACAAGTCTGAGTGAAATCCATCTTTTAAAATCTGGCATGTACCCCATCCCTGGCCTTCATTCTCTTATTTCATTCACTCAAAGTAAAGGATAAAAAGTATATATATATATAAATAACCCCCCCAAATTACACAACCCTCACGAACACTAAAACAGCTGGGCTCTAGGCTGGGAGTTGTTACAATTTTTGGAATGCAACAGTGTGGGAACACTGAAGAAAAACAGTTTGAAGTTGTAGGGAATCAAGAAAAACTGGATAATCTGGAAAGAAGTCTGCTTCACTTGCAATCTAGGTAGGAGGATTGAGGATTATCAAAATTTATTTTGTTGGAACTTCACCACAGGTGTTCTTCTCTACTGTACTTGTAATTGCCTCATCTCTCCCTTGGCTGACCAATGCTCAGGTGATGTCCTTGGCACCCTATCTTCATTCGTGGCTGTATTTGCTGTTTTCTGGTTCTCCTAAGCCAAGAGGTGGTGGCTGCTTCATGGGCAAGGGAGAACTAGGGACTTCAGAGAGGGAGTCTGGAGCCAGTAGCAGAGTAAGGTTTAAAGACTGGGACTGAGGTACTGAATTATGCAGTTTTTATGAGCATGTTGTAGACATGTCAGCATGCCTGAATCTCTCAGGAATAGATATCCCTGTTACCTAACCCCACTTGGTTCAGTGAAGGGAAAAACTGCTTTGTGACAGCCTGCAGATACCTCACTGGGAGAAAATGTGAGGATCTGTCCCTCACCTGAGCATTGGACATGGGATATATCCCAGCCACAGAAGCTCCTTCTATGTAATACAGCACCAGCTGCTGCTATTTTCAGTCATGGTATTTTGCACCTGAAATCATTTAGTTGGCGAAGTTAACAATTGAAATCATATTTGAACAGAATCTCTAAACTGAAGAAATAGTTAAAGGGATATCTGATAAAGGGATATCTGAAATTATACCTGTAGTAGGTATGGAAAGAAATCTATGAACCAGTTGTCTTTGAATTTCATCTGAAATAAAAGCCTACTCTCGGGAGGAATCTGATGGTTACTTCCTAATCTTGCAGGACATTTTGAAGGAGACTTAAAATACCAAAATAAGATAAGATACGGTAAATAAAAAAATTCATATTTAAATGTTTCTTCTTGACTTGTGCTTAATAAAGACAAGAAGAAAAAAAATAACACTACCTATGTATTGAAATCACTGAATGACTGTGTACAAAAAAACTACAGTTCTTGTTTGGAAACACTTATCTTTTATTTATTTCCTTTTTTGTTTTTTAGTTTTCCTTGTATGGCTGGTTGGTTTTAGCTGGGGTTTTTGTTTGTTTTCAATTTTTCATCCTGATGAATTAGACTGATTTACTCAGAACTGTTTTCGTAACAGAAGGACACACAGAGCAGGCAGTCCCTAAGAAAGCTTTTTGTACACTACTACTGTGCCAAACTGCAAGATGGCATATGTGTATAGATAAATGTCCCGTGGGGACAAGGGTGCAAACTCATTTTAACTTGTGACCCACACCAGATTTGAATTCAAGCTGGTACCTGAAATACTGAGCTGAGAGAGCTCCTCATATGTGATTCTACCCCACTCTCCTCAGAGCAGTTAATTTCAGACATATCAGCGAGGTCGTGTCTTTTAAGTCTTAGTTGTGCCTGCAATAACTCCAAACTGCTCTAAAGCTTTCTGCTACATCAGATATCTCCAGACCTTTCACATGACATTTTCTTCACATCCTTTCATGTAAGATTCCCTGGTATAAGGAAATGGTTGAATAAACATTTCACTGTGAAATGAGTGGGAGAGTAAGCAGCCAAAGTGGGAAATGAGAAATGGACTGAGCCATTGACATTCACACGTAACTTACTCAGGGAGAATTACAATATCACTAGTCTAGTCTACTAGTCCTGTGTTAGCAGTCACTTAGCAGGTATCAGTTACATTAAGGTGGCTCTCTCCTCAGAGTAGCAATTATCTGTTAATGTCTTAATGAAATACACCTCTGAACATCCCTGTGCAGACTCAAAATATGATTAGCAATAACTATACTAATACACTAGCTCCAATGTAAACATATAAGAACTATCCAAGCAGTGCATTTCAGTGCAATACTTTCATCATCACTAGCTTCCTTTTGTTTGTTTTAAATTTTTTGGGCTAGGTCAGAAGTTTTTTGCTGGGGTTGACAAAGACAGAAAGTCTTAATTTGCTCACAGAAACTAGTGGAACTGTTGATGTGTTTTAAATAAGCAACAAAAATGATTTCTTGTGCAAATGTATCCTACTCCTCTTTTCTTATGGGAGTGAAGACAGACATAAACCAACAGGGTGAGATAGTGACAAAGAATGCATATTCAAACACAGCTGTGTCTGTTAATAATTTTGTCCATATTTAAACACAATTTAAATGGCATGCATTATGTATTTTTAAGGAGATATTTTCCCTATAGATAGCAAATTCTGCAATCCCAAGAAGCTCAGCACAGCTGCACATAGCTCAAGCCAGTACACATTTCAGATGAAGCTCTCTATACAGAATGCAGCCCCATTAAGCAAACTCACTAGAGAATAGCCCTTAAAGCTATTCATTATACATTAGGTGGTGTATACAAGGAAAATAAAACGGGTTTTATTATTTAACATCTACTTACTGTTTAAAAATGCATGCTCCATGTTTGGACAGTTTAAATGGCACTCAGCCTCCATGCACTAAGTCATGTGCTGTACTTTGATGACTCTCAAAGTCAAAACACAAAAGAAGTGTTGTTTAGTAGTTTTTTGTGTTTAGCAGATCCTTGAGAGCTTTAATAGGGTGGATATATGCTGATAAACTTAATCTCTAGCTCAGTAAAGTATATTTAAAGTACTGGAAATATTGCAGCATATTAAATTTTCACAAGTTATTTATATCATCAACATGACTTAAGCTTTTCAGCAAGTCTTAGAAAACAACATTGCACTTCCTTAATGAATTTTATTGCATTTTACAGTTCCATGTTCATTCTTGTTGCTTTAAATTGATGGTGATAAGCAGATCATCTTACATGAGTCTTCTGCAGTTTGAATAATCCAGTATAGAGTACAAAATATGATCAGCTGCCAAAGTAATTCACTGATTATCATGGAAGATCACTGATCAGTAAGACAGGTAAGAATCAACAGCTTCAGTGGAAGGGTTGTCAGAATTGAGGAATATTAGATTATAATTTGAAACATTACATGCACAAAGAATAAACTGCAAACTCTGTCAGAAATCTCATTACATAAGTGCAGATCTGTCAGGGTATCTGCTGAATGATGAATTTATTCACAACTGAAGGAACATCTTACTCAGCATGTCAACCAATCCTGCAATCCTTGCTCTACAATGGTGTGAATGTTTTAGAGGTGTTTCACACTTGCGATGCTTGACACCTGTAATTTTTGTGCTTTGTAACAGTTAATATGTTGTTCTTCTAGCTTTTAACTTTTACTGCCTCCAGGATACTCAATCCAAAACCTTGCCAGCTTCCAATTTGCAGTTGAAGTCACGTATTGCATCTAAATCTCTCTTCATTAGAAGTGTCTTTTTTTAATACCTTTGTAGAACCTAAGTTGTGTCTTGTTTTTAAAGCACATTTTGCTGCCGTAAGTACATGCATCTAATGTTATCTTCAATGGCATTGATATTTGTTATCTTAAGAGGTTTTTGCTATGTTTTTTTTTTCATTAATGTAAAAATTCTCAAGTCTGAAATGAAAATATCTGTCTACTGCAGTAATTTGAAACCAGACATTTATGAACAGAATATGGTTTGAACTAATCAACCTAATAGGCCAATTGTTCTGATAGTACAGAGGAAGCTTCTTTCAGGGAAGTAGTTTATAGTTGATGTTGAAACTATATTTTGATAGTTTTGATAGGAAAGTTAAGTTGGAAAAATAAGCTAAACTAAAATATAGCTAAATTTACCAAACATCTTTAAGACTTTAAATTTTTAAACCCCAATGAAGCTGGGTATCATTACATAGTATGGAATAGTGGATAAAATAAACTGCTAAAAAGGAACTCTCTAGAGGAAAAAACCAAGATCAAATATAATTATTAATAGTACTAGTGAAAAAAACTAGTGTTTTCAGAAAAACACATTTTTCATCACAAGTTCATCTTCTTTAGAATTCATCCAGTATATGGTGAGGGAAGGAGGTAGGGCTGGTGCAGGTAGAAAGAATTTAAGACATATTTTCTGTATTTGCACAGGTGTCAAAATACTAAACACTATTTTATATTGAGGAGCCTGTTCAAATGGAAAATGCGTGGTTACTTGAGAATGCCATTTATAGTTATAACACTTAATGCTATTGAGATAGGCCAATTTATTAAACTTATCTATAGCACCACTGAAATATGCAGATCTTGACAGAAACTCAAAATCTTCCAAGTTGATGCTTCACTTAGAAGCTTGAGGAAGAAAGGAGAGACACAAAAAATCCACAAGAAAAAAAGCAAAACATTCAGAGAACAACAAAGAACAGAACAAAAATTAGAGATGTGTCCAGTTCTATTTGTGCACATTATCTATAAAATACCATCTTGTATAGCTTTACTGCACTTAAAGCTTCCCCTTTCACCACATACTCGCCCAGCTCCAATCCCATCCTGATTTCCTTTGATTACAGTGCTCTTAGGATGAGAAAACCTAAGGATTTAAATAAGAGAAACACAAGATCTCTCAGCTGGTTGTTGAATTCAAAGTAGTATTGCTAAAATTTCATCCCCATGACGTTTGATTGTCCTATTATCATGGTGTGTGCTTTAGAAACCTGATGCAGAGCAGCAGAAATCACTTTATTTATAAACAGTATAAAGCACTGAACAGCATGAGAGTTAGCAGATTGACACAAAGAATCAGAGTGAATGTGACAGCTCCCCATTGCATGTTCAGATATCCCAGAGGGGAAATTAAAGGTTTTTCTATACCAAAGAATAAACCTCAGAAAATACTTTGGCTGTCATTGAGCTTAATATTAGGCTATAGAAAAACTGAGCAAAATCTGTGACAGAAAGGGTTTCTGAGGCTTTTGTTTGTTACTAAACACCAGGGTTTATATTTTACCTATATTTTCCACATCAAATCCAGAATTTGAACTGTAGCTTTCAGTGAGCTTTGAGAAATTACAGCAGATGCTTGTTTTCCTACCACATTTTTGCTTGAAGCCTAAATTTGAGACATTGTCAAGAAAGGTACTTAGGCATTTTTAAACCTTATTTTGGGGGCTGTTTCGGGAAGTAAAAAGAATTTAGTAGCTTCTGATTATGTTGCCCATTCATCCAAAGCACATTTTACATTGATGAAATGCTTCTCACTTGCTTAAATACAAGAGGTTTCCTACATGTGTGTGTATTGTGGGGGGAAGGAAGAAAGGACAATTCCTGGCTTGCAAAGGGGTTGCTTCTTTCCTACACCCCATCACCTTGCTTCCTTCAGAAAAAGCCAGGAGAGGATTTTGTTAATACCAAAGTTGTTATTCCCTTCTGAAGTTACTCAATGACTGATTCTTAGCCAAGTAAGTTTCCTGACTCTCAGTCTAGTCACATGAATGCTCAAACCCTGGGCACAGAGATGGGATTGTGGTTGAAAAGGACAAGCTCAGTGCCCCAGTAAGTGCAGGCCAAGACAATGGGACAAAGCTCAAAGCCTAAATTTAAAGTTGGCCCATCTTCCGGTCAAGTACTGATTTGAGTGAGCTCCAAATATATCTCCAGCTCCCAGGTGCCATAGGGCAGTGCCCTCTGACTCATGCAGACTCAAGGCATTTCCACCTCTGATGCCTTTTCCCTTCTCCTTTCACCACTCATTTCTATTTTTTCCTTACTCATTTCACCACACATGGAGCATCATTCCACCCTCCTACTCAGGCATATTTTAAGACAGCCAGCATCTCCTTTTGAACAATCTCTGGATAAGTTATTGAGGCACATGAAGCTAAAAAACTACTCTGAGTATCTGTTAACAGCTGAAATGTTCCAGAAATGTGAAAGACAACAAAGAGGTTTAAAGCATCACTTCCATTTCTGGCTACTAGAATTAGGTTCAAGAGAGAAAGGAAGCCAGTCACAGGACACTGCTGTGTTGCAATCAACAAGTTCTGAAATAGCTTCAGCACACTTTTAAATAGACACTATGAAGAGTAAGCGAAGGCAGGAGTCTCTGACTAAAGATACAAAAAAGATAAACATTGGGTTTTAAATTAATCTAGAAGGAATGTGATTAAAAAAAAGGTGCATGGGACAAAAAAATAATCTCCATGGAAATAATACATTTCCCACTGAAACATCACTAAACTAGAGATGAAGTTTATGATGTACAGAGCAACCTACACTACGGCAAACATGAAAAAATCCCAGAGTAAGAGAGAGAAGCAGAAGGACCTGTGAAGGTTAGCACTGGAGTTAAGACAAAACACTGCATAGAACATTAAATGATATGGTAGACTCACAAGACAAGAATAAGCACATAACTTAAAAAAAAAAAAAAAAAAAAGAGACTCTATGATTTCTCAAGCAAATGCAAATATTAGCAGAGTACAAACAGCATGAACAGGACTGGAAACAGCATTATTGCCATACTGGAAGAAATGAAAAACACAGCACCACAATAAGAATGGGCTACCAATTTAAAGAAGGCAGAATGTTAACTTCAAATTGGACACAGATGAACAAACTGGTATTACTAGGACATGGTAATTGTTACTTTTGAGAGAAAAGCTGCAGGAAAACAGATGAAACTCAAACTCTATAATAAAGATTTTGTTTCCAACCAAAGAAGCTTATGAAATAAATGAACAGGAAACTAAAACAAAAGGTACAATTTATATACAGCAATGGGGAGGAAAAATATCTCAAATAAAGTAGAAGTTTCATCATGATGTGTGTTTCTTCACTGGGGAGCCCAAAACAGCTATGTGAAGAGGCTGCTCCTCAGAGAACACCTTGAGAGATCATCTGCTTCACGTTCCTTGGGCACAAGAGAGCAGGTGAGGGTTTTTTGTGTGGGATGTGCCAGGTGAACTTGGGACATCTGAAACAAAACCAAGGAAGAACTTTGCTACTGACACTGCACCAACCTTTTACCGATTCCCGATGAGGTTCAGCACTGCCTGTTTTGTCTCCATCAGGATTCCATCCATGATGAAACAGGGCTTCCAGGGATGCCCAAACACAAAAATGGTACAACTTTTAACTCCTTTTATCACCCAATGCCATTTCACAGTCAATGTTTTTTAAACAAACCACCAAAATTCCATTATCAGACTCCACCAACCAGAAGTGTCAATGGATAGGTAACTGCTTCTTGAAGTATATATATCCATAGGATATATATATGGATATATCCTTCTGTGCATCAATTTCTTTAATATCTGAGTTTTTTAAAATAGTTAATAGGACTTTTATTTAAAGAAACATTATTTTTCTCTCAAAATTTTAATTTAACAACTTCGGATGTGTTTGGAATGCCAGTACCACCCAAAGAGGACACAGTGAGTGGATAATTGACCTTGTCAGCTAAAAGCAGTCTTGGAACATTTAACTCATAGATGCAGTCAATTACCTTCAGGTAATGCCTGCTTCAGGGGTTTTATTGCTCTATCTGTTTGAAATGAACTAGATTTACTACCCAAGTTAGATCTATTTTGACTGAAGTTCCAAAAGCATTTTAGCATAACTTTAGTAATATTAATACTCTATCCAGTTCTAATACAAGGCTTTAAAAACAAAGCCACTGATATCTGTGTTTCAGAGCAATCAAATACTTGTGAACCTTGCAAGTATTTTTGTCCATAACCCTGAACTCACTATTATGTATATTAGATTTATAGGATCAATAGGTAATTTACACTTCTTGCATTATAAGTGTGCTGGACAAATTGTCTTTATACCTCATAATTGGTCGGGAGAGTTTTTGGTTTAAGTCAGAATTCCTGTCAGAGTAAAAACAGGGCACAGAAGTGTGCTGTGGTTTCTAACATTGTCACCAATACAGTCTCTGCCAAGGAATCTTCAAGAGTTTGTGTTCACTACTGAGAAATCCCAGCTGACACTTCATCGTGAGAATTAGAAGAGAGTATTTGGAATATAAAGCTTGTGGTGCCGTCTAGTACTTGTTCACCACAATTAAAAACCGTAACATTCTTTTTTCTACAAAAGAAACACAGAACAAGGCAAACATTCATATGGTTTGACTTCAGAAAAAAGTACTTTTGCTCCTTCTTTGTTTCAGCTCATAAGTAGTTAACCCTTTTTACTTTCTCTTTCCTTAACTTTTTTTCATTTTCTTTTTTCCTTTTTTTTTTAATTTGGCAAAAAAGGGTAAATCTATACTTAGTCTAAAAGAAAGAGTCTTGATTGCACAGAAAACCATCAAACCAGCAACTGAATTAAAAAGGTACTGAACTTAATTGTTTATTACCAAGACATAAACAATTCCTGTTAATGTAAGATCCCATTTTCACTTCAGCTAAATATATAAAAAGCAAAAACATAAAAGCATTCAGAGGAAGAAAAAGAAACTTTCTACTTGCAGAGAATCAGTGTACAGAATTACAAGGAGTCCAATTTTTTTCATTAGCTTCTAATTAGATAGTTCTATTAAGAAGAATGAGTAGTGTTGGATTATGCATCCTACTTCAAGTCCCCAGACACCTCCTGTATTGTTTATTTTCACACAAGCAATAGGATTTAATTCTACAGTAATTACTTACCAATTTTCCTCCAGAAGTACTTTATATTTCCTACTAAACTGAAAATGGAATCTATCAAGTAGCTGCCACCTGGCAACTTACTGATAAAAAAGTGAAGGGAAAATATTTTAAGAGGCTGTATTTATCTTTGAAAGGTGCTGAATTCAAAGCAAATGCTGAATGGGAAGGCAATGCTAAGAAGTGAGAGCTTAGGCCTTTCTAGGATCAATATCAATCTTTTCACTACTCGCTGGACAGACTATAGTATGTATGTGCATCAATTTCTATTATACGTAAGAAATTTAGATATACATATATATTTATATCTTTCAAAAAACCCCAAGTCGTTCGTATTTTCCTACAAGTTTGAACACTAATCTTTCAATTGGCTTTTTTTGGTCTCTAATTGCAGTGAACATAACTGAAATCAACACCAAATGTCTAGCAATGCTGTTTTTTACAAAGACATTCAAAGTTTTTCCAAACACTGGACTGTTGGTGATGGTTGAAGATATCTTGTCAAACTTTCAAAGTTGCCCTTTTTTCAACATGAGATTAGAATAGCAAAGCTCCAAGCCTAAACTAGTGAACTGATCTACAGAATGGAATAAAACCTCCAAGAGAATACGGGGGAAGCAAATGGAAAAATGAAAAGCACTCAAATGATTCACTGAAAACACTGCTTTGAAAGTGCAGTCTTGAAAAATGAGGGACCAGAAACCATTTTTTTTGAGTCATGTTTTTCTTAAAACTGTCAAAGATTTTGAGCAGTTTTAGCCAGTTACCAAAATTTTAAGTCACTATTAGTCTTAGCAGACCTATTTTTGAAACAGGCTTTCTGAAATTTTTTGAAAATACTCAGTAGACATTTTCCCAACCAACAATGCCTTTTAATTATTTTAATTCTAAAATGTCAGTAAATTTGAAATTTACATCTGAAAATTTCAATTAATACTTTCACTGAGGTTTAGCTTGGTAGACTTCATTTCAGCTTCCAGTAACTTCATGGTCATTTCAGGAGAGGAGTGCAGTGAGACTGAAGTCACCTCTGGAGGCAGATCCACCTCACTCTTTGTGGGCACAGCAAGTGCACCATGTGCACTGCAGAGCACAGAAGCCCCTGTGCAGGGCTTTGGAGATGGCTCCTGTGGGCTGGACAACCCACACAGAAGGGGTACCCACATGTTCAGGGTGTGGGGATCTCCGGGTCAGCTTTCCTGGAAAGCATGCTCAGATCCTGAATGCTGTGCCAGTACGTCTATCTGAGTGGCTTTGGGAATAGAATGAGGTCTAACCTAACAGACTCAGAGCACAGCTAAGCTAGGTCATGACTGCTCCCACCTGGCGCACTAAATGTCTTTGGTACAACTTGTACATACAGGTTAAGTTCTGCTTCTAGTTGTAAAAGATGCGCTGCCAAAACAGATAGTGAGCTTTAAGAAGTTCTTGCTCATTACTTCAATACAGAATATGCATAGAAAAGATACGAAATTATGGTCTTAGAGACTTAACTCCCTCCTGACATGCCCAAACACTTCTCACCATTTCTTTTCTCATTCACTATGGAGATGAGCCCTTTGAGACCTTACAAGTCAATTCCATCTGTAATGAAGGCCAGCAGTAACTTTCAATGTGGACATAAAAATGCTAATTATTAGGCAATACTCTTGTCAATAGTTATAATGCAAATAACTTTTAAAAACATTGCATTAACAGAAATACACAAACATGACATACATTTTATCAACTGCACAAGAAATAACATGGGCAATGAAAGCCTGTTGGTAGTATTTGCTGCAACCATTGCTATTTTGAACACTACTTACACTAAAAATAATCTAAATCTTGCAACAGAACTACTATTTTACTTGACTTTAGCCTTGATATGCAGTAATATATAGTAAAGACTACAAATCATCATCATAGCTAAACACACTGCAAGTTGGCAGTTCATATGTTCCAGATCCTTGCAATTTCTGAGCAGTAATAGCACAACACAGCATCGCAGGAGCAACTGTTATCAACCAGTCTGAAAAAAAAATCAAGCATGTCATCGGCAACAGACAGAAGTTATCATTAAAATGAAATACGCCAGGAATTGTATCAATTCTTTTTGTTGCCTACATTCTCAGTTGCAGCAACAATAGAAGGTTTGGAATATTATTCTAACCATAATGAATTAAGACAAAATGCTTCTAAGCTACAAAAGAGTTTCAAAATTTTAAAAACCCCACTGTAAGCTTTCTTCCCACCAAAGATGTGACTCAACCTTCCTTTCCTTTATGCTGTCTCCATTATATCTAAGTGTGGTCCCCACGGTTCAGCTGGTGGTACACAGCCTCTTCATCCTCTGAGGCATTTAGAAGTCTTTCGCAGATGCTGAAGAACACAAGCTATAGCTGGTATAAACTGTTAAACTGATCCTTTCCTGCCATCTAGGGGATACAAAATGCTGTGCAACTGGAAGAATGTCTTCAGTTACCTCCAGGAAAACTTTCTGTATGAAATGCATATCTCTAACCAGAAAAAAAAAAAATTAACTGAACTGAAGAGTAGCACACATAGCAAGAAACAAACCTAACATAAAGCCACATTCTCTTGCCTGTATGGTGGGCACACACACTGTGTGGACAGCATGCAGCCTTTCTAGTCCAGTACTCTTTAAGAAACAAAATATAAGAATCACTCAATGCTGAGATACCATCAAGGTAATTTTAGAAGAAGTTGAAAGTTGTTCCACGATTCCAGTTTCTATTGCTAGTGTTGGCATTGTGGTCAGGTTTCTCATCCTGCTCTCCTCACTGTTGCCTTCCGGGCTCTTTCACGAGGCAGACTCCACAAAAGAGCAAACTCAGCTAAATGCTAAGCATAGTCAAATGCACACACAAAGATCCATACAAGTTTTTTCCCAGTCTTTTGTTTGGATTTGTTTTGTTCTTACTGTGAAAGGGAACAGTCCACTAAAACAAACACCCTTCACTAAAACAAACAAAGATCCATGCTTCCCGTGGCTGAAATGATGTGACAGTCTCTTTAGGATCAAAGCTGGAGCTTCTCTGAGATGAAAGGAAGCAGGTGTCCAGCCAAGATGTTCTGTGAACTGGTTACAGCTGCACATGATGCAGGCCCCCATTCTGCCACAGTGAACAGACTGGAAATGAAATGAAAGTGACAACGCTGCACTGCTGCAATACCTCTTCACCACAGAGTACTCACAAACAAAAACCCCATCCAACTTCACAGAACAATCCAATTTTATTTTGCTGACAAATATTTTGACCAGCTGTGCCCAAGTCCTCTTCACCTTATTGAGTGCAGTGTGTTTAAAGTGCTGGAAAGAATCCCTGCTTTGGGGATCCTGAACCTCTTTGCCACCTAAACAAAAAGTAAAAAACCATAAACAAATAAAAAGCCAAATGCCAACACATTTACAGCAGTACAATATAAATGTGCAGACAACACCATAATTTCTTGAACTTAAGGTGATTAATATTGCCGTTTGTGAACAGCATATTAAACAAAGAATACTTTCAAAGTGCAAAACTACCTGCAAGGTATTGACTACATTGAAATTAGCAAATATACTGCAGTATTTGGCAACGCAATGACACACATAGTATTCTAAGGCAACCCTTAAAAATATTTTGATTAAATCACTTTTAGTTTAACAGGCTCTGAAGTTATTAAAAATAGGCCCCCCAAATTCCATACCAAGCTGTTTTCCCCCCAAAATAATAGTAGTTTTAAAAAAAATCACAGCAATAGTGCTATGAACAAAACAATATTATCAATGGAAAACTGTTTCAGAAAATGAAGTTGTTAGGTGATAAAAGGTATAGCATTTGTCAGGAATATTTTTTTCTGCAAAGGTCTTAAGTGCTAAGAAATTAAAAGAAAATGCCCATTATTCTGATACTCTAATGTCTACAACCAAACCATTTCCTCCTAATTAACATTATATGTGTTACCTCAGGTAAGACTGGATTTAGTAATCAAACTATAGATTTACAAATGGTTTTAGCTAGAAAGCATTAAATACAAAAACATACCTTTAAAGAAAAACAAAAACAAAAACAAACAGCCAAAGGGCTATACATCCAGTTGGTGCACTTTGCAAGTATTCAGGACTAAATTCTGAACGACATAATTTCAGTTTGCAATTTAGATTCATTTTCAGGTTTATTTTTAAGTTACCATCAAGAACCATCATTCAGACTATTATTTTATTTTTTTCCTTTACAATTTGCTTACCTAACAGCAAAACAGATCTTATTTTCACACATTAAAACAGCTGAACATCACAGCAAGCAGCTTTAATATCATATTTTAACCTTGCCTTGCATTCATCTTTTTTCTTTATGCACTACTTTTTGCTGATTTCAATTATTTTCTGAACATTTCTACTTGACACTCAATGTAGTCCTAAATGTGACTTTTGCTAACTGGCAATAATACACAAGTTCATTCAACCAATCACTGTTTCCACATGTATTCAAAGTCTTTCCAACACTTATGACAACATATTTGCTGATACTTTTTAAAATTTCATTAAGCTTTATTTAAATAAAATGGAAGCAAATTGAAATTTACAAAGCTTAAAATTTTATTAAGGAAAACTTGGTGTGATTAAATTTTCAAAATAAGATTTAACAAAAAAAAATGTGCATTAAAGGCCTACAGTCAGTTTGCAAAATTTTTCTGGTAACCAAACTCCATGTGGCTTTTAGGCAGAAGTGCAGGACAGTGCTTCTGGAAGACCTGACAAGCATTTGGATAGGTTGGGTACCTGATTGCTGCTGGGACTTAGCAAGGGTGGGTGTCCAACTATTGGTTTCCATTTCTTGGGTTTTTTTTAATCCTCACGTGGGGTTTTTTAGGGGCGATTGGTGGTTAAGTTTATTTGATGCCTAATGTTCTCAATTAACTCCTAATATTTAGATTATCTTTAGATTAGCTTTAGATTTAACTTAATTCCCTTCAAGTTTAATGAACCATTACTAGGTTCACTCTTTCACCATCTGTTTATCAAATTTCAGGTGAAGGAACCTAACTCAAACATTGTTGTAAGTTCTCTGCTTGTGCAAGCAAGACAAAAAACAAAAATGAAGGCAAAATATTTTCTCTGTATAACAGAATCTGAAAACATATATGATAATAGGTAAATAAATGTCAAGATTAGCTTCACTCTGAAGTCTACAGATACAGCACCATGGTTTTGTTTCGTTTATAAATCTGGCTTCCCTTTTGATTTTGTATTCATTTAAAAAACAGCATTCTCACTCAAAGGTGAGGAAGGCTCATGTTTACAGAATTTAGAATTTTAACAGAATACAGCAAGTCTACACATATTACTGGCTGCTGTGATTACAAATTTAATTACTCACTTACCTTTGAAAAGGCATTCAAGTTCTAAATGACTACACCAGCACTTACTAATAATATTTTTATGCGCTGTACAGAGATGTATCTTCAAGTAGAAGAATATAAGAATGTCTAGAACTACATACCAGAGAAACTGAAACTGAAACAGATTTCTTTTAAGGCAGAAGTTCTATTGTATATCAGATTAAAAGCCAGTACAATATTAACTATAACTAGTTAATTAAAAGCACTTAAAAATTTGCATTCATAACTATTAATTCTCGTGCTGACTAGAACTCTACTAATGTTCCAGGAAGTCCAGATGGAGATATGGTTATCATTTGAGATAAAGCTATGGCAGAGTAAAGTTAACCTAAACACTACTTTTAATTATTAAATAAAATGTGCTCCTTTATGTTAGTAAGTTATACAACTATTTAGAAAAAGGAAATATGAAATACTAACAATAACATAACAGATTTTAAAAAGCTATCATTGAAAAAGTTAGAATTCATATTCAGAGGAATTTCAATGCTTAAAAACAGATTCACATATGTTCATCCAGTTGATGATTAGTGTATTAAAAAGAGTTAAGAAAATACTTTCGTGTTTCAGTTCAACTGCACTTGATTCAAGCACAGCTTAGAGGTTGGCTGATATAAATTAAACATTGGTCACTGCCTCAGCAGCCAAAAGTACAGAAAAATGTACATGTTCACAGGATAAATAGAAGTCTCTTCTTTTGGAGGAAAAAAAAAAAAAAGAAAAAAAGAAAATAAGACAAAAAGCTATCTCACTCCAATACGGGAGGTCATCCACTCCAAGCCTTGGCATAATCTGAAAGATAAGAGATGTTACAATTGGTAAGAGTTCTATTCCAGCATCTTGAAGGTACTTTCTACTTGTTTTTATGTGTACAGCTACCTAAAATAAATTAAACCAACTGGAAATGAGATTGAAAGCTGAACAGGATAAAAAGTGTTTCAAACAAAACACATGAAAATCATCAAGCATTCTATTTTATTGAAGCTTGGCAGTACTTCTATTTTTTCTTCCTTGTAAATATAAAAGATACTATCCTTAATTGCTTACTCACAAGTACATAGAAACAAAAAAGTTTTTCTTGTTCTACACGAGGTCCAGCTACAGAAAGCTGGACCCTTACATACTAATACTAAAAGATAAAGGGCAACTAATCCAGACTGAATTGTTTCATGGAAAGACAGTGTATCAAGAATTATAAAATTACATTACAAAATTAAAAGTGTGTTTATACTGAATACTAAGACTGCATGGGATCGAATCTGCTTTCTAACTCAATTTGCATCTCCATTTAAAAGTCTTCTATTTTAGAAGGTAGACTTTCCTTTGATTTTTTAGGGATTTAGTTACCTAGTTTATACCCCTTTGAGCTTTACCTTTGTACAGTAAATAAGGTTTGAGCTATCCAAGAATGCTAGCTTCACTCACACCAGATTGATCCCTTCAGACTTTTGCCAGATCTTCCCAAGGAAGACTCAGCTCAGCAACCTAACTCTGAGAATGTTTTTTCTAAGTTGATCTCACTACTGTCATAGTTTAAAGTATTCTAAATATTCACTGCTTTTTGTTTTACAATATGAAAGAAGCAGCCTAGGCCAGCCACTGTTTCTAAACTAAACCTCATATTTAATAGCTATTACTTTCCTTCAAATGTCAACTCAGTTGAAGATCTCAGTACATAAACTGTGTATTCAAACGTGACTTTAGCAAAACTGGTAGAAGGAAAGTGGAGTTAACTCTTAGAATGAAATAATACAACCACCCCATAAAAAACCCCACTTTGTTCTCACTAATGCATTCCACCCTAAGGAAATTAATGCCACCATTCACTCTACAAGACATCTCCATGACATTAGACAGTACTTCATGCTAGAAAGTGAGGAGATGCTCTCCATTCCCAAACACTCAGTTGGATTCACTGTTCTTGATGTCACAAGACCACGTTATTGTAAAGGTTGTACAACACAGCTGAAAAAACCTCTAAATATCACACACTGCAAGACTGCTTTAAAAATCAATATGAAAAGCTAGTACACTTCACACCATACAAGCAAGACATTATCCAATTTGTTAAAAGGTATCAAAAAATCTTTTTGATCTTTACAGACTAAGGATCTAAGGCTAGCCCAGCTTTCCATTTAAGCAATGGCTGGCGTAAGGTACACAGATTTCAAAATTAGCTACATTAGCCAGATATAAACAAAACGTTTAATACTGGCTACAATTTTGTTTTATGACAGAGCTATATAACTTTTCATCAAAACTATGTTTCAATGCTAATCAAGAAAACCCAACCAACCAAAAAAACCCAAAACACTTCAATCCCCCAGCTTAGAACCTTCTTGTAGTTTAGAATATAAAAGAAGAGAACAGTAGCTTATTTCTTTAAATACAGAAAGACACACAAGAGTAAGAGAGTAGCACAGACTAGACAGCTATGTCAACAGCTACATACTTAGATGGAGGGATGGTGTTTGGTTTTTGGTTTGGGCCTCTTAACAACAAATGGAAGACTTTCATATGAATTTGGAGTTTGAGCTATGAAAAAACCCACAAGAGTCAATTAAGAAAATGAAAAATTCAGAATGTCCCCCTGACTGCAAAGTTCAGAAAACATGAACTTTCAGAAAATCCACTTTGGTGTAAGCAGGCTTCTAAATCAGTACTCTCATTTACCAGGAATTGCCATAGTAAGCACTTACCCTTCTCCTGTCAAAGCACAGCAGGACTGAATGTGCCACGGGTGATCCTTTATGGAGCTGAGGGTGAGGTATGCAGATATCTCAGCAGCTGTCATGCAGCCTTTCATGTCCTGCTTGTTGGCAAAGATGAGAACCGCAGCCTTCCGTAAATCCTAGAAATGATTCCGAGCACTTATAACAGAACTAAGAGGCTCTTGTGCTAACTTCATTTGTTACATGAGCTGTATCCAAGCTAATCTACAGTTACACTGGAGCATGGTGCTTTAACCCTCTTACCACACTAAATATTCCTTACAGTAGGACTGAAAAAGCTAGTTTATTCAGAAGTGTTCATCAGCACAGAGAATCAAACTGTAACGAATTGTATGACTATCCTTTTGGTGCTGGCCACGTGTTCATAAATAACCAATGAAAGTTGTGTCAAAATACATTTTATAATGCTCCGAATCATTCAGCCAGCAGAATTATTTCTGGTTAAACATTCCAAGTCCTACAATAAATATTATTCAAATGGAAAAGTCTGCTAGATATCAGTCCTTTGAAATTGCTTTCAACTTCATTAAAGAAATTCTGTACTGACTAAAGCAGTAATAATTTAAGAACACTTCTTTCTGAATTCCAGTAAATTTAACCCTAGTGTTACAAAAAAGGAGCTCTAATAATTCTGCATCAGTTTTAGTTACTAATTAAAACTGTTTTGTTTCAGTATGGAATTTAGCATTCCAAACAACAATGAGACAAGAACTGGAGTGTATGGCTTTAAAAGTGCAGATGAGTAAACAAATCTAATACTCAGGAAGATGACCACTGCTACTAAAAGTGTTCAATACATTTCAATGCATTTTAGATTTTGAGTCCATTTATCCAAGACAAAAAAACCCCAAGAACAACAAAGCTTTATGATCTAGAGCTGAAAATTCAGCCCTAGAAGTAGTCTAGTCTAGGCCCACCAACTGATTTCAAGAGATGGCAGATCACTATTTCTTAAGAGTTTGGGACTGGAAACTAAAAAACTACATGGGAAACTTCATCACGAGAAGTAATTTTCCCACCTTTTCTGGTAGTGAATTTACTCCTTACTATTAGACCCAAGCTACAATTAATATTAAACTGTAAAGCAAATGCTCACTTATGTGAAACACAAGTCTCTCAGAGAAATTAACTCAACAGGATTACTTGCACTGTACTAAATCCTTTTCCTTCAAAAATGAAGGAGAATATTTAGATTTAAAACAATCTTAATTCAGCTTCAGAATGATCACAAAAAATTTTAACATGCTTTACTTAAGCTACTGTACAAGTTAATTTAGGATGCTTGAGTGAGTTGACCCAATGCTAAACAGAACCCCAGGGCAACATTTAATAAAAATACAAACAAGTAATTCTGAAGGAAAATGAACTGAAATTAATTTTCCCATAGTATGATATATGCTCCTTAATTTTAAGGAACACGATTAAACACACAAAATTCAGGTTTGCTAAAATAAAAATTAAAAAAAAAAGAGTTTAATGCAATTTTAACCATTTAACTGAAACAATCAGTGGTAAAGGACAATCATACATGATGACATTAATATGAAGCATACCATATTTCAAAGTTCAACATTTGCAAAGTAAGACTGATTTGATTACAATCAAGCAAGTTCTGTTACAAGGGTGCTTCATAGTAATTTTTCTGCTTATTTGTAACTTACACGGTTTTAAAATGTGATCAACATGATCATCAAATTTTTTTTTTCTGACAGTATTATTTTTATTAACATAGGAAACATGAAATGTTATTTCACTGTTCTCAACAAAACTATTATCCCAACTCCCCACCATACCTCATGAGCCAGCATTCTATAAAGTTCTTCTTTTGTAACAGAAAGTCGCTCTCTATCAATGCTGTCAACAACCAGAATGATGAACTAGGGAAAAACACCAACAGTAAATGTAAATACAAACTACAAATTATAGAAAGCACAGTTTCAAGAGACCACTACCACAAGTCTTCCTACAGGAGAGACATACACTTTCAGAGGACACTAGAAAAGAGAAAGTGACAGAAGAGAGAAAAGAGATAGTAGCAAAAAAAGAGAATTAGAAATCACTGCTATAATTCTCCAACATATTCCCTAAATCACTTTGCCTTATAAAATTAAAGTGATTCATTAGCCATTGAAAATGACCACAAAGTATAAAAACCTAAGTTAATTTAATGCTGCTATGACTGAGATGCCTAACAGATGAGGAGGAACAGTAACAGAATTATTCATATGAGGGAGGCTAGGATTAGCATAGTAAACTGATCTCTTCTTCCTCAACTGTTTCCAGCAGACAAAGCTTGTAAGTAAAGGGAAAGTTCTTCTTTCCAAGTACTACGATGCACTGGATTTCTAACACTTACTAGACAGAATACAAAGAACATCCCAGAAGTATCAGAAAAATAATATATGCATCTCTCTGAATTCCAAAATTAAGGTATAAATGCCAAGAACTTATTGCTCGATGACAGATAATGCTGGCAGAAGTCTCTTTATCTTCATGCATTTTTTAGATATAGCTGCACTTTTCCAGATAAAATAAAAAATTAGTCTACAATACTAGAAATGAAGGTGGAGATGTCATTATCAGGCTTACAGTAGATCTAGGATCGGTCACTGATCTCACGTCTCTCCAAGAATATAGGAAAAGATACAGGAAAAGGAAGAGAGAAAAAAACTAATTTTACAGGAGGATGAAATACTTGTATAATGAGTAACATCTACAAGAGGTCTCTGCTTATAGTTGAAATGGTGAGAAATGAAGTCCAGAATATTTTACATCAATGTAAATCTCCCAAAAAGAGTCCTTCACTGATTACATGTGCCTTTTTTTATTGATAATCTCTTGTCCCAAAAAGAGTCCTTCACTGATTACATGTGCCTTTTTTTATTGATAATCTCTTGTCCTCAAAAAGACTGTCATAAAAAACAAACCCCACAAGTCAACAGTTGCTGAATTCTACTCCAACCTTTCGAGCAACAGCAGCTCTTCCAGTACCTCACGAGTAGGGCACAGCAAGACTTTCCTTCCTCCTCTGGATAAAAGCTACAAGCAGATGAGCTTTTTAAATATTGCTGCCTAGGCTTAGAGAAAGTTTCACTGCTTATCCTTAATTATCATTATTTCAAAACCATTTCAGACTGGATGTACAGAAGTCCAGTTTACAACTGCAAATCACAAAAATTGCAAATTAAATTTCAAAATTTTCTTTTTAATCTGCTTAAAAAAGCAAGAAAAATATCTGATCTAAAATGTATTTCATTATCATTTGACTGCCTAGGAAAAATCTAACTTCACAGTTTATAGCACAGATCAAATAACATTACTGTAAAGTATACAGAAAAAAATACTTCAAATATTACCATAAAAATGGCTGCATACCAGAGATGCCTCACACTTTTTGAATTTATTCTTCCTCATTAAAATGTAAAAACAATACAGCTGCAATCTTTACAAAAATCTACAAATATTCCTAATAAGTAAATATAATTTCAAACAAACTTATTCGATTTGCAGATTTCAAAGCATCTTCTCATACCTCTGTGTTTGAATAATAGGTATTCCACGATGACCGTAATGATTCTTGTCCTCCAATATCCCACATTAAGAAATGAGTGTTTTTCACCACTATTTCTTCTACATTGCTTCCTATGGTTGGAGAAGTATGAACCACTTCATTCATTAAGCTAAAGGAAACAGTATCACACCATAAGGACCAGTTAGCAAAATCCACAAGGCTTGTTACAGCTCAGTTCTAACAAATTTTCTGTAGAAAAAGTAAATATGAGTAACTGACAAAAAAAATACTAAAAAATTAGGCATATTTTTAAAAAGCTATACATTTGAATTTTATAAAGCAGTGACTACAGTCATGCTTAAAGAAATCAGCAATGAAAAATAAGCACATAAAGGCATAACAAATGGATAAGCATCAGTGTTTTACGAGTGTTTTTCTAAAGGACATTAACAGACAGTTAAAATGCACTTGTTTTAAAGTAGGAGCTGCTGTTCTAAAGATCTCAAATACAAAAACGACTGAACTGCAAAATACAAATGGGAATATAATTTTATCAAAGCACTCAACTTAGCAACTCGATATTAAATCCCAAAGAACTGTTTAGTTACATAGCTGAAAATTTCTCAGTTCCACCTCTAAGCCTCGTCAAAATGTTTATGAATAAAGTCTTTCTGGAAAGCATACTGCTTTGCTATCCAAGTATAAGGATATTTATTCATCTACACCCTCTTCCTTTTCCACAATTACAATAGTAATTATGGTCCTGACAACATTCTTGAATTTATTATGGATATTCTTGATATGCTGCCAAGATTTGGGTGCAATGATGATAATGAAAATGAGTAAGGTAGGACCTGGACAAGATGAAATATTATTTTTAGGAATTCTCCATAACAAATTTTAGACACTGGAATTGAGAAACATTTGGAAACATTTCTGGATTTTTCCAGAGTGACTAGAACTTTCATTAATTTAAAAATCGTGCTCTTTTCTGCAGTTACTGGCAACAGGATTATTTTTATGCATACAAATTCAGACAGGCTTTCATGGGCAAAAAGTTGCAGTACACTTTGTGCTTGGATGTAGAAATTTGTTGTTCAATTTACAGTTCAGTTTTAAAGCACAGCAGTTCCTTCACTTATCCTTTAAATATTTACTCTGTTTAGAAACAACTAATGCCACTAATGTATAAAGTGTGAGCTAGAACCCTAGCGATTCCACTAGGTTACAAAGTTGAATTTTCAAAGATTAAACAGTGACAAATAATAACATGCAAACAGAAAAGGTTAGTTCATATACTTACAACTGGTAAAGAATAGTAGTCTTTCCAGCATTATCAAGTCCCACTATGATTACTTTGTGCTCTGCAGATACAAAACCAAAAACAAAATAAAATAAAATTAAAAAAAAAACCAAAAAAAAACAACCAACCAACCAAAACAAACAAAACAAAACAAAACAAAACCCCAAAAAAAGAAGAGAAAAATAACTTAGTGGAAACAACAATAATTATAATTTTGGTTATTCACTCTCTCTTACTGAAAACAGCAACTGCTTGTTCTTCTTATTTCAATACCTTACACAACTAGTGGTGACTTCAGGAGAGAAAAAAAGCCAAACAAAGCCTCATCTTCTCTTGAGACTCCAGTCTAAGAAAAAGTCAGCACTGACATCTAATAAAGGTATGGTTACTAATGATAACTTCATCTACAACATTTAGTTTTAGAAAGAAAAGTATAATAAAAAATATAATCCATACCAACAAATGTCAAAAGACTTCAAAAGATATTACCCTAAAATCCAATGTCAATAATAACCATTTGTAAGGTACCACCATTATTCACACAGTAAAACCTAAGAAGAAACTGTATTTTGAATAGGCCACAGATTCTAACTTTGCAACTTCTGAACTGAAAAGTCACAGAATGACAGAATGGTCAAGGCTGGAACACACTTCTGGAGATCATCTGATTGAAACTCTTTGCTCAACCAGGCCCACAAAGCCAGACAAGTTTTTAATACATCCAAGATGGAAACTCCACAGCCTCCCTGGACAGCCAGGATCATTGCTAAGCCACCGTCACAGTGAACAAGTGTTTCCTGATGTTCAGAGGGAACTTCTGTGTTTCAGTTTGTGCCCACTGCCCAGTGCTGTCATTGGGCACCACTAAGACAAGTCTGGCTCTGCCCTCTTTGCACCTCTTTTTCTCACAGGCGAGATGCTGCAGTCCCTCAATCACCCCTGAGCCCACCTCTAGACTCTCCTCAGTACGTCCAGGACTCTCTTCTACTGAGGAGCCCAGAACTGGACACGGTACCCCAGGTGAGACCTCATGAGTGCTGAGCAGAAAGGAAAGATCATGTGCCCCAACCTGCTGTAAAGTCCAGCATACATAATAGTGGTCTTGCAATTGCTGCAAAACTGTTTTTTTTCCAGGCACAGAGGAGACAAAACAGAAATCAACCAATCAACCAAAACCAGTAAAAAAAGTCCTCCAGAATTTATATGCTTCTCTGTAAATAATCCCTCTTAGAATTTCAAATCCATTAGCACAACCACTTAGAATGGTGGTGCTTTTGCTGTATGTGTGAAGTTATAACATACTGACCTAATTACTGACAAAACAAGCAAACCACTTGAGAGTGAAGAATTTGCAAATGGATATATAAAAACTCTGCGAACAAACTCAAAGAGATAATATTTACAATTCATGGGGACTTATTTAAAAGCAAAACATGGTTCACAGTTTAAAAATTTCCTGCAAAATACCACATTGATCTACAGGATCAAGTAAGTCACTAGATCAGAAGATATACCAGAAGTATCAAATTGATGTTTTTTCCCCACATGGGGGTGATTTAAGGAAAAAACAAAGTGTTTTGGTTAAAAATCTATTTATATATAGTAACCTACATCTTTTTATACTGAATATTATTGTAATAAAACATTTTCTTGTTTGGAATTTTTGTAAGTTTTGCTATGCAACAGGGTCATAACAGATGGTAAAATGCATTTCCTTGTGTCAGTTCCCCTACTACTGCATCCTGCCAACACATTCAAAGAAAAGAGTATTTCCTGGCTGTAAATGCAGGAGTAATTTTAGCCCCACCAACAGCAGAATCAGTAATTAATAATCTTTCCCAATACATAAATAGTTTGAAATCCTCTCTACTTTCAATGATAATAAATCATGCCTAGTAGCTTGACTTTCCATCTCTTCTTCAAATTTAGTTAAATGTAAGGAGCTTTCAAAGGTCAAACACAGAAATACCTTCCCATTGTTTTCAAACCAGACATTTGCCAGGAAGAAGATGACTCTACTTTTGCAGCACTCTGTTTAAGTTATTTTCAAGAAAGAAAAGAAACTCCAGTCAGGCATTACACTGCTATCTCCTTATCAGAACACATCATCTTAAGCATGAATGACTGGAGTGTTGGATGATACAACATCACACTACTGTAAGTAATGAAGAAAAAACCTCCATTGAGATGGCTGCTTTTGAAAGCCACTGAAGTGTGAATGGTCCAACACTAACTGAGAAAAAAAGGCACAGTTTATCTGTGTTAATTCATAGTCAAATGGTGTTTCATACAGTGATTGAATAAGCACAAACAATAAACAGTCACTCAAACGTTAATTAATAGTGATCTTGGCATGAAACCAGTAAGATGAAATCATGGGTTTTTCATACCAGTAGCAGATTTCAGAACTATAGCAATGGAAACTCTTCACTTACAAACATATTAAAAAGTTGAATTTCTGTCTAGTTTGATGAAAATACAGAAAATTTACACATAGATGTGAATTAGAGGAAAAACATGTGAGCTTAAAAACGACCAAACTAAGACAGAACAGAATTTTAGCATGACAACTACTTGTTTACAAGAGCAACTAGGAGAAGATAGATACCACATTTAGGAGGAAGGACAGTTACTGGGCAAATCATAGGCAATGATTTATTTGTGTTCTGTACTTACAGACTAACCCAAGTTTCTCCCTTTCACTGGCTGGTATTCAAACTCAGTTTAGGTTGTATTCATGAGTATCTTCCCAGTCCACCATGTTCTTGGCAAAAGAAGAAAATCCATAACAAAGTTGAGAGAGCAGAAGAGAAGAGTCTTTATTAATCACGTAGGAAAGGGAGGGAAGACCGGGAAAGCAGGAGAATTAGGCATATGCAGGGGAAAAAAGAAAAGACAGTATTAGACTACTCCTTAAAAGAATCCAAGGACTTCACTGGTTTCATCAACCATTTCGAGCACACTATGTAAAAAATTTGGTATGCAATATGGTTAAAAAAAATCTCTGGCAGTTTAGTATTATAAAAACATAGGACAGTGAAGATTATCTTCTTGCATGTTAGAAAAAGACATAATATGCTCTTTTCTTCCCTTACTCACATATATTTTTCTGTGGTAAAAAAGCCCAAAACTGAAGATTCAATTCTCCCAACATGCCTTTTCCTCTATTTTGCAAAACTTAACAATAAAAAAATCTAAATAATGCTAAGACTTCTAACATATTTGGAAGAAATGACTACTGATTCCAAAGAGTAACAATATTGGAGGCCTCAGAGTTGAAGACAGAATGCAGATAGAAGTATGCTAGAAAGAAGGCAGGAGGAACAGCATAATTCTGGAGGTCAGAGGTTTCAGTATAAAGACTCATTCTGCACACTATGAGCTATCTTAGAGTCCTCTCTTAAGCACAAATGAACTGCTAAAATACATTTTGTATCCCCAGACTTGATTACGAGAAAGTAGAGAAACTGTAAATCATTTTTATTTGTCAGTGGAACCAAAAGCCATTTGGTTTTCCAGATAATGGTTTCTCCTAACCTGACTGGGAACTGCCAATAAGCCTAAGTGAAGTAAACTATGGCGTTCCAGAAGTTCAATCATCTTGAATCAGAGCTTACCATTATTTTTCTTAAAGCAATTTTTAATAACTGTAGCAATTATTCAGAGCAACCTGTGTGATGCTGAATAACTATCATTCCAAAAATAAGTAAACCCCAGATTTGTGAGCTTCTCAAAGAACTCTATCCACCACATTAAAAAAAAGTAAGGTATTGATAGCTATTATTTTTCAGATTTGCTGACAATCATTTCTATTTTAAACCCACAGTTTAATTAAGAGCTATCTTGGTAATACTGATGGAATGATAAATCAAGCAAATTTTACTCAGACATGTAAAAAATGTAAAAACAAAGGCACTAACTTAATGGCTCCACCATCTATCCACACTACTACATGTTGCTTAGAAGAATGTGACCCTTGATTACTGAATCATAGCTTCAGCAGGTCATTTTTCAATTCTGATTGTTTTTAAACTTCTAAAAGTAAGTTACTAATAAGAGTGAACTCAACTGAACTTACATCATTTAGTAACTAGAAAGTCACCTAGAAAAATGACAAGTCTAGTTTAAAGCCAACTGTTTCTTTTATGAGTAAAAGTATCTCTATTTCAATTCATGTTGTTCAATTACTACTTGATTATGAGACAATATATATTGAGAGCTGAAAGACTTAGGCACACTTCATCTCCCATGCTCTACTTGATGGAACACAGATGGATGGAACTTTCAAATCTTTGCTTAGTTTCACTTTTCCTTTTGCCAGTCTCAAGTGCTGCAGACTATCACACAACCCATACCAGCCATGAGAACTGATGCCATGATCCTCACACAGAAGACCCTACTTGCATCCTTGGAACACTCCCTCTGTAGAGCCAAATCAAAGTGTAAGTTACTGTGTGAGTCTGCTCTACAAACAGCTTCAGAGGACAGCCTGTGAATTCTCCAAAGATTTACCAAGATTTGATGTAACTAGAAGAGCAACCAAAATCAACTCAGAAATTACTATGCTTCATTATTATGTAATGATAATTTTTAGAGAAAATAGTGTAGTTGGAGAGTAATTTCCCATTAGGTCAAAAATTTATGTTTGAAGCAAATTTTCTAGAATGATATTCCAATTTTGGCCACGAAAAGAAACTCACACAAGAAGAGGAGGTAAAAAAAAAAAAAAAAAAGAACCAAAACAGCAAAAACTAATCAAAAGACAAATCCAGCACTAAACCAAGATCAGGACACACCCAAAAAGTCTCTTATTGAAATAAATGCCAAAAAATAAATATTTTATGGTATTATCTCATCTATTTAACCGTGAGACTAATTTTTCATTAACCATTTAAATATGTGAATGTATTAGGTTTGCAATGTGAGATCTTGATAGTGGAGAAGGCAACACCGTGTTTTCTGTGAGAAACTCCTACAAACTTCTGTTTATGCACCCACTGCCAGCAACAGATGTAATGTCTCTGGGATAACATATTTAAGATGGGAAAAGGTTATTGCACAGGTGTACTTATGGACTGAGAAAAGAGAAGGGAGATGGTGGAGAACCAAAAATAAAGCTAATCCTGGGGAAAAGGAGTGAGGAGTGGGAGGTGGGTGCTCAGAAGGTTTGGGTTTATTTGTCATTAACCTGTTCTGATTTGATTGGTAATGAATTATAATAATTTCACAAACTGAGTCTGTTTAGTCCATGATGGGAACTGGTGAGTGATCTCTCCCAATCTTTATCTCAATCCAGAAGCCTTTTGCTATGTTATCTTTCCCCTTGTCCAGCTGAGGAGGAGAGTCATAGAGCTGCTTTGGTGGGCATCTGGCATCCAGCCAGGATCATTCACAATGAAGAATAACTTTTCTTCCAGGAAATAATATACAATAACCAAGACAATGTGTTTTCCTGAAGATAAATATTGACATCATAAGCTACTATAGAGGCAAATCCTAAATGCCACCACTTATCTCCTGATCAGTTCCCTGCTTAGAGATCTCTTTGGAGTCTTTGGAATACTTCATGGAAGAAAAAGAGTTGTAGATTGCACTACTTGATGAAAACAAAAGAAAGGTATTCAATACTTTTCTGGAGGATAGGGGAAACATTGCATCTTGCCAAATAGGTTTGACAGTTCAGGACAATATGAAATCAGCAACAAGTTCAGAAGACTGTTAGAAGACTTCAGGAATGATGTGGCACGATGGTGTATGCATGAGAAAAATAAAAGAAAGACAGTTTGATGCACAGATGTCAGTGTGCACATACATTGAGATTTTGTTCTGTTATCTACAGAATTAGAATGGGTTATGTGCAATCACAGGGACAGAACCACGGAATACACCAGGTGTATCTGCTCCCAAAAACTTGAAATAAAGCATGGCACAAAACGGCTTATCTGCATTTCCAATAACTTTAAGTGGAAATGAGGCACACATTTGAAAACTTGAAGAGAGAACAATTAATGAGTTTATTGTTTATACTGTTTTTCCTTGAAGCAGGCAAAATAATGTTACTGTTGACTATTTGATTTTCTAGCCAAAAATGGCTAGGTAAACAAAAATTATTAAAACAAACAAATTAACAGATAAACCATAATCTGCTTTTATGATAAGCATCTGAGGTAAAGGCGGTGGCAGACACAAATTCTTAACTCTGATTAGAACATGAGCCATGATTGCAGGGCTGGATGAACTGGGCAGGAGAACATGGAAAGCGATACTATCCCCCTTATGACCTTTTTATTTTTGGCTGGAGAACTGATCTTCTCGGGTCACTAACTGTATTTAACTAGCATCTTTGCCAAAACACAAACAGACCTTTACCTCGAAGGCCTCTACGTGTTTGGAGTTCTCTTCCTTTTAATAAAGCCTAAAACAACATGATTTGAAGAACAGACTCCGTACTTAAAAAGGAGGACCAGCGAAACCAAGACGGACCGTCACCGTCCATCAAAGCTCCGGCAGTCCTGGCCGCCGTGCGCGCAGCGCCCGAAGGGCTGCGGGGCAGACGACGGCTGTAATGCGGCCAGGGAGGAGGGGAGAGGAGGGACCACCTCGGGAACTCAAACAAAGCCACCCCGAGCAGGAGGCGCCGCGGGACCAGCGCTCACGGCGCTGCACAAAGCAATGCCCAACTTTTGGCTGGGCGGGCCTTCAGGGGAAGCTCGGCGAGCGGAGCCGGCCCCGAGCCCCCACGGCTGCCCCCGCGGGCTCCACTCACCGCCCGCCCCGCCGCCGGCTCGGGCCCGCGTGCCCACCTTGGCTACCGAAGAGGCTCCACAGCTTGGCGAAGATCAGGCCCATGCCTGGCCTCGGCTTCCCGCCTAGCGCCCGGGGCACCCCGAGCTCACCCAGCAGCGGCGGCAGTGACTCCCCCGGCTCCCCGGCTCGGATCCCCCGGCTCGGCTCCCGCAGCGGCCCCGGCAGCGCCGAGCGGGCGGGCGGGGGGGGGCGTGGCGGGCGCCAGCAGGGGCGGGCACTCGGCACTGCCGCCCCGCACCCGCAACGGCGCGCGCTGGCTCCCGCGCTCCGGCCGGCACGGCCTCGCGCGCTGTTCAGCTGCCGCCTCATGGCGGCGGGGAGAGCTTGTGGGGGTAGACCCATGTGGCGCGGGGAGAACGCATGGCTGTGGGGATAGCTTGCTGCGGGGGTACACCAGGGTTGCTGAAAGTCCGAGGTGCACCGTGGGTCCGCACGTTCAGGGGACGGAGTCTGCACCCGCAAGGTCCGTGAATGGCGAGAATCGGCCGGGGAGCGCTTGGCCTCCGCCGCGGGTCGTGCCGTCCGCTGCAGCGCGCCTTTGGTCGTCCTGTTTTCTTCAGCCGGCGGCGTGCTTGGCCGAAGTCCGGCCTTCTGCCGTTGGGAGGGTAGAGGTTTCAGGGCAGGGCAGTGCTCTCGTGTAGGGGCGTAAAACTTTGAAGATGGATTCGCTTCAGTTCCTTGTACTGACGGCATCTTGTGTTTGTTCCCCCCCGCCTTTCGCTCAGCAGCAGGCCTGGTGAGGGTCACTAGTTAGTGGCCGGCCCCCGTCTCCGCCTAGCGACGGGCCCTGCGACATCTTAAGTGGCAGAAGCGTGAATTACAAAACCCTTACTTTAACCACTGTCCCCCCCCCCGCAGAATTCAGAAATAAGCATAAATAATGCATTAAAAAAAAGCCAAAAACATTAAACCCTAAGCGGATGTCACCCCCAAAACAAAACCCCCCACACTTTGTCCGATCAGCGCGTGGGCACCCCCGCGGGCGCGGGCTGCCCCCTCCCGTGCCGTGAGAGGCAGCAGTGGCTGCGGCCGCTCCCGGCGCGGCGTGCCCTGCTCCGCGGGTGGCCTGCCGGCCGCGGACTTCCTGCTGCCGCGCGGAGATCGGGCCGGCGAGGCCCTGGCG